>CM042436.1:5250000-5985000 GCA_023631565.1 Gymnocephalus cernua
ACTGCTGTCTGAATCGATTGAGTTTGATTCTAAGAATAATCCACAGATTGTTAGGTATTAATCCTAGACTGTTACATTTAAAGTTTAAAATTAAAATAGTGATGATAACAACAGCAATAGCAATAACAATGGCAATAACAACTGTAATAGTATAAGAGTAACAACCACAATATACTTCATTATTAGTTAGATCTGACCTTTAAAGTATACAGCACTTTGTGACACCCTTTCGCAATCAAGTATCCATTTCCTCCTTCTGGTACTTTGACCATACAATTTTTTTATATCTTGATTTGAAATGATGAATATTTGGACATTGTTTATATTCTGCCCCCAATTTATTCCAGAGTTTAACTCCACATACAGACACACACATACTTTTCCTAGTGGAAGACACTGCTTGAACCTTAAAGTTATCACACCCCCTCAGGTTATATCTCCCTTCTGTGCGTTTAAAAAGCATTTGTATCCTTGCAGGTAGCACATTTTTGTTGGCTTTAAACAGAAGTTGGGCAGTAGAGAAATCAACTAAATCATGCATTTTTGACAGTTTAGACTGCAGAAATAATATATTAGTGTGATCATAATATCCTACTTTATGTATAATTCTTACAGCCCGTTTTTGGAGTATAACAAGGGGGTGTAATGAGCTTTTATAGTTATTGCCCCAAACTTCTACACAGTAGTTTAGATATGGCAAAACTATTGAACTATATAACAATAATAATGCATTGTAATTTAAGAAAAACTTTGCTTTGTTAATGATTGAGATACTTTTGGAGACTTTACCTTGTATGTGTCTTATGTGTGGTTTCCAGCTTAATTTACTGTCAATGGTGACTCCTAAGAATTTAATTTCTGATACTGTATCTAAAACTACACCGTCTATATTTACTGAGTCTGGTTTCCCATTATAATTACTGAAAAACATTACTTTTGTTTTATTTAAGTTGAGGGACAATTTATTAATGTCCATCCATGTTTTTAATTTCCTTAGTTCACAGTTTATGTTAGTTACTAAATTACTATAATTGTCATTGGAATAGAAGACGTTTGTGTCATCTGCGAAAATCACTAATTTTAATAATTTAGACACATTAAAAATGTCATTAATATATAAATTGAACAACTTTGGGCCTAAGACAGATCCCTGTGGGACCCCACAACCAATGTCCAAATAACCTGATGTAAACTCCCCCATCAACACATACTGTTGTCTCCCGGTTAAATAGCTTTGAATCCAGCTCAAAGCCACTCCCCTTATGCCATATCTGTCTAATTTTTTTAATAATATAGAATGATTTAGTGTCATCAGATGCTTTTTTCAAGTCAATGAATATTCCAGCTGCATGTTTCTTTCCCTCTAAGCTATTAGTAATCTCTTCTATTGCATCGATGATGGCCATTGTAGTTGACCTTGTTGCTCGAAACCCATATTGACTTTCATTAATTAGTTTATGCTTATCTATGAAATTATCCATTCTACTGTTATAAAGTTTCTCTAAGATTTTGGAAAACTGGGGGAGCAGAGAGACAGGTCTGTAGTTAGTGAAGATGTGTTTGTTCCCATTTTTATGTACAGGTATAACTTTTGCAATTTTCATTTTATTTGGAAATGTTCCTGTTTGAAACGATAAGTTGCATATGTAGGTTAATGGTTTCACGATACTATATATAATTTGTTTAACTAGTGTCATATCTATATCAAAACAGTCTGTAGACGATTTGTTCTTACACCCGTTAATGACATCTATTATTTCTGTTTCAGTTACTCCAGACAAAAACATCGTTTTTGAATTAATGTCTATCAATGACTCCATTTCGTTGTTACTACACTCCGGAATCTCTGCTGCCAGTTCCGATCCAACATTTACAAAAAAACTATTAAAACTTTCCACAATATCATTCATATTATGGTTGTCATTGATCCCATCAGTGAAATAGTTTGGATATGAATTATTTTTTGCATTACCCTTGATTATAGTGTTTAGTATTCCCCATACCCCTTTCATGTTGTTCTTGTTTGTATATAATAGATTGGTATAATATAGTTTCTTAGCCTTCCTTAATATATTGGTCAGTTTATTTTTATATGTTTTATATCTACTTTCAGAATCCTCTGTTCTTAGTCTAATGAATTGTCTATATAGAGTGTTTTTCTTCTTACAAGCATTTTGTAAACCCTTGGTTAGCCACGGACATTTTGTCGTTTTTCTGTTTTTACTGGATTGCTGAATTGGACAGTTTTTATTGTATGCTATACTAAAAATTTCCATGAAAGTATCGTAAGCACTATCTACATCATTCTTGTTATATACCTCGTTCCAATCTTGTTTTTTTAAGTCACTATAGAGTGAGTAAATTGAATCCTCAGTTCATCATGTGTTTATACATTTTATATAAAGATCAAATATAACTATTTATTTGTGTTGTGATGTTGCAGGGAAAGTAGGACCCAAACTGCAGAGAGCAGGCAGACAGGCTGGAGTAATGTTGCTAGAGGATTTATTTAGACAATAAAAAAAAACAAAGTACTTAACAACAAAGGGAGTCCCGAAAGCAGCAGGCAAAAAGCTAAATCCAGCGTGAAGAATAGGATCTCCAAAAACAAAAGTAATCAAGAAACAGGAACCACAGACGAAAAACTAGAAGGACGAAAAGACAGAACTGACACGACCGGGAAACGACAAGCTAAAACGGCACACAAACTGACTGGCACGAACACAAAACCAAAAACAGTATACAATGATCCGACACAGGACAAGGGAAACACACAGACTAAATACAGAGGATAACGAGGAAACAAGAGGCAGGTGACACAAGGGCTGGGAAACAGGTGGAAAACATCAGACAATCACAAGAGCGGGAAAAACCAAAAGACAGGAAGTAAAACCAGACACGACTAGGGAGAAAAACCAGACTTCAAAATAAAACAGGAAACTAAATACAAAACAGACTACCAAAATAAGACAACAACCCCAAAACCATAACAATTTGAGTCTTAGTCCTTATTTAATAACCACTAATGAAAAACTATTTGTATAGGAGCCAATAAAGATTGACTTTGAATAAGTAAAAATCTTTTTTACATAAAATAAATCTTAACATTAAACCATGAATGTTTTTTATGATATATCATATTTAAATAAAGACTGTAATATAATAAACAGACTATCTTGATCCCTGATTGTAAATTAACATATAATAATCATAAAATGTATCTTCACACAAAGGAAAACTGTTGTAGAGTTAACTACATATTAAAATAAATTACGTATTTATCTTTTCATAAAATACAATTTTGTTTCATTTTAATTACTACAATTCAATTTCAATTCAATTCAATTTTATTTATTGTATCAAATCATAACATGAGTTATCTCAAGACACTTTACAGATAGAGTAGGTCTAGACCACACTCTATAATTTACAAAAAACCCAACAAATTCCCCCAAGAGCAAGCACTAGTGCAACAGTGGCAAGGAAAAACTCCCTTTTAGGAAGAAACCTCGGACAGACCCAGGCTCTTGGTAGGGGGTGTCTGACGTGCCGTTGGGGTGCATCACAGTATAGTAAATAAACAGTGGTTAGAAATAGTGGTTGTAGTAGTGCAGGGAGCAGCACGGCATAGCAGGGTATTTCTCAGCAGAACCACGTCAACAGCTGGAACCATGATTTTGGTGCCATCCTAATCCCAGGATTTCATCCTGGGTGAAAAAGAAACAGAAAGACTCCGGGGAGCAAGCTCCCAGGGCCAGGTTAGTAACAAGCATTTCTGGGACAGAGAAGGTCAGACATCCAAGGTAGCTATATCTTTGGATATTGAGGATCGGAGGTGTTTAGGACCCAGCACAATCACCTCAGTTTTGCTTGAGTTTAGCATCAGAAAGTTGTAGGTCATCCATGATTTTATATCTTTAATACATGCTTGAAGTTTAGCTAATTGACTGATTTCATCTGGTTTGATTGATAAGTATAATTGGGTGTCATCTGCATAACAATGAAAGTTAATTGAGTGTTTCCTAATAATATTACCTAGAGGAAGCATATATAAGGAGAATAGAATTGGTCCAAGCACTGAGCCTTGTGGAACGCCATGGTTAACTTTAGCGTACTTGGAGGATTTGTCATTATCATTAACAAATTGAGATCGATCCGAGAAATAGGACTTAAACCAGCTCAGTGCGATTCCTTTAATACCAACTAAGTGTTCCAGTCTCTGTAACAGGATGGTATGGTCAATAGTGTCAAAGGCAGCACTAAGATCTAGTAAGACAAGTATGGAGACAAGTCCTTTGTCTGAAGCAGTTAGAAGGTCGTTAGTAATTTTCACCAGTGCCTTCTCTGTGCTATGATGCTTTCTAAATCCTGACTGGAAGTCCTCAAATAAACTATTGCTATGTAGGAAATCACATAACTGATTAGCAACTACCTTCTCAAGGATTTTGGAGAGGAAGGGAAGATTAGATATAGGTCTATAGTTGGCTAAGACCTCAGGATCGAGGGTGGTTTTTTTCAGAATAGGTTTAATCACAGCTACTTTAAATGACTGCGGTACATAACCTGTTAATAAGGACATATAAATCTTTTCTAATAATGAAATGTTAACCAGTGGTAGCGCTTCTTTAAGTTCGTTGGGATGGGGTCTAAGAGACAGGTAGATGGCTTAGCTGAAGAGACCTTTAACATTAATTGTTGAAGGTTTATAGGGTAAAAGCAGTCTAAGTATATGTCAGGTCTTGACGTTCCTTCTAGCAGTCCTGCATTTGAAGGTGAACTGTTAGAAGTTGAGGGCAAGAGGTGATTAATTTTATCTCTAATTGTTATAATTTTATCTTCAAAGAAGCTCATGAAGTCGACACTACTCAGAGCTATAGGAATAGATGGCTCAGTAGAGCTGTGACTGTCTGTCAGCCTGGCTACAGTGCTGAAAAGAAACCTTGGGTTGGTCTTATTTTCTTCTATTATTGATAAATAATAGTCTGATCTGGTATTTCTGAGGGCCTTCCTATAGGTTTTCAGACTGTCTTGCCAATCTAAACGAGATTCTTCCAGTTTGGTGGAACGCCATTTACTTTCCAGTTTTCGCGATATTTGTTTTAGTTTGCGAGTTTGGGAGTTATACCAAGGTGCTAGTTTCCTTTGCTTCCTCGTCTTCTTTTTGAGGGGAGCAACAGAGTCTAAAGTTGTCCGTAGGCAGGCCGTAGTACTGTCTACAAAATTATCAATTTGGGAGGGACTGAAGTTAACAAAAAGGTCCTCTGTTATATTAAAGCACGACATTGAGTTAAATGCTGTTGGAATATCTTCCTTAAATTTAGCTATAGCATTGTCAGATAGGCATCTAGTGTAGAAGCTTTTATCTGATTTCATATAGTCGGGTAGTAAGAATTCGAAAGTTATTAAAAAATGGTCTGATAATAAACGATTCTGCGGAAATACTATTAAATCTTTAATTTCGATGCCGTATGCCAGCACAAGGTCGAGGGTGTGGTTAAAACAGTGAGTGGCCTTATGCACACTCTGACTGAAACCAATTGAATCTAATAGTGAGTTGAAAGCAATACTAAGGCTGTCGTTGTCAACGTCCATGTGAATATTAAAATCACCTACAATAAGTACTTTGTCTGATTTTAGGACTAAACATGATAAAAACTCTGAGAATTCAGATAAAAATTCTGAATACGGACCTGGAGCTCGGTAAACAACAACAAATGTAATTCGCTGTACAGTTTTCCATGTTGGATGTTGAAGATTAAGAACAAGGCTTTCAAACGAGTTATAATTTAGTTTAGGTTCAGGATTAATTAACAGGCGTGAATCAAATATGGCTTAATTTAATGAGGTTACAATAGGCTACATGTCACATATATATTTACCACATTATATTTTACTCTAATTGCTTAAGAAACAAATCAATATATCAGTAATTTCCTAGTTTTTTCACAACAATTTTACCTTTTATTCACAATTACAATAAGAGGTAGGTAGGTTTTTAAGAATTATATTAAAATGTGCTGAGATACATATATATATATATATATATATATATATATATATATATATATATATATATATATATATATTGTTGTGCTGTTATATATCATGTTGTATCATATATAGAAATGTATTAATTATTATGCATAAGTTATATTTATTGTAATATCATATTCAGTATCTCTGTGTCTTCATGAATAAATATATCTTCCACTAAAAGACAAATGTACCATCATATTAAATACAATTGCCTTTAAAAAATGTTATTATAGCTCGTAAACAATATAATTAAAAACATGCTTTACAAATCCATTTAGTGACATATATTATTATTATTATTATTATGATGTTTACCATCATATATTATCTTATTGCTGATTAACTGAGAGGATCAAATACTGTATGTTTCTAACATTTCATCAAACTTTCTCTATATAAATCAGATTAATCTCCTGCAGAAATAAAGAAGAACTGGAGTTGTGCAGTGAGATTTAAACATGTTTTCAGGAACTATGAACCTTTTTATGTAACAATAGCTGCATGGCTGCAAGAATTCTCTTCTGATGATGAAAAAACTAACATGTAAAGCCTGAATCAGCAGAAACTCATTAAAACATATGTTTATTATTAAACAAGATTAAAATATGACTTTTTTACTGACTTTTTTTTCATCACTGGTTAAAATTCCATATTTTTTCAACTTAGTTTTAATACTTTTTTACTGTAATTTATTTTGATATAGTTAATACTAGTTGATACTGTTAAAGTATGAGTAATAATCGTGAGGTCTGGACTGTTGCTTTGATAGAACAAACATTGTGAAGGAGTCACTTTGGGCTCTGGCTAATTTGTGATGAACTTTTCTCACTATTTTTACAAACCAATCAATCAATGAATGAAGAAAATAATCAGCAGATGAATCCAGAATGAAAATAATCATCAGTTAAAAGTTCCAAATGAGCTCCAGATCAACCAGCTCCAACAGTAAAATCCTGCTTTTACATCAATGATGAGTATAAATCATCTAATATAGAATATTAAAACAGTCACAGGGGACATTTTAACTTTCAGAACTACATTTCACTGATGATACTTACACACTTTCACTGAAGGAACATTTTCAATGCAGGACTTTTACTGTAACAGAGTATTTGTACTGTGTGGTATCAATACTTTTACTGCAGTACAGTATGTGAATGAAACTGAGTAGAACATTTCCTTCACACTGTTGTCCTCTAGTGTCTGCAACAACACACTGATTCACACAAAAACGCCATTTTGTAAATGTTTTGTGTCTCTTTGTGGTCCATTTTGTCTTTTAGTGATTTCCATGTGTCCTGTCTCTTTGTAGTTTTGTGTCTATTTGTACTTATTTTGTGTGTCTTTTCAGTTACTTTGCATCTTTTGTAGTCATTTTATAACTCTTTATGGTCATGTTGTGTGCTATGGATGTTTTGCATCTCTTCCTGTTAATTCATGTCTCTTCGAGTAACATTTTGCAGGTGGGCCAGGAGGGCCCCTGGCTCAGCAGCTGATAGGAACTATAGAGATGTTGTGAGTTTAACCTCTAAATTAACGTTGACATCTGACGCCCTGAGGCAACTGAGAACAAGCTGAACAGGCTCTGCAGCCGCAGCATCCCGACACACCAGCTTTTCTCTGGAGACCGCGGACACACCGCAGCCACGCTCATATAACTTCTGCTTTTTTCAAACACCAAACTGCTTCTTGTTCTTCTCCGCTCTGACAGAAACCTCAGACTCTGGGTCGTGTGGCTGGGATATTATCGTCCTTTTCACACTGGATTTAAAGCTTTTTAATCACATCTTGGATTACCTAACGATGGATCCAGAAACGTGCACTGCATGAAAGGCAAGGCAGATTTATTTTTTATAAAATGTTTCAGCAACAAGGTAATTCAACGTGCTTTACATAAACCATTAATGAGCAGTTAAAGACATCTGTTAAAGAGAATAACAACAACTAAAATAGAATAAGACATGTACGGAATACATAAATAATAAAAGTTACAGTGCAGTGTAGGGATGTAATGATGCTTTGTGAATCGGTTAAAATGGATATAAATGTGTAAAGATTACAACCTACTTACAATATACAATAAGAATGTACTTTAAATTGAACTTGTTTGACTTCAGACGTCACTATGTCTTTATTTAGTGGTTTTGATGTGGGATTTATTTAACATAAAATACAGTTTCAGTGTCACTTTTGTTAGGAGGATCATTTGTCTGCAGCTCATTCTGATGAAAGAAAACCGTATCGTGAACTTTAAATAGGGAATCATATCGTGAGTTGAGTGTATCGTTACATCCCTGTAGTGCAGTTTAAGAAATTAATTGCATTAAAAAAGATGCAGAAAGGAAAACAAGTGTCCCTGTTGTCTTTGGCGGCCAAGAGTAAAAGTGAACTCACAGTGTGTGTGTGTGTGTGTGTGTGGATGCGTGTGTGTGTGTGTGTGTGTGTGCGTGTGTGTGTGTGTGTGTGTGTGTGTGTGTGTGTGTGTGTGTGTGTGTGTGTGTGTGTGTGTGTGTGTGTGTGTGTGTGTGTGTGTGTGTGTGTGTGGACAGTGATCCGGGTTACATGTTGTGTTTACATGCTGTGTTGTGGATCACTTTGCATGCAGGTTGTTGGTGTGAGTGAGACATGCTGGAGCTGACGTGAGCAGATGAATTGCCTCCTTTTGGTTCTGGAGATGAACTCTCTGGCGATGAGACAGAGACACTCTCTGAGTCTGCAGCTGACGGCGCTCCTGCTGTACGGTGCAAACTGTGAGTTAAACTTTTACTCTCAGCTGGCTGTCTCTCTCTCTCTCTCTCACACACACACACACACACACACATACGCACCCACACACACACACACACACACACACAGACACACACACACACACACACACACACACATACGCGCACACACACACACACACACACACACACACACACACACACACACACACACACACACACACACACACACACACTTTTACTCTCGGCTGTCTGATTGTTGTAATTATGGACCTTGCTTTATCCAATGTTCACATTTCTGTTATGAAAATGTATGCAAATTAGCAGATATTTAATAAGAAAATGCCTCATTTGCATATTTAAACATCAAATTTCAAAAAACTTAATACCAGACTGAGGAGACCTCGACTCCAAAAGAAAGAAAAACTTTAGTAATTCTGAAGTGGAGAGACATCATATTTAGTAGCGTCAGCAGTGGATACCAAGCAGCAAATAAAACTCAGGCGTGGAATGAAATCAATCATGCCGAGAACTCTGTATCTGGAGCGCAGAACTGATGAAGTATATATAGGCCTAGCACAATTCATACACAGTGGAAATCAAAGTGCTTTACATATGAGCAGAAGTGTAAGTGTAGTGTGTATTTATTAAAACAAACAAACATTTAATTAAGTAAAATAATGAAAATAATTAGTTCCAAAAATGATAAGGGAGAGAAATATTACATTTTAAATTAGAATGGATAAAAAAGGTATAGCTACTTATTTTGGGCAAACATGTCAGCTGTCAATAGTGCATAAGATGCTCTGGAGTGTGCGTAGAATGGGGAAAGCAGTCTAAGACAAGAAAAGGCTACAAATAAATCTGTAAAGAAATACCCTGTTACAAAAGTTAAAAAAAAACATCTGAAAAGTGGCAACAAAAGCAACAACAATGAACCGCACCAACTCTAAAAACCATCTCCAGAGACATTCAACGTGACTCAATGAGGCCTACATCTGTGAAGAAATACCAAACTCTGTTACAACTCTGTAATACCAAAAAGTAATTGTCTTAATGTCAGTAATTAACCGGGGAACTTTCATGCTGATATCTGTTAAATATTTTCCATATTTACCTGCAGTGTCTCCACTTATTGGCCTATCTTTGTAAATTAGTTTTAACTGAATTAAGTATCCTGATTTTTAAATTGAATTCATCCCCTCAGCTCATTCGCTCTGCTTCCTAACTCCATAATAATAAAACCTGCTGCCTGAGATGTAAACCTGACCTCTGTGTGTCTGCAGGTGTCTGGATGCTGCCGGCTCCCAGCAGAGTCCACATGGAGTCTGTCAACATGATACATGTACTGAGGTGGCGCCCCCCGCAGGCTGCCGGCCACACCGCTGTGCTCTACTCCGTGCAGTTCCAGGGGTAAGTTAGACAGTTCACGCCTCACCGTCGTCCATTAATACCTGACAATGGACACCTCGTCGGCCATTAACCTGCTTATACCATGGTCATCTGCCAAGTATTTTTGTTTAAACATTAGTTTCAACATATGTTTTGCTGCTGTAACACTGTAATTTCCCACTTTTGGGATCAATAAAAATCTATCTATCTATCTATCTATCTATCTATCTATCTATCTATCTATCTATCTATCTATCTATCTATCTATCTATCTATCTATAATCTATCTATCTATCTATATCTATCTATCACACCTGAAGGTTTGACTAATACCTGGAACAGACCTTAGATATGACCTTAGCAACCGGCAGTGACAGACTGGGACCAAAACACCTTGGAAATTAGGAACTCTGCCTTCCAAGTGAATCTTTCCACGCATCAGTAGTGGCCCATAGCGGTCCATAGGGGGGCGGCCCTTCTGGCATTTGCCCAAATTCCAGATTGCCAGTCCGTCACTGGCAACCGGAGATTTTCTGTAGTCCGCTCAGCTGATAGAACCCTTCAGTTTAGCTACGAGCCAGAAGGCTAACGATTTGCTAGCAAGATCCAAAGTCAATAACATTGTGTACAGTTGGCAATCAGTAAAAATAATTTGACAGTATGTTGAACAACAAGACAAGCAAGCTATCCAGCCATGTCAAACAATGTAACGACTTTTATGAACAATTTGATCCGTGATGTGTAACGTTACTGTCGGCCGCAGCAGCGCAGCCTGGAGCAGCGACCTGAACAGTGAAACTGAACTGTGAAACAAAGTCAGTCCAGAGGGGAAGTAGAACTTACTTCCAGCAGCGAGTGTGTTAGTGCCATCCTGTGGTGTTCAGAGATAACAGATTCATGTTTACTTTTTGTTTTAATGTAGCACATTGATTTAGAACAGTAAACAGACAGTTTCACTGGAAGTCCTTTTTTACGGACACCCTGCAGCCAATCAGAATCGAGTATTCACCCAGACCATGGATATATAGAATATAACATGTTCTATATCTATGGGTATAAGCATGAAACAAACACACATGCACGCACGCACGCACGCATGCACGCACGCATGCACGCACACACACACACACACACACACACACACACACACACACACACACACACACACACACACACACACACTGTCCTGCTGCCACAGATACTCATTTTAATTAGTTTGCTGGAAGTAGTGCTGACTCATGTTTACACTTAATTACATTCTCACTGTGGTTTTCAATCAATCTGGATGCAAAACAAAATCAAAACACAAAGAGAATAAGTAGCTTCACTGAGTCAGAGGAACGCCGGGAGTATGGATAATTATCTCCGATGCACAACTTCTTCTGGAGAATACGGCAAATATTTTCACTTTCAGATTACACAACCCGTTCCGCTGTCATGCTGTGAGGTTTGTTACAACATGAGAAGAAACACTTGTAACTAGAACGTGCAGCCCTCAGCCATATTATGTCCTATCTCAAAATGTTAATGCAGGGTGAGTTTTCCCAGTCGCACGCACGCACCAGCCTGGTCTCACACAATTCAGTGAAATTATCACAAACTGTTAACACCACATTACGTGGTGGTCGCACGGAATGTGTGAAAATTCTGTGTTGCCACCACGGAAACAATGCCAGTGTAAAGTCAATGAGAAGATGACGTAGCATTAAGTGTGACTACGGTAGCAAGTAGTATGAAAGGCCGAAAATCAGCATAGGGAGGTTGGTTGGGGGGGCGGATGGGTCAAACAACACAGGACTTTCACCCAGGAGACCGGGGATCATATCCCGCGTGTCAGGATTCCTAAACCCAACCATCGCTTTCTTCTTTTCCTAAACCCAACCGGTTGTTCTTTTCCTAAACTTAACCCGTCCGCTGTATATGGCCATCTCGTTCTTCTTTTCCTAAACATAAACCGTTGTTGTCCCGCCCACCCACGACCTTTTCCTTAACTTAAGGGGCCGTGTTCATTACATGGAATTATTCCGTGGGCCCATCAGCGAATTTTCAGCGATTCCGTGAAACTGCCACCGATTTTGAGTTAAGGGACTGTGTTCATTTCACGCACTCACACACACACAGTCCTGCTCTCAAAGATACTCACTTTAAGTAATTTGCCGCTGGAAGTAGTCCCAGCATTCAAAGGTTTGTATTTCATTTGTGTCTCTCAGCGATCTTTGTTTCTTTTTGTGGTCTCCGTGTGTGTCTTTGAGCTGATTCTGGGACTCTTTTGTAGATGTTTTCTTTCTGGTCATTTTCCATCTCTACCATAGTGGCTTTCTGTTTCTTTGAGTGACATATTGCAGGTGAAGATGTTTTGTGAAAGCATTTCAGTCTCTTTGTAGTAATATTGTGTCTTTCTGTGTGTCTTTGTGTTCATTTTGTGTTTTGTTTTCAACAGTTTGTAATGTATTTGTAATATAAGTACATTCAGAAAAGAATGAACCAAACTGACTATAGTGAAGAGAAACAGTTTGACAGTGCAGCTGATACCTGCAGGATAAAGAGAGACAAATAAATCCATCAGGAGTTCCTACCTAATAACCACTGAGTCATTGAAATACTCTGACCTGTAATAATAAAGGACACACCTGTGTTACTCGTTGCAGGTGTGTCTGTGTGTTCATAACAACATAACAACAATTTACTTTCTACATTCGGCTCCTGCGTCATACCAGCTGTCAATCACACAGACGACACTTTAATTAACTTACAGAAACATTCCTGTGGCTGCTATGAAGTCTTCAAAACTCTCCTCTGTTTATGAGCTGAGCACAGTTCAGTGTTACTGCTGCCTCGAAACCTTTTCTACATTTTACCAGCGGTGGAAGAAGTATCCAAATCCTCTACTGCAGTAAAAGTATAACACCACACTGTTGAAAATGTCACTTCAGTTAAAGTCTGTTAAAGTCTGTAAGGGAAATGTAGTTAAAGTATTAAAAGTAAAGAACTCTCCTCCCATTGTAGAAAGTGTAAATGATCAACCAGCTGTGTGTTTAATGGTCTGATCATCTCAGCTGGACTTGTAGCCGTTATATTGTTGGCTAGTTTACTTTATAATCAAACATCAGATTTTATAAACTACATTTGTTTTGTGTGCAGGGATCTTAATGTGTAAAGTAACTAGTAACTAAAGCTGTAACAGATGAATGTAGGGGAGTAAAAAGTATAATATGTCTCCCTGAAATGTAGCGGAGTAGAAGTAGAAAGTGGCATGAAAAGAAAAGACTCAAGTAAAGTACAAGTACCTCAACATTTGGACTGTAAGTACAGTACTGGAGTAAATGTACTTAGTTACATTCCAGCGCTGGTTTTTACTTAACTTGTTACAAGATGCGAAGAAACACTCGTAACTAGAGCGCAGACCCCCGCCAATACCATGTCCTACTGTACTGTATGTACTACTTTTTCAGAATATTTCGACACACGTGAATGCAGCGCGACCACAGTGTCATGACATTTTGCAAATGTTAACTTAAGTGAAAAATAATTTCTGTATAATATAAAAATATACTGGGTTCTCCCTTGAGCCGTGCTTCATCCTTCCACCACATTTTATTAAGATCAGGGCAGACGTTTTTACAACTAGGTTTACATTACTGTAAAACTGACAAGATGTGGAAGGAAGCCTGATGTTTTTGGGGATATTTTGGCAGATTGGTGGTCCGTGAGGTTCTGTTTTATTAGGTCAGTGGTCCTTGGTCTGAAAAGGTTTGAGTAACACTGCGTTAGATGATCACAATGATGTGTTGTGCCCGCAAAAGCGTTAAAATCTCAAGCATCAAAAGCGCCACAAAAGTGGCTTTAAAGGAACCACTGAAAGGTAATTAGAATACTGTGATAAATGTCACCCAACAGGTAGGTGCACCTGTCCACAGGCCGACACTCTGACTCATGTTTACACCTAATTACATTCTCACTGGTTTTCAATTAATCTGGATGCAAAAATAAATCAAAACACAAAGAGACATAACCCGTTCTGCTGTTAAGCTGTGAGGTTTGTTACAACATGAGAAGAAACACTCATAACTAGAAGGGCACTCTGAGTGCAGCCCTCAGCCATATTATGTCCTGTCTCAACATGTTAACCCTCCTGTTGTCCAAATTTGACCTGTTTACAAAGTTTCTGTATCAGAAATATAGGTTACTAAAATTGCCTAAAAAATAACATGGATGGTTCCAAACAATGTATTTTGCAAGTAAAATGAAGGATTGGATCATCACTCTCATTGAATTGTGGGGTTTTTATTCAACTTTATAGCATTTGAAAACTGAGTAAACGTTGACATATACCAGTCTGTTAGTCAAAATAATTCATAACTTGTTTTTAGTTAATTCATTTTGTTTTGTTTTTTAAACTCAGAAAGTAGGTATAAGTTAATATTAATTAGGTTTAATAATAATAAATTGAACTTATATAGCGCTTTTCATAGACTCAAAGTCGCTTATCAATTGATCATGAATTCCAGAAATACGTGTTACACTAGTGGTAATAATATAACACAGAATGGGGTGATCATTTACTTTACAGACAAAACAGAAGGACAACACAAGGGTTAATGCAGGGTGAGTTTTCCCAGTCAGCATGTTTATTTTGATTATTCCTACACCACATGAATGCAGCACAAAATGCCCTATCTCGCAAAGTTCACAAGTCAAGTCACAAAGTGTGAAAGATAATTTGCATATCTGCTCCAAAATGTAACAGGTTCTTCCTTGACCCGTGCTACATCCTTCCTTCAAGTTTGATTGAAATCGGGCCGGTAGTTTTTCTGTAATCCTGCTGACAGACAGACAAACTCAACTGAAAACATGGAATGTAAAAGCAGTATTTGGAGCTAAAACTCTCCGTGTCTCTTGGTGTAAAGCGTCAAAGAAAACGTTAGAAAAGCCTAAAAAAACATTTTAAAAAAGCATTGAAATCATCAACAACGTAAAAATAAAAAAAATAAAAAAACATTGAAAGCGTAAACAACGTTAAAACCATCAAAAAATGTTTGAAACCGTCACAAAAGCATGAAAAGGCTGCGAAAGCATTGAAAGTGCCTTCAAAAGCATAACAAAAAATGTTCAAGGCCTCAAAAAAAGAGAAGAAAGAAAGAAAACGTTAAAAAAAATCTTCAAAAGCAAAAAAAAGTTGAAAGTGTCAAATAATACGTTAAAAAGCATCAAAGAAAAGGGTAAAAAGTGTCAACCTGTCCTCTTCTTCTCTTGGTGCTGCAGGGAGTTTGAGCTGACGGTGCTCAACGGCAGCTGGGTGGACGCTCCCGAGTGTCAGCTGACTCCTCACGCTCACTGCGACCTGACCTCTGACCTGGGCTCCGACTCTGACTACAACATCCACGTCAGAGCGCACCGCGGCTCCCGGCTGTCGTCCTGGGCCGAACTCAGCCCGCCATTCAACCGCAGACACAGTAAGACACACTTCCTCACGGGTGAAATTAAATATTACAGTATTTCTGAATTGCTAAAACACATTTTTTGAATGTTTCTCTCGCTTTCTCAAAACCTTAAAGTACTTATAAAGTACTTGCACAATCCTGCACACATAAATGTAGTCACAAACATTTGTAAAACAGAGAATATGATTGTTTGTGATATTTGGAAATGTAGAAATAAAGTGTTTAAAAAAAATTTAGTCAAACAAAATATGCAGCAGATCGATAGCAAGCAATATCTTGGAATCATTGTGCCTCAGCATCATGCCTCTGGGCATGGTCAGGCCACAGGACCTCATCACAGGCAATCCTGTCCCTTGCTAAACAACAGGGAAAGAATCCTTTAGCATGCCGAATCCAACCTCGAATCGCTTCCACTCCAATGTCGTCACATGCTGCATCCATTGACTGAATGAGATTTCCCTGTGCATCATAGACCTTCATCCTCCATGCATAAAGTAATTCTTCAATGGGATTAAGGAAGGGCGAGTATGGTGGGAGGCACACATTTATAAAACATTTCAAACCACTCACGAATTCTAGGACCACGGTGAAAGTTCACATTGTCCCAGACTACCACGTAGATGGGATGCTCTGCCTGCTCATCACCTCTCTGTTCACGTCTCAGTAGTGCTATCAGACATGTCATAAGATGGGCAGTGTTTTAAGGCCCTACAGTCACATGGCGGTGAATAACCCCGTAGCTGCTGATGGCAGCACATATGGTCACGTTGCCACCACGCTGCCCTGGCAACTCTACAATGGCACGTTGACCAATAATGTTGCGGCCTCTCCTTCTCCTCTTGGTGAGACTGAAGCCAGCTTCATCCAAGAAGATGCACTCATGAGGCCTCACCATGGAATCCTGTTGAAACATTCTCTATAGAAATGAAC
This sequence comes from Gymnocephalus cernua, assembly GCA_023631565.1. Classification (NCBI taxonomy): domain Eukaryota; kingdom Metazoa; phylum Chordata; class Actinopteri; order Perciformes; family Percidae; genus Gymnocephalus; species Gymnocephalus cernua. The sequence goes on from CM042436.1 coordinate 5,266,526, forward strand.
AAAAATGTATTTTTGAAGTAACGTAAATGACATAGCATTCCAGGCTTCGTGCCTCTGTATACATGTGCTGCATTACATTCAACACAGTAAAGATGTACAGTAACTCAATAGTGCTGTATAATCTCTGGACATGATTACTTACTTGTACATATTGATATCGTAGCTCTTTTACCCTTTCAGAATTTCTCTTAAATGGTACTCTGTTGGCTTGTTTGAGACTTATCAGGTTGCGTTTCAGGACACGGTCAATTGTGGAGAGACTCACACTGTTGATTCCTTCAAAATTCACGTCGTCTTCATCAACTCACTGTTGTATTTCACACAGACGAATGAGATTATTTTGAGGGACCATATTGACAATAATGGTCTCCTGCTGTTGTGAGAACATACCTCTCCTTTCACCGGCATGTGGCAGTCTTTCAATTCTAGCAAATAAAACCTCGTTAGAATTGTATAGACAGACCTAATGCATTGAAGTGTCACCAAATATGTACAATACATAAAATACTATTATACAAGTATATCACTGCAAGAAAAGGCCCAATCTTTTTAGATGTTACAGTAATTTACTGAGACGTTCCACGACTGTTCATACTGTACTCTAAGTTTCAGGAACCACAAATGATAGTACACTTACCTGTTCTCTTCTCTGAATGTCCTGACAATGGAGGCCGCAGAGAACCTGCTTATATTTGGTTGAACACGTAGTCCTGCTTCCCTCGTACTCATTCCATGAACCAGAACATGGTGTATGATTGTTGCTCTAATTTCATTGGAAATGATGGCTCTTGTTCTTGTTCTTCCTCTTCCTCGTCCTCTTCCTCCTTCTCTCCTGCCCTCCATTGTGAAAATCACACATGCCATTTGGATTTGACATGGCTTTACATCCTGATTACTGATTAGGTGCAACAGGTGTGTTCAATTTTGAGTGCTTGTGTGTTACCGATGACAACAGTGTGTTGCTTGTGTTTCACTTCTGGGGCTGTGTTTTTTGAGTTGAAGTGCACCACAATGCTACGTGTGCTTTGTGAATGACAATGTGTGTACAGTTTTGCACAAAGAGTGATTCCAATTTGCTAGTTGTGTCTAACCACATGAGAAGTGTTTAACGTTCTGCAAACTGTGTGATTCAGTCAATAAAGTGGTTTGTACACTTGCAACTTTGGTTTTGCAAATGGATTTTAGTGTTTTCAGCAATTCAGAAATACTGTAACAGTACTTGTCAAAAACTTGGACACACTTTCTTCCTGTCGACCATGCAGTTGTTGTTCTCCAACAAAAAAATCTCCGGTCTGTTTTGCCTTTTTATAAAGCATAAAGTATAATATCACCCAATTCTATTCTGCACCTTCTAGCCAACTTCATTCCAACTTATTACCAATAGTTTCACATTTTTATTTTTTTTATTCATTGCCAATAAACCACATTTACCGTACATGAAATCATACCTTATTTTGGAGAAAAACAGGCAGAAATTATGAATTATTTTCACTATAGTGAAGATCAGATGAATATATGTTGATGGATAATAACAGAATGGTATGTGTCAATGTTTGGTCAAAAAACTGTTTTGAAACCATCGTATTATTTTGAATGGCAGAACATATTTCCAATAAAGAAACTTTGAAAATGGGTCAATTTGACCCAAAGACAACACAAGGGTGAAATAGGAAGTGTGTCCAAACTTTTGACTGGTACAGTATATATATATATATATATATATATATGAAACATAAAGGCTACATCATGAGGCCTGTACAAGATAGTTATATGGTGACAGACAGAAAAGGGTTGATGTCCAAGAATCCAGGCTTTGTAGGCTACTTCCATTATTTACAAGCTTATGACAGAATCATACAGCCGGTCATGTTGTCATAGTCTACATCAACAACGTTTCATTTCTGGGATTGCTCCGGTGCTGCAAACACACACACAAACACACACACACACACACACACACACACACTCTCTCTCACACACACACACACACACACACACACACACACACACACACACACACACACACACACACACACACACACACACACACACACTCACAAACACACACACACTCTATCTCACACACACACACACACACACACACACACTCTCACACACACACACTCACAAACACACACACACACACACACACTCACACACACACACACACACACACACACACACACTCACACTCTCACACACACACACATACACACACACACACTCACAAACACACAAACACACACACACACACACACTCACAAACACACACACACACACACACACTCACAACACACACACACACACACACACACACACACACACACACACACACACACACTCATACACACACACACACACACTTTCACACACATACACACGCAAACACACACACACACACATGCAAACACACACACACACACACACACTTTGATACTTACAGTTTTTCTCGATTGTTTACACACATTTTCTGAAAGCATGCCTCATACTCTCCGAACTCTACACACAAATCTAAAAACACACACACAACGGGCAAAACCCCTCAATTCTCCTGCAAAATTAAACTTTACATTGAAAACAATGTATTTCTTCTCACAATGGTTTTTTGTTTTCAAATGACACACACAGACCATCATATGAATAGACATTACAGTTTTTTTTTCCAATTGCTAACACACTAGAATGACATGCATAGCACAGTTATTTAAACTGACACACAGTCTCCAAAAGTCTAAACACATTTTCTGCTTTACACACATTTTGCAATTCAAAATGTCACTTTTTAAATGCACTGAACTGGTTCTCTGCATAAGACACAACAATCTGACATAAAGTCACATGTTTGCCATTTCAAAACACTGCCATTCACAATGACACTACATGAGCTGATTGGCCAACATATGTGTCCCCTGGCCAAACACCTCTATGGTTCATTGTTACCACTTCAATCAGGAAGTAAGCACTATGATGCCTCTTTTTTTCTATATAGTTTTTTCTGCAATTTTCTTTTCAGTTTACTGTTTTTTTTGTGAGCATATTTTTGTTCAGGCCAATGTAAACATATATGCTGTGCATATGTTGGCAGTGTGAAAACAAGAGATTTTCTTCATGAAAATTGTGCCAAATGCAGAGAATTGTGTGTAGGGGTTTGAAAAGAGTGTGTTTTAGAACTGCAATTTGAGTGTAAAGCAGGAATTGTGCTTGTAGTTTAGCAGAATTGGTTCGGGGGGTGTATGAGTTGCATGTTGTGGTCGTTGTGTCTCAAGTACCAGTATTTGTGTGTAAACAATAAAAACTGTAACAAAATTACATTACAAGAGAATAATAATTTCCTTTACATAGACATTTGCACCGTAAATTGTTGCCTCTCAATAATATATATTCTATATAATATATATGTGCACATCCCTGTCTTTCATAACATGTAAATGTTTTTCAAAATTGAATGAATGACTGAATATGAGTCTTGTGCCGGCAGCGGACCTGACGGCGCCGGACATGGTGGTGGCGGCGGTGGGCGACGCCCTTCAGGTGACGTTCATCGCGCTTCCTCTCACTGCTGCCGTCAACGTGACGGTGTGGAAGAGAGGCAGCGAGCTTCAGGTCAGAGGTTACTTCACTTTATCCCTTTTCTTTCTGTCCTTTATCCTCAATGGTCCTCTTTCCATCTTTTTCCTCTTTTTGACCATCCCCCCCAGTGTTGGGAGTAACTGCGTTTAAGTATAACGGCGTTACTAACGCAGTTATTTTTTCAGTAACAGAGTAATCTAATTACTTTTCCCATCGTTGCAACACCGTTATCGTTACTGAGAATGTAAAGTGGCGCGTTCCTACAATTTGGTTGAATGAAGCGCGAGGTGTCAGGCTTTGGCTACACATCAGCTGCCTGGAGAGAGCGGGGGGGGTGATGACACCGTTGCAAATGTGATGATTGTCTGGGTGGGCGGATGCCCTGCTCACGTTGTCTCACTGCCATAGACAGTATATAAAATGGACACAGCGATCCCGCTGTTTTTGACGGAGACAAGTGAAGCCTCTTACCAGCACTTTTCCGGTGATGGGAAAGTGTTACTGAGCGTTACTGCGCAGCTGCAAACTGAGCTTCCCGCCGCCAATGTGATGTGAACGTCTCTGAACGTTGTAAGTCTTCTGGTAGCTGTGCCAAGAGAAATCTCAATCATTCCCAATCCAGTGGCGGATCTAGAAAATTTTACATGGGGTGGCAAAGGGGTAGCGAGAGATCTTGGCAGGGTGGCAGGGGAAGACGGTACATGAGAACCCCCATATGTTAAACACACTGCTATGCCCTACTATGCCCCGCAACACCCTGCTACGCCCTGAACTGCTAGAACTATTATTTCTAGTCATAGTTCCATTATCTTTATTGTGACTATCATTGCCACCGTTTATCATACCAACTGCTATAATTATTATGAATCATAATTCTCCATATCTGTATATCTATATCAGTGTCTCTGTGTCCCAACCGGCAGCAGCAGATCACCACCCACCAAGAGCCTGAGTCTGTCTAGGCTCAGGTTTCTGCCCAAGAGGAAGTTTTTCCTCGCCACTGTTGCACCAAATGTTTGCTCTTGGGGGAATTGTTGGGTCTTTGTAAATTATAGAGTGTGGTCTAGACCTACTCTATCTGTAAAGTGTCTTGAGAAGAGTGAACTCTTGTTACGATTTGATACTACAAATACAATTTTTATCACTGTACAATTGAGAGTATATTGGCAGGCAATATCACAGTATGGTTTGGCAGGGCTACTTTACTTGAATTGAATCTACTTACAAAAGTGGTTAAAACTGCATAAAAAATTATTGGGGTTCCACTAGAACCGCTTCAAAGCATTTATTTGAAACAAAGTACTAAGAAAGCATTAGGTATTATGCGGGATGTCAGTCATCCCGCACATAATCTATTCTCCATACTTCCATCAGGGAGACGGTTGCAGAGCATTCCCACACGCACATCACGCTTTAGGGACAGTTTTTACCCACAGGTTATAAGGTTAATGAATGATAATGGAAGAGGAAGGAGAGTTGAGGCATAGTTACTATGTTTACTGTGTCCGGATGGTTTAATGTTTTTAATTAAATTATGATTGGTGTTGAGAGAGTGCTATGGCACATTGTATTTCATTGCTGTGGTACTTGTACTAATATGCACATGACAATAAACTTGAACTGAACTGAATTGAATTTAGCTGAAATTGAATTAAATGGCTTGATCATATTTACTGATACAGACAAATAGAACAGAACATAATGTCTTATTTTATCAGTAATTATGATCAAACAAAAGGTCAAACAAATGCTATGATAGAGAAACTGTAAAACATCATTAGATAATATATATATGTAAATCTTCCCTATAACATATACAACCAAATGGAAATAGCCCAAAACTGAAAACATGTCATGTCACTGAGTGACTGTACTGCAATTTATATGGAAGGAGAATAAAAACATACCATATGGTCCAGGGGTAACTGCAGGCCTCTTCCTCCCTGTCATCTTCCTCTGCCTCCTCCTGATCACTCCCTGCCTCTGTCCCTCTCTCTGAATCTGCAGCCTCCTCTTCATCCCTCACAGTCAATTCTTCCTTTCCCTCTTTCACTTATTTCTGCATCTCCTTCTGTGGTCTTCCCCTGCTCTGACCCGCCTGGTCTCTCCAGTTTACTGCCTTCTCCTTCTTCATTATCCTCCTCTTCCTCCTGTGCACTACTCAGAATTTTCTTGGCTGGCAATATCCCCACTTTTAGGCTTCAGCTAATATCTCCAGCTACTCTGGCCTGCAAAAGTCAAGATGTGAAAAGCTCTGGTTATCCTTGTATTACATCACACTGTAGGGCCCTGTAGCTAATAAGTAGCCTAACAAACATAACATCAGAAGAGATTTACTACATGCACACAACAGTTGTGTTTAGACTAGCCTTCTGACTCCCATTGTATTTGTTGTTTTCCCAGTTTGACAGTAAAGGATGTCACCTGGTTTAATGTGTGCAGCCTTATTGCCGTGATATGTGAGAGGAAGTGGATTGTATAGTACTCCTTAACTAATGACATTCAAATGATCGGTGTCAGCAGGGCTGTGTAGTGTGTTGTAACGTAACGCCACCGAAACAGCGACCCTCTGTAAATGTTATGAATTCAAACATGCCAGTTTGTAATATTTGGTATTATACTGTTCTTGTCTTTACTAAAATCAAAACTACAATAATCAAAGGGCCAAATGCTCTTACAAGTCATGAGGGAGCGATTTGACTTTTGGCTAACGTAATAGACGCGCTGTTGTTCATGCTGACTCGCCATTACATTTATTACAAATGTAACTTTAAATTAAACGTGTGTTTAAACTTCACCTGGGGAAACTGACTTCACCTTCAGAGGCACAGGGGGGGCAGCTCAGTTGCTCCAGTCTTTGCCGGGATGAAGGGCCACCACACCTCAGCAGACTCGCTGTGTGCGAGCCAGACTGTGCGATGCGAACGCCGCTCTACACATTTGATGCAGGGACGTAGCTAAGTATTATAAATATTATTAATTAATATGAATTAATTGTTTGTTTCAATGTTTTTAGAAGCGTGTGGACATAGTGGCAGTTTGTTTTTACAAGCACAGTTTTTTGAACACCAAAGTTAAGGGGGCAGATGGGGGGGCTAGGTCCTACAGCGGGGGGTCAGCTGCCCCCCCTTGCCCCCCTGTAGATCCGCCCCTGTCCCAATCTATCAGAGAGAGAGTAGGTATATGTAACTTAAATGATAGTTAACATTAGTAATTAAACTAAACAGCTAATGTACGTCGAAACTGCCTGCGAGCTTCTCCTGTACTATAAGGTAATTCCTCTACTATGAGACAGTAATGCTGCGTTCCAGACACAATTTTTAGCCCGTAAATTACGACTTCAAGCCACGACTCACGACTTGGTAGCGTTCCAGGGTTCAGGTTGGGCTACGCTGACGTTGACGTTAGCTAGTGGCTACGCTGACGTTGACGTTAGCTAGTGCTATCTGATACTAGCGATTTCTAGTCAGCGAAATATATTGGGCTTTTTAATAAACATAACCTGTAGTAGTACACAATTGTGTGTGTATTGTTTTGATTACAATGTGCGGAATTACTTTACGTTGTCTATTCATGTCTATTTATTTCTATTTCACCGGCGTCTGTACAGCATCAACAGGGGATCGCCATTGTTGTTTATGTGTGTGTGACGTCAAAAACTGTAACTGGGATTACAAAATCTGGTACGAGTTCACGGGTAGTAAATTACGGGTTGGACGGCCGTTCCAGTGCACTTTCACGGGTAGAAGGTTGTGAAAACACGAGTTACGGGTTGCCTGGAACGCAGCATAAGTCTCGTGGTTATGACACAATCGTTAGCCTATTTTTATAAAAACGTCTGCTACGGAGCCATAACGTGAGGTACAAGGTAAACACCCTTGTGTACATTGTCGTGTTTCTTAAGAAATAAACAACGGACAAATCAAGTCTTTAAACGCTTCAGATGTAAAGTTATTGGCTGTCAAAGTGACGGCAAAATAAATTGCAGTCAATGGGATGCTAACGGGGGTGATGGGAACAGGGCTAGCAAAATGGCGCCATCGCGGCTTCGCTCTGAGGAGAGAAGCCTGCCCCCTTGCTCACTGCACGCTCTGACTACCACTAAACACAAGACAGCGACAATGGCGACGAGCCAGGGAAATTCAAAGGTAGCGTTCTGGAACTGGAAGTACTGGCACTACTTCTCGCTCATTGATATTAAAGGCAAGAATGTTTATGTAACGTGCACGCTATGCCCAGGAAAAAAGACTTCATCCACGTCTGTCTCCAACTTACAACACTAATGGCAGTTTAATGAAGCGTTGGAAAACAGACAATATCAGACCCAGATCCGAATTGCAACAGCCGGCATCCATAGCTAATGTTAGCTAGCTACGTCTCCGTTAGCGCTAGCTACCCGTGTTCGTGCCGAAAATCTCCTCCTTGCCAAATTTCTCGCCCCTTCGCATTTAGCTGTCTTTACAGTTAGCTACATTAACCCGACATGCACCAAAAGGAATAGTTAAGATTAAAGAAAAGTGAAGGGGGAGATCGTTCCGGGCAGCTTGGAGAGGTCCTGCTGCTGAACATCGGCCATCGGCCGTCCTCGGCTCGCCGTCCCGGAAGATTCCCGCGGCAATCCCCACCCACACCTGTCTCTCAGCCTCGTTGAGTTGCTAGCTAGCGTTACAACAAACCCCGTGAAACTATCCAAAAGGTGACAGTGACGTGAAATATATTGTGATAGTCACTGTGATTTTAGCTGCTGGCTAACGTTAGCTTGCTGGCTCACTAGCTAGCTAACTGGTCAGCTTCCAATACAGATAGAATCAAGAAAAACGTAATTATGTTGGGAAAATGACGCTATGTTATTAGAATGACATGAATAAATTGTAATGAAGTGAATACATTTGAATGGGTGGCTAAACTTGTCCGTGAACAGATGCATTCTAATCAGCAAAGTTGTTTACAACTCCCATAATTCCACGCAATTTACCAACGTCATCAAAAGTCCGTGTTTACAATCCATTGTTTTGGTTGAGAGACCCCTAGCTTCAGAAAGTTACATATTGTACGTTTAAGATTATAAATAATATTGTGCTTTGGGTTAAAACACCATTCAAGTAGTACTTTCAGGACATGAACATCTGTTTCCTGGGTGAAAGTCTTGTGTTTTCTCCTTAACTTCTTCAGGACATGAACACCTGTTTCCTGGGTGAAAGTCTTGTGTTTTCTCCTTAACTTCTTCAGGACATGAACACCTGTTTCCTGGGTGAAAGTCTTGTGTTTTCTCCTTAACTTCTTCCAGGACATGAACACCTGTTTCCTGGGTGAAAGTCTTGTGTTTTCTCCTTAACTTCTTCAGGACATGAACACCTGTTTCCTGGGTGAAAGTCTTGTGTTTTCTCCTTAACTTCTTCAGGACATGAACACCTGTTTCCTGGGTGAAAGTCTTGTGTTTTCTCCTTATTCTTTCGATATATACGAATGTTTCACTAGAACAGCCTGCCGTGAAAAATAACTGAGGTTAAAACAGGATGATTTTGTTACTTTCCCCTTGTCTGATCCATTGGTGCATTTAGTTTTTAGCTGTTGAGGATTTACACTTTATGTTTATTTGTTTCACACACATCAATACAAATCAACTTAAGGAAACAAAATAAAATACATGGAGGGTGTGGTAGAAACCTGTATTGGCTTATAAAAAAACTCACCCTAATGACATACCTCATGTCAATATAATCTCTCTCTCTCTCTCTCTCTCTCTCTCTCTCAGGCAATGTACTACATGAAACCAGCTGAGCAGACGCCGCTGCATGTCACCGCCCTGGAGGACGGAGCAGTGTACTGTGTCAGAGCTCACACAGTCCTCAACACTCACCTTCGCAGCAGTAGCACTGATGCCCAGTGTGTCTCCATCACAGGTACACACACACACACACACACACACACACACACACACACACACACACACACACACACACACACACTTTGATACTTAACAAAATTACATTACAGGAGAATAATAATTTCCTTTACATAAATATATATTCCATGTACCAGAATGCAGAAATTGAAGCTTTTTCACACTTAACCATTTACGGGGAAGGATCTCCCAGACCCCTGGTTACAACGGTACAATGTGTCGCGCACAATGTTGAAACAAAAGAAATGAAAGTTCCTTCCCTTCCAGGTCCCGACGCTGCCTGGAAGAAGCCGACCACTGTGACTGTGACCGTCATCATCACGGCCGGCCTCCTGCTCGCTGTGTTCTGGTCCGTCGTTCACTGCCGTCCAGATGTCTGCCAAACGTATTTCAGAAAAGAGCGGCTGCCCCACTCTTTGGTCAGTCCCACTCATGTAGATATATATATATATATATATATATATATATATATATATATATATATATATATAACACATACATAAATATAGATTAAATCAGAATCATACAATCATGTTTTATCATGTTTTTCATAGTAGAAATGCACTTACTGGTTGTTAAAATATCCTACAAATTAAAGAGAATATGTTATGATTCAGTTCAAAAAGGGGATTGAGATTATTTAAATGCAAACTGCATAACAGACATGACATAATTAGGCCAACTATGTATGTAAAGTCAGTACAAAAACTAAAAGAAATTAAATAAATGTAACAAAGCCTTTTTTATTTTATTTAAACTCAGTATGCATTACAATCATGTGAAACTACGGTAATACATTTTTTAGTAGATGTAAAAATATACAGAAATATACATGAAAGCAAACAAGTGGAAAATCAAAAATGTCACAAAATAAAATGAACATAAAACATGCCAGGGGTCAGCAACGTAAAACCATTAGAGTAGTCTTACAGTTTTAACCCTGGTGTTGTCTTCCCGTCGGCCATTAACTTGTTTTCCTTCCAGGTCTAAATTTTCCTGACGATACTTGCAGACTTTTACTTAAGTAACATTTCAATGCAGGATGTTACTTGTAAAAGAGTATTTTCTGCAGTAAAGGATCTGAATACTTCTTCCACCGCTGGCGCTGTTGTAGTCTTATGTTGGACTGCCCTCTAGTGGACACAATGTAAAACAACAACAACATGCTGATAGTAGCACTGGGCTGAGTAGTGCAGCAAATATTAATAATAGGCTGAATTTGAGCGTTAAATATTCAAATACAATTCCAATATTAAAAACATTAGAAACTGCATTTTAATGATGTTATACAGAAAGATTGACCTCTGCATCCAACACCTGTGGGTTTTATTTTCAGAAAAATAATGATGAGATGTGGTTAGGCCTTTTTTCTTTTTGTGTCCCTTCTGTTCTGTGAAAGTTGGACACAAGTTGATAGCTCTGGTAGTGCAACATTTGTAGTAGTGTGCAGTCACGTGTTAAATAAGTATTTCACACATTATGATTAAAAATGGATGTTAGCATAGCATTGTTTTTGCTATGTCTCTCCTGCACACGTTTCCCTAATAACCTTAAAGTTGTAATGAGTCTGTATTTGTCTTTAAGAATCCTGTTGTCCTCAGGTCAAAGTTGATCCATTTTCAAAATGTTTCTACATCAAAAATGTGTATATGTATCAGAAATTTGGGTTTCTTTCAACCAAATAAACCAACCAAAAAAAAAGTTACGTGGATGGTTCCATACAAAGTTTTTTACAAGTAAAATAAATGACCTGTTATTCTATTTCATATGATTTGAAAAAATATATATAAAAGAACGTTGAAAAAACAACAAAAACGTCAACATAAAGTGCAGAAGAAATTGACAAAAACATTCGAAAAAGTGAAAAAGACATGGAAAAATGTAACAAAAACTTCGTAAAAGCTTCAAAAACGCCGGGAAAAGCGACAAAAAAAGACGAGCAAAGCTACAGTGACATCCAAAATAAAAAAGTTAGCATTTTAGATTTTGACCTAGAAAAACTAAAAGTTGCATGGTTGACGGGAAGACACCACAAGGGTTAAACATATTTTTTGATATGCTAGGTCTTGTTTTTGCTTTGGAGTAAAGGATATCATTTGTTTTTAAATTGGGAACTTGACATGTGCTACCTTTTCTTCACTTTTTAGGACATGATTTGTATTTGTCAATGTTACGATTTATTGTTTTCTGTAGTTGTAACAAAATTCGTATGTGGAAATAAAGCTTTACACATTTTTTAACAGACATTAAAGATACTAAAACATTGACCAATAATCTATCAGAACCTGAGATTCTCAACAGTTTTAATTTAATGAGATGGACACCAGTTTAACTCTTAACCTGTAATACTCAGCATATTCTATGTATGTTATGTTATGTTATGTAGCACAGATTACATATGTGATAAAACTTTTAATCTGTCCACTGTTGCAGACACCTGATTGGAACATACGTATCCCGTTGAGCCCTGAGGAGGCGGAGCTTTGTGAGCAGATCCATGTGAGCGTCGACCCCCAAGACTGACGAGCCGAGGATCTCAGATCCTGAAGAGTAAAGACACATCTGGAAGAGCAAAGTTCTGAACTTCCATTCATCTTGGAATTTATGGAGCATGTGTTCGAGAAGATGCTTTTGAGCTCAGCTGTCAAATTTGCGTTCTCTAGGATGGAGAAGGCATGACCCGCCCTACTCTGCCTCTGATTGGATAGTACTCTTTGCTTTCTTAGGTTGGATTGAGGTTTAGGCATCATGTTCACTCATCAATTTCACTATTGGTTATGGTCCGAGGCACAATAGCATATGTATTTACATTTACAAGTAGAAACACTTTACAAGGTATTGTATGTGAGGTGTGAGCTGGGTCCGGGTTGACTTGGTCCGGATGTGGACCTTGGTCTAGACTTTTGAGAACTCCTGCTTCAAACCAATCACAACAGTGCAGCCCTAAGCTCAGGATGCAGCAACGGTGCATTGCAAAAGAGAAATAGAGAAGGGGAGGAACACCCGCTGCTTTATTCCAGCAATGTACGTCCGTTGAGCCGGACTAGCTGGATGATAATAATCATCTGACATTTTGAAAGGCATCTATGATAATTTCCTCCCAAGAAAAATGACATTATTAGTCAAAAACAGGTTATAAAAAACATTTAAAGATGTTTCTTTTTTGTGACATTTTACTACCTATGGTAACTTATGCTGTAAATTTTTGTTGATGTTACCGTTATGTTTGAATGCTTTTTTATATTTATATTGTATTCTTTTTTTGTACATAAATCCTGATAAAGAAGTGAATTAAACAGATGTGTGTGTGTGTGTGTGTGTGTGTGTGTGTGTGTGTGTGTGTGTGTGTGTGTGTGTGTGTGTGTGTGTGTGTGTGTGTGTGTGTGTATATATGTGTGTATGCGCCTGTGTGTGTGTGTGTGTGTGTGCGTGTGTGTGCGTGTATGTGTTTGTGTGTCCATGTGTGTGCGTGTACGGATGGTAGGTGTGTGTGTGTGTGTGTGTGTGTATGTGTGTGCGTGTATGTGTTTGTGTGTCTGTGTGTGTGTGTGTGTGTGTGTACGGATGGTAGGTGTGTGTGTGTGTGTGTATGTGTGTGCGTGTATGTGTACGTGTGTGTGTGTGTGTGTGTGTACGGATGGTAGGTGTGTGTGTGTGTGTGTGTGTGTGTTAAGGTTCAATTGAGGTAATATGAAGGTGATACTTTGTACTAATATGTGTCATTAAATTAAACATGTTTGAATACAGTCCTGTTCAGGGTGACTGTGACTATGACCATGACAAATTCTATGTGATTTTACTCTACAGTTTTTGAGAAAATTTGAAGGAAAATTACCACAAAATACAAAAGATTTACATATGTAGTATAGTATAGTGTAAATAGCTACAAACGTTATTACATTTGGGCTTCATATAATGTGTATTTTCACACATTATAAGTTCTGTTAAATGAGGGAACTTATTATTATTACATATTGGAAATATGGCTCTTTCTTTGTTTTTTTCAGCTTTCTATACTCCTAGAAGGATTTAGAACGACCGTATTTTTACTTTTAAGATGTCCTAAAAACACTGTTAAAATATATTTATGGCACTTTGGGCTTTCCATACAGGCTTGACTGCAGCGGCAAACAGTCGTGCACAATCACCAAGGGGGCAGGCTTCTCTCCACAGAGTGAAGCCTCCTATGTATGGCGCAATTTTAATGCTACCAGACTCCTCACCACGGTTAGCATTCCATTGACTGCCATTCATTTTGGTGTCACTTTGACAGCGAATAACTTTACATCTGAAGCGTTTAAAGACCTTATTTGCCCATTGTTTATTTCTAAAGAAACACAACAATGTATAAAAGGCTCCATTACCTTGTATCTCACGTTATGGCTCCATAGCAGACGTTTTTATAAAAATAGGCTAACGATTGTGTCATAACCACGCGACCAACTGCCGCATAGTAGAAGAATTACCGTACAGTACAGGAGAAGCTCACAGGCAGTTTTGACTTACATTAGCTGTTTAAGTTTAATTTCTAATATTAACTAGCATTTTAGTTAGCATTTTAGTTAGCAATAATTAGCCTGTGCCTATGTTATCTCCTTACATATACCTACGCTCTCCGTCTCTGATAGATTGGGAATGATTGAGATTTCTCTTTGCACAGCTACCAGAAGACTTACAACGTTCAGACACGTTGCTCACGTCACATCTACGTCGGCAAGCTCAGTTTGCTGCTGCACAGTAACGCTCAGTAAAGGCCGTTTTATGCTTGACGCGTTGGAGGTGGCGCGCGCATTCGTGACATCAAAATTACGTAATTTCCGGCCGGCGCGTTCGATTTTCAGCGCGCGAGCGGAGGGCGCGCACCAGTCTATTTTTTTCAGCGGCGCTCGACAAACCGGAAACAGAAAGCCTGAACGGGCGCGCGCCACCTCCAACGCGTCAAGCATAAAACGGCCCTAACGCTCGGCACTCACCGGAAAAGTGCTTCTAATAGACTTCACTTTTATATCCTGTCTATGTTCACTGGTCTCCGTCCAGAGCAACGGGATCTGTTCGTCCATTCTATATACTGTCTATGACGATTACGTGCCCTCTGGCCCCATCCAGACGAAGACGTATTTTGATGCAAACGCACATCTTTTGCATCGTTTGGGCCGACTGTCCACACGAATCCTGTAAACGCACTATCCGTAAACGCACTTTTTTGAAACCTGGTCCCAGGGTGAATAAAAAAAAAGCCGGCTCACGTTTGGCTTCGTGTGTACGGCGAAACCGCATAAGTGCGTATTGATGATGTCATCCCCACACACCTCGGCCTTACAGCTGACTGCCTTCAACCCAGCTGACCGCTCTAGCAAGGACGCAATGCTGTTTATAAAGTGGAAGTAGAGAATTTATCAACTAGCTAGCTAATCTGTCTGCTTATCAACTCCTTGAAGGGATTATAGTAACTTTTAGCACCGCTTATTGTAGAAAGGCTACCGCAAGAAAAATGTGTAGCTAGATTATCAAAAAGACATTGGATCATTGATGTTTGTGTGACTGCCGATGTTGATGTTACCTAGTGTTAGCTAGAGTTAGCTAACGCTAGCTAACGCTAGCTGCAATCATGTCCGATAGAATGTAAACAAAGTTTACATTCTTTTTCTAGGTGGCCTTTATATAACGAGCAGTGGTGAAAGTTATTAAAGTCTAGTCCATGGATGTGTTAAGCTAAGAGAACTAGCTGACAGTCATATTATGATAGGAAGTCACTGAAGGCTGCTCTTCTTCTTCGTTCCGTTAATTTCTGTAGCAATAACAGCGCCACCTACAGGCCTGGCATATGAAGTACCGTGTTGAGTCATTTACAGATGGATTCATGTGGACGTGAATTTTCTTGAACCGAATCCAGGGATGCGTTTTCATCCTAACGTCTTTGTCTGGATGGGGTCTCTGTCTCATTGCCGCCTTTAACGTCGCAAAACAATAGAGGTGGCGGCTGTAAACGCTTGATGTCTATCTCACAGCTGCGCCCATGGATGAATGAAAAGTTGCTGGGAAACTCACGGACTCGGATGAAAGGTTTTGGGGAAACTGAGCGACTGGAAAGGTACGTGCTCTTGGAGGTTTGTTGATAACTTAAACAAGCTAGCTAATATAATATGACAAGATTAATTTGCTGAATTATATAAATGCTGGTGCTTTTGGTGCCTTCCCTACAACATGTTACCCATTTTTCTCACTAATGGACCTAAACCGAGAACTGGTAAGTTTGTTTATAAGTTAACCACTGAGTAGTTAGCTAGTTAGCTAGATGTGCTTTAGCGAGTTAGCGCTGTCATGGTAACCTTAACTAAATCCAATTTAAAGCTAGCTAGATAGCACCGTGGTAGAAGAAGTTACGTTGCTCAGCAATATTACAGTGTAAAAATACTACAGTAACAAATGACAGAATATGTTTATACCAGAGCTTAAGTGGTTTGTAAGTTATGATAAGAAAGAAAGTAGAAAAAAAATACTTCAGCCGTTCAAGCAGTAAGAAATGTAACTTTACATATGTCAAGAGTCTTTAAGGCTTTGGGGTTTGAAGAGTGCTAAATAGTTTATACTGTTGCTTTCATTCCTTAAAGCTCTATGGAGGTTTTCTGTTACAGAATTTACTTTTTTGTACATGAAATTCTGCTAAGATGTATGAAATAAAACGTGTTGTTCTAAAATGCAGACATAAAAACCAAACTGAATGTCTTTGTATAGTAATGAAAACTCAACAGAAATGTTCCGACAGATACATTGGGTAAAGTCTTTCCAAAAAAGTTACCGTACAAGGTCAGCTCCAAAATTTGTTTAGCAGCGATGGAGAAAAAACAGACATCTCAAAGTGTGTTTGTGATCAAGTATCCTTAAGGTAAGTTCCAAACTTTTTTTGTTACTCTCTATTTGTGAAGTTTTCTAAACTTGAATCTACATATTTTTAGCGGTAAGTAGCCAATCAGTAAGTATTTAATCACAACCATATATTCAATAAAATTACTGTAATATAATGGCTGTACTATATAGTACCAGTCAAAAGTTTGCTGGTAGCTGTATGGGGTAGGCTATTCCTCGTTTCTACATATTTGTATAAAGTGATTTAAAGTTTTTAAAACACTGTGTTTGAAGCAAGGCAATATAGTAATTGGACATCATTGCAGTGATTTAATGTAGCCTGTTTTTGCCCTGTGTTTTCACTAAATGGGTGTTTTTTGCTTGTTCATTATGCGGTGGGTGACGCCAGAGACACATTGGCCGCAGAAGCACCGCAAATGGGAGCCATTTTCATTCTGCGAGCCGTGAGACAATGTGTCAAGCCAGGTAGGTAAGTGCATCCTGATAGTTCTCAGCTGTGTCTAGAGTGATAGAGGCGATCAGGCACACAGTTAGAGAGAGTGACATACAAGCACAATGCAAGAATCCAGCTGCCGGTCACGTCAATTATTGTGAATGGTGACCTGATCTGGTTTCTTGTTTTTTAAACACACATTATTACCCCGTATGTGTGAAGTTTTCTTCTGTTGAATCTACATATTTTTTAAGTATTTTATCACAACAATATATGCAACAAAATTACACTGTAATATAATGGCTGTACTATGTATAATAACCCTGAGTGGGTAATGCATTTCAACCAGCTATGGTACTTTGTGATAGCATCTCAAAATAAGATTATTAGCAAGATCTGTAACAAGCAGGAAATACATTTTTTGTTTAAACATCTAAGTTTAGAATCCATGATTTCAGCTGGTAGCTGTATGTAGTAGCTTATCCCTCATTTCTACATGAATATTTGTATAAAGTTATTTAAAGATAACATTGTGTTTGAAGCAAGGCAATAAAGTACTGCAATTGCACATCATTGCAGTGATTTAATATAGCCTGTTTTGGCCTGTGTCTTTTTCACTAACTGGGTACTTTTGCCTGTTCCTTAAGCAGCGTGTGACGCCAGGGACACACTGGCTGCGAAGAGCCTTAAAGGGAAGCCATTTTCATTTTGGTGCTCACGTTATCCAATCTATCTGCTCACACCGGCTGCGATCATGAGCGGAGTGCCCGCGTAGGGCCACACGGTCACTTCGGTGTCTCCTCTATTTCTTCTGCAAGCCATGAGTGAATGTGTCAAGCCAGGTAGGTGAGCGCAGCTGGGTACTAAAAAAAGATACAAAATAAATGTAAAAATAAAACAGCCAGGTTACTGGTGATTTTGGATGTCTTGACTTTTTATGTCTAGAGCGAAAAGGCACACAGACAGAGGGAGTGACACATACACATGGTTTGGAGTGACCTGGCTGGAGGTATTGGGGTGATATTGTGAGAATCCAGCTGCCAAGCAAGGTAACTTTTGTATAGCTTTTACCAACAAATATGTCAAGGAGATCTCTCGATGTCTCGATTTCTACAAATAGTTGAACTTTTCATTAAAGATTTGCCCTTACTGATCTGCACTGCTTTCACTGTCTGTGTTCAGATTTCCACTGCAGCAAAGGACATTGTACAAAGAGTGCATCACACAAATCAGCAGATTAGTCTAAGGTAGAGTTTTACTGTCAGCTGGAGTTACAAAAGCTAGCAAGGTTGCTCTTAATTAATTCCTGGTAGAGCTTAACACTGACAGTCATGTTTAGGTGGGCAAATTATTTTACACAAGGAGCATCAATGCCTGTTAAAGGTTACCCTGTCATATTAGTTTCCTTCACTGAGCAAATTTTATTTACTTGTCTTTTCTGTGGCTTCAATTTAATAGCATAGCTTAATGTGTAGTGTAATTTCACTGTAGCAAATTATAAATGGATTATTGCATATGTGTAGTTTGGATATATGGGTAATGTTGTGGGCATACCATATACTGAAAACTAACTTATTTGGATTTTTCTGCAGGTGTCCAAACACGACTCTGGTAAGTCTCTGACATTGAAAAGTAGACGTTTAGCTAATTTTGAGTATCCTTTGCTTTAATCATAAGTAACATTCATACAAAAAGGATATTAGACAGTAAACTTTTGAAGGAATCTGGTATCAAAGTGTTTTCTCCAGTTGTTTATTGACACTGGCAGATTTAAAACTATGTCATGAAGATGAGACTCTGCACAGCACACCACCACGATGCAAGTGATGTTTCCAAATGTGTCTGCATGTTAAGTACAACACTTTTAAATTCCAAAGGCTTAACATTTAATGGGATTTGATTCAAATGTTATATTCTTTTTTAATATATATATATATATATATATATATATATATATATATATATATATATATATATATATATATATATATACATATATATATATATATATATATATTCACCTTTCCATCAACACGGACTAGACTTGGGCTGGTCTGAAAAAACTGTTTGATATTAAAGCAAACACTGGACCAGTATACCAAATGTTACCACTAGGTGTCGCCCTGGTCTCAGTTGCTCGATAAGAGAGCCCATGAGAGTTTAGGCACTCCAGTCAACATGGTGGCGGCAATGCATCTCTTAATAGTGTAATTGTCAGTCTACGTGGTTGTATTATAAAACAATTGTCTATCCGTAGAATCAAGTAGATACTGGCAAGTTAAATGCTGACCTGAAAAAAAATGTCTAGCTGCAGAGTGCTACACATATATAACTTGATTTTAGTAGGCCAAATTTGTCATTATTCAGTAATTTCTTTGTAATTAAGCAAAGCAGCTTAAATAAACAATAAAGACAATAAAAGGTTATTTATTACCCATCAATAGCTTTTATTTATTTTCATGATTTACATGACCTTCTGTTTTCCAAATACACAAAGTTATGAGCAGAATCAAAAAGGAAACACTAATAGCTCTGTGTAATAGACAGCTGGTATTAAACAACAATGTATAACATTTGTTCAAATCATCATGTGTTTTCTTTGGCATACAATGTGGTTTAATTCAGAAACAAAAACAAAGTGCACGTACTAAATAAAAAAGCAAGAGAAGGTGGTTGAGCCTCTTATCACCTTTAAAGTGGCAGACAGATTAAACGGATGGGTAAGAGGGAGGCCCTAGTATCTGAAAAAGTAAATCACCTCCCATTAAGTATAGTGTCCCGGGACAAAAATATACCCCAATTATTAATATATTAAATATGCAACACAAATATGCCGTCAATGACAAATGTCTAAATGTCAGTTAAATCTGTCTGGTTGAACACTGAAATGTCTGACCATGTGTTACATATCTGTGCAACGATAACTGCAGTAACTTAAAGTACAAAGCAAATCAATACTAAATAGGGATGTAATTTTACATCTTGAATCAGTTAAAAAGTTTATATAAATGAGTAAAGATAAAAAAAATCAATTGTAACGCAATTTTTAAACAACCTAGGGTGTAATCTATTTTTGATTTCACTACGTCTTAGTTTATGTTTTTTGATGATGTTTCTTCTATTTATTTAGTTATTTTGATGTAGTTGTTTTAGAAATCAAATTCTTTTTTATTTGTTATTTAAGATAAAATACAATGTCAGTGTCACTTTTGATAAGAGGACACATCTGTTGTTTTGTACAGTTTATAGAAATTAAGGAAAATCTTTTTCAGTTGTCTGCAGCTGATTCTGTTAAGATTATGAGAAAAAATTATTTTGAACTTTAAATCGTGAATTGTGAGTTGAGTATATTGTTATATTCCTTTATACCAAAGAAGTTATGTTTATGGATGGGTATATAAATGGATCAAATCAGAGATGGATAAACAAATGAAACCCTAGCAGGACCTGGTTCCACCTTGGAAGCTTCCTTTCTTGGCTTTTGTTGGTAAAGGAGTCAGTCTCAACTTGTTTGGGTTTTTATCAAGCTCACTGACTTAGTCTTTGTTCATATTAGAATCAGTCCGCTCTTGGCCTTGGTTGGTATCTGACTCAGTTTCATCTGGGTCTATATCAGAATTGGTCTCCATCTTGTCTTGGTTGGTATTGGTCTCTGCTTTTTGTCGGTCTGCATGTTGATCATGTTTTAGTCTTAGTTGGTATCAGTGTCTGTGTTGTCCTACTTCATGCTGGTCTCAGTGTTATTTAAGTCTTGGTCTTTTGGTATTAGTCTCAGTGTTGTCCTGGCTGGTATTAGCATCAGTCTTGGTCTTTCTTTGGCCTTGATTACAACCCTGGAATTCAGTAAAAGGATTTGGGAGAAGTTTCTCTCCTCTCTCTACTTTAACTATATACTCAGCTATTTCTCTCATGGCTATCAGGGGTTGAACACGTTGCTTCCAGCGAGACTTTGCCTCAGATTTCTCTCCCTCAATAAGCATCTCAATGTTCTTTGGAGTGAAGAGATGATTTGGCTTCAGTGCAATCTCTTCAAGTCTGTTTTGACACTTGGCATAGCTTGCTATCAGTGTCTCCACCTCAGTCTGCACAGTTTTATATTCATGCATCAGTTTTTCAATCAATGCCTGAACAGGTTTCTTGGACTCTGTAGCTTTTAGGTACTTCTTTTTCAGCTCTTTCATTGTTCGTTTTTCTTTAACTTCCTCACTATCCCATTTGTACCTCTGATTATGATGTTCATTCCAATAACATTTGCCTGGACACACAGTACAGTATCCATCTGATCCCATTGCTCTACAGTGTCTCTCATCTCCTCTTTTATTGGATCTTCGACAGGGACAGTGACAGGTGTAATGACACTGCTTACAGTTGTTGATGTGAATTCCGGTACCAGAAATGTCTATTTGAATAGCTTCTAGGACACTGGATTCAAACTCAAACTTCTCATTTCTGCTGATCTCTGCCTCATACTCTTTAAGTTTCCCAGTTACTTCTTTTATCTCTTCAAGCTTGGCTGACCCTTCTTTAACCTGTTTCTGCAAATTGTCACCTACATTTTCGAGCTGCTTTCTTTCTCTGAGGACCTCTTTAGTCATTGTCAAGCCTTTGGTGTCTATGATATCCAAAGCAACAAAGAACCTCTTCATGCTTTTTGTTCCCATGTCCCAAAACATCTGATCAAAGCCTCCATCTTCATCTTCATCATCTCCACTCCCACTGTCTGCTGCAGATGATTTGTTGTCTGCAAACAACGCTGAATTATTGAATTTGAAGTGAACTGGCAGCCCGTCTTTTGTTTTAGGACATGGGACACCTGAAGCAGTGATTGCCCATAGAACTGGTGGTTGCTGTCTATCTGCGAATGTCACGAGAACCCGGATGTTTTCTGCCACATCTTTACCAAAGATTGAGAGCACAGAATCAAACACATATTTCTGTGATGGTGTGAGTCGTGCCAAAGCAGCCTGAGCTACAAAACACACAGTGTCAACATCAGTGATACCACAATCAGCAGAGAAGAGATTACGTAGCTGTTCTGTGATCATCTGGTCTCTTTTTATGCCTCTTGTATCTCCAAAGCCTGGAGTGTCAACAATGGTCAGTGAGTAATCTATTTCAAAGCCTTCCTGGTGGTTGAGTTTGTACACAGTGACTTCAGAGGTCTGACTTTCAGCTTGTGATTTTGACTGACCCTCATCAACTAACTTAAACCGATATGAATCCTCCCTTTTGACACCTAGAATGTAATTGATCATCCCATTGATGAGAGTTGACTTCCCAGCACCAGTTGCTCCGAAAACCATTATGGTGCGATTAGGTTTAATGGCCTCTTTCCCAAAACAGAATTGCTTGCACCCATCAACATTGATTTGTTCTTCTGTCAGGGGAACTTTATAAACTGGAAGAGACCCTTTCTGATGTTCTAGCAATGTGCTTTGTTCTTTAACAGTGTCAGCAAGCCGTTTAATACACTCTAGCTTCTCTTTACTACAAATATTGTGTTGTGAAATAACGAGATGTGAATCATGAGTCTTGGTTCGTACAGTTTTTCCAGTACAGTTTAAAGTTGATCCTGAAAAGGCTGACGAATTTGACCTTAAACCTGACCGAAGTCTGGATTGCATTATGGTGAAGGGAAGTAATTATATTGCCACTATTTAAGTAATAATTGGTTAATACCAGGGCCAGCCCTGTGGAGAAGTATTTCCAATGAGAAATGGACAGGTGTGGCTCTTTTTGGTCAGAGCAGATCATCCATCTTGCTGGAGAGTGTTGCTTCTGTTATTGTGAAGTACTTCCTGGTCTGAATCTGCATATATTGAAATATATACAATTTAATTAAATATAATTTAACCCACACATGCAGCTACCATGTCAGTTTACCACTCTGTGTTATTATTGATTGTAGCTTATAATTGTGCAACAGCTGCTCCGGTAATGAATGGTAAAATAAATGCCAGGTGGCTCTTTTAGGATTTCAACTATAATGGACATTTATTCTCCTGGATTAGTCATCAGTATAAAAAATGAGACACCAAGCTGAAAGTTTCTGCTTCATTCAGCAGCATGTAGTTGACTTCAGTATTGCATTAAGAAAATATCAGTTTCAGATCATGTCGGTGTTCAGCAAATGATGAGATGAAGTTGAAGGTTGAGCTTTGCAGAAGTCAAATCCAGTAATCTTAATCAGTTTACTTATGAGTTGGGATCAGTTTAGCAGCTATGGTGCAGGGTTCGGTTCATGACTGCAGCAGCTAGCCAGTCTAGTAAAAATACTGTATTATTAGTATTAAAAAGAAAAAAAATCTGCTGGAGATGAATTACAACTAACCTCTGTTGGCTGTTCTCAGTTCAGTCGTCTGGTTTAGGATCCAAGACCTTTTGTTCCAAAATGCTGCTCTGGGATTTAAATGACCTCAAACTCCTAAAATACAAAAAGAACAAAGTACCTTTTAAACCA
The DNA here is from genome assembly GCA_023631565.1 of Gymnocephalus cernua. NCBI lineage: Eukaryota > Metazoa > Chordata > Actinopteri > Perciformes > Percidae > Gymnocephalus > Gymnocephalus cernua. Next base: position 5,289,761 of record CM042436.1, read on the forward strand.
TAGCTGGGTTAATGGTACGGTTATGGTTTTAAGACCTCATATAGCTTTATGATCATTGTTGGGTCATACATTTATTGACGTTATTACATTTATCATTTACCTTACGTGTCATCTGATAATAGGCACTGCAGGTGGCATCACTGTGGGGTTTAAGTGTCCAAAGTCTGACAGTCCTTGATGTCTTCTTATGTAAGATAAGCAGCAACAAGCTGAAGGAAGTTGCATTTGATCAATCTAAAAAATAAAGCAGAACATCAAATATTATTTCCCTAGGTGTGTGAAATCTTCCATATGTAGCATGGTGTTTAAGGGGTCCTCTCAAGAAAAAATAGTTTTTTAATAATAGAAAATGCAGTTCCACATCATTTTGGGCCATTATTATAACAAAAGTGTCTAAAATGTTTGAATAGTTACAGCCGATAAAAAAATAAATAACACTCAAAAATCTACAAAAAAGTCCACTGGGGACCAACTACAATCATTAGAGCTGAGAAAAGTCATTTAGTCAGTTTTGATGGGGAACCCCTGCTTTTAGTTTGTTGGTTGTTTTTTGTAAGTTGGTTCTTCATTAAAAGACAGTAATGTACCCATTAATGAGCAAGCCAGACTTCAAATTAGAGCTGCTGTTAAAATCTGCCAGTGACAATTGTAATTGACAAAAGATTAGACACCTGCTTACGTCTACATCTGCCTGAGATCAAAGACTAATTGTTTAACACTTTGGAAATTGATAGCACAATTTTAGAGTTAAATTAAACATCATTAACTTTGTATGTAACATGCTAGAATTGTAAACTTTACAGGCGTAGCAACAGCAACAGTGTGGGGCTTACAACAAGTCTCTTTTATGCTTTCACTTCAAGGTTTTTTATTTCTTCCTCCTGAGAACCTGACAGTTTGGAGGGTTGCATACAGTATACTCTACACACAGTTGATAATCTTCCAAATATGTGTCATTTATTTTTACTCACAGCTTGTTGTCTTGGACGGTCAAGCTGCTGATGATCTTAAAGTGTAGAAAGAGGAAGTGTAAATTAACTTCACTGTTGAGTCCTTCAGAATATGAAAGTACTGCCAGTTGTCAACTGCTTATAGAAAACTACAGATAGAAAAATAATACTTTAATATTTTTGATGCAGTTTCGAGTTATCAACCAATGAATTTAACAATAAAAACAGTCGAAGTATGGTTTATTTTTACACTTGGATCAATTATGTGGGACAAGATGAAAAATAACAGATTTCAACAAACTTAAATTGGGTTCTCAATTGACCAGAGTTTGTTAAACCCGTCTGATAGACATGATATATACATCATTTTAAAACTGAAATGAAATCATGCAGTTATGTTCATGTCCCTATAATTACAAACACTGAAACAGACACACAATCTCATTGTGTTTAGCAACTTACCATTCAGTTTGTCTCTGATCAGGGAGGACGAGTTCTTCACTTCACTCTGTAGCGTCTTTTTATATGCACAATACACACATACACACACACACACACGCACACGCACACGCACACGCACACACACACACACACACACACACACACACACACACACACACACACTCACACACTCACACTTTGGAGTGGCTTCATTTTTTGCTGAGTCTTGCCTCATTGAATACACAATTAATTATGAATTGGATAGTAAACAGGCAATCAGTTAGATAGATGACGTAGATTAACATAATTTGATTTAAAGTGGTGCTTATCAAGTATCACCAAGGGGAATTCTGCATAAGTGTAATTTATTGTGGCAATAAACCCATTTCTGATTTGTCATTTCACTGAGTACTTGAATACACAGAAAAAAACGAAAGGTTGTTTCTCATCAGTCATAGTGCAGTTAACAAAAACTGAAATAAATACTTCTAAGTATTAGAATTATATCTAAAAAAAAGCTAAAAACAAACATTCAGACAGCATAATCAGGGCCATAAAATAGAACCAATCATAAAATCTCTGATTTTATTTTTTTTTATTCGATTTCCGATTTTTTTCCGATTTCCCCCCCTACTTATTAAGGAAAGCAATAAGTACAAACGGCAGACAACTTACCGTCTTCTCCGCGGTATATATGGGTACCATGTCTTTGGCTATGTGCAAAGCGACCGCTTCGGTGATTGTTCTCCACCGCGCCCCTTTCCTGCCATACGCGATGCCTTGTGCAAAGGATTCGGCTACAGTTAGCTGTTTTTTAGCTAAGGTTTGTTGGTCACTGCGGTTTTGTTCATCTCGGAGAGCCTGGCATTTTTCCTATTAAGCTGGATGCCTCTGTTTCAGGTGCTGGACTAGGTTTGTGGTGATGCAGCCTTTGCCTGCGATGGGCTTTAGGCAGATGTTGCAGCGCGGGGTCTCTTGCTCCACGTCTGTCGCAGCAAACCCAGACCAGTTCCAAACAACAGATGATTTTATTCCTTTCTTGGGAACAAACTTCCCACTCTCACCGGTAGCCATGTTGTCACTTGCTGTTGCTGTTTCGTGTGTGCTATGATGTTGTTGTTGTCGCTTGCCATGCTGCTATATGAAACTAACTCTACGGAAGCCCCGGAGAGCCAAAAATGCGCCATTAAACAAAAACTCGATTTACTTATTTTTAAAATTGTCCACAACAAAAATTCAAATTAATTCATTTAATCAATTTTTCGCCCAGGCCTATGTGTAGGCTTTGCAGCTCCCATACCAGGAAGTGATGCCGTAGGTCAGTGTTCTTTTAATCCTGCCCCTGTAGTTAAGGTGGTAAGGTGAACCATGGGGAGACCTGCTTTTCTACGTTCAAAGGGGGTGGAGACGCTGCTATTCTCTTTTGATGACTGCTGTGGTGTTGTCGTTGAGGTCAGGTTGCCCGATAGGTGAACTCCCAGGAACTTCACGCTGCTTACCCATCTCCACAACAGCACCGTCAATGTGCAGCAGTGTGTGTCGCTCACGCCACAAGCACAACACGTTATAAGCATGTTGTGAGTTTTATGACTGTCAAAAAAAGTTCAAATGCTTAAAAACAATTACATAGGAAAAGTCCTCAGTAAAATACCTTCCTTTTTCTGAACTTTGATTATATATACCAAAAGTTAATCTTACGGCGAGAGGATCAAGATAAACATGAACATAAACCGGGTTAATGACTTGACAACAAGTGAGAGCATTTCCTAGAAACCCGCCGTGTATACCTGAAAGTGAAAGAAAAAGGTAGCATTTTCCACAACAACCATAAAGTTTAATGACCTTTTAACCCAACGTTTTATCAGTCATTAGCTAGTTGACTATCTGATCACACATTTAAGCCACTGCAGAAGAAGGCATTTTCCCTTTATAAGTGACTTTTTCCCTTTATTTTAGAGTGACAGTGCATAGACAGGAAAGTAAGGAGAGAGATGGGGGATGACATGCAGCAAAGGGCCGCAGGACGGATTTGAATCCGGGCCGCTGCAAAGGACCCAGCCTACATGGGGCGCACGCTCTTACTGGGTGAGCTAGAGGTCAGCCCTTTCTTCATCATTCTTATGAAAAAGAAACTTGAAACTTGTTGATTACAGGTCATAAAGACTCCTGTAACAGGTTTTTGACATCAGGCAACATTAGTCTTTCCAACTCCTGACCAAAGGTGCTGGACCAGCTTTATTTTTAAAAGGCACTGGTGAAGCTGGTGGACCTCTGACTCCACACCAGCAACACCTAGACCTCAGTGTCTTTCTATTTTGTCACGGTTAGGGGGGAGAGGATTCAGCTTCTTGAACCTCTGCTGTTGGGTCCCACAGGGTGCTAGTTACTTTGGGTAATCTACAGAAAAGATTGAGAATACATTTTACCAAAGAACTAGTCTGTGTCAAAGGATCAAGGTTTATTTATTGGAATTTACAACACAGGGTTGCACAATGAAATGTAAGTTGTAGTCCCATCATGCTACACATGCATAACATAAAAAAAATAAAAATGAAAAGTTATTTTCATCATTATGTGCATCTCTCCTGTTCTGATGTCCTTACATTGGCTTCCTGTACACCAAAGAATAGACTTCAAAATACTGCTACTGGTCTATAAATCACTACATGGTTTAGGGCCAAAATACCTTTCAGATCTTCTGGTAAACTACGAACCACAGAGACCTCTTAGATCATCAGATATGGGTCTGCTTGCCATCCCCAGGCTCAGAACAAAAAAGGGGGAAGCTGCTTTCAGTTTCCTTGCTCCATACATCTGGAACAAACTGCCAATAAGCTGTAGGTCAGCTCCTAGCCTTGATATTTTCAAATCAAGGCTAAAAACCTTTCTTTTTGATACTGCCTTTTATTAACTTCTGGTTTTAACCTGCCTTAAACTAATTGATATTAAAGATTTATTAGTTCATACTTTTATTCCTGTATTAAATGCTTTTAATTTGTTTTTAATTTGTAGTAACTCAACTGTTTTCTACTGTAATATGTGAAGCACTTTGAATTGCATTGCTGCTGAAAAAGTGCTATACAAATAAAATTGCCTTGCCTTGCCTATGCTTAGCTGAACTTTACGGAGCCTATAATGTGTGTGCGCACTAAAGCTAGCCTGTTTCGTATGTCGTTTTTATATAATGTTGTTTTTATATATTTTAAATGTGTAACACCACTTGAACCACGATGAAACGTTAGGCTCGTTCAAGATGAACTGCTCCTCGCCTGTAAAGTGGACGAGAGCAGGCGGCAGCAGCGGGGGCGGTGACAAAAGTTCGCTGTGAAGTCGGACAGTTTCCAGCCACATCCAGCAGCCTGCAGGCTGAACAGGAAGTCACAGAAACACTGTGGTCCGATTCTGATTTAATATAATGTTATCAGACCCATATATCAGCCTGTACACAGTCTCCAGTTGTTCTTATTATGACAGAGTAGCTGTCAACATGCTCTACATGTGATCTGTTGCTGATTTTAATAACAACAGACTGTAGATTATCTGTAATCTGAACAGATTTACTCTCTCTGACTTCCAAACATAACTGTCAGCCACACAACATGTGATTTGTACAGAATAAGCCTTTAAATCAGACACACAGCAGTTAAAATCCCTCTGATTCAAAATCAATAAAAACTTTATATAAAACGTCATCATGTTGTCGATTCTGAACCAATCAGCTGTTAGATCAGATGAGAGGCCGGCGTTTCCCAGCATGCCTTGTGTCCGCCTGGGTCTTGCAGTCGGTGAAAAGCAACTGCGCTACCTGCGTCTCCGAACTGCGGCCGCCTTGCTCTCGTGAGATTATCGTTGCTACGTATGCATGACGTCAGAGCAAGTCGGGATCAAGTCGGACACAAATCTAACCGGCATGCAACGGGCGGCGATCGCCGGTGATCGATTCTGCGCAGATCTGCGCAGATCTGGCTCATCTTGAACGAGCCTGTTGTTTCGTGTGCAGGGCATGAAATTAACACCCGCCCACCCGCCAAATGCGGGTGAATTTTGCAATTGGCGGGTAACACTGTCAATCTACCTGCCACATTGGCGGGTAGCCAATGAGAATTGAGTGATTCCATGTAGCCCTCACTGCAGAGCCGCAGACCTCAATGTGGGCGGAGTTAAACGTTGAACCCCGCCGTCACGTCCGCCGTGTAACATAAACACTCACTCCTAATTACTGAGTTTAAATATCGATCTTTTTATATGAGAATCAATACTAGAGCAGGAGACGTTGGGATTGTTAATATCGATACTTTAGTATCGATCCGCACATCACTAATAGACAAGAAACCTTAATGAATGTGGCGAAATAGCGCTAGCTGATGGTTGTAATTCACCATGTGTTATGGTTATATGAATACGTCCATGGTATTATCTTGTTATGATGCATCCGAGGGATGTGTGTGTGCTGTAAAGCCTGTTACATGTATGTAACGTCATTAGCGTTTCCCAAACTTGTGGGGCTATCGGCTAGCTAGCTAGTTGCTAACATCAGGGGTAGCTAGCTATATGCCTACACAACGTTACTACAGATAGTGATTACATTGCCTTGGTTCTCTCTTATGATACACCCGAGGGCTGTATGCTGTAAAGCTTGTAACGTGGATGAACGAAAACACAATGTTTAACGTCAGTGAATGTTTTAGACAATAAAAACGGCGAGTTCGTGAGTTCGCCACTTGTAAGAGACACGCTCATGAACGAGCATGTTATTACCGGTTGCTAAGACAACGCAAACAAATAGTTGCTAGTGCGCGTGTCCATCGAGCTCCATGTTGTCTTAATGCGCTTTTGAGCACTCTCATTGGAACGTACGGGGCTTCCCGCCGAACACTGTATCCACTTCTCTTAATACATCCATGACGGTGACGGCGGGGTTCAACGTTTAACTCCGCCCACATTGAGGTCTGCGGCTCTGCAGTGAGGGGCTTCTCAGTGATTCAGACGCGCAACTATTGGTAAGCAGGGTACGCGGTTGCTTACGGGCCCAGACCAATCAGGGGCCTGCATCACTGGAAGACATTGATTGACAGCCGGGGCCCCCTATCGCATTTGCATTACTCGCGACAATCCCAGCAGTCCCACGTGCAGCCACTGACCAAGCGGTAGTGAGAACGGGTCAAATTCATTTCCCTGTTTCTGATAACGAAGACAAGACGTGTGTGACTCGAACATTTCACATTTACCAACAAAACGTACAGCGACAGACCGGGCAGAACATTTCAGACTGTCCTGCCAACCGGTAGAAATTTTAACATCAATGTAGCTGTAGCGATGTTTCACTCTGAAAGCTGCTGCCGTTTCAATCCTGTCCTGTTGGTCCATTTCCCCCGCGACGCGCGCGCACACACACACACACACACACACACACACACACACACACGGACACAATCACACGGTGAATGCAGGAAAAAACGGAGATGAGGCGTACATGAGGCGTACATAATTACCTAAATTGAGGACAGCTACGCTCATTATTGTAAGTGCAATAAGTTGAAGTCCAATAAGTAGCTACTCAAACCGTATGAATGTGTCCCAGACCAGGATAGGAAATTAACTAACGATGTAAAGATCAACAAGCCACTGACACATAGGCTTAGCTGTATGTTCAAATTTGATTAATTCAATAAATTATTATGTTTTGTCTTAATACACAGGCTACGATGAATAGGACAGGATAGGATCAGAGAGACACAGGAATTCCTGTTTTTCACCTTTATGAGGCAAAAAAAAAATCTGGCTGGTAAAAAGTCACTGTGGCGGGTGGATTTTTTAATCCACCCGCCACAGTGGCTGGTGGTCAAAAAAGTTAACTTCATGCCCTGTTCGTGTATATGGCTGAAATAACAATAAAACACATTGAGTTGAGTTGAATGCCTCGCTGTCTTGTCTGTCTGTCAAGCGGTAGGCGTGGCTTGGGAGTGGACTCAAAGCAGCGAAGCGAAGTGCATTCGGATTTGGTGTCTTTCATCCATGAGCCAAAAACACATTTTCTGGCTTTTCTCGAGAAGGCACCAATTTCAATTTTCTTTTCACATTTCTGCTACATAAGTGACCCAATTTAAAGATATATTCAGCTTTCCAGCGGTGAAATATCCCTTTAAGTGATTTTTAGCTATGGCGTTATTTTTTAGTCAAAAGTTATGAGCGTGTAACACATGCTCACAAGCACATTATGTTATTTCACACGCGCAAAAATGAACCTTCAGCTGGCATGATAAAAGTACTCGCGCACAAATTCAACAACCGAGAGGTGTAGGTAGCTGCGAGCGAGCGCCTGGCTACTCTTACTCTGCTTGTACAGTGGAATCCTGCTCGCGCGCAGCGGCCTTCTGCTCGCGGAGTGGATTTCTGCTCGCTCAGCTGATTTCTGCTCGCTCGAGTACATGACTTTTGACAATTTGGGGGCGGAAACCAAGGAGGGCACTGACCCTCTTATGATTGGTCACTTTCACACAGGGACATCCTTGATTGACAGCTCTCATTACAGGAAGCACGGAGTCACAGTATCTGACGGAGTTCAGTCATTCAGTTAACACTGCACAGTGGACGGAATGGCGGCGACACCTGAAGATCTAGGCGTAAGTGATATTGATGATATGATGGGGGGGCTGTGTGTTATAGCAATTTAATCTGAAATTTGTTGAGAATAAACTCATTAAATATTGAGAATAAAGTCGTTGTGTTTCGAGAAAAAACTCATTAAATATTGAGAAAAAAACTTGAAATACAACGACTTTATTCTCAATATTTAATGAGTTTATTCTCAACAAATTTCAGATTAAATTGCTATAACACTGTCAAACACACAGCCCCCCCATCATATCATCAATATCACTTACGCCTAGATCTTCAGGTGTCGCCGCCATTCCGTCCACTGTGCAGTGTTAACTGAATGACTGAACTCCGTCAGATACTTTGACTCCGTGCTTCCTGTAATGAGAGCTGTCAATCAAGGATGTCCCTGTGTGAAAGTGACCAATCATAAGAGGGTCAGTGCCCTCCTTGGTTTCCGCCCCCAAATTGTCAAAAGTCATGTACTCGAGCGAGCAGAAATCAGCTGAGCGAGCAGAAATCCACTCCGCGAGCAGAAGGCCGCTGCGCGCGAGCAGGATTCCGCTGTACAAGCAGAGTAAGAGTAGCCAGGCGCTCGCTCGCAGCTACCTACACCTCTCGGTTGTTGAATTTGTGCGCGAGTACTTTTATCATGCCAGCTGAAGGTTCATTTTTGCGCGTGTGAAATAACATAATGTGCTTGTGAGCATGTGTTACACGCTCATAACTTTTGACTAAAAAATAACGCCATATTTAGCGTTCACAATTTCAACTGCTCATTTTAGGTTTAAAATTCAAGTCAATTAAAAAAGTCACATTAATCACAACTGATACATAATGTTGGAATTTAAATGAATCTGACTTAAATTCATTAAAATACATTTAACTTTAAAACCTTTGACCTATCTCTACTTTGGGAACTTTATCTCTACCGTCATCAGAGGTTATTTTTCAGACCCAAAGTACAGAGATCTCTCGTCTCAGGGGACATTCAGAAATACTACCGTGTTTCTACTGATACAAAGCTTAATGCTAAATTGGTGAAGTATCTCTTTAAGTACGTTTTAAGTCCTATGACTTGAATTTTTGTATTGAAATTGATTTTTTTCTACATTTATAACCCCAAATGCGTAATCTTTTAAAAATGTAAATAGTTGAAATTACTGACAACAATTGAAAGCGGGAAATTCAAACCATATTACTCCACATAGTTGGTTCTCAAAGTTAAATCTACCCACTCAAGTTGTATTTTAGACATTAAGCAGCACTGGTTGTATATTTAATAATTATGTATTAAATTCTTATCATTTTAAATGGTTACATTTCTTCACTGCCGCAGTCTTTAACAGAGGTTAAGTGAAATTATTTGTTATTAAGATCAGGGTTTCACATACTATATGATATGCTAATGTTTGAAGCTTAAGGTTGTGAAATGGCAGCATGTGACTTCAAAGGCAGCATCAGTAATATGTGAATTTACCTGCAACCGTCAACAATAAGTTTGTTTTTTTGTGGGAGAATTTCTAAATCTTGTAAAATACTAGTTTCCCAAACACAAACAGCAGATTTCCCAATTCCCTAGTTTGGCTGTCCTCCTCATTCTTATTAAAGGCTGATTATATTATTAGAAAATACTGTGTTGCCATCCTGTGGACAAAGTTTGAACAGTAAAAAGTGGTTACATCCTCCACATATCACTAAACACAATCCTAATACAGCTCAGCCATCTTCTATCGGTCAGTGGGAAAGCAAAACGTATTATGAGGTAACAGAAAGGTACGTTTAACTGTCAAATCTAACACATCTTTTTAAATGAAACTATTCTGGTCAGGTTTGTTCCATATCGTTGATATTTACAGTGATTTTATGAAGTTGTTGTAACTTACTGCTTGGACTAGAAGTCTATCCCAAAAGATGTTGGACTATTTGAGAAAATGAAGAGCATGTCCAATGATTTTACGTTGTTGCCAAAACTGTGTAAAGGTTGATTTGAAAGGTCCTAGAAGAGGAGTTGACACATCAGAAGACAGCAGGAAACACTTAAAGCAGCATTTATACAAAACTGATTTTATTGATTGTGTGTCATTTAACAATTTCTGCATCATTTGGTAGGAGCCACCTTATTACTACAGGACAATAAAATGCAATTCAATACACATTTTTGTAAAAAAAAGCTATATTTTTCAAATTTCAAAGAAATAAATTGAAGAGCAGAAAAACAAAACTTGAAAACTTGACCAGAAGTTAATATCCTTGTTTAAAATCCTGTATTGGATACTGTAAACTAAGTGCAGTGTAGAGATATGTAAACATTTAAGGAATTATATAAATGATGGTAATACAATATAAAAATGAACCTCACATTTTCATTGTTCAGCTTTGCAGAGTGAATAGGTCTCAGACCTTTACATTGGTGGTGATGGTGACAGGAAGTCAATGGTTCAAGCACGCAATGTGGTCACACTTAAAAATGTATCACCACACATTAATCTGTGTGATAGTTTTTGGTAAACAACACATGCAGATATGTCAGGAATACATTTGCAGGAATATGTTTTTACAAAAGAAACGCCAGATTTTTTCTTAGAAAATGTTATGCTTGAGATTTCCTTAGTCAAAGTAATTTTAATCTCAGGCTTAGTAACTAGACACATACTCTGCTTTTTGTCTTGACTATCAGAGACCAAACTCATTGCTTCTACTGAGGCTTGGCCTCAGATTTCTCTCTTTCAATAAGTATGTCAGTGTACTTTGGAAGAGCATTTGGCTTAATTTCTGGCTGAACAAGATCACATTTTACAACACATAAAAATCAACAATGAAATAACACATGCCTTTCCTTCAGTAGCTGTCTGATTAGAGCTGAAGCAATGTGATAGCAAGTGGAAAGTGTATAGATAGCACAGCACACAGTTTTGAGTGTTGTCAGACACAAACTTTTCGCATGTCATTTAACATCCTGTTCTCATTGCAAACTCGTCATGTATGGACACTTTCAGGAACTCTTGTTGTCACTGCTTTGCTTCAAACTATGCTGCTTCACTACGACTGCAATTTTAAACAGAAAGAAGAAATTAAACCTATATGTGATTTAAAAAAAAATTTAAACAATTACTTTGTTTTGGTCCCACCTGGGCTTTGATCAGTATCACTCACAATCCTGTCTTGTTCTCTGTTTTTATATACATGTCAGAATGGGTCTTGTTTTGATGCAATACGTTTAAGTCCTGGTTGGCACAAGTCCTGATTTTGCCCTAGATTTGAGAATCTTGACGAGGGAGGAGTTTCTTTCCTACGGCTATGTTAGCCTTTACCTCTGCTTTATCTCTCATGTCCTTCAAGGACTCAACTCGTTGCTTCCAGCCTGACTTGGCCTCAGCTTTCTCTCCTTCAATAAGCATGTCAATGTAGTCTGTAGTGGAGAGAGGATCTGGCTTCAGTGCTATCTCTTTAAGTCTGTTTAAACACTGAGAAGACCTCTCCATCAATTTCGCCACCTCAGCCTGCACCTTTTTATAGTCAGCTTTCATGTTTTCAATCAATTGTTCAACAGTTATTTTAGCCTCCGTGGCATTCTGGTACTTTTCTTTCAGCTCTTGCACTGTTCGTTTTTCTTTAACATCCTCATAGTCCCATCTGTACTTCTGATTAAAATGTACATTCCAATGACATTTATTTGGACACTCAGTACAGTATCCATTTGATCCCATTGCACAACAGCCTGCTTTATTTGCATCATTTGGTATTCCACAGGGATAGTGACAGGTGAAATGGCACTGCTGACAGTTGGTGATGTAAGTTCCAGTTCCAGAAATATTTATTTCAACAGGCCTTCTGATGGTGACATCAAACTCAAAGTTCTCATTTCTGCTGATGTCTCCCTCATGCTCTTTTAGTTTTCCAGTTGTTTCTTTTATCTCCTCAAGCTTGGCTAACCCAACTTTAACCTGTTTCTGCACATTTTCAACTGAATTCTCAAGCGTTTTTCTTTCTCTGAGGACCTCTTTCGACATTTTTAAGCTTTTGGTTTCTATGACATTTAAAGCAGCAAAGAACCTCTTCATGCTTTTTGTTCCCATGTTCCAAAACATCTGATCAAAGCCTCCATCTTCATCTTCATCATCTCCACTCCCGCTGTCTGCTGCAGATGATTTGTTGTCTGCAAACAACGCTGAATTATTGAATTTGAAGTGAACTGGAAGCCCGTCTTTTGTTTTAGGACATGGGACACCTGAAACATTGATTGCCTCTAGAACTGGTGGTTGCTGGCCATCTGCGAATGTCACCAGAACCCGGATGTTTTCTGCTACATCTTTGCCAAAGATTGAAAGCACAGAATCAAACACATATTTCTGTGATGGTGTGAGTCGTGCCATAGCAGCCTGAGCTACAAAACACACAGCATCAATTTCCTTGACACCACAATCAGCAGAGAAGAGATTACGTAGCTGTTCTGTGATCATCTGGTCTCTTTTTATGCCTCTTGTATCTCCAAAGCCTGGAGTGTCAACAATGGTCAGTGAGTAGTTGATTTTAAAACCCTCCTGGTGGTTGATTTTGTACACAGTGACTTCAGAGGTCTGACTTCCAGCTTGTGATCTCAACTGATCCTCATCAATTAATTTGAATCTGAAATTGTCCTTCCACTCTACACCAACTATGTAGTTGATCATTGCATTGATCAGAGTGGACTTTCCTGATCTGGTCACCCCGCAAAGCATTATAGTGCGATTTTGCCTTGTGCTTTCTTTGCCAAAACTGAATCTTCGGCATCCATCGATGTTCATATTTTTTTCTGTCAGAGTCAGTTTGTAAACTGGTGGTGAATCAGAATTCATCCTTTCACTTATACTGTTGAGGGATTCTGTTAGAATAAACTTTGTTGTACGGACGTTAACAGTGATGCTTTCTTTGCTTCTGCCAGCTTCACCACAATCACATCTGATCCTGACAACATATTCTGTCTCAGACTGAAGCTCTGATATGATCGCCTTTTCAGCTCCTACCATCATTTCATTCCATTGGAGAGCTTCCTCTTTCACCCCGTTGTCTGTTCTGGCGTACTCCACGATGGAGCTCAAAATGTGGACATCTTGTCCAAGCTCAGCAGGTTTCCCCCAGCTCACTGCTATGTCTCTTGAGGTTGGTTCAACTCGAGGTTTTCCAGGAGGGCTGCAAGGTAAGGTTTTAATGGAACCAGTGACTTCATTGGCTGGCCCAACACCTGCTGAGGTCACTGCTCTGCATCTGAACATATACTCTGTGTTAGGACTCAGATCGCTCACTGTGACTTCTTCAGCTTTTGATGCTGTCTTCTGTTTCCATCCATCCTCTCCACTGACACAGTACTCAACAGAGTAGGAGGTGATGTTCTCTGCTCCACATCTGGGTGGAGAAACCTTCAGAGTCACACTGTTGTGGTTTATATCACTTACTGTCACCGTTTCAGGCTTTGAAGGCGGCTCAAAGTTCTCACTGAAAGAAAAGCCTTCTTTATAAAGGTAGATGCTTGAACCTTTCTGTTTCTCATTTGTTGAACCCACTGTCAGGAACTTAATGTTCTTGTTCTCCTTGTTGGCCTCTGCAAAGTCACTGAAGAGCTTTGCTTTATGCCTCATTTCTTGTGCTACTTCTTTTGAGGCGTACCATTGTTTCCCTTCAACATCTTGAGTATGTGCATCCAGAGGGTCTTCTGGTGTTTGTCTTAAGTAGTTTGATAAAGTTGAGAGGTACGGTTCATCATGCCCCAATGAAGGGAAGACAAAACACACAGCATGTTCTGCACTGAAACTTTCTTTGTATACGTCCGTTTCAGATGAGACGATCTTGGTGTTTTTCATCATGTTGGTGAAAGACTTTAACATGCAGATTTCTCTTTCTTTACAGTCCATCCACTCGTTCTGGTGTTTGCTGTTGAAAGGAGAAGAATGTCTCTTCTTCAGGATCTCTGCGAGCCCAGCCTCCTCTTCTCCTCCTCCTCGGATTGATGGAAGTTTCTTTGCCAAGGTTTGTTGGAATTCCAGTTTGAACTCAGAGGACATTTCTTTAAAACTTGTAATCTTATTGCAAATCTGTGGGAACTGCTGTGCAGTGATGGTCCTTAGTGCATCATTGCACCTCATTTCCAGCTCACTGAAGTCCTCCAGGACTCTCTGTGATTCTTGAACTAATCTTGTACTTATCTGACGGACGAGTTTAGCAGCAGAAGAATCTAAAGTTGTCAATGGCAACAGCCAGACCTTCATTGGTACTGCGTTTTCTCCATTGGCTCCCAACAATTTTGGCAGGCTTTGGTAGACTTCTACTGCATCCTGAAAGGTTGTAGGAGATTTCGTAAGTGAAAAGTCTCCAAAGAATCTGCAAGAAAATTTGTCAACCTTTTCTCTGTCCTTGTCTTCCATTTTCAGTGAACCTTCACCCTCTATGGCAAAGCAGGGAATCTTCTTGATCATCACCTTCAAGTTGCCCTGAATGTCTTGATGATCTTCCTTTTCGGACACCTCACGGTCAAAGACAAAGAAGGCTTGTGCCCCATAAAGAATAGCTGTGACTACATGTGTTGCTAATCCTTTATCAAAGACATACGGATGCTTCACATTGCCTCTTCCAAGATGATCCATCGACAGTTCCTTGACCTTTGTGGTAGCTTTGTACTTCAGAGATACTCTGGCCTGATTTTTGGAAGTCTTACTGTCATTCAGGTATTTGGCTGATCCTCCAACCTCTACCAGTCCACCCAAAAAACTTGCCTTAAGTGATGCTTCAACATTTAGTGCTGAAGATTTATCTGCAATTGATTCAGAGGCCACTATCTCAAAATCATTATAGTTCTGCGGTCTTTCTCCAATATGACTAATCAGGTCATCACGGTCCCACAGTGTCATTCCTGCAAAAGAAAAAACAAACATTAAGTTAAACTTTCAAAACCAGCCAGACAGGAGAAGATGTTGTTACGTCCTAAAAGACAGATATAAACTGAATTTATTTTGAAAGTTTTAGTACCGTCCTCATCATTCTTCCTGATTAAATTGTTAAAAAAAACTCAAATGTAGAAGTTTGGTCAGTGATAGAATTCCTCTAAGAGCATGTATGATAACAGCTATACTATATTGGTTCCTGTATTTATTGTTTATTCATACTAATGTTTAATATATTTATGTTTATGCATGCACCAACCACTAAGGAAATTCCAGAAAAGTAAAATACGTCCCGGTGCAGAAGTGAGTGATCACATTAAAATAATCTGGATCACCAATTAAAAACGAGCTAAACTGATCAAAAGATCTGAGATAAAACGTTGTTGAATATGACTATGAAGAAAGTTTGGTGATGAAGTGTTAAAAATCCTTACCAGGGACGATTGAGTCTTGGCGGCAGTCGTACAACATCCCGAGGCCAAAAGGCCGGCCGAGCGCCGCCATCTCCATCGTCCTGCTGGCTCCAGAGTCCATTTCTCAGCCTGGACCAAACAAACATGGATAACAACTTATTAGTTCACCTGTCTGACTGAAATATTTGGTAATATGTTAAACCACCCTGACCTTTTAACTTTAATAGGTGCATTAGACATAAACATTACTCAAAAGCAAGAAGTTGGCAATTTATACAATGGGATGTTTCATGAAAACGACCACAAACTGGTAAACTCATTCGTGGGTTAGCCCAGCGCTGCTTTTATCCGTGGTGAAAACAATCATGCTACTAATAACTTTATGAGCATGTTGAACGATGTGGTAACCCTATAATGTTATCCACCAAGCATTAGCTAGCTAGCATTAACGTTAGCTACTTGTCAACCAACACACTGTAGTAACGTTAAACTGGACTGATATTGATATGTATCAATAAATAAGATCTCTGCTGTATTACTGTGTGGCAAAGTGGCATGTTATCAATCACAAAATGATGATGCGTGGCAGAAAAAGCAGTATTATGGTTAGGAGTATTTTTTCCTGTGACATTGTATGATTTACAATTACGCTCAAACGTATCATCTGAGTGCCGTGTTTTGAAGGAAGTTACGAGGAACTAGAGGGTGAAAGGTTATATGACGCCACTGACAGGCGACTAGGAAGGAAAGGAAACGTGCCGTGTCTGAAAATAAAATAACAGATTTCTCTGGGTTTGAAGTTTGGTTGATCATTTGTGAGAGTGTAACTACCCAACTCAAAAAAATATATAACATAGGTATGGTCGTTTTTAGACATGTTAATGCAGAAATGTTACATATACCTTTAATATCAGTTTTTTGGACATTTTTGCCACGAAGGTGTCCAGAGGGTGCAAAATGAATCAATCAAGTGTAAAAATCATGTAAGAGTAAAAAACGCTGGATTTAAAAATGTTGACCAAAAATAATGGTTCTGACAAAATATCATGCCATAAGCAGTAACACAGCCAAAAGTATCACAAAATGAAAAAAAGAAGAGAAAAATGTACAAAAATCCCCGAAGAGGGCATGAGGGTTAGTATCTAGTTCAGAAGTTTTTTGATCTTTCATCAAAAAAGTGACATTTAACAACCGTATGTTTCTTTTGTGTTTATTATTATTATTTTTATTTTACTAATCAACAGTGTTCACATCAGATTGGATGGAATAGAACTGAGCTGATTGTGCCATCTGTCGGTGAATTAATTTCCATCATACAATGAGAAAATGGAAAGCAACAAACTAAATAGACTAAATAGATAAATAAACTGGGAAAAGAACAGAAATAAAATACGTACCACTTGTCAGCTTTTGCTATACTGACTTCAATTCTGGACCATCATATGCTTTTCTCTTAACAGAAGATTAATTAAATTATTACGAAATATTACGAGTAATCGTTATTCCCATTTACTTTCTGCAGTGTGACTTCAGTTCACCACCTCACCATCTGCGTCACCAATTCCTATTTTGTCTCCAAAATGTGCGTACGCATGGGTCAGAGTTTGCGTGGAGGACCGCACATTCTCCCGTCAAGTTTGTTTTTATAAATCACAACCTTTGCGTGGGCGTGCATACGCACATTTTCAGCCCCGTTTTGTGCGTACGCCACGTTTATAAATGAGACCCAGTGCTTGAAGTGGGTCGGTACTCACCCGTACGCAGTACTGGCACTTCTACATTTTACTCTTAAGCGTACCTGCACTTTAAGTTGCGTACCGCTACTTCTCGCATGCAGCCGGTACGCTACCACTGACAGAGAAAGCGTCAGTGCCAGAGAGATGACCCTAACGTTCCATAAGCTACACTACCCAGAGGGCACTACGTGTTTACATTTTAGATCTTGACGAATCACGTAAAGGCAAGCAGTCGGCCCACCCAATCAGAAGTTAGCTTCTCCACGGACGCTAGTTTGAAAAAGCTGTCAGCGTCAGCCTGACCGTAACAGATGTTTCACTGCTGAAAACCTAGAAACTAAAAATAAGTGTTGAGTTTGTAAATCGTTATGTTAGCCGCCTGGCTTCAGAAAGGTACTAAAGCCAGACACGTCAACAGAGGTCCAAGTCCAACCAGAAACATCAGGAGGTAGTACGATTTGTGAGCTTCAAGCTACCGTTCAAGCTAACGTTAGCGCTGATGTGAGCGGAACAGCTGGGGCCTCATGTATAAAAGATTGCGCAGCTTTCATACCAGAAGATGGCGTATGACCAAAAACTTGAAAAGTAACTACGCACAGAAATATTCAGATGTATAAAACAGGGCGTACGCCAGGTCCTTCGCATCTTTCCTTTATACATCAAAATCAACGTGAAATTGAGCGCACATGAACGAGCCACCAACCCCGCCTTGCCTCCTCCCATAAATGAATATGGAAATTACTATAAATGCGCCCCCGACGTCATTCTTCATCCAATCACAACAGGTTATCCCGCTGCAGACGAAAAAAAAACTTCACCGACTGTGAGTTTGAGGTGCGGATCGCGGAGGTGGAGCCGAGAAATTTTTTTCTGTTTGGAGGTTTGTCATCTCGGATAAGCAATAAAAGAAAATGCCCAGAGTGGCAAATGGCAGGCAGTGAATGCACCGAAACATGGCAGAAATTAAAAAAACAATGTCTAATGTTGAAGTGGAAATCAAGAGAATAGAGGCAGCGCCACACCAGTTACAGAACAACATGCATCTCAGTGTCAGTCCAAATGACGCACAATAAGCAGTTTGAACCCACCGATGTTCCACCAGATGCTCCGAGAACCATTATGGTGCGATTAGGTTTAATGGACTCTTTACCCAAACTGAATCGCTTGCACCCATCAACATTGATTTTTTCTTCTTCCAGGGGAACTATATAAACAGGGAGAGGCCCTGTTTGAGGCAATGCACTTTTTTCATTATAAGCATCAGCAGGCTGTTTGTTGCTTTTGAAATAATTCAACATTTTGAAGTCCTAAATTTACAATCAAGATGACCAAGACCAACCCTCTGAGGAGGTAGTAACTAGTTCTAATCAGAAAACATTTAAGACTCCAAGTCTGTGCAGTAAAAGTGTAGGTCTATGTCTTCTGCTTTGTAAGTCCACTCAGGTCCAAATCTGTGAAAGATGAAATGTACAAAAATACAAATTCAACCTTCAGTTGCAGCACCACTGTGTGTTCCCTATTGTTACTAGTGCAACCTTAAAACTAATGCAGGCTCAGATCTCTGACTAATATTGAATTATGTAAGGCACAGATACAGTCAGGCCCGGATTGGCTAATCGGGAGCACCGGGAAAATTCCCGGTGGGCCGGTCTATTTTTTTGGCCGCGAGGGCCGTTGTTGTCATGCTTTTATATACTGTCTATGTAGTCATGGCACTGGGTTGAAATATGGATGCTGTCCCTATGGGTGCCTGCACTCACAGCAGCCCCACTCTTTTTATTCATTATTTTATCGCAGTCCCACTCTTTTTTATTTAATATTTTCTCGCAGAGTGCAGCCTGCAGGTTAATGATGATGTGATTATCTTTTGACCCCCCCCCCCCCCCCCCCCCCCCCCGACACGGCACCTTGCAAGTGGCTCAAAATAAAAAAGTCAGATAACAATAGACAACAGGAAGCGCAAAAAACCAAATGAAGACGACGAGGCCGGTAAGCTAACGTTAAGGTAGTTATAGGAGCAGTGCATGATGCTCGCGACCGTGCAAAACAACGTTGTCTGCAAACCACCGTTCATGTATCAAAGTTTTTCTTGTAGCTGTTCAGCAGCAGCCGCCTCTAGTCCGGTTTGCTGCTAACAGTGAAGAGCAGCGAGGCCCGGTAACGTTACCGAGCTTCAGTCAGGAGCCCAATACACCAGAGCCCTGCTCAATGAAACATGCCCTGAGATTATTATACATTAATAACAATGAAACATTAATGAAACTGACTTGACTTGATTTGAAAGCTTTGTAAAAAGGGGATATTTGTGGTGAGAAATAAATGTAAATCATGTCATTTAGTGTCAGAAACAGACCCAGGTGTGAAGAGACTAATGCTCTCACTGGAGACACAGGGAAGCTGCTGATGTACCATAATGTGTGAATAACCAAACGTTATCACTGAAAAGAATGCTTTTCTTACTTAGTATCTTACTTGCAGTTCAAATATCTAAATATTCTTAATTCAAGATACATTTACTAGACAAGTGAAATTATGTCGTTTTCTGAAAAAAAACCTAAAAATTAAGTGATTTTGTTTTTTAAAACAAGCTGAATCTAAAACAATTTTTTTTGGCAGATGACGTAGCTTGTTTTAAGCAAAAATCACTTAATTTTGAGGTGTTTTTTTTCATACTTGTTTAGTAAATTGCATCTTGATGTAAGATTTTCTTTTAGATATTTGGACTGGAAACAAGACAAAAATACAAAGTAAGAAAAGCATTATTTTTTTTTGCAGTGATCACATTAGTTACAATATAACAACTTTCTATGCCCAAGTGTTACTAGTGACCCATTATGTTTTTAATCAAACAATAGTGACTACCGGTATACAAAGCTCACGATTGAAAGGGAATAGGATAAAAGTAATATGAATTAAGCCTTTAGTCGTGAACTAAATTGGGCCGGTCTAAGGCATGAAACTCCAGGGCTGAAAATGAGTCCCAATCCGGCCCTGTCAGCATAGGTTAATCTTTTGCAATTGCATGTACAAGAAACCTACCATAAATGACCTGACCAATATTTACATCTACTTTATTTTTAGATGAGTCAACACCACACAGGGAACCTGCTGGTAGCCCAGAGTTGGGGGGGGGGGGGGGGTCTATTGTAACACAAGCTCGGCCTGCCACTTCATCTTGGGACCCAGTTGAAGGTACAGTTGCTTTGAATTTTCCATTTCCAATTAATACAATTTCATGACAAGGACCTTGAGAGTAACTCAACTGTTTTGTTGTTGTAAACAGGAGAACTCATCACACAGAGGGAGGTGGCTCAGCCATGGAGACGGAAATGAGAGGTAAGAACACTCACTTAAGTTGTTTACATATGTAAGTATATCATGTATAACAACTAAAACCATACATTTTTCCATAGCCATGAGGACATCATTACCCGCATGGCACAACGGATGGACACATGAGGAAAAGATGGATGAGCTGCTGATGCCCTTAAGGAGCTCCCAGTCCCCTCCCTCTGCTCCAGTCGATGACATGTTGCTGTCGCCCTGCTCGACAGTCACCGAGCTGCAGGAGTCTCAGTCAACAGGAGAGGAGGAACAAAATGGTATTTAAGTGCCCTAAGATCAACACTATATAATTGCATAACTTCAAATATCATTATAACTGAACTGACTTATCTTACAAAATGAGATTGTACAAGCTCCCCACTTTGTTCCACATGTATAATTTGTATTTCTATATGTTTTTCGAAAGCAACTTTTCCTGGCAACGCTTGGAGGTCCGACCTCAGGCTCTACAGTCCGGCGTATGCTACGGCGAGTGGCAACCAACGATGTGCTGAAGCAGTATAGCCTGCGGGGAAGAAAGGCAAAGACCATGACCTGACTATATGCAGGGTTATAACAGGCATGTGCTATTTTATTGTTCACATCAGTATTATGCTTAGCTTGGCTGATAAGAGGTTTTAATTTGACTTGTAACTTTGCTTCATTTTGACTTCTACTCTAGCGGCCTCTCAGAAGAGCTTCCCCACGCTGACTGCAGCAGGAGTGGAGGAGTTGATCGGGCTGGCGCTAAAGTTTGCCCCACACAGACGGTACATTGAAATTCTTCTATATGATGTGAAAAACAGAAGGCAATTAGTCTTGCTTTTGTCAATGTGTTGATTCTTAGTATGACATCAAACTTTTGTTTCTTTCTTTTTAGGCCAGCTGAGAAGGACTAGCCATGGAACTTGTTGGATCACTGTATTTTTTGTGTATATATATATATATATATATATATATATATATATATATATATATATATATATATATATATATATATATATATATAATATAATATGTGTTTTTTTTTACATTTGCACTACATCCCACTCCATTTTTTTATTTGTATGTTTTGCTTATTTTTCCAGGCCTGTTAATATTGTATTTTTTAATATTGTATTTTTTATTTTATATTAAAGTTTTAAATCCAACCAAGTTGGCCTGTTCATTCATTCCTGCCAATACATAGTAATTAATTCCTGCTCATGCACACAGTTATGTAAGGTTGCAACCTTAGGGGGACGTTAGAGGAACGTTATCTAAACAACGTTAGGGGAACGTTATCTAAAGGTTACAACGTTAGGCGAACGTTACGGCAACGTTATCTAAACGTTAGGGGAACGTTAGAGGAACGTTATCTAAAGGTTACAACGTTAGGGGAACGTTAGAAGAACGTTATCTAAACGTTAGGGGAACGTTAGAGGAACGTTATCTAAAGGTTACAACGTTAGACGAACGTTAGAGGAACGTTATCTGAAGGTTACAACGTTAGGGGAACGTTAGAGGAACGTTATCTGAAGGTTACAACGTTAGGGGAACGTTAGAGGAACGTTATCTAAAGGTTACAACGTTAGGGGAACGTTAGAGGAACGTTATCTAAAGGTTACAACGTTAGGCGAACGTTAGGGGAACGTTATCTAAAGGTTACAACGTTAGGGGAACGTTAGAGGAACGTTATATAAAGGTTACAACGTTAGGGGAACGTTAGAGGAACGTTATCTAAAGGTTACAACGTTAGTGGAACGTTAGAGGAACGTTATCTAAAGGTTACAACGTTAGGGGAACGTTAGAGGAACGTTATATAAAGGTTACAACGTTAGGGGAACGTTAGAGGAACGTTATCTAAAGGTTACAACGTTAGTGGAACGTTAGAGGAACGTTATCTAAAGGTTACAACGTTAGGGGAACGTTAGAGGAACGTTATCTAAAGGTTACAACGTTAGGGGAACGTTAGAGGAACGTTATCTAAAGGTTACAACGTTAGGCGAACGTTAGGGGAACGTTATCTAAAGGTTACAACGTTAGGGGAACGTTAGAGGAACGTTATCTAAAGGTTACAACGTTAGGCGAACGTTAGGGGAACGTTAGGGGAACGTTATCTAAAGGTTACAACGTTAGGCGAACGTTAGAAGAACGTTATCTAAAGGTTACAACGTTAGGCGAACGTTAGGGGAACGTTATCTAAAGGTTACAACGTTAGGGGAACGTTATCTAAAGGTTACAACGTTAGGCGAACGTTATCTAAAGGTTACAACGTTAGGGGAACGTTAGAGGAACGTTATCTAAAGGTTACAACGTTAGGGGAACGTTAGAGGAACGTTATCTAAAGGTTACAACGTTAGGCGAACGTTAGGGGAACGTTATCTAAAAAAATAACATTGGCAGCTGTAGGCAGAGGTAACTTATGATAGCGCAGGTGTTATAGGAGGAGACAGTGTTCAGCAGCCTAGCACAAATGCAGTTTTGGCTTATTTTAACTGGCCCATCCAGTTTTCTGGAGGCCCACCTACAATCAAAATCCTGGCGCTGCTAGTGTTTGTAACGCGTTACTCCCAACATTGACTGTAAATAAACTTCAATGACACAGACTCCAAACCACAAATTAATTAAATAGACATTGAAAAGTTTACTTATGGTACTGCTTTTTTCTTTAAAAGGGTCTGATTTTTCAGCAATCAATGTAATATTTGTATTGATATATCAGTCTGTACCAGTGGTGGACTGACATTGCTAACCTTAGATGGCAATGTCTGTTAATATGGGTAAAGGCTTATTTTACTCCCAATACACTTCTATCTATAGTCAAATGCTTTATAAAAAGCAAAAAGTAAAATGTGGACTTCTAAACTTGTTGTAAATATGTTACATTTCATTATATAAAAACTCTGAACAAAGCCTCTCCTCATTTTTAATAGGTATCATAAATTGTTACATGGTTTTCCTTTCTGCAGATGAACACGTTCTCCTTTTCTATGGAGCCTCTTTTTTATCTATATACTTCATAATCAGAATACTTTATCGATCTCCTCAGGGAAATTGTTATGACACAGTATATATTACTGCATTGATTTTACATCATATAAAAACATATCCACAGTCACTGGTTAAGCAACGAGAAACTGCAGGACTCTCACTCCACAGCAGAACTGGGGCATGAAACTGCACATTAACAAAAGAGAATTGATGTACTTACAGTAAAGATGTGTGTGATCCTCTGAGGCACAGCTGTAGTTTCAGACATTATATCGTCTCTGAGAGAGAAACGCCCCTAGATCTTTATTCATTAATAGGAGGCGGCACAGAGGAGAATCAGGCTGATTTCCCAGAAATGGCTTGACCTGCAGAGTGTAGCGGGAGGAGCTTTTGGGCTGTGACTGTGGTTGTGTTGACCAAAGTTCTTCTGCACGGGGTTACATTTGTGCTCCGATAGTCAACTTCCTAAACTATGATTGATGAACATTGCAGCGATTTTCTTTCACTTTCAGGTTTAGACGGTGGGTTTCTCAGAAATGGTCTCAATTGTTGTCAAGTCGGTTTATGTCCCTGTTTAACTCAGACCTCTGGTGATGAAATTAACTTATTTAAATATATATCCACAGTTCAGAAAAGTGAAGTTAGATAACTTTAGACTTTTTCTTCTCAAATGCATGCTTGTGTGTTATTCCGATACTATAATGAACTCAATGAAGCCATGTCAAAGTATACGTCTATAAGATGCATTAACTATGAACTTTGCTTCCAACTCAAGCACCTGTCAACTGCTAAATACAAAAATACTTGGTTTAACTTGGTGATGGTAAATTAAATGATTACATTTGATTACTTTGTGCTAATTTACTACTTATTTTTAAGTTTTGAGTTTTTTACATGAGATGGTTTTCAATATTAGGTTTTAGAAATTAACTACTCTTCTGTTTTAGATAGTTGCTGAATCATATGCATATTATCAATCTGTTCTCACTGAGTGCTTAAGATGCAAAAGATACTTTTGCTTTCAATATTACGGAGAGACGTTTCTCAGAAATGGTCTCTGTGTGTGTGTGTGTGTGTGTGTGTGTGTGTGTGTGTGTGTGTGTGCGTGTGTGTGTGTGCGTGTGCGTGTGTGTGTGTGTGTGTGTGTGTGTGTGTGTGTGTGTGTGTGGGTGTACTGTACAGTAGGCTGATTATATAAAAGGGAGCAGCAGAGTAAACTAAAACAGAACTTATGCTCCCTTCCTGAGACAAACTGAGCCGTAACTTGCTGAACACACTGATTTGTAAGTCCACACTTTTTATCTTTTATTGTTTGTGATATGTGAATATATTAGTTGTATTAACATAATATATGATTGAATTTTAGTATTAGTTATTTGTTTTTGTAATCCATCTTGAACAAGTGTAACAAATGCACTGGTCAATTTGGCTCCCAGTTTGAGTTTTTTTCAGAAAGCGTTTTTTTGCATGCCATAAAAAAGAAGTTTCGGACCATGATGACTGGGTAAAAGCATGGTAACCATCATATTGATGAAATATCATAACTTAAGGAGGGCAAATATGGATTTTCAATATCATGTTTGGGTAGCAGTCACTGATGCGTCTTCTCCTTTCGTTCTGTCTCACCTTTCGATATACTAATAATAATGGCATTTATTTAAATTAGGTAATTTCTCTACTCCTGCAGGCTTTTCTCCCTTCTCTTCTGATTGCCTCGAGCAGGTCATACTGGAGCTAGCGTGGTTTCCTCAGGCAGGTAGGCAGCCACAGCCATTACACTGACCAGTCACCTATTTCAAGCTATATACTGTATGTTGGCATGTTAAAGGAAATGTGCAGGTGTTAAGTAAATAAATAATTTAAGACCTAGAACACAACACTTCAGCAAATGTAGGACTTTTTACTGTAAGGCCTAAAATTTAGATTTTGAAGTTTTTTACTTTTTAAGACCCCATGGAAACCCTGGCTATGGTTTGAAGAGGCGTGAGAGTCCCATACATGAAACAGGAAACATCACTGTCTTCATCGCTACCACAGGTAAGTTTCAAATCACGAGGGTAAAAAAAAACTAAACACCGCACAACCCTGCTGCAAATCAGCGGATCGCTCTTTTGATCTAAATGCCCCGTAACAACTGAGCAACAAATTCATTATTAATGTTACTTTTTACACCTGTGCTTGCTTTAAGTCAAATTTCTGCCAGGAAAAAGGTCTGAGTTGATGCTCATTTTTTCATATATTAAAATGACATTGCCTTCCATATGTTCTGTACACATCACAAAAGAAAACAAAAACAAATCCAAGGCAGCAGGGCAAGCAGTATTTATGTAGCACATTTCATACCCACTTGATGTTTTACATAATGATTAAAAGAAGGGAAAGAAAGAAACATAATAAAGATAATGGTCTCCATTCACAACAAACATGCAGGAATATTGAATGTTATTTCAGGAGACCTGACAAAATATTCTGCTATTTTATGATGTTTCTAGGTGACACTGTGGGCCCCATTTCAGAAAGCAGGTTTAGTTCAAACTCAGTGTTGGTTGACTCTCTGGGTTTGGGGTTTCACAAAGACAGTTCAGCCGCAACTCTGAGTCAGTTCCTATGGCAACATACTAACGGTCTAACCTACTCACTAGGAGTTTATTTCCCCTTATAACCATAGATGTTAAAATGCGTTACCTCCCATGTGTTAAAGAAATATGAAGAGATATCCTACAAGTACAAATGCAGTACAGTACTTACTATTTGTCATATTGTTGAAACAAGTAAAATCTTCCACCTCATCCCACTCCCTTTAACTTAGTTAATCTTAATCCTGATATGTAGCTCTGTTGCCAACTGCCGATTTGAATTTGTCAGTTAACCCAATAGATATTGTCCCATAACGTGCTATAATGGAAAATATTCCACAAAAATATTTTTAATTGTTTTACATTAATATTGCTTCTTGACAGTAGTACACTGTATCCAGGGCCGGATTGGGACTCATTTTCAGCCCTGGAGTTTCATGCCTTAGACCGGCCCAATTTAGTTCACGACTAAAGGCTTAATTCATATTACTTTTATCCTATTCCCTTTCAATCGTGAGCTTTGTATACCGGTATTCACTATTGTTTGATTAAAAACATAATGGGTCACTAGTAACACTTGGGCATAGAAAGTTGTTATATTGTAACTAATGTGATCACTGCAAAAAAAAATAATGCTTTTCTTACTTTGTATTTTTGTCTTGTTTCCAGTCCAAATATCTAAAAGAAAATCTTACATCAAGATGCAATTTACTAAACAAGTATGAAAAAAAACACCTCAAAATTAAGTGATTTTTGCTTAAAACAAGCTACATCATCTGCCAAAAAAAATTGTTTTAGATTCAGCTTGTTTTAAAAAACAAAATCACTTAATTTTTAGGTTTTTTTTCAGAAAACGACATAATTTCACTTGTCTAGTAAATGTATCTTGAATTAAGAATATTTAGATATTTGAACTGCAAGTAAGATACTAAGTAAGAAAAGCATTCTTTTCAGTGATAACGTTTGGTTATTCACACATTATGGTACATCAGCAGCTTCCCTGTGTCTCCAGTGAGAGCATTAGTCTCTTCACACCTGGGTCTGTTTCTGACACTAAATGACATGATTTACATTTATTTCTCACCACAAATATCCCCTTTTTACAAAGCTTTCAAATCAAGTCAAGTCAGTTTCATTAATGTTTCATTGTTATTAATGTATAATAATCTCAGGGCATGTTTCATTGAGCAGGGCTCTGGTGTATTGGGCTCCTGACTGGAGCTCGGTAACGTTACCGGGCCTCGCTGCTCTTCACTGTTAGCAGCAAACCGGACTAGAGGCGGCTGCTGCTGAACAGCTACAAGAAAAACTTTGATACATGAACGGTGGTTTGCAGACAACGTTGTTTTGCACAGTCGCGAGCATCATGCACTGCTCCTATAACTACCTTAACGTTAGCTTACCGGCCTCGTCGTCTTCATTTGGTTTTTTGCGCTTCCTGTTGTCTATTGTTATCTGACTTTTTTATTTTGAGCCACTTGCAAGGTGCCGTGTCGGGGGGGGGGGGGGGGGGGGGGGGGTCAAAAGATAATCACATCATCATTAACCTGCAGGCTGCACTCTGCGAGAAAATATTAAATAAAAAAGAGTGGGACTGCGATAAAATAATGAATAAAAAGAGTGGGGCTGCTGTGAGTGCAGGCACCCATAGGGACAGCATCCATATTTCAACCCAGTGCCATGACTACATAGACAGTATATAAAAGCATGACAACAACGGCCCTCGCGGCCAAAAAAATAGACCGGCCCACCGGGAATTTTCCCGGTGCTCCCGATTAGCCAATCCGGGCCTGTATGCTGATACATTAGACAATCGCTAAAAACTAAACAAATCATCAGAACAGTAACGTGATATGCACCAGATTGAAAGTCAGTAGTTTCATGGCAGGAAATATGCCTGTTTCTTAAATGCATGCATAAATGTAAACTTACAGACAGTGTCTGTAAGTTTACATTTATTTACTATATAACAGTCTGTCTGTCTGAGACAGGGCTTCCAGACACACGCTCCGTCCTGGAATGCTTTCTTCCTTGTGGAACGGATTCATCTGAAATAAAAGACCATACAGTTTGTACTGATTGCAAAATAATATTTTAATTGTGTAAATAATGTTCACGTAGGTGTAATCATTATGTCGTGCTAGTTAACCTGCAGTTTCGTGAACAGAGCTTCTCTTAAAACATCCATGGCTTTATCTCTTATCCACGTTACAGGCTTTACAGCATACAGCCCTCTGATGTATCGTAAGATAAGTGTTAAACTCTAAACCCACATCGGCTCTTAGGGACACATAAGATATTAGCTACGTTAGCTAGCTACCTAGCTCCATTATTTAGCTTGAGCCCCCGGCAGTATGGGGAAGCGAAATTGACGTTGCGTCCACGTAAAAGGCTTTACAGCATACTTATGATACATCCGAGGGATGAATGTATCATAAGATAATAATACCATGGATGTATTAATAGAACACATGGTGAATTAGCTGCAGCCTCCAATTTGAACGTGCATTCAGTGAGTCCAACTGAGTTCAGCTCGACTCGCTGTATAATGCTGGCACCCATGTCAGAGCTTTCTTAAAGTTGTTTACCAAAATCTCTCACCTTGTTGTCCATGTTCCTTATGTCGTCTAAAACATCACCGAGGGAAAGTTCAGTCTCTGTCGCCAACGTTGATGTATCCATAGGCTAGCTAGCTAGCTGTTTCCCGCGTTAGCATTCGGGCTAGCACTGCTAGCCTAGCAGTCTTGAGCGGAGGACAGTCTGTTGACGGTCGACAATGTCTTTCTTGGCATCTTTGTCCTACCTTGCGTTATAACACCACAGCATATGTTTTAGTCAATGGCAGTATTTTAGTTAGAATTTGGGACCAAAACGAACGGAGCTAGAGAACGTTGTGCCGCTCGCGTGGCGTGCACTGTTCGCCGGTGTACATCCGGAAGTTAGGACAGACCTTCGGTCACCTGAAAGCAGACAGCCTTCCCCCTACTGGCGCGGGGGTGTAACGGTTGGCTTTGTACACTGAACCAAGCCTGTTAGAAGTGAAATGAAGAGGTGAATTTTCATAGTTGTGAAAATCGTTGTAAGATAGACTGTTGTTTTAACCCTAACAAAGTTTGTTTTCTCGAGATTTTGTTTTCTCGACATTTCTTTTTTTGTTTTCTCAAGATTTTTTTTTCATGGATTTTTTTTTTTTTTTTTTTTTTTTTTTTTTTTGCCTAAGACACCCTTCCATTTAACCCGGGGAATGTGGCTCCATAAGCGGATAGAAATCTGCCGTTTCTCCCTCTACTTCTCCGGTCAAATACTTGGAAAAAAATCCCACAACATCCCCGAGCAAAAGGCTCCATGAGCAGATAGGTCTGCCGTTTCGTCCTCCTCTTCTCCGGTCAAATACTCGGGAAAAATCCCACTAAAACAGCGTTCAATTTAACCTGGAGAAGAGAAGGGAGAAACGGCAGACCTCTATCCGCCCTTGGAGCACATTCCCCGGGTTAAATGGAAGGGTGTCTTAGGCAAAAAAAAAAATCCATAAAAATAAAATCTTGAGAAAACAAAAAAAATAAATCTCGAGAAAACAAACTTTGTTATAGATAACGAATTAATAAGTTGTTATCACGAGATAACAGTGCATAAAAACCCCCACAAAACTATTGTTTTTTAGCAAAATTGATATCAGCCTAAACATATATTTTCTTGCTATGCTGTTTATCTTACTTAGCTACATTTTATAAGACCAATCATTTGAGCTGGTTTGAATAAACATTTTCAAATCGCACTCAGAACAACCAAAAACAACTAAACGGTAACGTTGTGTGGAGGTTACAGCGCAACCACAGGATAACGTTTGAGTTGGTTGGTTTCCCTAACGTTTCGGGAACGTTATAACCATGAGGAAACGTTACCTCAACGTTAGTTTTTGGTTTGGTTCGAACTAACCTTTAGATAACCAAAAACTAACGTTATTTAACGTTCCCGAAACGTTTTGTGTTAGTGGGGGTCCTGCAACCTGGAGAAATA
Organism: Gymnocephalus cernua; assembly: GCA_023631565.1. Classification (NCBI taxonomy): domain Eukaryota; kingdom Metazoa; phylum Chordata; class Actinopteri; order Perciformes; family Percidae; genus Gymnocephalus; species Gymnocephalus cernua. The sequence continues at coordinate 5,319,705 of CM042436.1, forward strand.
ACATTGGTCTCTTCGAGCAGATGGCGGTGAGACAGTGACACGAGTGTTTAGGGACCGTCTACAAATTGCAACACCGAAAAAAGATGCAACAAAAATATTTATTAATTTAATGATTAAATAAGGTAGTGTCTCCAAACTTACCTCAATTATAACTTGTCTACTGGTGGTTGTACTACATCACTTAATTTTCAAAAATAGACATATGCATAATTTTGGGGATTTGTTTTTGCAAAAAAGATTTAATAGGTGTCATATAAACGAAGATTCATGTCTCCAAAAGTATTCTACACATAGAAGGCCCCCTGATGGTTGTACTACCATAAGTGCTGTAGTACAACCAGCAGGGGGTCTTCTATGAGTGTTGTACTTTTTGACAAACAAATCTTAATTTATATGAAAGCTATTAAATGTTTTTTGAAAAAAAAAACTCCCCAAAATTAGGATTATGGTTATTTTTGAAAACTAAGTGGTGTAGTACAACCATCAGGGGGTCTTCTATGAATGTAGTACTTTTTGACACACAAATCTTCATTTATATGAAAGCTATTAAACGTTTTTTGCAAAAGAAACTTCTCAAAATTAGGATTATGGTTATTTTTGAAAAGTAAGTGGTGTAGAACAACCAGCAGGGGGCCTTCTATTTGTGTAGTACTTTTTGACAAACAAATGTTCGTTTATATGACACGTATTAAGTGTTTTTTGCCAAATAAAATCCCCAAAATTAGGATTATGGTTATTTTTGAAAACTAAGTGCTGTAGTACAACCAGCAGGGGGTATTCTATGAGTGTAGTACTTTTTGACACACAAATCTTCATTTATATGAAAGGTATTAAACGTTTTTTGCAAAGAAAACCCCAAAATTATGATTATTGTTATTTTTGAAAACTAAGTGGTGTAGTACAACCAGCAGGGGGCCTTCTATTTGTGTAGTACTTTTTGATAAACACATGTTCGTTTATATAACACCTATTACATGTTTTTTTGCCAAATAAAATCCCCAAAATTATGATTATTGTTATTTTTGAAAACTAAGTGGTGTAGTACAACCAGCACGGGGCCTTCTATTTGTGTAGTACTTTTTGAAACACAAATCTTCATTTATATGACACGTATTAAGCGTTTTTTGCCAAAGAAAATCCCCCAAATTATGATTATGGTTATTTTTGAAAAAAAGGTGGTGTAGTACAACCAGCAGGGGGCCTTCTATTTGTGTAGTACTTTTTGATAAACACATGTTCGTTTATATAACACCTATTACATGTGTTTTTGCCAAATAAAATCCCCAAAATTATGATTATTGTTATTTTTGAAAACTAAGTGGTGTAGTACAACCAGCAGGGGGGCTTCTATTTGTGTAGTACTTTTTGACACACAAATCTTCATTTATATGAGAGGTATTAAATGTTTTTTGCAAAAAAACTCCCCAAAATTATGATTATTGTTATTTTTGAAAAAGAGTGGTGTAGTACAACAAGCAGGGGGCCTTCTATTTGTGTAGTACTTTTTGACACACAAATCTTCATTTATATGACACGTATTAAGCGTTTTTTGCCAAAGAAAATCCCCAAAATTATGATTATGGTTATTTTTGAAAAAAAGGTGGTGTAGTACAACCAGCAGGGGGCCTTCTATTTGTGTAGTACTTTTAGATAAACACATGTTCGTTTATATTTCACCTATTACATGTTTTTTTGCCAAAAAAATCCCCAAAATTAGAAGTATGCCTATTTTTTGAAAAGAAAGTGGTGTAGTACAACCAGCAGGGGGCCTTCTATTTGTGTAGTACTTTTTGACACATTAATCTTTGTTTATATGAAAGGTATTAAACGTTTTTTGCCAAAAAAATCCCCAAAATTATGATTATGGTTATTTTTGAAAAAGAAGTGGTGTAGTACAACCAGCAGGGGGCCTTCTATTTGTGTAGTACTTTTTGACAAACAAATGTTCGTTTATATAACACCTATTACATGTTTTTTTGCAAAAAAAATCCCCAAAATTAGAATTATGCCTATTTCTTTTTTTAAATAAAGTGCTGTAGTACAACCAGCAGGGGGCCTTCTATGTGTAGAATACTTTTGGAGACATGAATCTTCGTTTATATGACACCTATTAAATCTTTTTTTGCAAAAACAAATCGCCAAAATTATGCCTATGTCTATTTTTGAAAAGTAAGTGATGTAGTACAACTACCAGTAGACAAGTTATAATTGAGGTAAGTTTGGAGACACTACCTTATATAATCATTAAATTAATAATTATTTTTGTTGCATCTTTTTTCGGTGTTGCAATTTGTAGACGGTCCCTAAACACTCGTCTCACTGCCGTCTCACCGCCGTCTGCTCGTAGAGACCAATGTTATTTCTCCAGGTTGCAGGACGGCTCGATTGGATGAAAATGACTTTGTAGCTCGTTGCTAACCTTACTACGGTACGAAAGATGCATTGTTTGTGATTTAATAACATTTCGCTACAGAGTAGGCTAATTGATCCCGGAAGTTCGAATCTGTGAATGTCTTTCTAACTTTATACCGTGGGCGCTCGGAGCTCTAGCACCCACGGAAAATACTGAGCACCCACGTGTGCCAGACTGCCAGCAGGCTACATTCATTTGGTGCTAAGTCATAGTGACCGGTTATGTTGCTGTCAGTCCCCAGCTGATCGCAGTTACGTGTCAGTTAAACTTCTCATCTCCAGTCCTCTCTGTATCTGTGAGTGGCGCTGTCCTGAGTTGAAAGATAGCTACTTTACGGCTTTATTATCGAGTTAATAGGCGTGTGTGTTTGTGTCCGCCGCTTTGTTGACTACTTTTTTTTTAAAGGGCGTGCGCCCGTGAGCACCCACAGAGGAAAACATAACCCAGCTAACAATTTTTGGTTCCCAAAACGTTTTGGTAACGTTTGTTTTTGGTTGCGGAAACGTTAGTTTTTGGTTAGTCTGTGGTTAGTTTTTGGTCCAAACGGCAAGTTTTGTGAAAGTTTTGGAAACGTTAGTTTTTGGTTTGGTCGAACGTTCTCTGAACGTTCCATGAACGTTCCCCTAACGTTGTAACCTTTAGATAACGTTCCCCTAACGTTCGCCTAACGTTGTAACCTTTAGATAACGTTCTTCTAACGTTCGCCTAACGTTGTAACCTTTAGATAACGTTCCTCTAACGTTCCCCGAACGTTGTAACCTTTAGATAACGTTCCTCTAACGTTCCCCTAACGTTGTAACCTTTAGATAACGTTCCTCTAACGTTCCCCTAACGTTTAGATAACGTTGCCGTAACGTTCGTCTAACGTTGTAACCTTTAGATAACGTTCCCCTAACGTTTAGATAACGTTGCCGTAACGTTCGTCTAACGTTGTAACCTTTAGATAACGTTCCTCTAACGTTCCCCTAACGTTTAGATAACGTTGCCGTAACGTTCGCCTAACGTTGTAACCTTTAGATAACGTTCCTCTAACGTTGTTTAGATAACGTTCCTCTAACGTCCCCCTAAGGTTGCAACCTTACATAACTGTGTGCATGAGCAGGAATGAATTACTATGTATTGGCAGGAATGAATGAACAGGCAAACTTGATTGGATTTAAAACTTTAATATAAAATAAAAAATACAATATTAAAAAAATACAATATTAACACAATATAAACAGTCCTGGAAAAATAAGCAAAAAATACAAATAAAAAAAATGGAATGGGATGTAGTGCAAATGTTAAAAAAAAACAAATTATATATATATATATATATATATATATATATATATATATATATATATATATATATATATATACACAAAAAAATACAGTGATCCAACAAGTTCCATGGCTAGTCCTTCTCAGCTGGCCTAAAAAGAAAGAAACAAAAGTTTGATGTCATACTAAGAATCAACACATTGACAAAAGCAAGACTAATTGCCTTCTGTTTTTCACATCATATAGAAGAATTTCAATGTACCGTCTGTGTGGGGCAAACTTTAGCGCCAGCCCGATCAACTCCTCCACTCCTGCTGCAGTCAGCGTGGGGAAGCTCTTCTGAGAGGCCGCTAGAGTAGAAGTCAAAATGAAGCAAAGTTACAAGTCAAATTAAAACCTCTTATCAGCCAAGCTAAGCATATTACTGATGTGAACAATAAAATAGCACATGCCTGTTATAACCCTGCATATAGTCAGGTCATGGTCTTTGCCTTTCTTCCCCGCAGGCTATACTGCTTCAGCACATCGTTGGTTGCCACTCGCCGTAGCATACGCCGGACTGTAGAGCCTGAGGTCGGACCTCCAAGCGTTGCCAGGAAAAGTTGCTTTCGAAAAACATATAGAAATACAAATTATACATGTGGAACAAAGTGGGGAGCTTGTACAATCTCATTTTGTAAGATAAGTCAGTTCAGTTATAATGATATTTTAAGTTATGCAATTATATAGTGTTGATCTTAGGGCACTTAAATACCATTTTGTTCCTCCTCTCCTGTTGACTGAGACTCCTGCAGCTCGGTGACTGTTGAGCAGGGCGACAGCAACATGTCATCGACTGGAGCAGAGGGAGGGGACTGGGAGCTCCTTAAGGGCATCAGCAGCTCATCCATCTTTTCCTCATGTGTCCATCCGTTGTGCCATGCGGGTAATGATGTCCTCACGGCTATGGAAAAATGTATGGTTTTAGTTGTTATACATGATATACTTATACTGATATAAACAACTTAAGTGAGTCTTCTTACCTCTCATTTCCGTCTCCATGGCTGAGCCACCTCCCTCTGTGTGATGAGTTCTCCTGTTTACAACAACAAAACAGTTGAGTTACTCTCAAGGTCCTTGTCATGAAATTGTATTAATTGGAAATGGAAAATTCAAAGCAACTGTACCTTCAACTGGGTCCCAAGATGAAGTGGCAGGCCGAGCTTGTGTTACAATAGACCCCCCCCCCCCCCCAACTCTGGGCTACCAGCAGGTTCCCTGTGTGGTGTTGACTCATCTAAAAATAAAGTAGATGTAAATATTGGTCAGGTCATTTATGGTAGGTTTCTTGTACATGCAATTGCAAAAGATTAACCTATGCTGATACATTAGACAATTGCTAAAAACTAAACAAATCATCAGAACAGTAACGTGATATGCACCAGATTGAATGTCAGTAGTTTCATGGCAGGAAATATGCCTGTTTCTTAAATGCATGCATAAATGTAAACTTACAGACAGTGTCTGTAAGTTTACATTTATTTACTATATAACAGTCTGTCTGTCTGAGACAGGGCTTCCAGACACACGCTCCGTCCTGGAATGCTTTCTTCCTTGTGGAACGGATTCATCTGAAATAAAAGACCATACAGTTTGTACTGATTGCAAAATAATATTTTAATTGTGTAAATAATGTTCACGTAGGTGTAATCATTATGTCGTGCTAGTTAACCTGCAGTTTCGTGAACAGAGCTTCTCTTAAAACATCCATGGCTTTATCTCTTATCCACGTTACAGGCTTTACAGCATACAGCCCTCTGATGTATCGTAAGATAAGTGTTAAACTCTAAACCCACATCGGCTCTTAGGGACACATAAGATATTAGCTACGTTAGCTAGCTACCTAGCTCCATTATTTAGCTTGAGCCCCCGGCAGTATGGGGAAGCGAAATTGACGTTGCGTCCACGTAAAAGGCTTTACAGCATACTTATGATACATCCGAGGGATGAATGTATCATAAGATAATAATACCATGGATGTATTAATAGAACACATGGTGAATTAGCTGCAGCCTCCAATTTGAACGTGCATTCAGTGAGTCCAACTGAGTTCAGCTCGACTCGCTGTATAATGCTGGCACCCATGTCAGAGCTTTCTTAAAGTTGTTTACCAAAATCTCTCACCTTGTTGTCCATGTTCCTTATGTCGTCTAAAACATCACCGAGGGAAAGTTCAGTCTCTGTCGCCAACGTTGATGTATCCATAGGCTAGCTAGCTAGCTGTTTCCCGCGTTAGCATTCGGGCTAGCACTGCTAGCCTAGCAGTCTTGAGCGGAGGACAGTCTGTTGACGGTCGACAATGTCTTTCTTGGCATCTTTGTCCTACCTTGCGTTATAACACCGCCGGTGAGGTGTAGTCAGCATATGTTTTAGTCAATGGCAGTATTTTAGTTAGAATTTGGGACCAAAACGAACGGAGCTAGAGAACGTTGTGCCGCTCGCGTGGCGTGCACTGTTCGCCGGTGTACATCCGGAAGTTAGGACAAACCTTCGGTCACCTGAAAGCAGACAGCCTTCCCCCTACTGGCGCGGGGGTGTAACGGTTGGCTTTGTACACTGAACCGAGCCTGTTAGAAGTGAAATGAAGAGGTGAATTTTCATAGTTGTGAAAATCGTTGTAAGATAGACTGTTGTTTTAACCCTAACAAAGTTTGTTTTCTCGAGATTTTGTTTTCTCGACATTTCTTTTTTTGTTTTCTCAAGATTTTTTTTTCATGGATTTTTTTTTTTTTTTTTCTTTTTTTTTGCCTAAGACACCCTTCCATTTAACCCGGGGAATGTGGCTCCATAAGCGGATAGAAATCTGCCGTTTCTCCCTCTACTTCTCCGGTCAAATACTTGGAAAAAAATCCCACAACATCCCCGAGCAAAAGGCTCCATGAGCAGATAGGTCTGCCGTTTCGTCCTCCTCTTCTCCGGTCAAATACTCGGGAAAAATCCCACTAAAACAGCGTTCAATTTAACCTGGAGAAGAGAAGGGAGAAACGGCAGACCTCTATCCGCCCATGGAGCACATTCCCCGGGTTAAATGGAAGGGTGTCTTAGGCAAAAAAAAAATCCATAAAAATAAAATCTTGAGAAAACAAAAAAAATAAATCTCGAGAAAACAAACTTTGTTATAGATAACGAATTAATAAGTTGTTATCACGAGATAACAGTGCATAAAAACCCCCACAAAACTATTGTTTTTTAGCAAAATTGATATCAGCCTAAACATATATTTTCTTGCTATGCTGTTTATCTTACTTAGCTACATTTTATAAGACCAATCATTTGAGCTGGTTTGAATAAACATTTTCAAATCGCACTCAGAACAACCAAAAACAACTAAACGATAACGTTGTGTGGAGGTTACAGCGCAACCACAGGATAACGTTTGAGTTGGTTGGTTTCCCTAACGTTTCGGTAACGTTATAACCATGAGGAAACGTTACCTCAACGTTAGTTTTTGGTTTGGTTCGAACTAACCTTTAGATAACCAAAAACTAACGTTATTTAACGTTCCCGAAACGTTTTGTGTTAGTGGGGAAATCGGCGCCTATGCAGCCAGACACTAACGGTACGTTAGCCTACTTGCCTTGCTGGTGTGAGGGGGGGCTACGGGAGGACTTGATGGGGAGAGGGCGGCCGCTTATGGCAAGCCTTTTTAACATTTAAAAGCTAAGTTTGACTATCCGGAATTAACATTGTAGATATCAACAACGTCTTTCTGACTAGTCGTAATTACCTTTTGGATAGTTGGAATTGTCATTCAAGATATCTGTAACGTAATTGTGACTAGTCGAAACTACAGTTAGAGATATCTGTAATTCAGTTTTGACTAGGCAAAACTGAATTACAGATATCTGCAATGACGTCATTGGAAACGACATTCAACTCGTCACACATCTTAAATGACAATTGCGGATATCTGTAATTCAGTTTTGACTAGACAGAATTAAAGTTAAAGATATCTCAAACGTCATTATGACTAGTGCAAATTATTGTGCATGACGTTGCTCTATTTTAGATATCCATAAATACGTAATTTCCCCTCCCCGCCATAATCAAAGTGAATGGATGAAGGAGCAGTCATGGCGTTGGCTGTAATCGAAAAAACCACCAGAAAATGGCATGAAATTGAACGAGCCCTCACACAGGGGATTTGTGGAGAGAGAGAACGTCGTTCTATTGAAAACTGTGAAAGAAATCTCGGAAGAATTGAGCATTTGCTGTCACCAGACACAAACAACGAACTCAAAAGCAGTTTGGCTCAACTGAAAACTCTAATAGACGCAAATTTCCGTGCTGGGGAAGACCGACGTTTCTCTGTCAGGTGCATTAGTTCAGGTGAGTCTCTCTATCACTGCATTCGTGCATTATTATATGCATTAACGTATGGGGAAATGATCCGACCTAGCCGGCTAGCTACGGCTAACTACAACGTTAACCTATGGGGGCAATATTTGTAACAGCTTTTGGGGCTTTTAACACTCAGAATTTTTTTAAGAGCTCATACTGTCTATGATTAAGAGCTCCGGAACGTGAGTTGGGTCCTTACCAGACTCAAATGGTGTAGGAAAACAATAACCTTTGTTTTTTTGCAGGCAGTCAGCCTGTCGTTTACTTCCGAAACACAACGACAAGGTAAACAGAGCTAGCAGTCTGCCTGCAAAAACACAAACCATAAAATGATCTTTTACCGGAAGGCTAGTAACCAAAAAATAAAAAGCCTGTCCCAGTTGCATCATGTTAAAACAAAATTGATATCCTAATACAAAGGAATTATGTTTAGCAATAATTCTTTATATTTATCGATTTACTGTAGGCTACGTATCCATGTGCTTATTTATGCAATCATTTAATGTATTGGTCTTACACCGTTATGTCCACTGCTCTCAGCAATAAACACTGTATTTTTGCAATTCCACAAGTCTCTCTATTTCCAGTGTAGCTTGCTGGCTTATTCATTAACTATATGCAATTCCAATGCATGTATGAGAATTGGTATGCTGATATATACAAAAAATAAACAGTAATGCTGCTTAAACACTTAAACTTAGTTGACTTTTTCTTTTTGTAGGGAGAAGAGGCCGACCAGCCCTTGATGTTACCAGAGAACACATTGCATTTCTGCTGAAGCAAGGCCATACAATTGCAAAAACTGCTGAAATACTGGGATGCTCCTCATCATTTCTGTACAAGAAGTCAAAGTTGATGGGTATACCTGTTAGAAGTATGCTGTCTGCAATAGATGATGGTGAACTAGAACAACATGTGAGGCAACTTCAGAGCCAATATCCTAATTTTGGAAATGAGGTAATTGGTGGTCTTTAGGTTGTATTTAATTCACATTTGTGTGCCATTGTTTTGTGAAAATCATGTCAATTTAGATCTATTCAAAAATCTGTTTCAGATGATAAGAGCTCTGTTGCGCGCACAGGGTGTGCTTGTTACACGGTCCAGGGTGCGTGAGATGTTGACACGGGTAAATCCTACTGCTACTGCAAGGAGATGGAGCCAGACAGTTGCAAGACGTGTTTATCATGTACCTTACCCCAATAGTTTGTGGCACATTGATGGGAACATGCGTCTGATCAGGTTATTATTACCAGTCAAACTTTTTATATTTTGAAAAGACCTTCAGCAAGTGAAAAACTGGACTTTACAGCTATATTGTTTCCAGACTACTGTCAATAGTATTATCATTTTAAAGTAATATTTGTTTTTCAACCTTTCTAGATGGGGCTTTGTAATTCATGGTGCAATTGATGGATACTCCCGTCTGATTACTTACCTCAACTGCAGCACAGACAATCGTGCCACAACAGTGCTTTCTCAGTTTTTGAAAGCAACATGCCTCTATGCCCTACCGTCAAGAGTCAGATCTGACCATGGTGGTGAAAACATCCTTGTGGCTTTATTCATGCATCTAGTTCAAGGACTTGAACACAGAGGTTTCATAACCGGACAATCCGTTCACAATCAGAGAATTGAACGCCTTTGGCGTGATGTATTTTTGCATGTGTTGCAGCACTTTTATCTTATGTTCTACTCCTTAGAGGATTCAGAGGTTCTAAACCCAGATGATGATGTCCACAGACTTTCACTGCATATTGTTTATCTTCCTGAGATTCAAAAAAGACTGGAGCAGTTTAGACAGGCCTGGAACCTCCATCCGTTGCGAACTGAAAATAATTGCACACCAACTCAACTCTGGACAGAGGGCATGCTCAAAAACATTGCAACAGACAGCACAGCTGTCAACAATGTGTTTGGGGAAAATCCCTACAGCGACCAAAACATTGATGTCATCCTAGCGCAGTATGGAATTCAAACACTGCCTTCACTTGATGAGGAAGAGTTCCCAGCTGTTAATGTAGAGCCACCTCAACTCATCCTCACTCAGCAACAACAGACATCTGTACACAATGCAATCCAACACATTTCTGATCTAAAGATGAAATATCAGGCTTGTTGTACTGCAATTGTCAGTATTTTGCAAACTCAGGTATAGTCCAATTCCAAGCCCAGAGACAAAAGTTTCTTGGCTGCATATATTATCCAGGACGGAAAGACATTTTTAGTTTCATCAGCTTTAATCCTCTGAGGACTGAGGGCATTTCTATATATCTTCATGAATTCGTCTTTTAAGGGTATTTGCATATATAACTGATACCTACAGAGCCCCGGAGGTGACATGGAGGAAGAAAAAAAAAACGTACTTTACATGTTTTTTTTTCTTCTTCGTTTTTATTGTTTTTTTTTTTCCCTCAATGTCACTTCCGGGGCTCCGTAGACCCCATGTGTTTCATATCAAAATATTCAGAATAAACTCAGCTTTATGCATAGTGATGCCCAAAATTGTTCCAGATTGTGTGAAGAGATAATTTGTCGTAAAGCGGAAATATTTCTCAAATCTCTTGTGAAGCAAACCTAAACTTAATTGTTTTGGTGCTTGAAATTAGTTTTTTAAAAGTCTTGGGTTCACAATAGCATTATATATGAATAAAATGGTAAATGTCTTACATTACATTCTGTAATATCCTTTTGAGTAGGAGTTTTGTTAAACATCACTCGGACATGCCAGTGCATCTTTTGCCCTCAGAGTTTAAAATAAGGCGGTATGGGTGGTGCAGCTGCAGCTGATGGAGCTAATGCCAGGTGTGCTAGATTTGTGGGTGCCAGTCCAGACATTGGCAGTAGCTAACAGCACTGTTGGTGTTGTGTTGTTTCTTTATTTATAGTGTTGTTAGCTGACAATATTTTTATAGTTCTTTTCTACTTCCATTGTTATGATTTGTAGAAAAAGTGTCTAATTAGTATGAATGAGATTTAAATGTTGAATAAAACTCTTTAATGTATGAAAAATGTAAAACATCTTAAGGTTTAAATGTAATATGAATCTATAGACAAGATTTGAAAATGCATAAAAAAAATGTATTCAATAATGACGTGACGCCCATTTTTTTGTGTCTATAAGGTGAAATTAAATTTAAATACATTTCATTTAAAAAACAGACAAACAAATTACATTAATACATACTTTTTTTAGAGGCCATATTTTAAAGAGTTTGGTTTTAATTCATTTTAAGAGAATAATTGGCGATTAAGGGCAAAAATGTCTAAGTGGTCTAACCGTCAAAACTTTGTACCAACATTTTTATCTTGCTTAAAAAGGTCAAATTTCTTAATAAAAGATCTCATTAACTACTTGGGCATTAACCTAAATTAAAGGTTATTATACATATTTACAATATATTTTATAATTATGCTTATATTTATTTTTATAATTTTGGGAATCCTGTCAGTCATGCTAGCTTCCTGAAATGTCAAGTGGTGGGTGTAACCTAAGGTGTAACCACCATTTAAGGTGCCATTTTGTTAAAATCAGCAAGAAGACCACATGACAGAAAGTTACATCAGAGAAAAGCACCCCTGATCAGCATAACTGCTGCGTCACAAGATTAATAACTGATAAATATAAGTTAATAAGACATTTTTAGGTTAAGTTCAGTTCTTTGGTTCACATGTCAAATGGTATGACCCAAGTAAAACATTGAAAAACATTCTTTTGAATGAAAATGTGTATTTAGTGTAAAAATTATGTTTGATTATTTACACCAAGGCCATATGCTGATATGTGTCCATTATAATGCCTGACCAATTTGATTTTACATTGAAATGTCAAATGGTGTAACCGGTTACACCATTTGACTCCTATTACAAGCCTCTCAATTTTTGGCCAATCTTTTCAAATATAACTAGTTCAGTTACTGGTCCCAGAGGTTATATGAACTTAATTACTATTTAGAACTATTTGTATGTGTTCACTGTTTGAATCTTTTAAAAGTGGAAGTAATTTATCCAACACTTAATTAAGATAGCTTATTTAGCTAGGCTAGGCTAAATCATTATAGTGCAAGGCCTTAGTGTTTAAAAAAGGTTTTACCCTTAAATTACAATTTCCATATCATTCCTTTGCAATGTTACAATAATTTCTTAACAATTTAACAACATAGAAGGAGCCAGTTGAACTGTGACCCCTAATGTATTACAAGAACAGCAGCTTTGAAATACCTAAAACATTCAAGGATTATTTAATTGAAGTATAAAATGTTACTTAAATATTAAAAATGCCATTGAACAAAATGCAGTTTATCAAATTGAATTCAGATAAATGCACCAGAATAAGTTAAAGAGCTCATATTATGCTCATTTTCAGGTTAATAATTGCGTTTCGAGGTTGTACCAGAATAGTTTTACATGGTTTAATTTTCAAAAAAAACACCATTATTTTTTGTTGTACTGCACATTGCTGCAGCTCCTCTTTTCACCCTGTGTGTTTAGCACTCTGTTTTAGGTACAGAGTGAGACATCTCACTTCTGTTCCATCTTTGTTGGGAGTCGCACATGCTCAGTACCTAGATAAGGACTACTAGCCAGTCAGAAGCAGAGTATGAGGGCGTGTCCTGACAGTACCTAGGTAAGGACTACTAGCCAGTCAGAAGCAGAGTATGAGGGCGTGCCATGCTAGCAGCTAGGCGAGCATTATAACGTGTGTTCCAAAGTGACCACGTTTGTCTCTGAAGTAAAGGCTGGACTACAACAGAGCTGTTTGGAGCAGTTTGTGAACAGTGTTTTCTGTTGGAGATGGTAAGTCCCTTTGGGGGGGACTTTGGGCTTTTTCACTTTGTAAACCTATGACATCCCAAAAAGCATGAGCTATTTACCTGTAAACATGTTAAAGGGCATGCACAACCCTAAACAGACTTGCTTCTCCCTCTCTCTTTTACCGATCTATCTACCTCTTTCTCACACACAAATACTGTTCACACATACACACACAATTTTTTAAGATGTTAGTTGTTTAATTTAATCTAATGAGTTATAATATATTTAAATATTTGTCATTGAAATTAAATTAAACGCTAAGTTCAATTCAAATTTTTCTTGAAAAAATGATGTGCAGGGAAATTAATGTTTGATAAAATGTAATACTCTACTCCACTGTAGAAACAATTTAAGACTTTTTACACAATTTGTCGAAGATTATTTAGAAAACAAATGTTTCCAGCACGTCTACCACTTGATATTGCAATAACAAATATAATTTAAATTTAGAAGTAAGACTAATAAAATCTATTTTTGGCTGAAATTTGGAAATAGGAGTTAATTTGTATGAGTGCACTCACAATGTAGTGGATGAAATATTAAATATTAATCATTCCTTTGTGGTTACACCACTTGACATTTTAGGTCCATTTGGTCCTACCGGTTAAAAAAAAAGGGTGAAAATCCTATTTCAAATGAAATAAAATGTACAATAACACAAAATATACATTTTAACGAAACTCAATGCCTTTAAAAAAGCTTTTTCAAAGATTTTGAGTCTTTTTCATCCTTATTCGTCATTGACCCATGAATACTTGGAAAAGTGGAGAAGGATCTAAATATTTATGAATGGGATTGAAAAGATGAATAAAAAAATGAACAAGCTGGTAATGTATGAAAAAACATGGAATGTTTAATGGCTTGAATGGGGATTTTAGATTAACAGTTAAGGAGAGAGGTTTAACAGCCAAAAATACCTTAAATACCTTAACATCAATCAATCAGAACAGAGACCGAGTCACGATAGGGACAGGTTACAACGGTAAGCTGTTGAGGTTGATGACCAGAGGAGTCTGACAGACGCTGGAGGGACAGAAGTCAGTATAACTGAATGTGATACAATGAACAAACGGTTTATAAAACAAACCGCAGTAAGAGTTTCATTTTTCACCATGTTATACAGTTTACTATATCACATTTGCTTGTACTGACTTATGTCCCTTCAGTGTCTGTCCAGACTCTTCAAGTCATCCTCCTTTACCTCAAACCTCCTCTGGTCAGGTAGCAGCTTCCAGCTCTGACGGAACTACAACCAGCCTGACTTTGTTTGCCTTGTCTGTATTCACTCTGTATTCGTCAACATCTACATAAGCCAAACATATTGGCAGTTATGTGTGATTTGATCAAATTCATTGAATTACAAACCCAATCAATCCTTACAGTAGGCTTATAAAGGAGTATTTCATTAGACAACCACAACAGTGTCACCATAGTAACCATGAACTACAAGCCCAATAAATGTCTTGTAAAAATTAAAATTTTAAAAAACATTCAAAATATAAAAAAAATACTCCTCATCATTTCTGTACAAGAAGTCAAAGTTGATGGGTATACCTGTTAGAAGTATGCTGTCTGCAATAGATGATGGTGAACTAGAACAACATGTGAGGCAACTTCAGAGCCAATATCCTAATTCTGGAAATGAGGTAATGGGTGGTCTTTAGGCAGTATTTAATTCACATGTGTGTGCCATTGTTGTGAAAATCATGTCAATTTAGATCTTCAAAAATATATAAAAATATTTTTGAAAGAAAAAGCAAAAAAAAAAAGAAAATACACTTGAGTTAACTGAAAAACTCAATATTGAATAACCTATAAACTGAAGTTAACTGTTACTAAAGCAAAATAAACAAAATTACTAAATCTAATAAAAAAAAGAAAAAAAGAAAAAATTACCATCTGAACCTGTGACTTGCTTCAACACAGCATTCTATCAACTAACTTCTAAGCATAAATATAGCTCAAGTGAAAACTGAATTTCCATCAACAAATTTTACACACAGTGACATCATGCAAGTCCAAAGGTTGGAGCTTGCAAAATTCCTTCCATCATGTATTGTTTGAAGGCTTCATAGGAAGAGTGCAGCGGCACGCGGAGTAGAAGAGCACAAGTATTTGCTTCTGGGAAGATTCTGTTGCCCTCATGAAGGAACTGAATTTGTGGACGGTGTGGAAATCCCAGCGGAGGCACTGTTGAGGCTCCAGTTGTAAACTCCAATACCTTCTCCAGGGTGACTGGACTGCATTCTCCTTCTGTAACACAAGAAAGTGGAGCGAAATAGTAATTTAGGTCCCTTAAACACATTAAGGTTGATTTTATTTTTTGCCCAGCCCTAGTCTTTTGTATGTGTTACTTTGGAAGTTGCATACCGACAGGACTTTTTGTGGTGAATATCAACCACAAAAGCCTCAGTCAAGTACTTCTTTGGTAAAATATTACAACACAATATGAACAAGTTTAAGGGAGCTACCCATGTTCACACAGCCAGACTTCAATGTCACTTCAACTACAGCATTAATTTTCCTGCCAACCAGGACAACAAAATAACCACTAATTAATTGTACTTATGAAGTCCATGTTATAACTTGTACAATAAATAGTATACCTTCAATTTCAATTAACCAGTCACGCCAAAAGCATATTGTCTGGTTTTCTTGGTCTCTCCTGTTGCTGCCCTGCACAGAGAAGTCCACGTCAAATAAAGTGCATAGGTCCTTCGCCTGTAGTGGAATCTCCTCACTGACAAACATGTTGTAGAACACTGCTGGATTTTTCCTCAGCTCCTCCAGTAAACCAAGGGTTTTTAACCCCTCAGCAAACCTATAAAAACATGGGACGTAATGTGTGAGTCGTCCTGGGCCAATGACAGGTTCATTTTTCGGAAAGATTAAGACAGTTGAGGCACTTACTGGTCCAGGGCAGTCACCAATCTTCCATTGACAAAGAAGTCTGCAGCTGACTGTACAAGAGAGTCCTTCTCCTTCAGGCTGGAAACATGTCTTAAGGAACCTATAATGCTGAGACTATCTGCTGCCTCTGCAATTGCAGTGTTCGCCTCTCGGACTGTTGTTGCTTCCTGTATCTAAAAAGAAAGCGAAAGAAATAAAGAAAAAGACAGAATGGAAGACAATGAAAGAGTGAGTTAGTCAGTCCAAAATTGGCGTGCAAGGATACCTTCCCTTTATAAAATGAGATGTTTAAGCAATATAGCGCTCGTGTTCATGAGGATCTCCAAACATTCTCATGAAAACAAGTGCTATATTGCTTTTTTACAGCAGTTCCACTTGCATCTGAACATGTTTGAAGAGATTCATAAATAGAAAATAACAGGGCTGTGTCACAGTACTGTACATTCAATGTATAACCTTTTCTCCTGTTTACTTTTATTAACTGTTCCCTGAAAGTATGGTCACCATCTTCATCCACTGTGGCGGGGGGTGTTGGTATCCCACAGATTTGATGGAAAAGCCTTTCGGAAAAGAAGTGTGGACCGACTCCTCCATGGACGACACACACAGCAATCATTTTTGCCACCCATGTGTAAAGTTTAGTCTGCAAAGCTAAAATTAAAGACATAACCGTAAAATATTGCTCTGTTGTAATGCTTCTTAAAAATGCAATACCTTAAAATGCTATGATTAATATTAGTGCTACAACGAATAATAAGTATTGCACCTTTCGAAACATCAAGTACAAAAAGACAAAGAAATGAAGAATCATGGAAAAATCCTAACTGAGAATTAACAAATCAAGGCAAAATGCCCAACACAAAAAAACAGAACACAATAAATCAGACCAGAGAAATAAGGGAGCAATCATTTTTAAATGGGTTTCTGTGTATACACTTCTAAAATTCTGCCAGTTGAAGAATTCTTAAGAATTTGGGCTTCCCTACCTTGAGTATCAAGAGACAACTGCCGGTCTTTCTCATGGCCCTCAAAGATATTGGACTGGTGGACAGCCCTCATTAACAGCCTTAGGTACTCTCTTGTTGGGCCGCCTTCGTCAACTGCCCCTTCACCATTGTCATCTTCATCCACAAACACAACATCCAATTTTGCTTCAGGGTTGAAGAACCTACGCTTGAACGCCCGCAGGCTACACAGTAAAACATTATCCCTGCACACATTTATTTGGTTGCTTGTTGGACAGAAGCTTCCGTCAACTTTGCTGACCATTTTTTTCAATATGGTTTGTAGATCAATCCTGCAACCAAAGCAGTTCATGCATTTTATTAATAAGCCAAATATGTACCATATTTTATAAGTTTTAACCACCTGATTAAATGTAACAGGATATAGAAAATGAAAAATGTACATAAACAAAAATATTAGGTCAAGAGAAAAGCATACTCATCCACAGGTCCTCTGAGGTGATGTGTTGATACATGAGACTGATTTTGTGTAACTGTCTCATCTTGTTCATCAAGAATAATGATTGGTTCCTGGGCAGATGGAGGGAGTGATGGTTCGTCATGAAGAGTCAGGATTTCTTGTGGTTGTGATAACAGAGTCAGTGGTGGCTGGGAGGAGGGCTCAGACAGCAGTGAGCGGGTGGAGGTCTCACACAGCAGTGGCTGGAGAGAGGGCACAGAGAGACTTGGCTGGGTGGAGGTCTCACACAGCAGTGGCTGGAGAGAGGGCACAGAGAGACTTGGCTGGGTGGTCTCACACAGCAGTGGCTGGAGAGAGGGCACAGAGAGACTTGGCTGGGAGGAGGTCTCAGCCAGCAATGACTGACCATGAGATGTATCGTCTAGGGCATGAGCTCCATCATTTTGTTGATCCGAGAGAATTTCCTGAAAAACATGCATAATACATGAGCTTGCACAAACCAAAACACATTCCGTTTTCATTTGAGACAGGAAATAAAATTCAACACACATTTACCTGTACATCCTGATTTGAATACCAAAGTACATATAGAGTTGAGGATGCTTTTATGCCATGATCCATTATCGACCCGGATGAACTGCTCTCAATTGATCTTGAGGATGTGGCTTCTTGCACTACAAAGATTTCACTGGCAATATCATCTTGTCCCACAAAGTCAAACAAGATCTAAAAAGATGTGAAACAGTGTTACACCAGTCCAGTTTTACAACCCACTGAAAGACACTTGATATTTCTCAAGCTGAACACACATCACCTGGATTGGCTCTGACAAGCTGAATTTCCTCCCATTGATGTGTCCATTTGGATATTTAAATTTGATCAAGGCCCCATCTGAGGGTTCCTCACATGCAGACAGTCGCTGACGTCTTGCCTCAATAGCCTGAAATGTGATTTCTCTCATTTAAAAAAAAATTAAAAAAAATAACCTTCAGCTAGTTTATCAAACTAATATATTATAAACAAACCTTTTGACGTCTTTCCTCACAGGCCTGATAGGCTAGTTTCTTCCTCTCCTATTAAAAGAAGACTACATTAAAATGTATGCATTCTTTAAGAGAATGTAAATCATAAATAGAACTTAAGTATTACCTTCTCCTGATCCACCAACAAACTTGTATTATACTCCTGGTCTTGCTGAGAACGTATTGCTCGCCATTCTTGAAGAGCCTAAATTAAAAACAAATCACCATCAAAATAGTACACACAAAATGAATAAATACTTAAAAAAAATAGATTCTATACATTGTCAAAATTGAGTACCTGATTTGCAACCACACTTTGAGCTTGGGTACTCTCAGCCACAGTCTCATCTTGTACTAGAGCAATTGAGAGCGATGGGAATGAATTAATGGATATGGCAGAGGATGTGGATGCCACCTGGTAGTACACAGAAAATCCAAATGATTTCTCCTTCAGCAAGAGAACACACTCGCTCATAGTGGAAACAAAATACATTAGAAAATATACATAGGTAAAAAAATTACAAAAACTGTTATCCTAGGGAATGTAACTACTCAGAATACATACATCTTAACACATTAGAAAAGACAATAAAAACACAGTGTGTGTGTATGTATGTGTACATACATAATTGTCTTTTTCTAATGTGTTAAGATGTCACTACAAAGTGTAGGGCTGCCACCTCTTAGTCGACTAATCGGTCATTTTGGTCTTAGTCGACTAAGATTTCTTTAGTCGATTAGTCATTTTTTATGCTTAAAAACTCATTTCCAAGAAACTTATAAGCACATTTATGGTAAACACAAGATTTAAAGTGGTGCTTTTGCAGGATTAATTGTGGAGAAACTCAGTTTTACAGATGGTTAATTAACTACATTTATATTGCGCTTTTCTAGTCTTAACCACCTCTCAAAGCGCACAGCTCTTGTCAATTAAATCAACTAATCGATTAGTCGACAAAATTGTATAAGTGTTAGTCGACTAAGAATTTCTTTAGTTGAGGACAGCCCTAACAAAGTGCATAGTGGACATAAAACATTAAATGTGCAATCATTTTAATATGGACCTGATCTGAAACCACTTGAGGTGAGGTCTCATCTACTGGTGGAGCTGCGAGTGGTGGGAATGAATTCTGGGACATGTCAGAGGGTGGTGATGTTACCTGAGGGTAGAGACGGTAACTTCAGTTATAGGCACATATGTTACAGAGAACATGTGTGATTGTAGTATGATATAAATCCCTGGGTATACAATTCCATACCTGCAAGACAGTGGCTCGTGGCACGATGTAAAGTCTGCTTTTGCCAACAACTGCTTTTAATTCCTTCACAGAACTAACTTGTAATTTCTGGATCTTGCGTCCTTTGCCTGTCCTTGCCAATTCAAAGCCTACCAAATTTAAACTGACGCGAGGGTAGCTTTGGCAAACAAAGTTGTTCAATTCAGATAAACTCCAGTTTAACCCAATCTTTGAGTTTGTGCGTCCGGGCTCTGTTGACTCATGCAGAGGTTTTCCTAAAAATGGAAATATAAACATCAGTATAATCTGTTCCTAGTGGTCTCACTCACAAGGACATCAGACATTTGAGCATAATGTGAAAGAACATAAACATACGATATATGGTGTAGCTTAGCCTCTGAATGCACCACCCAAATCCTCACACATTAACCATAACCACCATTGAGTAACTTCAGAATGTTGATGCAAAATGATTCATTGGAAGGTATTCCTGGACACTTTTAAAGTGATGCCTTGGCATGAGAAAGTGTTGCATAGGTGTTAACTATTAAAAACAGCTACATGGAAATTTATGAAAATCATCAAAGAGTAAACTGCTCTATAATATTTCTTTAAAACAAATGCTAAATGTATTTTAACAGTCAAATGTTTCCAAATATAGAGACAGTATAACAAATGGGACCAGACAGGGTCAAGCCAACACAATTCAAAGCAGCTCATTCCATAGCTTCCTTAGCGAGGTTAGATAAGGTGTAAAAGTAAATAACACTCTATTATGTGCTTCAATCTCACATTTACCTAATCCAAGTTTAGCCAGTTCCTCAAGTTCTTTTGTGGGAGGCAGAAAACCATTATCTGGCCCTGGAAGGAGGAAAAGTTTTGCTTGCCAAATAGGGCTTTCCCTGCGTCCACCAGATCCTCCTGTAAACACAAATACATAACTGTCAGCAGTCATTCTTGGCTAAAATGATTTTTGAGCGTTAAGCGTACATTTTTATGAGGCTGGTACATCAGGCCAGTAAATTATGCTACAAATAACTTTACAGTAAGGAAGCAAGATAAGTAAACCAAGCAAAACATGCTGGGAAAGCAAAAACCGTGGCCAAAATACAACCTAGGGTCTTTTTGTTAATGTACACGAGTCAAACATTCGTTTAAAAAGGGTATTGACGACAAAAGCTGCACTTGAACTAGAGCATTGTTCGTGTACAAGGAGTTTACTTAAAACGACGTTTTTAACGCTGGAACTTCGCTAGCTAGCTACATATGGCAGCAACCGGAAGACAACGTGAGGTAGCTAGCTAAGTCCTAGGTCCTGCTAACAAAAACGTCTTTTAAGCAAACTCTTCGCACACGAACAATGTTCTCAATGCTAGTGTTCATGTGTAGGGACCCTTATAATATACAAGCAAAGTGTTATGTTGTGTCGAGTGGTCTTAGCTAGCCATCTAGCTAGCTAGTATTTTAAAAATAGCGATTTTGGTGCTAGTAGTGCCCCTAGCGTTGACCCTAAAACTAAACAACCTTCAATCTTAAAAAGTGCAGTTTTTGTCGTAGTTAAGTATAACTTTAAACAGACGTTTGACTCGAGTACATTCACAAAGACCCTAGAATGCATTTTGGCAACGGTTTTGCTTTAAGTTAGCATAGTATTAAACAGATACCCCGAACTTCTGCAAGCACATTAGCAATTCTGATGTTAAAAAAGAAAACTTACCCCGAACTCGATGAACTTGCCGGCGAAATAGTCGTCTTGTTGTGGAAAGTAACGTTGAATCATTATTTCTCGCTGCCAGCTCCAGTCTTGCACGGGTTGCAGCATTAAAAAGACGATTAAAAACTCCTTCGGCCTCTGGCTGCTCCGACATGGTGCTAATCAGTGATAATTACAAGTTAACAGGTGCTCCGCCTAAAGTGGGATGCGGGCCTAACAATGATTTGCATACACATACAGATATCTGCAACGTCATTTCGCCTAGTCAAAACTCTAATTCAAGATATCTGTAATTACATTTTGACTAGGCAGAATGAAAGTTACAGATATCTCAAATTTCAGATATCTCTAATCAAAATTAATTTCAAGATATCTATAACTTGATAATAGATATCTACAATTAAATTATGACTATCCCTAACTGCAGTTTAAGATATCTACAACGTCATTTTGACTAGTCATAATTCCAGTTACAGATATCTACAACGTAATTTCGCCTAGTCAAAACTTAATTTAAGATATCTCAAAATGAACATGTAGATATCTTGAATTGAGGTGAATTAAAGATATCTTGAACTGGAGTTATGACTAGTCAGAATCAAATTGTAGATATCTCAAACTGGAATTACAGATATCTACAATTCAGTTGCGGATATCCGTAATTCACATAGTGGATATCCGCAACTGAATTGTAGATATCTGTAATGATAAACCCCATACAAATGAATGTCAAAAGTGACGTCATTTGTCCTAGGAAGAATGTCTTTGTGGATATCTGAAATGACAATTATGGATAGGAAGAATGTAATTGCGGATATCTGAAATGTTCTTTTTGACTAGGCAAAACTGAATTACAGATATCTGCAACACATATCCAGTCTAGCTGTTAAATGTTAAAAAGGCTTGCCATAGCCGCTGGCCGAGCAGGATGGTAACTCGTCCCTTGTAACCTCATTACATAAAATGGCAGTTTCCTCCTCCTGCTCCTCGGAGCGCTTCTTGCTGAATGAAAACAGAAAAGCTTGTGCGCCAACGCCAATAATTTCATTGGATCACTTGCTGGTGACGATGCAGCATGTGGGCGGGCTTAAGAGTCCACACGTGGGGTAGAAGCCGTTGATTGGCTGAGAAGCTTTCACTCAAAGCTTTCCTCGAACTGCTAGAATGAAAATCACTCACTATAGGCATGGGTCAAAATGGGCCTAAAATGGGTGGTAGCGCCGCGGGTGGTTACAAAAATAACGCAATTATATTAATTACAGTAATGTATTCCTTTTTGCTGTAATGCAGTAATATAATGCATTACTAATACATTTTTGGTAATGTTATACCTGTTATAATCTCAGTAACGCGCGTTACGACGCATTTTCAATAGCCAAGCTTACATTTTTTGTGAAGTTGGACCGAAATGACTGAAATGACCAGCCTTTATTTGGTAGGCTATGTTTTAGCCAATGTTTGGCAAATAGCAGGATTCCTCTGTTTTGCTGTTTTATTTTTTTAAATCAATTACAGGCTTTGTTTAGCCTACATGTTATGTTTTGTGAAGTTGGACTTTGTGCCCTTTGTTTACACGCAAACAGAGAATTCTCCTCTGAAAATGTGACTTTCTAAAAACTCTGGCCAGAGTGGAGATTTGTGAAATCTTCGTTCGCACGTTTGCATGTAAACTGAGACAAACGGAGGTTTCGGCAGCCAAGGAAGTGAGGAAGAGAAGAGAGAGGAAGTGATTTGTTGCTGCTGTTGCTTTTTTCTGATTGGCTAATGTAAACTTGAGCTTCTCGTTACACTGCCACCTACAGGTTTTGCGTGCTCTTCACGGCATATATACATGGGTACATGTAAACAAACACTTTTCTGAAAACTGACAGCTATACACAATGTTATTTTTGAAACCGGAGAGGTTGAAATGTCCGTTTATGAAAATAGCCGGCCACGTGTAAATGTAGTCTTATTTCCAGGAGGCCTAACACGTTTTGATTCTTTATAAAACCTAAGCTATGTCATCCAATGTGTGCCAGCTTTGTGCTGTGAACTTGAATTAAAACAGAATAAAAGAATAAAAAATGAAAAGAATAAGAGATTGTGCATCTTATCATCATTAGACTATAGATTACATAATAGTGGGCTCTAGCTCTATTGTGATTGATATACATAGGCCTAGCTTTAAATGTAAATCTATCACAATCGACCAGATTTTGATTCTTTGCCTGGTTTTGTAATTATGACAGTGATTGTTACTTTTTGTATTGTGTTATGAACCTTTACTGTGTCTATTATATTAAGTTGTTAGTAGCCTTAGGGGCATACACAGTCACATATTGTCCTTGACTGGGTATATAATGAGCTGCAGTAAACTCAATTTTAGCATTTTAGAATGCCAAGTCATAATTCCGTGGATATTTTGGTTAAAGTAACTCAGAAGTAATGCAAAAGTAGTGTAACACATTACAATTCAGAGACAGCAGTAACTAATTACTCTCAAATGACAGTAACCAGTAATCCATGTTTACAATAACTTTGCACCAAATGTTATGTGCGTATAACTATGCTCAAACTAATTCAGACATTCATGTTCACCTCAAATGTTCATCTCAGAATGAATAGTTTTAACTTTGAAGAAAAAAGCTTAACGTGGTTTAATGTAGCCCACCTAAACAATGATCAATGATTACCACATTTCTCTCTCATATTGCACCTCAAAACCACTGAAAACTGTCAAAAAATCGAAACAGAAATTTGGTGATCACTGATCGCTGTTTAGGTACATTAAACCACGTTAAGCTTTTGCCTTTGAATGGGCTCTAATGAAGCAGAAACGCTTAATGTCAGATAACGTCCATAATAATTGGACTTTGGGTTAGATTTGTTGACAGTTTTTAGTGGTTAATAGGAGCAATATGAGAAAGAAATGTGGTGATCATTGATCGATCGTTGGTTAGGTACATTAAACCAGGTTAAGTTTTTTCACTTTAGGACTTAAAGCCCATGAGAACCGCGGGGAGTCAACCCACAGCGGAGCGCTGCCCTGCTGAAAATGTGAAGCAGAAACACTTATTGTCAGATAACGTCCCTAATAATAGGAATTTGGGTTAGATTTTTTGACAGTTTTCAGTGATTATAAGGAGCAATATGAGAGAATTTTTCAAAAAGTTAAACTACGTTAAGCTTTTTCCACCTTAAGCGTTTTCTATGTCCCCTGATGCTTTTTGAAAACTTAAGGCTTTCTTCTTCATAAAACGTGTCAGACATCATCACATTTTTGAATACATTTTTATCAATTTACATTAGTAAGCTACAGGATAGCGTCTCTCAAAACATGACCTGCGCAAAAGAGAAAAAAAATGAATGCGTCATTGTACCCAGCACTTCTCAATCCAAACTGACGCCCATGGGTCAAATGACTGTAAAACTAATGATATTCCCATCAGTGCCAGCTGTACTTTGTGTGTTTGTGATTGCACATTTTAACATGCTAAATTATAATGGTGAAAGCTGCTGAACATTAGCTGCAACATCTTCATTGTGAGCATTCTGGCATTAGTAATTTAACCCGCAGCGCCACTGACCCTCAGAGCCAGTTAGTGTTTCCTAGGGCTGGGCACCGAACGTCGATACTTTTACGGCACCGAAAAAACTACTTCGATCCTATGAGTAGGCCTATCGAAAACTTATTCATCTTTCGGTGCCAAATTTCGGTTCCAAAAGCATCTGAGCGTGTAAGTGCAAGCTTATCTGTCCTCTCTGCATATTGACACTGAGCGGAGCCCCGACCGACACACAAACACGCGCACGCAGAGGTGCAGACGGAGTAAACTACGTCGGCTCTGCAGTTTTGTTGAAGTCCCAGTGAGTCACGGTAATGCTGATGAAGTAGTTTCAAATGTGGATAGTTTTCTAAAACTTCACGCAGACAGCGTTTGCTGCCATATGACATTAAAGGACAACTCCGGTCAATTTTTACGTTAATTTTAAAATACGTTAATTTTAAAATATAACTATGCGAGACCTGTCTATAGCAAAAACAGTTACTGCAAGATCAGCTACATAGACGGAGCTGCTGCAGCTAATGCCCACCGCTCCCACTTAGCTAAACGGCAGTTATGGGGGCATAAATGAAATAGTGCCTTTGTGTATCTTAACAGACAAAAAATGCAATTAAAATGTCTGTGTAACATGAACAGGGCCCTTACATGACAACAAGATGCATTTTCAACATCCACCTACCCTGTTAGCTGCTAGCTAGCTAGCTGTCGTCTGGGACGAGAGAGTGTTCAGTCAGGCTTCAGTAATAATCATCATGCAGCAGTTCCGTGTGTATTTGTAGCATATATATGGATATATATGATATATATCCATTTTGTGTGCGATCCATCTGGCGTTGGAGAGTAGTATTCTCACCGACAGATGGCGCAATCAGTTCAGTTCTATTCCATCCAATCTGATGTGAACACTGTTGATTAGTAAAATAAAAATAATAATTAACACAAAAGAAACATATGGTTGTATACTAAAAATAATAAGCTTTTAGTTTGTCATTGGTTTTGCGGAATTGTTATTTTTGACCTTCAGACTATCAAAGAGTTTTTAAACTTGACATTATACAAACTCCTCCAAAGGAACAGTTCTGATTTTTTTAAGTGTGGATGTTTGAGCTACTTCTCCATAGTCAGTGTATTAGCTTCAGTAGTTGGTGGTCGGCGCGCCCCCAGTTTGGAGAAGCAGGCAAGAGTATCCACATGGAAGCTAAGCAATGTACTGCTGTGGACTGGGGCAGCAGCTTAATGCAGTTTAGACAACTAAAATAATAATAATATATTTAAAATGTTTTCACCGCTTTACCTTGCCATCAGACAGCCCTCTCCTACTGCACATTTTTTCAACCGTAGAGTATCCGTATTTCTATGCCCATTCGCCCTTTGCAAAGGTTCTTCATACTCTGGCTTATAAAGATATCCTATTGTCTCCACTGGGAACAACATTTTGTCATTGCTGTCACAATCACTCAATTTTATTTTCTTGTAGTTGTTTGGGCTATTTCATAAACAGCCTGAACAAAAATGGCTAATCTGCGGCATAATACAGTCACACTTATGTCTAGGAATGAAGAAGTTCTAGAGTTTAGAAAAAGTAGTGCCAAATGAAAGGGCTCTGTGGCAAAGTGGTGAAATATTCGAAATACAGTGTACACTTAACCAATATTTGATTATTTTTACATGGTTTTTAGGTGTCTAAAATATGTTTAGCAGCTGCCCCCACCTACAGCAGTAAATTGCTTAGCTTTTTTGTGTTGGAACACTTGCCTGCTTCTCCAAAGTGGGTCCAAAATACTGTAGCTACACTGACTATGGAGAAGTACCTCATACAGTTACACTTTAAAAGATCCAAACTATCCCTTAAATTGGCATCCTAAAGTGTTCACCAAAAAGCAACATGTTTTATTTACTCTTCAGAGGAGTTTGTCTTTGTTAAAGCAACTATACGTTGCTATATGTATACGATGTCAGAAAAGATGATGAGCAGTAAACTAACGTACTTTCTGTCTTTTCTAGTCTAGAGTAAAGGATGGCTGAAGACAGCAGAACAATAGAGGTGGCCGCGCTCGGCCGGCCATTCAGCCTCGGGATGCTGTACGACTGCCGCCAAGATTCACTCGTCCCTGGTAAGGATACACATGTAAAGTTATTAAAGCTACATTGTGTAGGAATTTCCCCCATCTAGCGTTGAGATCGTATATTGCAATCACCTCTCTCGAACCATGCACTTCAAATGACGTATTACAGCTACTGTAGCCTTCGCGCTTCCAAAAGCCTGTCATTTGCTTTTTTCAATATCATTTTTCTTTTTCTGGGCTAAGAAGTGGACTGTTCCTGAAACTTGGATTTTGAAATACGTGCATGAGGCAGAGTGGCAATCGGGAGAGTCGGGACTTTTCCCATTGGGCCGGTAGTGTTTTCCGCTCCGGCCAGTCTGTTTGCCGCTGCTGGCTTCAGCTGCCCGCTCCGGCCTGTCTGATCGCCTGCTCCGTCCACCGCTGCCTGCTCCTGCCTAGAGCCAGGCCAGCTCAGCGGCGTCTTTCTCCCGTTGCGTCTCTCTCCTACCTATAACGACACGGCCCCCCGCATCCTGTACTCCCTCCCCTAGAGCACAGAGGGGGGAGGGGCTGCTTCTCTGCTCCTCACTCAGTCATTGAACAGAAGACTGTTTTGGCAGCCACAGGAGAGAAATACCTCGCGCTCGCTAGTTAATACCTGGTTAATGTGTTTGTCGCTAGTCGCTTTTATGAAAAAAAAAGTCACCAAGGGGGTCTGAGAAGTTGCTAAATCTAGCGACAAAGTCACTAAGTTGGCAACACTGTAATAGCAGCATTACATTAGCCGCACCTGTGAGTTTATCATGGGACAGCAATAACGCGAAAGGCGGAGCAGTATGTTCTGTATGTCCCTTACCGGCTAACATATTTTATGATGGAGCATGACTATGCAGTGTCTACCCCAGGTTATACAAGCGCAAATGTATAATTTGAAGCCAATATGAATACTTGGAAGTGATGGTGGTGGTCAATAGTCATAAAAAAGGACAAGTTTGTGAAAAGCAATACAGATTTTGATAATGAACAACTACAGATGTTACACATTAACACAGTCTAACTTAATTTAATTCTTTTCTGGCAGGCATGACACTGTGGGACTGTGATGACTTGGAAAAAAATACAAGAGAAAGACCACAACAAAACAGTGACTTTGAGATAGTTGCTTCTGAATCAATTGAGGATAAATCCTCGGCGCTAACAGTTGAAGCCTCTCTGAAAGCAAGTTTTTTAGGGGGACTGGTCAAGGTTGATGGATCGGCCAAATACCTTAATGATCATAAGGCATCCAAAAATCAGGCCAGAGTAACTCTGAAGTACAAATCTACCACAAAGTTCCGGGAACTGTCAATGAATCACTTTGGAAGAGGCAATGTGAAGCATCCATATGTCTTTGATAAAGGATTAGCAACACATGTAGTCACAGGTGTCCTTTATGGGGCACAAGCTTTCTTTGTCTTTGACCGGGAGGTGTCTGAAAAGGAAGATCATCAAGACATTCAGGGCAACTTGAAGGTGATGATCAAGAAGATTCCCTGCTTTGCAATAGAGGGTGAAGGTTTGCTGAAAATGGAAGACAAGGACAAAGAAAATGTTGACAAATTTTCTTGCAGATTCTTTGGAGACTTTTCAATTCAGAAATCTCCTACAACCTTTCAGGATGCAGTTGAAGTCTACCAAAGCCTCCCAAAATTGTTGGGAGCTAACGGAGAAAACGCAGTACCAATGAAGGTCTGGCTGTTGCCATTGACATGTTTAGATTCTTCTGCTGCTAAACTCGTCCGTCAGATAAGTATACGATTAGTTCAAGAATCACAGAGAGTCCTAGAGGACTTCACTGAGCTGGAAATGAGGTGCAATGATGCACTGAGGACCACCACTGCACAGCAGTTCCCACAGATTGGCAAAAAGATTAAAAGTTTTAAAGAAATGTCCTCTGAGTTCAAACTGGAATTCCAACGAACCTTGGCAAAGAAACTTCCGTCAATCCGACGAGGAGGAGAAGAGGAGGCTGGGCTCGCAGAGATCCTGAAGAAGAGACATTCTTCTCCTTTCAACAGCAAACACCTGAACGAGTGGATGGACTGTAAAGAAAGAGAAATCTGCATGTTAAAGTCTTTCACCAACATGATGAAAAACACCAAGATTGTCCCTTCTCAAAATGGTCTTCACGAGGAAAGTCTCAGTGCAGAACATGCTGTGTGTTTTGTTTTCACCTCACTAGGAAGTGATGAACCGTACCTCTCGACTTTATCAAACTACTTAAGACAAACACCAGAAGACCCTCTAGGTGCACATACCCAAGATGTAGAGAAGGAACAATGGTACCTTTCAAACAAAGTGGCAGATTCATTGCGGAACCAAGCAAAGCTCTTTAGTGACTTTGCAGAGGCCAACAAGGAGAACAAGAAAATTAAGTTCCTGGCAGTGGGTTTAACAAATGAAAAACATAAAGGTTCAAGCATCTACCTTTATAAAGAAGGATTTTCTGTCAGTGAGAACTTTGAGCCACCTTCAAAGCCTGAAACGGTGACAGTAAGTGATATAAACCACAACAGTGTGACTCTGAAGGTTTCTCCACCCAGATTTGGAGCAGAGAACATCACCTCCTACTCTGTTGAGTACTGTGTCAGTGGAGAGGATGGATGGAAACAGAAGACAGCATCAAAAGCTGAAGAAGTTACAGTGAGCAATCTGAGTCCTAACACAGAGTATATGTTCAGATGCAGAGCAGTGACCTCAGCAGGTGTAGGGCCAGCCAATAAAGTCACTGGTTCCACTCAAACCTTACCTTGCAGCCCTCCTGGAAAACCTGAAGTTGAACCAAATTCAAGTGAGATATCAGTTAGCTGGGAGAAACCTGCTGAGCTTGGACAAGATGTCCACATTTTGAGCTACATTGTGCAGTTTGCCAAAACAGACAACATGGTTAAAGAGGAAGATCTCCAGTGGAACGAAATGATGACAGGAGCTGAAAAGGCGATCATATCAGAGCTTCAGTCAGGGACAGAATATGTTGTCAGGGTCAGATGTGATTGTGGTGTAGCTGGCAGAAGCAAAAAAAGCATCACTGTTAATGTCTGCACAACAAAACGTGAATTTGCACGTCTTGCCGAGTTCCTCAAACATATTAGCAAGAGAATACATTCTGAATCTCCATCAGTTTACAAACTGCCTCTGAAAGAAGAAGATATGGATGTTGATGGATGCCGGAGGTATAACCTTGGCAAAGAAAGCATGAGGCAAAATCGCACAATAATGCTTCTTGGAGCAACTGGATCAGGAAAGTCCACTCTGATCAATGGAATGATCAACTACATTGTTGGTGTAGAGTGGAAGGATAATTTCAGATTTCAATTAATTGAGGAGGATCAGACGAGATCACAATCTGAAAGTCAGACATCTGAAGCCACTGTGTACAAAATCAACTACCAAGAGGGGTTTAAAGTCCCCTTCTCTCTGACCATTGTGGACACACCAGGGTTTGGGGATACAAGAGGAATAGGAAGAGACAGGGAGATCACAGAACAAATCAGGAGGCTTTTTACCTCGGCTAATGGGGTAAGTGAGATTGATGCCGTGTGTTTTGTTACCTAGGCCTCTCTTGCACGACTAACAGCAACGCAACAATATGTGTTTGACTCGGTACTTTCCATTTTTGGCAAAGATGTGGCAGAGAACATTCAGATGCTGGTGACCTTTGCAGATGGCAAGCAGCCACCAGTTCTGGAGGCAATAAGCGCCTCTGGGGTTCCATGTCCAAAAAGTGATATAGGGCTTCCAGTTCACTTCAAGTTCAACAACTCTGCAGTGTTTGCAGATAACAGAAGCAGCACTGACAGGGCCTGTGATGAGGGATCTGATGAGGATGATGACAACTTTGACGAAATGTTTTGGAACATGGGTGCCAAAAGTATGGAGAAGTTCTTCACTGCTTTGAAAAAAATAACAACCAAAAGCTTGCTCATGACCCAAGAGGTTTTAAAAGAACGAAAGCATCTTGAAACAGCAGTTGAAGGTTTGCAACCGCAAGTTAAAGCTGGATTAGCAAAACTTGAAGAAATAAGGACAACCAAAGAAAAGATTAAAGAGCATGAAACAGCCATGACTTCAAATGAAAACTTTGAGATTGAGGTGGACGTTATTAAACCAGTCAAAATACAGCTTACAAAGAAAGGAGAGTACATTACCAACTGCCAGAAATGTTCAATAACATGCCACTACCCATGTGCGATAGCAGATGATGCTCAAAAACATGGCTGTGCATCAATGGATAGGACAGGGAGGTGCACCGTCTGCCCTGGAAAATGCATTTGGAATGTGCATTTCAACCAAACATACAGTTGGGAGTATGTTAAAGTAAAAGAGAAGCAGACACTGCTGGAGCTAAAAGACAAGTACAAAAAAGCTACAAAAGAAAAGATGACTGTTCAGGAATTGATTGAGAGGCAAGAGGAAGAGATTGTTCACCTTCAAGACATGATCGTGTCCCTCATGGATCAGTCGGCTCACTCTATAACTCGTCTGCAAGAGATCGCGCTGAGGCCTAACCCTCTGACCACTCCAGAGTACATCGACATGCTGATTCAGGGAGAAAAGTCAGAGGCAAAAGAGGGTTATATGGCTCGAATTCAGTCTTTGGAGGCAATGAAGGAAAAGGCAAAAATCATCTCCAAAGTAACTAAACGAGATAAACTCACAAAAACAGAAAAGGAATTGTCTGAAGAAAAACAAGAGAGAAAAGAAAAGAGAGGTTTGCTTAAGAAAGTTGCAAATTTCTTTGGATATGAGTGAAAAACATGCAATGGCTGCAGCCATGTGTTAGTATAAACCACAACAAAAGTGAGTTAATGGATGAAAAATAAGTCAAAAAGAATAATTGTAAGACCATTGGTATGTTGAGATTATTAACATTAATGTGTACATTTTGTATTGTTATGATGGTAACATGCTATCATTTTTATCATGCTAAAATTAGCATGATATATGACATGTTAGCACTTCCGCTTTGGCTACATTGAACGTGTAACGTATGCGGACCGTTAGCGGAGCGTGTGTGCCGCAGAATGTGTCTTTTAACCGGCTACAACTTCTGCACA
Source organism: Gymnocephalus cernua (assembly GCA_023631565.1). NCBI lineage: Eukaryota > Metazoa > Chordata > Actinopteri > Perciformes > Percidae > Gymnocephalus > Gymnocephalus cernua. The sequence goes on from CM042436.1 coordinate 5,351,571, forward strand.
CACATGGCGTAGGATTGTGTGGTTCACAGGCGAGACGGAGAGATTTTGCTTTGAGATTGTTGTTGTTTCTTCAGTTTTTGGAGCCGGCACAGAGCTGTGAAACATCAATCTACTGTCAGCTGTTATCAGAGGACGCAGGGGAGGGAAACAAGAAATAAAAACAGAAACTCTCAAAACGAAACTGCCAATACGCTCATTCACAGTCGATATACAAGTTGTTTCCTGTATATCGGTAGTTTAATTTAAAATAAATATAGACACTTTATGATAATTTTATGTGTTTTCCTCGTGTAAAACATATAAATAGAAAACTGTCCTATTTTTATTTGATCATAGGGGAAGCGTAGTTTTGGAGCGTCCGCTCTGCATGCGTTATGCGTGCAATGTAGCCGACCCGTTACACTTTAGATAAGCATGCTGATTTGAATTCTCTCTAACTTTTTGTTATTAACAAGCTTTTTTTAACTTTTTTGCCAGCTGGTGGCACTAGATTAAATACATTTTTTGTTTGGTTGAAAAGAATGAATTTATTGAATGCTCAAAATTTCATGACAAAATGTTTTTTTTAATGGCTAAGAAATGAATAGACCTGGATGTCATAAGTCATGTTTACATAACCTAAATGTTGTTGAAAATGTGAAAAATTATGCTTCTTTTCTGACACACGCCATTTAATAACCTCTGTCAGCTGGATCATTGGTACCATTAATTGTTGCCACAGATTTTTGTTCTCTTTTGTATTAATGAAACTATTTAGTACTTTGAATATACTCTGATTATATACTAAATAAGTATGATTAAGTACTTGGTTTTGGGGTTTGGCAGTTACTGTAAGTAAGAGGTTTGTAACAAAGATGATAATGCAATTGATGTTTATTTTACATAATCAAATTGAAGATTTGATGTATCTTTTATTAAGTTAAAGCTGCTATTTGTGATGTTCATCCTGTTCAAAATTGAGCAGATGACAGCTCTTCATGTGTGCAGTTAGTTCAGTTCAAATTGTTGTTCTTAGATGGCATGATAAATATAGAAATATTTGATTGATTGATTGATTTGAACATTGAATATTGTTCTACATATTCCAGCTTTAACATTTGTCCTATATTTTAAGCCATTATGCATTCTGTGTATTTTTCTTGCCCAGTTGTACCTTAAATACTAGAAAAGACATGCGAAAATACATAAAGTCATGTGATTAAGATTAAGAATATTTTGTTCTATTTCATCAACTTTATTAGTCTCTTTTTTGCTCCTCGTTACCCTAAATCATCCATTATTAAGTGGCTCACGCAGTTTATTGCAGGTAATGTTAGTATTTCCAGGTCAAGTATACGTTTCCTATAAGTTTAAGTTTCACTTAAAGGAACACGCCGACTTATTGGGACGAGTTACGACACGCACGGAGATGAGAAGGGTATGTATTGACTTGTCTAACTGTCGGGGTTACGGTGAATAAGCTAATGTCCCAATAAGTCGGCGTGTTCCTTTAAGTTTAACTTAAATTTCAAAAATTCTTCTTCCCAGTTTTAATTTCCCCATCAGTGAGCAAACAATATGTTTTATTCATAGACCTTGTATGAAATAATATTGCCGTATGTGTTATTGAAATGATTTAGCCAAAGTATTTAGGTTCTGGACTATAACCTTTGTTCAGGTTAACTCAGGTTAACTTCTGAATAGGTATGCCAGTGTCAGTTTCAAGACTTGTTTTGGGTCAAAAAGTAATTCCACAAATATTTCAGCACTTCACTACTGATAGCGTATAGTTAAACTGGGACAGCCATTCAAGTCATTCTAATAAGGGAATTGAGTCCCTTTGTATCTGTTACTCATACATTTAGCTAACTAAATAGATATTTTAACAAAGACTGACTTAAGCTTTTAATAAGTGAGGATTGGATCATGTGCATTGTTTGAGAGTTTTGGTTCCATGACACATGGCGAGGAGAACAACCTCATTGAAGACGGAACCATTCACTTGCATTGGCTGTATTTAAATGTAGACTAACATAGCCTACCGTACACAGAGCACAAAGGAAATTAAGCTACTGTGAAATGAATAACCCTATAAGATGTTCATTAGGTTTCTCTTTTTTTAAATTAAAATGTATATGAAGTAAATTAAACACAATAGAAAATATTGTGGACAGGTGAGGAACGGGCTAGAAAAGGCATATCTGCTGTACCTGCACCTTAAAAAACCAAACATGAATAACACTTGAATAGGTTTTCTAAGTGTCCCAGTCTGCCATTAAAGGTTTACCAAGTAAATTTATTTTTTAAGGAAGAGTCATCCATCCTGTGTTTTATTTTTTTATTTTATATAGAGCTCTTGCAGGTTGTCTTGAGCTATTCAGAATAGTACCATATGAGGGGCTAAGACATTTGGATCATAATAAAAAATTATGCAGAAGGTGTCCAACTTCACCAGTATTCACCCTGTATTATTATTAATGCATAAATTGGAAGAACTGCCAGGATTACATTTCACAGATTTCTTATTTTATATGATTTCACGTGACAAATACATTTGAATGAAATACCTGCAGAACTATTGATAGTCCCATCAGCCACAGCTGTACTTTGCGTTTACTGATAATAGTTAATTTTAGTATGTTAGCACACTAAAATATTAGCATTGCCATTGTGAGCATGTTAGCATGATGATGTTAGCATTTAGCTCAAAGAGTACAGCCTCACAGAGCTGTTGGCATGGCTGCAGACTTTGTCCTGCACATTTAAAACGTCAGTTTGCAGGTCACATCGTTTGAGAAATCAGCCTGCTTCTTTTTTTGCACCTCCTTCTTGCAATGAATAAATAGCAGGTGGAGTTTGTCCCTCAGACATATATAAACACAGAAACCACAGACCAGTTGTATGTATGACCAGTTGTTGCTGTTTATTATTCCAACTCATTCTGGCCAACATCAACTTAAATTATCCGGTAATGTCATCCAGCTTAAGTTCTTTGAACACAGTTAGAATTTGTTTCTTTTTATTGAATTATTTTGAATCACAGTGTGCTCTCATGTTTTCAAGTAAAGGCAAAATAAGTAGAGTTAACACCATGATCAGCACTCATTTAAATGGATGTGTGGGTTTCATTTTTACTGGCTCTATTTAGGCGTATTCACATTAAGCACCTCTTCATTATTGTGTTTTATTATGTGGAGTTGTGCGAGGAATTTGCTGGGATGTCCAGGGTTAGCAGAGTGGAGCATGGGTATGGCAAATGTTCAATTTTGTTTAACTTTAAGCTAAGCTCACATTTGTGGGCAAAGCCAATTTCTGTTGACCACTACTTGAACTGTAAGATGGAAGAAAGAATAAATGATGAAATGAACTGTATTTATATAGCGCTTTTCTAGTCGTAACGACTACTCAAAGCGCTTTAACATAGTACAGGAACCATCCACCATTCACACACATTCATACACTGTGGCCGAGGATGCCATACAAGATGCCACCTGCTCATCAGATAAACATTCACACACATGCCCAATGCCTACTTGTGTTTCTGAATTTCCATTCCATGCAGAATATAGAGTTACAGTAATACAGCAGGATGATATAAAGGCATGAACAACTTTCTCCAGGTGAACAGCACACTGAAATTATTTGATTTTGTAGATTCTTCTCAACTTAAGAAAGGACGACGAAGTAAACCCTTGTACTTGTTTTTTTAAAGGCAGACAGTTTGGTATCAGTTGCCATTAATCCATGTTTTCTATTAGTATTGAATGTCAGGTTGCGTCAGTTAATATAATTAACTCAATGCTAAGCTGGAGGATGTTAAAAAAGACATCACCACTTAAAGGGTAACTGCCTTTTTTTCAACCTTGTTTTTCTGTTTTTGTGTCTGAGTGACTGATGAGAACAACAATCTCTGACATTGGTCCAGTATTAAGAGAGATCGCTGCAGTTGGCAGCGGCGAAAAAAGCTACAATGTAAGTTAATAGGGTAATTGTTCAGCTTGTATTTACCTTCACTAAAGTGCTAGTTTTGCCACTGACAGGCTCAGATTATTATTCTAAGTGTCTGACAACATTATGGAAAGGATTTCTGAGGAGGTCGACCTTTCTGTTAAAGAGTAAAATACTTTTTTAAAACATTAAAACATCCATGAAATTGTGATTGCTAAACCTATCTCCATGTAAATAAACAGTAATTTTAGCATCGTAAAACACACTTCATTCAAAGTCTCTATACACGCTAAAAGTATTGTTTTTTTTAAATGGAGTCTGGTGGGTTTAGCTCTAGCGACTTCAGAGCTGTTTCTGGTTAAATAGAAAGGTCTCAACAAGGATTTAAAGGTCTATCTCTGAAGGGATCCGTTTCATAAAGTTGTCAGACACTTAGAATATTAATCTGAGCCTGTCAGTGGCAAAACAAGCACTTTTGTGAAGGTAAATACAAGCTAGACAATTGTCCTATTAACTCACATTATAGCGTGTTTCGCCGCTGCCGACTGGACCAATGTCAAAGATTGTTGTCAGTCACTTAGACACAAAAAGGTTGAAAGGTTGAACCAGGTTGAAAAGAATGGTAGTTACCCTTTAATATAATCACAGCATTTTAAGGAACCTAACTTAGAATCAGTATAGTTGACAAGAAGGTTCAAGAATACAAAATTGATATATGTACAATCTGCATAAAATGTCTTTTAATAATGTGACCAAGGGGGAACATGAAAAACAGGGCCAGAAAGAATCAGTGCCTGTATCCGATTTATAACCTCTACAACGCTCTTACCGGTATCTATGTTCCTGCAGACAGTATTCCTAATCTAGTTACTTATTAAAGGTTATTACCCTGAATAACTTAAGAGCACAAGAAGATGGAAGAAAACATGCAGCTCCACACCTTGTTCAAAGGCTGCAGATATGAGTTACCCTCTTCATACACAAGATGACAGTATAGGCTACAAGCAGTGTTGTCAGTTCTGAAGCACCACAATGGTGAAAAGAAGAGCAAAATCACCACAAAGACACAGAATGTAAGAAGGAGTAGGGGACATTTTACAAGTTCGTCCAGGGGCCTGTTGTCTCATAATCTCTCCATGGTTGGAGGATATTTGGAGTTATAATAGCAGATATGTATTAATATTATTTAGTTTTAGAATATTTAAAGTTCTTTACTTGGTAATTTTAAATTTGAGTCCTAAATTGTTCCCCCATTTGAAAGTTATTAAACCTGCGCCTGTCATTGGCAAGTGGTGTGACCATAGACTGTATAAGGCTGTGACTTGTTGCAGTTGCTAAGCTATGATTGGATAATAATGTTTGTGGGAGGGGTTTAGCAAACTGTTATACAAAGTAAATAAATGCTGGGCTGGTCCATGTCACCCCTACACCCGCTCCATGTACCTCCTGCTGAAATGGTTGCATGGCACTGTAGTAAGAACTACTAGCTTTCTACCTTGGTACTGGATGCTGTTAGAGTTTAGGCTAACGTTAGCGGTATCCTCAGCCACAATTACGTTATGTGCCAAACACATTGGTTAGTACTGAAACTAAAAACCTTTTCTCCTTGTCAATCAGCAGAATCCCTTTCCTGCTGCTGATATAACTCAATGGATAATGTGAATCAGAGTCCATTGTTGTGACCTCTCTCTTCAACTACAGAAACAACTTCTTCCTGCACAAAATGTACTGAAACCAAACATTTAAAACAGGCGAGCTTTATGAATTAAACAGGAATAACTTCATTAACATGATTAATTACAAACACTTGTTGCTGCTAGTTATTATATGAGCACATAGTATTAATAATAATAATATATCTTATTTGTCAGGAGGTGGTTTGCTCTATAAAATCCAAACCTGGTCATAATTATTCATTAGGAGTCTTTGTGTTTGTGTCCACCTGATAAATGTCAGTCCAGTTTTCTCTCTTTTAGCAGTTTGTGGTCTCCACCAACTCCTACGTGAAATATCTCTATTTAGCTGCTAAATGCTCCACTATGTTTACCATGTGAAGAGGTCTCAGTATTAAGAGCTCCAGGTGTTATGATGCAAACGAATCATCTTTGTGGAAGAACGTTTGGTACAGTGGAGATTTAAAGAGGGGGGGTCCCCGGTAAAGATACTTCATGCAATGCATTGCATCACAACCACACATTAAAGCTGCAGTGGGTAGACTGCAAAAAAAAACAAAAAACGCCGGAATTGGAAGTAGAGTGAGACTTCTTCCTGAAGCTGTCATTATTCTCTCTCTGTCGCACAGGCAATGCATGCACAGAATAGCCAATAGGAACGTTCTCTCTTTCTAAAATGACCTGTGATTGGCCAAAGTCTCCCACTAGATTTTGTAAAGTCTAAAAACAGAGCCAAGAGGAAGTGCTGAAAGTCTAGTTTTCTCTTAGACAACTTGAAATACAATATGCTGAGAAATTGAGAAATGATGGTTGAATGTTTGCCCAACAATGCCAAAAATAAAGTGCCTACCGCTTTAAGTATTTAAAGTCATATTTAACAATGTTTTCATATCAGATCTTTTGATCAGTTTAGCAGATCGGTCTGACTTTTAGGACGTAACAACTCGTTCTTCTGTCTCGCCGGTTCTGAAAGCTTAACTTGATTTTTTGTTTTTGCAGGAATTACACTGTGGGACCGTGATGACCTGATTAGTCATATTGGAGAAAGACCACAAAACTACAATGATTTTGAGATAGTTGCATCTGAATCGATTGCAGATAAATCTTCAGCACTAAATGTTAAAGCATCGCTGAAGGCAAGTCTTTTGGGTGGACTGGTAGAGGTTGGAGGATTGGCCAAATACCTGAATGACAGTAAGACTTCCAAAAATCAGGCCAGAGTAACACTGAACTACAAAGCTACCACAAAGGTCAAGGAACTGTCGATGGATCATCTTGGAAGAGACAATGTGAAGCATCCGTATGTCTTTGATAAAGGATTAGCAACACATGTAGTCACAGCTATTCTTTATGGGGCCAAGCCTTCTTTGTCTTTGACCGTGAGGTGTCCGAAAAGGAAGATCATCAAGACATTCAGGGTAACTTGAAGGTGATGATCAAGAAGATTCCCAGCATTACAATAGAAGGTAAAGGTTCGCTGAAAATGGAAGACAAGGACAGAGAATAGGTTGACAAATTCTCCTGCAGATTCTTTGGAGACTTTTCACTTCAGAAATCTCCTACAACCTTTCAGGATGCAGTTGAAGTCTACCAAAGCCTCCCAAAATTATTGGGAGTTAACGGAGAAAACGCCGTACCAATGAAGGTCTGTCTGTTGCCATTGACAAGTTTAGATTCTTCTGCTGCCAAACTCGTCCGTCAGATAAGTACAAGATTAGTTCAAGAATCACAGAATGTCCTAGAGGACTTCACTGAGCTGGAAATGAGGTGCAATGATGCACTGAGGACCACCCCTGCACAGCAGTTCCCACAGATTGGCAAAAAGATTAAAACATTTAGAGAAATGTGCTCGGAATTCAAACTGGAATTCCAACGAACCTTGGCAAAGAAACTTCCTTCAATCCGAGGTGGAGGAGAAGAGGAGGCTGGGCTCGCAGAGATCCTGAAGAAGAGACATTCTTCTCCTTTCAACAGCAAACACCTGAAAGAGTGGATGGACTGTAGAGAGAGAGAAATCTGCATGTTAAAGTCTTTCACAAACGTTATGAAAAACACCAAGATTGTCCCTTTTCAAAATGGTATTCATGAGGAAATTCTCAGTGCAGAACATGCTATTTGTTTTGTTTTCATCTCACTTGGAAGTGCTGAACCATACCTCTCGGCTTTATCTAGCAACTTAAGACAAACACCAGAAGATCCTCAAGGTGCACATACCCAAGGAACAATGGGTACGTCAATGGTACGTCTCAACAGAAGTAGCACAAGAAATGAGGCAAGAGACAAAGCTCTTTAGTGACTTTGCAGAGGCCAACAAGGAGAACAAGAACATTAAGTTCCTGACAGTGGATTTAACAAATGAAAAACATAAAGGTTCAAGCATCTACCTTTATGAATATGGCTTTTCTGTCAGTGAGAATTTTGAGCCGCCTCCAGAGCCTGAAACAGTGACAGTAAGTGATATAAACCACAACAGTGTGACTCCAGATGTGGAGCAGAGAACATCACCTCCTACTCTGTTGAGTACTGTGTCAGTGGAGAGGATGGATGGAAACAGAAGACAGCATCAAAAGCTGAAGAAGTCACAGTGAGCGATCTGAGTCCTAACACAGAGTATATGTTCAGATGCAGAGCAATGACCTCAGCAGGTGTTGGGCCAGCCAATGAAGTCATTGGTTCCATTAAAACCTTACCTTACAGCCCTCCTGGAAAACCTTGACTTGAACCAAACTCAAGAGACATATCAGTTAGCTGGGAGAAACCTGCTGAGCTTGGACAAGATGTCCACATTTTGAGCTCCATCGTGGAGTACGCCAAAACAGACGACATGGTTAAAGAGGAAGATCTCCAATGGAATGAAATGATGGTAGGAGCTGAAAAGGCGATCATATCAGAGCTTCAGTCTGAGACAGAATATGTTGTCAGGATCAGATGTGATTGTGGTGAAGCTGGCAGAAGCAAAGAAAGCATCACTGTTAACGTCCGTACAACAAAGTTTATTCTAACAGAATCCCTCAACAGTAAAAGCGAAAGGATGAATTCTGATTCACCACCAGTTTACAAACTGACTCTGACAGAAAAAAATATGAACATCGATGGATGCCGAAGATTCAGTTTTGGCAAAGAAAGCACAAAGCAAAATCACACTATAATGCTTTTCGGAGCAACCAGATCAGGAAAGTCCACTCTGATCAATGCAATGATCAACTACATAGTTGGTGTTGAGTGGAAGGACAATTTCCGATTCAAATTAATTGACAAGGAACAGTCGAGAATACAAGCTGGAAGTCAGACCTCTGAAGTCACTGTGTACAAAATCAACTACCAGGAAGGTTTTAAAATCAACTACCCACTGACCATTGTTGACACTCCAGACTTTGGAGATACAGGAGGCATAGAAAGAGACGAGGAGATCATTGAACATCTGCGTAATCTCTTCTCTGCTGAGTGTTTCAGTGAAATTGCTGCTGTGTGTTTTGTAGCTCAGGCTACTTTAACACAACTCACACCATCACAGAAATGTTTGTTGGATTCTGTGCTCTCAATCTTTGGCAAAGATGTGGCAGAAAACATCCAGGTTCTGGTGACATGTGCAGACGGCCAGCAACCACCAGTTCTAGGGGCAATCAGAGCTTCAGGTGTCCCATGTCCTAAAACAAAAGACAGGCTTCCAGTTCACTTCAAATTCAATAATTCTGCATTGTTTACAGACAACAAATCATCTGCAGCAGACGGCATGAGTGAGTATGATGAAGATGAAGATGGAGGCTTTCATCAGATGTGTTGGAACATGGGAACAAAAGGTATGAAGAGGTTCTTTTTAAATGTCATAGAGACCAAAAGCTTGACAATGATGAAAAATGTCCTCAGAGAAAGAAAGCAGCTTGAGAAGTCACATGAAAATTTGCAGAAGCAGGTTAAAACTGAGCTAGACAAGCTTGAGGGGATAAAAGAGACAACTGAATTTGTTCCTGTGATGGCTGAGGTGAAGACACTGATAGAGAGATCTAGTGTTTCAACAAACTTAAAGAGAAAACACTGAAGCCAAATCCTCTCTCCACTTCCCAGTACATTGACATGCTTATTGAGGGAGAGAGATCTGAGGCCAAGCCAGGCTGGAAGCAACGAGTTCTGTCTCTAAAAGCCATAAAAAGACGACATCTTGGGTTTGATTCGTACAAATCTATACTTAAGGAAAAGTTTGACTCTAGACCCTAACAAGACATAAACAGACAACCATTACAACAAAGAGGAGATCCATTTTGACACAGATAATAAAGAAAAAACGGGACACAGAGTCCTGATACTGAGATACTTAGACTTACATGACTGTCGAGGAAAACCTGAATCCTAGATAAAGCCTTTTCATTTGTACCAAAGTATTCCTGCAGAGTTATTTGCGTGTGCTGTTCACCAAGAAGGGAAACACAGATTAACATGTGTGATGATAAATATTTAAGTGAGAACACATCTTATTTTTGGACCATTAACTTTCTGTCACCATTACCACCAATGTATAAGTCTGCAGCTCTATCTCTGCTAACCTGAACACTTCTATTGACATTGTTTAATTCAGGTTTTTAAACCACAATATCAGCTTCTTGTTACATTTTTAAGTTTCGTTCTACTCTTCAATTTATTTTCTCTGAGATATGAAAAACATAATTAACGTGAATAATGTTAAAAACTCATTGTAATGATGTATTAACATGTTATTGTCCTCCTGAATCATAAAGAAACGTTTTTTGAAAATACATTTTAATTAGAAATACAATTTTTTTATAAGGAGGTTCACGTAAAGGTTGAAATACATTTCTTTTCTTTCACCCTGTTCATATTTTTACACTGCGTTATCAGCTTCCTGCTCAGTTTAACATGTTTATCCACTATTAGATTAGATATTAAATTTGTTTTCTTGGAGACAATGTGAATCATTTAAATGACTCCTTATGTATATTTACTCGCATTTTATTGTCCTGTGGGGTAATATGATGGCTGCCACTGAAAGATGGAGAAATGATTCAATAATAATAACTAAATGTTATTATGCCTCAAGTGTTGTCTGTTGTCCTCTGATGTGTCAGTGTGGCCTTCTTTACTCTCTGCAGCTCCGTTTTCTCTTTCAGGACCACTCAGGTCAGTCCGACAGCAGCACTGCAAAGTAACTGACTACATTTACTCAAGTACTGTACTACAGTTTGAAGGTACTTTTCCATTTATGCTACTTTATACTTCTACTTGGATACATTTCAGAGGAAGCTATTGTGATTTTTAATCCACTACATTTATTTGACAGCTATAGTTTCATGCTAATGTCTCTTATAGTTACTAAAAAGACTAACAGAGACACAAAATAACTACAGAGACAAAACCATGAACACCACAAAGACTCACAGGGAAATATTGTGCTTTTTTTAACAACCAAAAAAGTCACACAAGGAACACAAAGTGACATAAAAGACACTAAATGAGAGGGAACTATTGTGGTTTTTACTCCCCTACATCCATCTTACTCTTATAGTCACTTTTCAGATTTTATATAAAAACATATGTCATAAAATACAACCCCAAATCAGAAAAAGTTGGGACAGTATGGAAGACACAAATAAAAAAAGAAAGTAGTGATTTCTAAATGTACTTTGACTGGTATTTCATTGTAGACAATACAACAGCACATCATTTAATGTGTTCCTCATGATTTCTATTGGGTTTTTTTTTCTCCAAAAAAACAATATTCCTATTTTGGTTCTTGCAACACATTTCAAAAAAAGTTGGAACAGTAAAGCATTGACCACTTTGTAATGTTGCCATTCCTTTTCACAACACTTAAAAGACGTTTAGGGACTGAAGACACCAAGTGATGAAGTGTTTCAGGTGTAATTTTCTCCCATTCTTGCTGCAAACAAGTCTTAAGGTGGGCAATAGTACGAGGTCTTCGTTGTCGCATTTTTCTCTTCAAAATGCACCACACATTCTCTATTGGAGACAGGTCGGGACTGCAGGCAGGCCAGTCAAGTCCCCGTATCCTCTTCCTCCGCAGCCAGGACTTTGTAATGTGAGCAGAATGTGGTTTTGCATTATCTTGTTGAAATGTGCATGGACGTCCCTGGAAAGGATGTCTTCTTGAAGGTAGCATATTGTGCTCCAAAATCTCTATGTACTTTTCAGCATTAATGGTGCCATCACAGAAGTGCAAGTTACCTTTGCCAAGGGCACTGACACAACCCCATACCATGACAGACCCTGGCTTTTGGACTTGTTGCCGGTAACAGCTGGATGATCCTTTTCTTCTTTGGTCCGGAGCACACGGCGTCCATTTCTCCCAAAAAATACCTGAAATACTGATTCATCTGACCACAGTACACGTTTCCACTGTGTGATGGTCCATCCCAGATGCCTCCGAGCCCAGAGAAGTCGACGGTGCTTCTGAACACTGTTAACATAGGGCTTCCTTTTGGCACAGTACAGTTTTAACTGGCATTTGTGGCTGTAACTACGTATTGTGGTACTTGACAAAGGTTTGCCAAAGTAGTCCTGAGCCCATGTGGTGATATCGCTTATAGATGAATGATGATTCTTGATGCAGTGCCACCTGAGGGATTGTAGATCACGGTTTTTCAGCTTAGGCTTGCGCCCTTGTCCTTTACGCACTGAAATTCCTCCACATTCCTTGAATCTTTTAATTATGTTATGCACTGTTGAAGGTGAAATAAGCAATGTCTTCCTATCTTTCTTTGAGGAACATTGTTTTTAAACATTTCAATAATTTGCTCACGTATTTGCTGCTTTTGTACCAAATCATAATTACAATCACCTGTTGACATCACCTGTTTCAAATCACATCATTATTTAACCAATTTACCTGATTACTAGCCCTAAATTGCTCCTGTCCCAACCTTTTTTGGAATGTGTTGCAGGTCTGAATGACAGGAAAGGATGTATATTTACAAATGAAATTAAGTTGACCAGACAAAACATGAGATATTTTGTGTTCACATTGTCTGCAATGAAATACAAGTCAAAGTACATTTAGAAATCACTACTTTCTTTTTTTATTTGTTTTCCATACTGTCCCAACTTTTTATGATTTGGGGTTGTACATTGTTAAAGAATAAACCAGTCATTTCCAACCTTTTTGACTTGTGACCTCTTCAGGCCCAGACACGCTGGAAGCTCCTGACGCAGCACACCTGTTGTTTTAAATGGCCGAACACGCACATAAAAGCATTAGGCCTCTTTCACACTGCTTGCGTGGTGTGAGCGTGGCGTTTCTGTTGCGTGTCAGCTGCGTGGCGTTTTCTATGTCTTTACACACCAGAAACGTGTCTGATGCGCGCTGCTGCTGCTGCTAGCCTTGTCTGGAGACATGGATGTTTCCCATTGATAAAATGCACTCAGGCAGTAGTATACTTCATGTTAAACATAAATATATACTGATCTGATTACAGCAAAGACAACGCCGGCAGTATTGACTGCAAAATAGGCTCCAAAATATTTTGCTCCATATTGACAGGTGCAATATTTGAAAATCTATAATTATTTATTATTTTTTTAAATTATATCTGCATTTATGTCAAAACCTATAGACTTTCAAATATCAAAATGCCATTTATTAAATGTATTTGTCAAAATGACATATAAACATCTTTTCCTATTCTATTGCCTGGAAACACTTCCAACAGGCTTGTGTGTCGCATGAAAAATAGGTGTCGGTCCTCTTTCTAGCATGCACACGTTTTCGGCGCACATCTGAGACGTGCGTGTAACGCAGGCAGTGTGCAAGCTCTAACCTGTTATCATGGGAGCCAAAATAAAAAAGGACACGCCACGCAGCTGACACACTCACGCCACGTAGCTGACACACTCGCGCCATGCAGCCAGTGTGAAAGAGGCCTCATGAGGCACGTCTAACTGCTTTGGCGCAAAGCTGTTTTTCTCTGCAGCCGCACTACAGAGAGAGTTCCAGTCTAACTCATTTCTATTCAGGCACCTTACTTCCAAATTAAAATAGCATATGTCTTAATATCATGAAAATAGAATTGACGGATAATAACAGACTAGATCATGACAGATTTTTTTTAGGACCTGTCCATCATGGAACATAGTGTAATCTAAATTACTGCTGGTTCTGTGCTGTTGGCACTTTAAATCTGATAACGGTGTTGTGTCAAAGTCTTTTCCCCTGTCGAGATTGGTCCCCCCCCCCCCCCTCCTGTTAAATGCATTGCGCCCCCCTCAGTAGTTAGGGTCAAGGTTTGGTTCAGGTTTAGGTGGTGGTGGTGGTGGGGGAGGGGGGGCAGAGCTCAAAGCAACACTGGCAGTGCACAACTGGAGCATCAAATTAGGCTGGTCGATTATCGCTTTCAGTGTGCTTGGGCCTTCACAATAAAGCAGAGTCGGGGGTCCTTCTTCACATTTAGATGTCTGAGTTATCAGTTCCACCACAGAGACATTTCCTCTCTAAACTTCTATAATATATTCTATAAAATACTGACATATCTCCTATAAAAGTCTATAAAACTGATAATTACCTTGTATAAACATTGTCTGAGTTAAATGATACTGACAGTTTTGGTTTTGAGTTATTCAGGACAAGAAACCTGAAATCATACCTTTCCCTGTCCAGAGGAAACATAATCATACCTTTCCCTGTCCAGAGGAAACATAATCATACCTTTCCCTGTCCAGAGGAAACATAATCATACCTTTCCCTGTCCAGAGGAAACATAAAGAGAACAGCAGAGTGTTGTGGGAAGGTGACAGTTTATTGTGTTCAGGAATGTCAAAGAGCACAGTGAGTCTGTCCTGTAAGTTTCCTTCATTAACAGATTCATTTCAAACATTGTGTTTTAGACAAAAAACATAAAAAAGAAAAACTTCTTTTTTGGCTACACTAACATTTTCTGTGAATGAGATTATTTTGGTTTGTTGCGACTCGCATCTTTTACAACAAACACAGTAGAAGCACAAAGTCCACAACTGAAACAAATTAAACAAGCACTCATACAGTATAGTACATACATATATACATATAGTATAATATTGTACATAGGGTTGTGTTGTACATGTAATATACACAGTGAGGTCCGTGTCTGGACTGAACTTGCTTTTCATAATTTGAGCAAATACACTTTTTTTTTAAAGGTCACAAAATAACGTTTTCCACAACCTGTGAGGGTAAAAATGTTTTTTAACCTAAACATCTGGGGCCCGTTTCAGGAAGGAGGTTTAACAATTGCTGCTAAAGTTAATGCGTAAGTTCAAATATAGTGTATTAATATTATATTTAATCGTAAGTATAATACTGGTGAAATGGTATTGAACCTATAATCTATTTCACTTAGGTGCAATACTGCGGGCGAAAAAGTCCTAGGCCTACTAATCTCATTCTGAGGCTGCAGCACCATCATTAACAGAATTATAATTCATAATCTTTTATTTCAAAGGGTTTACATTATTCACCTGCAATACTGTGGAACTCCTTTTTAATGTATCTGACTGGTTTGTGTCCAGGGACACTACACATGTTTAAAGCACGTTTCAGAGCGAGTCACATTCTTCTGACGGCGCTTTACTATACTATACTATACTATACTATACTATACTATACTATACTATATACTACTAATATGCTCCGCATCAGCAAGGTTGTAAAGAAAACGGCCGTTTGCACAAAAACCAACCTGATCTCACAGAATGAGACCAAAAACGTAATGCAGTCCCTCTAGAAAAACGTGTTTTTTTGTGATTGTTGCTGGCAAAAATCCTTGATTATGTGGCAAGTTTTCTTAAAAAATGCGGGATATTTATGCAATTTTATGCGATGAAATTGCGGGAACTGGCAAAAACTGGTTTGATGAAAAAGAGAAAAAAAGTGATTCCCCAACGCCGTGTTCTCACTAGGGGAAATTACGTCACTTCATAACGTTCCCATGGCAACAGGGGAAAATGGCTGCTCTTGTGTTAAGTAAATGCAAAATATTTAATTAATAATAACTAATGTGTGTTTTGCTGAATACTAAAGGTAAGGTCCTCGTTATTTCTGATATCAGGCTAAGTGTTCCAACAGAAAAGTCACCTTTTAAAATGGTATTTGGGAATCTTTTCCAATACATGTCAAATTTCAGCAATAGAAGACAGCAAGGCCATTAATAGGCCAGAGTTTCCAAGAGCCAAGGCAGCCAAGATGAGAGACTTTATGAAGGATCCCTGAAACAGAAAGTAAAGGTAGAAGTCACTCAAACCCTTGCTAGTACACCCTTCTTACAGGAGCCAGTCCACATGTAGATGGTACAAATGCCTGCAGGTGTTCTCACCATTTTGTTTTTTTCAATATAACCTTTTATTTAACCAGGATAGGTAGCATTACGATCAAACATCCCTTTTTCAAGGGAGCCTTGGACAGTAGGCAGCAGCATAAGATACAAGTGATTGTTAACAGACACAAAACAGAAGAACAGACTATATAAAACATCAAGCAAAGTGCAGTACAAGCCACACATCCAAAAATATCAGTTCAAGCACCGACATCCCAACAATTTTGTCTACGGGTCTTTCAAAAATGGATTTAAAAGCATTAAAATAAATCCCATCATTAAGTTTTAAATAGGGCTGTCAAAATAACACATTCATTTCGATTAATTAATCTGAGAAAAAATAGTGCGTTAAAAAAAATAACGCAGATTAATCCATTCCATATCCCTTTAATGTTCACTCCAAGAAAAAAACAATGTAAAAATTATTTGTTTGCATTTTTTAAGTTATTGGGGCACCAATAACACAATTAGTAAAAATAAATAAATATATACCCCCCAGTTTTTTAAATATAGGCCTCTACCAATTGGTTGAGATGCGGCTTGATGGTAAAAGTACCTATTACATAATTATAAATGTATAATAGCATTTAAATGATCATTTAATACCTACAAAGACAAAAACAAAGTGTAAAAAGGAAAAATACCAGGAAACAATTCATGTCAAGTAAATTTTATTTCAACAAAAGAACTTCGCTCCCATTTGCTGCATAAAATTCCAACAATTTTAACAACAATTGTATTGTCAAAAACATATGGGGCCCTCTCCAACTTCTCAGCTCTGCTGTGTATAATCTCCAAAGAACTTTTGTTCTTGCATTGAATAAACTCAAAAACGAAACAAATCTTTCAAATAAAATGTGCAAACAAAATAAGGACCTATGGGAACCTTGGCCACGTTATTTTTGATGGTATGCTGCGAAGCATTCCCTCTCTCCGATCAAGCACAGGAAAACATTGCACTTCCCACATTTCCATCTTGACACACCCTTTGGGCAGAGGCACCATTGCCCCCGGTTGTCAGTATGAAGTGGCAAATGTCCATAGTTGTCGTAGCGTACATCTGGTTGTGGTTGGGGGGGTCTTGGGGGGAGGCGCTTCTTCTCACAGGACGTTTGTGGTGGAGAGGCAGATGATGGTCTGCCAACTCTGGGTGCTGCCTTGTTGACTTGTTTCAAACTGTGAGCCACAGCCAGGCGAAATCTTTTGAGAGGCATTGGTTTTTCCTTCATTAGGCCACAGTCTCTCTTGTAGACCAGCCAGGCATTGGAGATGGACAGGTCAAGGACGTATCCAAAGAGGGGGAAGTACCAGCGTCGTGACTTGGCAGGGGTCTTGTACAGGTGAACCAGCATGTCAGAAAGATCAATGCCACCCATATGCTGATTGTAGGCAGCAATGAGTGAAGGGCATGGGACAGCAATCTTCGCTTTCTCGTCTTTGCTCCACCGTTGGACACTTGTAAGGGGCATGATCCCACTATTGAATCTCCTATGCGGCATGATATCAGCAATCACGTTGAAGCGTGATGCAGGGTGCCAGTAGTCCTCCATGGCCGGGAAGTCGAAAACACCCATCAAAAGTAGCATAGCAAGGAAATCTTCAATCTCACCAGGGTTTGTCTTGATCGGATCCCCCAACTCCTGGGCAGAGTAGAGATTGGTTTGATAAGCAATATGTTGAATCATCTCATCAGTGAAGAGCCTTTTGAAGTACTGGAAGGGTGTCTTGACAGCATCAGGGGGTGCAAAACTTGAATCAGGAACCTGGAATTCCTCAATATCTACATGCTTCCAGATTCTCCTGGCTTCTTTATCTTTCTTTTCAGCCATTTCCTTTTTCTTTGTGACTGGGGGTGACATAAGAGCCACATCCAGCTCTTCCATGGCTCTTTTTAGGGTGTTTTCCCTTTTTTCTTCCTCTTAGCAGATGTGCTTGTTGAGGGCATCTCCTCCTCATCTGATTCAGTGGAAAGATCCCTAATCATTTCTGCTTGTTTGGGCAGATAATCAGGATCCCCTGTTATGTCATCATCATCATCACTCAGATCAGCCTCAGAGTCTTGAGGATCTTCTGGTACAAGGGCCAGAAAATTCCGTGGCCTTGAACCATAAAATGATTTAGCATCCATCTTTTCCTTCTAAAACACAGAAACACAAGGCGGGAATAAGGAAATGATCCACCATTACATATAAATGTCAGCATGATACAAAAATCATATATATTAAACCATTTAAGTATAATAACAGTATAACTGTAACATATTGATAACAATGCATGAACAGCAGTGTTTTTATTCCATGGAAAATAGTGCATTTAAATGAAATTAGCATAACTTCACCAAACTGTTACCATGCGGTTGAGCTGTCATTCCATGCCAAGGTTTACCATGGAGTGCCAACTCAACCGTACGGTCAAGCATGTTTTAAAAAAATTATTTGACCATTATAAGATGTTTCTGTTTTCCATCAATTTACATAATTATGTTAAGTAACATGTTAGATGATATAAAATGTTGACAAAACGAACTCACCTTTGAAAATACAGCCGAAAATAGTCCACATGTCAGAGGTGATTTTTCAATTTTAAACTTGCTAGTGCAGGAAGAGTGAAAAGTTCCACTCCCAAAAAATAGAGTGACCTCTAGTGGATGTTTGAAGCATAGCATACCTCAACCAAATTGTAGAGATGACCCAATCAGCTTGAGTTCAGTTCCACACATTTTTAATAAGATATAGCGACTCAAAAAGTGATCTACCAAATGGTTGAGCAGAACATTAAAGGGATATTGACCTTTCACCCAGAGCTGTTTAGCCACCATTCGACTGTAAAATGAAGGAGGGAGACGAGAGAATGCGTTGCCACAGGCAACAGAAACACGTGACGCTAGTTAACACTACACTCAACAGCAGGTAACGTTAGCCTACCGCTAGCTAGCAGCTGGATTAAACAGTTAAAATGCTGACAGGTAACGCTAAACGCTGTAAAGTTTGACTGTGTTTCACTCACTGTAGAGGATTCAGACACTTCTGCAGCTGCAGCCGTCCAAAAAACACAGACGGAGACGGTGCGTTCAATGAAACTGGTAACCTACAGCCTCATGGTGCATTCAAAGTTATTGTAAAATCAGTATCTGGTATGTTTTTGTCATTCAATAGCAATTTACTAGTGAAGTAACCCTATTCCTGAAGCACTTTTGAATTTATTTCCTCAGCATATTAGGTCATATTATTGATTGTTATGGTCATTATTTGAACAGTGAAAATAATAATAAAAAGAGTTTGTTTAACTTTAATGTCACTAATGCTGAATATTCATTGATTCATTTGAATTGAAAGATTTAACATACTTCCACAGCAAAAATTATGTATGCGATTAATTTAGATTAATTAATCACAGAGTCTGTAACTAATTCGATTACATTTTTTAAACGATTGACAGCCCTAATTTTAAAACATTCTGCCATTTGAGGTTGTGAAATACCTAAAAGTATACTCGTTAGTGCACCTGCAGGTTACCAGAGCGCACCCGGGAGTAAAGCTCACAGTGGTGAGTCAAGGCTTTACAGTTTGTTATGAATCTAATACGAATCATACACGTCATATACAGTACAATACCTAAGCAGAGGAATGCATAAAAGATCTCCATAGTCCAACATTATGGGGATCTAACCTGTACTCTCACATTTTAATCAAAAACGTGCCACCTGTGGATGCTTTGGGAGCTCCCACTCAGCTGAGATTAGAAATGCATCCAAACATCTCACAAACCTTTTGGTAATGTACCAGACGTCTTTGTAGTATTTTAAAACTATATATTGTTTCAGTTCTTTTTTGTTCAGTTCTTTAGATGTCTAAACAGTCTGAAGAGGAAGTTGCCCAAATTTGGTTTTTAAACGTTTTGCAGTTTTTGCAAAACGTAGAGTGATGGACTTCAAAATTGCTACAAGCAGAACACAGTTTCTGCTCTATTGGGGCTACAGCTTGGCATAAGTTGCAACGTTGTTGCATGTACGGCTGATGTGTTATGAATATTTAAAGTTTAGAATTTTAGATGGCAATTTTTTTAAAGGACAATTAGCACACAAATCACACTTGCATTGATTGCATTTGGCATAGGACTGGACTTATGTGCAATTTTTTTTGGTGAGTTTGGTGAGTTTTTGTGCATGGGAACATGGTTTCTTAAGAAGAAGAAGAAGAAGAAGAAGAAGAAGAAGAAGAAGCTCGACCCCTAATACAGGCAAATACAATAGGATCCACGCAGCTTCGCTGCTCGGCCCCTAATAAACAGTAGGGCGCAAATTTCTAGATATTATTTGATACATCTTAGATCTGATAGTAAATTAATTTAAATCACTTTAATATCGACTCAATTGTTGATATATGATCTGACCTGATACACGCCAAGACTAATTGTGTGCCACCACGACAATAAAAATATAGTTTTAGGCAACAAAACTACTTGGTTTAGGAAAAGATCGTGATTTGGGCTAAAATAAGTAGGTTGCTCTCTGTGTCATTACAAGCAGCACCTTTCATATAGTTAATATAACAAACTGATTATAGACACTTAAAAGCAATAGTTTGACATCATAAACATGCCGTTAGCTTAGCTTATCATAAAGACTGAAAACAGGGGAACGGCTAGCCTGGCTGGTGACAATATGACTTTAGAAAGTTTATGTTTGCATTGGCCAGTTGGCAAAAGTGGTGCCTTTGTATACATGTATGTACATTTCAATAAAAAATATAAAGGAATAGGGGCGACCTCTAGCTCAGCCGGTAGAGTGAGCGCCCCGTATAGGCTGAGACATCTGCAGTGGCCCAGATTGGAATGAGACCTGCGGCCCTTTGCTGCGTGTTATCCCCTTTCTCTCCCCTCTTTCTAAAATCCTAATTTATCGTGATTGAGACATCATAGAAAAGGCTTAAAGATCCCATATTTTGCTCATTTTCAGGTTCATAATTGTATTTTAAGGTTGTACCAGAATATGTTTACATGGTTTAATTTTCAAAAAACACCATATTTTTGTTGTACTGCACATTGCTGCAGCTCCTCTATTCACCTTGTGTTCAGGTCTCTGTTTTAGCTGGAGAGTGAGGCATCTTCTCTTCTGTACTATCTTTGATTGCACTCGCACATGTGCATTAGCTCAGATCATAGATCATGTCAGTTAGCTCCATAGACAGTAAAAGAAAGGTTGTTTCTCCAACTTTGGTCAGTTACAAGGCAGGATTAGCCAGGAGACTTCTTCTAAACAAGGGCGCACATGTTAAGTAGTTCTTCTAGTGCTAGCATGCTAACGGTTGTGTTAAGCCAGCTCGTTTCGGCTAGTTACGTAACAAGCCCTGCAGATTTTGAACAGGTCACCCGGAGACTGAAGGCAGGACACATTCAGAAACCGTATCTCACTTTTTTTCAGTTTGTATGCGTGTGGAAGCACCAGAGACACAAAATAACACTCCAAATCCCAGAAAAGTGTTTTTTTCATAATATGGGCACTTTAAACACTAATGATGACTTTGTTGCATTAGTAAGCAATGACATTGAACCATCTTAAAAATAGCAAGGCCCCGGTACAGGCACACCTACCCAGCGACCATGTTCTGATGGGCCAGAGAGGATGGCTTGTTTGTCATCCAGTCCCAAGGCTGCTGGTCAAACAAACAACAGATACAGTAGATTAGTATGCAGGTACTGTATGTGGTGAATCCCTTAACAGTGTTCTTAGTCATAAAGAATAATTGCTTGTCATCATAATTCATCAGAACAAAAGCCTAGCAGTAAAACCCTAATGTTACCCTAAATTAAATTCAGTCAAGTTTTCATACATTTTTTTATGTAAATGTGCCTGTGCATCAGGAGGAGGAACCTGAATAAGGCCAGCCATGTCACGTAGCCAATCAGAACATGTGTTGCCCATGGCTGGGGGAGGAGCAGTGATGATTGACTCATCCCCAGGAACATGGCTGCCACTGCAGTCACAAAGGACACAATGTAACTTTAATCAACCAGGTAGGAAAGGTGTTATTTAAAAATATCTGGACATGTATTTGAATGCAGACCAACCTGCTATGATCTCAGTCACAGACCCAACTCCCCAGTGGACCCAGTTAAAGATATATCTACTGGACACAGATATAAATAACATGAATATATTGATATTGATATACCACAATAACAATATCATTAAATATAACTGCATTTAGACATTCAATCACTCAATCCTCACTTATTAATGGAACAGTCAGTCACCACTCCCCAATATACAAGCACAGTTCAAAAGTCCAATTACCAGAGTAACCCTTAAGGCAAAACAGGTTATTTTTTAAAACTAGTGCAGTGCCGTCAAAAGGTACCTGTTCAGAACCGGCCAATCACTTGGTCTCGTGTGTTGCTGCTTACAGCTTTTTCCAGAACCATTGTACCCCAAAATTACTTACAGAAGGCCTCCAAAACAGCCCAACTGTGTACTACTGACTCGCTGTGTACTTCTACAACCCCAAATCAAAAAAAGTTGGGACAGTATGGAAAACACAAATAAAAAAAGAAAGTAGTGATTTCTAAATGTACTTTGACAACAGCACATAATTTGATGTGTTTCTAATGATTTTTATTGTTTTTGTTTCAAAACAACAAAATTCCTATTTTGGTTCTTGCAACACATTTCAAAAAAAGTTGTAACAGTAAAGCATTTACCACTTTGTAATGTTGCCATTCCTTTTCACAACACTAAAAAGACTGAAGGGACTGAAGACACCAAGTGATGAAGTGTTCCAGGTGTAATTTTGTCCCATTCTTGCTGAAAACAAGTCTTAATGTGGGCAACAGTACGGGGCCTTCGTTGTCGCATTTTGCGCTTCAAAATGCGCCACACATTCTCTATTGGAGACAGGTCGGGACTGCAGGCAGGCCAGTCAAGTACCCGTATCCTCTTCCTCCGCAGCCAGGACTTTGTAATGTGTGCAGAATGTGGTTTCGCATTATCTTGTTGAAATATGCATGGATGTCCCTGGAAAAGATGTGTTCTTGAAGGCAGCATATTGTGCTCCAAAATCTCTATGTACTTTTCAGCATTAATGGTGCCATCACAGAAGTGCAAGTTACCTTTGCCAAGGGCACTGACACAACCCCATACCATGACAGACCCTGGCTTTTGGACTTGTTGCTGGTAACAGTCTGGATGATCCTTTTCTTCTTTAGTCCGGAGCACACGGCGTCCATTTCTCCCAAAAAATACCTGTAATAATGATTCATCTGACCACAGTACACGTTTCCACTGTGTGATGGTCCATCCCAGATGCCTCCGAGCCCAGAGAAGTCAACGCTTCTGGACACTGTTAACACAGGGCTTCCTTTTGGCACAGTACAGTTTTAACTGGCATTTGTGGCTGTAACTACGTATTGTGGTACTTGACAAAGGTTTGCCAAAGTAGTCCTGAACCCATGTGGTGATATCGCTTAAAGATGAATGACGATTCTTGATGCAGTGGCGCCTGAGGGATCGGAGATCACGGTTGTTCAGCTTAGGCTTGCGCTCTTGTCCTTTACGCACTGAAATTCCTCCTCATTCCTTGAATCTTTTAATTATGTTATGCACTGTTGAAGGTGAAATAAGCAAATGTCTTCCTATCTTTCTTTGAGGAACATTGTTTTTAAACATTTCAAAAATTTTCTCACGTATTTGTTGGCAAACTGGCGATCCTCGGCCCATCTTTGCTCCTAAAGGACTAGACTTTTCTTGGATGCTGCTTTTGTACCAAATCATAATTACAATCACCTGTTGACATCACCTGTTTCAAATCACGTCATTATTTAACCAATTTACCTGATTACTAGCTCTAAATTGCTCCTGTCCCAACCTTTTTTGGAATGTGTTGCAGGTCTGAATGACAGGCAAGGATGTATATTTACAAATGAAATTAAGTTGACCAGACAAAAAATGAAATATTTTGTGTTCACAATTTCTGCAATGAAATACAAGTCAAAGTACATTTAGAAATCACTACTTTCTTCTTTTATTTGTGTTTTTCATACTGTCCCAACTTTTTCTGATTTGGGGTTGTAAGTCAACCCCCAATAATGCAGTAGGCTAAAAGAAGCAGGAGAGAAACCGCTGGAGTTAAGAATATAGAAATAATCACTTGCATCCTGTGTTTTTTTGTTTTACGGTGCATCGTTTATGTATTTGCAGTGCTTTTCTGTTGCATGTGTTTTTGGAGTTCATGTGATTTTACTTTGCATTGTTTCTGTATTTGCAGCTGTTTGCTGTTCATGTATTTGTTTTGGCTTTCTGCAGCATGTTTTTTTTTCATTTGCAACATTTTTCCATTGTTATATTTGTTTTGAATTGTTGTATGTGGTTTTGAATTGGCATCGTTTCTGAGGCTACAGCCATTTCTCCTAATTGAAGTGATTTGGGCCATTGTAGCCGGGATATACGGGATATGACGTTTACATGGCACACAGAGACATCAGGTTTTTCATATCTCCGCACATGCTCACTGACAGCTGTCTGTTCTCAGAGCATCCACCTCTCTCTCTCTCTCTCTCTCTCTCTCTCTCTCTCTCTCTCTCTCTTTCTTTCTCTCTCTCTCTCTCTCTCTCACTAAACACATCAATAAAATGTTTTCATGATCTGGTCATCAGATATGATACAAGTACACTATTAGCACACTCTCATACACTAAATATTATAAGAACGGGCGGGCGGGCGTTTTTTGTGCATACTATGAAATAGAATCCTGCCGGCGCCACTGCGCCTGAAAGCACAATAATTAATATACATTTTGATTCGGATCACATCATTACATAGCATATTACAGTAACTTTCTCCAAATGTAGTGCAGCTGCAGAAAAACAGCTTTGGTCATGCAGAAAAAAAAAAAAAGTGGAACGTTGATATATGGTCTAATTTGATACAATGTTTTATTAGGTGTTATTTGGTTCTAATACAGCATTATATTTTTCTAATTTTTCTACAGCAGAATTTTAAGAATAAATACATAAATCTAGTTAGGGTATAACTGTGTTTGTTTAATGTCTAATAAAATCAAATTTGATACAAATTATGGCTTATTACGTCACTGGTTAGGAAAATGAAGGTATTTTCTAGCCCTCTTGATGTATTACAGTCTACTCTGTTTTTTAAAGGTTTTATCTATTATTGGCCCTGCAGTTTCAGCTATTGTAAATTCTTCTCCAGCCATGTCCCTTCCTGTTTCAAGCATGCTACCATCCAGCCCATATTAAAGAATCGTAGAAACTGCTTTGTCCAACAATTATTACCCAATATTTATAAACTCACATTTTTTGTCAAAATAAAAAAGAATTGTGACCAATCAACTAACTGCTGTGTTGCACTCCAGGTTGTAAGTGGTTCCAGAGGAGCTGGATTTATTTTAAATGACCTGCTTCATGTAGTTCTACTGGAACATAGGGTCAGTTTTAGCAGATATGACAGGAAGTTAGTTTTATAAGTCTTACTACTGCACCTTTAAGATGGTATACATGCATTTATCTCATCTCACATTGACTACTGTAGCACACTTTTCTCCTCACTTTTAGTATGTCTACTCTTTTATGCCTCAATCTTAGAGCATTGCATGATTACGCTCCTCCTGATGTGGCTCAACTACTTAACTACTTGAGCTTAAGACCCGTGGTGATCGATCTTTTGATCCCGTAGCACCTATAGGCTTCAGAATGCTCTGCCTCCATTACGGTTTGCTGTATCAGACTCTTCTAAAAATCAGACAAATTATTTAAGGATGTAACAATGCTTTGTGATTCGGTTAAAATCAATATAAATGAGTAAAAAATATAACTGGTTGAAATAAATAAAAAAATTGCGACCATTTTTGAACAGCCTAGTGCATAATCTACTTTTGATTTCATTTGTTTTACACATCAGACATCACTACATCTTCTTAATTCATCTATTTGAAGGGATTTGTTTTCTATGTATTTAGTTATTTTGATGTGGGATTTGTTTTAAAAATCTAATTTATTATTTTATTTTTCACATTTTTCAATTGCAGTTTTGAGGACACATCTGTTGTTTTGCACAGTATTATATAAATAAAATCATATTTTTCAGTCATTTGTCTACAGCTCAATCTGTTAAAAAATCCTGAGAAAATCTAGCATGAATTTAAAATCGTATAAAATTGTGAGTTGAGTGTATTGTTACATCCCTAGTATTATTATGGAATTTCAATTGTGTATTGTGTTCTCTTGTATGTTTTTTAATGTTATTGTGTTAATTACTTACTTACACCCTCACAGACAGAAAAATGGAGTGTATACATCTGTTTTGGTGTGAACAAGTCCTTGAAATCTAGGAAGTTGCCTGCTCTGGGCCTCTGTATTACTATTATGAAGGGTTATAAGTTATGAAGGCAATTATCTGTCACCTATAATCAGGGCTCGACATAAGCAATGGCCCGATGGCCCGGGGCCAGTAAAAGAGTATGTCGGGCTAGTTGATTGGCCAGTTAAGCTTGTGAACTAACATTTCACATTTTCACCTCAGGTAATTTATAACGTTAGTTAAAATGTCAAAGAACTATGAAGCTAATGTGAGAGAGGGCATTCTTAGTGGAAAACACAGCAGCTACACCTGGGTGGAGAAAGGCGATCATAGCATGTAGGCCGACGGTTTCGTTTGCCGGCAATTTCCAACAAAAACCAACCAGCCAAACCAACAAAATGCCACGCAGCTTCAAACACAATTCATTTGATACAAGCGTTGCATTTTAGAAGATAGACAGATTGTGAACAGCGATGTCTGCGCTGCGCGCACACACTCTCACACACACAAACACAGCAGAGCCGAGGTGTGTGCGTTACTTAGCGCAGCACATGTAACGGACTGGAAACGATACCGAGGATTATTTAGCCTACTGCCGCTGGCACGGATGAACTAACGCTACAGTTACTTTAAGTAGCCTACAATAAAACCTCCATGATTAAAAAGTCAATACTTATCAATATACCCACCTACCTGTTCTACAGGTATCAACATGTTTCAGTCTGCTCTGTCTGGCTGTCCACTCGCTGTGCAAACACAGCTCTACTCTGCTATTAGTGACTTTTTACAAACAGGCTAAAATGAAAAATGTCAGTTTATCTTGAACTTTGGACAAACTCTTGTAAACTTAGCTGCTGTCTTAACGAACCATCCTCTCCGCTGGAGCGGTAAATCTATGGATATATTATAAGACCAAAACATATACATGTGGCTACTTAATATGCACGTGAATTGCGTGATCGTTATGTCCGCGTTCTTCATTCTAGATGATGTTGCCAGTTGTATTCTTTTGCAACAGCATTGTCTTATTTCAAATAAGGTATTCACGATGAATGCTAGCCTGCTGTCCATTCATCATTAAAGCTGCTGTTTTTCACATCAATTTTTTGCTTCAGCCTCTTTGACTGTGACATTTTTACCTGACAACAGCCTTTCTTTCTGCAAGCATTTTCCACCAATCAGGACGCTGCATACTACAACAACGTTTCAGTAATCAAAGACTTTAACCATCACTCAGTGAACTGCCCCCTAATCTGGGAACTTTTTCTAGTTAAGTAGCCTATCTAGTTATCGTTATGGATTGTCCATGTTTTTTTGGGAGTTTGCTTACACTAATACATGTAAAAAAATATAGCATTAATTTAGTAAGAAAGTGAAATATCAAACAAGAATATGCTTATTAGGTATAAATACATTTTATTTTCTTTATTTGAAAGTCCGGCCCCCGGAGTGTCAGCTTAAAAAAATTCTGGCCCTTGGAAAAATGTAGTTGATGACCCCTGGTCTAGCTTTACTGCTAAAGGCACAACATACAGTGACAGTGGCTAGCTGGGTTATAACCATTTTCTGAAGTTCCATGGTAGGTGCGGCGTATATTTTCCTGCTCTTTTGTCCTTTGCCAATCACACCTACGATATTTCTTTCAGGGCCAGTAAAAATTTAGAAGGGGCCAGCAAAACTCTGACCTACTGGCCCCGGGGCCAGTGGGGATTTTTTCTTATGTTGAGCCCTGCCTATAATCCTCTGTGCTTAAACCGGCCTCAGATGATGGGGGAACATTGCATGTAAATGTAATAGATATTTACCTGTGTGAGTCAGGTGATGGTCTGATCGCAGCCATCACTGGTTGCGTCAGAGATAATGTTAGAACACAACAACCGAGGTATGGATGGACACCTGCATGCTGTACACAAACACACACACAGACACACACTCACACTTTTGTGTTTGTGCGTTTTATCAATTAAGGGGTGCATTGCATGGTTTTACTGTAAACTAGCATGTTCAATAATAAAAACAAAAATGGACCTTGTGCTCTGACTAATTGAAAGGTAAATCTGTTTGTATACTGCACCTTGCTCCAACCTTTCCTGTAGAAATATGGGAGGCAAAAGGCTACACTGGTCAGAGTCACAGTTAGAATCATCAGGCCTCGATGAACCTATACACACACACATACACACACACACACACACACACACACACACACACACACACACACACACACACACACACACACACACACACACACACACACACACACACACAAACACACACACAAACACACACACACGTCATAACAGCAATTAACAGCATGGTATTGCCATTTCTATATACAACCCCAAATCAGAAAAAGTTGGGACAGTATGAAAAACACAAATAAAAAAAGAAAGTAGTGATTTCTAAATGTACTTTGACTTGTATTTCATTGCAGATGTAACGTGAGGGTTCGGTATGTGGTGGTGGATCACTCTTTATAACAATAAACAGCAGGATGGAGACGGATGACTTTCTCAAGTGGTACTTTACTGAACACAGTGACATAGACTGAACTCCACTCACAACAGCACTTCCTTGTCCCGACCTTCCACATGACTGAACTAACCAATCAGAAGCGAGAACTTAGACTGAGGTAAACGTGAGGTAATCAGAGAGGCAGATTCAACAGAACTGACTGACTGTGTTAAATATGTAAACATGTAAATATGTAACTAACTGTGTAACATAAATATATAAACGATTAACTGACTAAACATAAATACATTTCTAATAAATTAACTCAAATATAAATTATATTAAATTCTGAGCCTTACAACTTTCAAATATGGATTAACTCCACTTCTAAACCTTACACAGACAATGTGAACACAAAATATTTCATGTTTTGTCTGGTCAACTTAATTTCATTTGTAAATATACATCCTTTCCTGTCATTCAGACCTGCAACACATTCCAAAAAAGGTTGGGACAGGAGCAATTTAGGGCTAGTAATCAGGTAAATTGGTTAAATAATGATGTGATTTGAAACAGGTGATGTCAACAGGTGATTGTAATTATGATTTGGTACAAAAGCAGCATCCAAGGAAGGTCTAGTCCTTTAGGAGCAAAGATGGGCCGAGGATCGCCAGTTTGCCAACAAATACGTGAGACAATTATTGAAAAGTTTAAAAACAATGTTCCTCAAAGAAAGATAGGAAGACATTTGCTTATTTCACCTTCAACAGTGCATAACATAATTAAAAGATTCAAGGAATGAGAAGGAATTTCAGTGCGTAAAGGACATAGGCGCAAGCCTATACTGAACAACCGTGATCTCCGATCCCTCAGGCGCCACTGCATCAAGAATCGTCATTCATCTATAAGCGATATCACCACATGGGCTCAGGACTACTTTGGCAAACCTTTGTCAAGTACCACAATACGTAGTTACAGCCACAAATGCCAGTAAAAACTGTACTGTGCCAAAAGGAAGCCCTATGTTAACAGTGTCCACAAGCACCATCGACTTCTCTGGGCTCTGAGGCATCTGGGATGGACCATCACACAGTGGAAACGTGTACTGTAGTCAGATGAATCAGTATTTCAGGTATTTTTTGGGAGAAATGGACGCCATGTGCTCCGGACCAAAGAAGAAAAGGATCATCCAGACTGTTACCAGCAACAAGTTCAAAAGCCAGGGTCTGTCATGGTATGGGGTTGTGTCAGTGCCCTTGGCAAAGGTAACTTGCATTTCTGTGATGGCAGCATTAATGCTGAAAAGTACATAGAGATTTTGGAGCACAATATGCTGCTTTCAAGAAGACATCTTTTCCAGGGACGTCCATGCATATTTCAACAAGATGATGCAAAACCACATTCTGCACACATTACAAAGTCCTGGCTGCGGAGGAAGAGGATACGGGTACTTGATTGGCCTGCCTGCAGTCCCGACCTGTCTCCAATAGAGAATGTGTGGCGCATTTTGAAGCGCAAAATGCGACAACGAAGACCCCATGCTGTTGCCCACCTTAAGACTTGTTTGCAGCAAGAATGGGACAAAATTACACCTGAAACACTTCATCACTTGGTGTCTTCAGTCCCTAAACGTCTTTTAAGTGTTGTGAAAAGGAATGACAACATTACAAAGTGGTAAATGCTTTACTGTTCCAACTTTTTTTGAAATGTGTTGCAAGAACCAAAATAGGAATTTAGTTTTTTTGAAAAAACAACCTATAGAAATCATGAGGAACACATTACATTATGTTGCTGTTGTATTGTCTGCAATGAAATACAAGTCAAAGTACATTTAGAAATCACTACTTTTTTTATTTGTGTTTTCCATACTGTCCCAACTTTTTCTGATTTGCGGTTGTACTTTGTTTGTATTTGTGTGTGTGTGATGCGCCCCATCACAGGGATATCTACCTGGAACCAGATTTTCTGGCCGAAGAAAGTTTGATTTGGCCAATCAGGTTTGTAAAAGCTGGCAATGAAGGTACCAAGACTTCCTGTTAGCATCCAGGATAACAGCATTAGTGCACCTAGAGAAGAAGTGGCAATTCAGCAATTACTTTCTGCAGCTGAACACACTTCTCAAAGTTAACACTAAATGTTGGACTAAAAATAGTTTAATACTACTCTGCAACATCAAAATGGCAAGACTATTGCATCTCCACAGTCTGACCAAATCACCTGGCAGAGTGATATCCTTATCTTCAGGGCTTGGCAACTTTTTGCTCACCAGGCACTGTGGCTAGTGATTTCCCAAAGTTACTAGCCACTCAACATTTTCATTAGCCATTATTTAGATTATGTTTTGATTTACAACCCTTCTAAATGTAAATGATAACTGTAAACACCCAAATCAAGACTACTTTTAGAATGATGTAGGATAAAATGTCATGTAGCCTGGGATGGCCTCGATGTCTCCTCCTGTCTGGCATGTGTAAGATATGACGTGTTCAAATTTACTGGGGCAAAAGTGCTCCTGATAAACACTTAATAAACATTTGTGGAACAGAATGCACCTAATGAAATATCTTAAAGTAACAGACAATATTTAGGCCATGAGAGAAGAATGAGAGCGATCCCAAGGCTAGCGCGCAACTTCACTATCTTCTCGGAGACAGAAAGTCTGAGGGTGATCTAACTGATTGGCGACCCAGACGCAAGGACGGAAGGAGGGACCCAAAGACGAATTAAGGAGTAGGGAAATGCAAAGTCAGACCTGGAGAGACTTTTTTGGTGACGAGGGTGAGAGAAGTCTTGAAGGAGCTACTGAACCATATGCATATGATTGTATTCTTGCAATATCATTTTATCATTTTACTAAAGAGATCTTATAATTTACCTTAACGAATCCTGACTATTCATTTCCTGGTCTGCCATTAACGAACACAAAAAGGGTAAAGCAGGAGAAGCTGACCGAAGGGGTCAGAAAGACTGTGGCCTTTTAGAGCCGGGGTAAAACTGAAGCACCCTTTTCTACAATGAACATAATGATAATGTCCTCTTATCAAAAGGGCAACTGAAATATTATTTTATCTTAAATAACAAAAAAATTAAATACAAATTAAAGATTCAAGAAAGGCATGTTTATTGCTAAGGCCATATGGTTACATTTAAAGATTTATTTAAAATGTAATAACAATAAGTTATGACAACAACTTTTTTCACCAGTCATTTGCTGTTAAATGACAAAAAGGAGAAACACTAGATGGCAGAAGGGTATTTTACAACAACAACAACCTTACGGAGCCGGACCCAAACGCAACACTAAGTCACTGTTGTTTATTTGACAGCAGCAGTGTCCATGCTGTCTCAAAGTCTCCTCTGTGTCTTCAGCTGCAGACTGTTATGTTATTATGTAATGTTACGTCCCGGTGCTGAAATCCTTTCCAGTGCAATACAGTCACACTTTACACCGTTTAGCTATATATATATATATATATATATATATATATATATATATATATATATATATATATATATATATATATATACCGTATATAGGCCGTGCATGTTAAATAAATTATATTTTGTTTCTTAAACATCTGTTTCATTAAGTCTCTCCTGATTTAAATTACAATGTTTTGCCGTTTGACAGCTTATTTGCACCGTCTCATGTGTTTGACTGTCTGGTTTTGTCCCTGTAGACAGGTAACTGTATGTCTTTACATATATATAAATACCATATTTCACAATGAGGAGCCCATACAATCAGGGATTTATCCCATGGAATTTGATTCCATACTAAAGCTGACTTTATATTGGTAAATCTGCCACTTCAAACATGTAATGACCTATGAACATAAATAACTGCATTATGGAGAAACCCTTCTGGCAATGTTGTTCCTAAGACTGTTTGAAATATCACAACAGCAAAAGCTTATAAATTTCAAAACAGCCAAACAAAAGCAGTTTGAGGTAAAATGAAGTAATTTTAAGTACTATGATGTTTTTGTCCTAATGCTATAATTCATGATTCATAAAAAAATGATTGCATATATTTGTGTTTTAGGCTACTGTGAAAAAGTCAAAAAGGAAAAGTACATCAGGCAGATAATTATTAAACTGAAAATAAAATGTTCTATGTTTTTTCATTGTGGTTAATATAAAAAAGGATCATGTTTTCCTCTGGATAGTGTATTAAGGAGCTGTCGCTATAAACACAGAAAGCTCCTCAGGCTTTAAAGAGTTCTCACTGGAGAGCCAATAGAAAGCCATTGTCCCCGCCTCCTCATTAGCATTTTGTGCTACTAGTTAACAAGTAAGCACTTTGGCTTTGATTTGGTAACTAGTACACATTTTGGACCCAACTAGTTAACGAGTAAAAGCAAAATGTCTCTCACTAGTGTCACTAGTAGGCTTTTTGGACATCACACTTAACTAGTAAATATTTTGAGATTCACTAGTTAACTAGTAAGGTCAAAAGAGGCTTCAACTAGTTTACTAATAAGCAATTTGGCTTTTACTAGTTAACTAGTAAACATTTTGGACATGTAGCTTACTAATGAACTAGTAACCGGAATTCATGTTTGCTAGTTAACATGTCAGAGCGTTTGCAGGTCAATAGTTAACTAATAAGACTTTTAGTGTTACTTATTCAAATCACAGGACCACTAGTGCGTCAAACAGCTGACTAGTTTGGACTTTGATGCTACTAGCGCGCTGCCCTGTGTCACTAAGGCTTATATTCCACTAGTTGCTGAAAACAAGTGACAAGTAAAAGATTTTGTTCAACTAGTACTGACATAAAGCCAACTAGTGGAGCGACCTGATATCTGATATGGAATTGATGCTCAAAGGGCTTGCCATATAGCCTGGGAAAACCCTGACCAACTTCTGGTAAATTTGAGATTTGCTCTGCAAGTCCGTCTGGCCAAGAGTCCATTCAAGCCCATTTCCAATTTTTCCAAATCGATGCACCAATCACAACCGTTGAGGTTGTGACTGGTGCATCATGTGAATCGTCGCTTTACACAATGACGATAGCGCAGCTATCAACATTATATTCAACATGACGGCCACAGAAGTGCAGCAACCCGTTGACGCCACCGTCGCTGCTACGTCACCCGGATCATTGGTCTGATTGGTTGAAGGACTATCCAATTGCGCCCAGAGGCATTTGAGCGGCGTCCGTTGGTGACGCCCCTTTGGAAACGGGCTGTGAATAAAACTTCCCCAGACCCAAGATGCCAAGAGCAAATATTTTAAAGTTTATTGTCCTGCTGCGCGCTCTCTTTACTTCTTTTACAACCCCAAATCAGAAAAAGTTGGGAGAGTATGGAAAACACAAATAAAAAAAGAAAGTAGTGATTTCTAAATGTACTTTGACTTGTATTTCATTGCAGACAATACAACAGCACATAATTTAATGTGTTCCTCATGATTTTTATTGTTTTTGTTTCAAAAAAACAAAATTCCTATTTTGGTTCTTGCAACACATTTGAAAAAAAGTTGGAACAGTAAAGCATTTACCACTTTGTAATGTTGCCATTCCTTTTCACAACACTTAAAAGACGTTTAGGGACTGAAGACACCAAGTGATGAAGTGTTTCAGGTGTAATTTTGTCCCATTCTTGCTGCAAACAAGTCTTAAGGTGGGCAACAGTACAGGGTCTTCGTTGTCGCATTTTGCGCTTCAAAATGCGCCACACATTCTCTATTGGAGACAGGTCGGGACTCCAGGCAGGCCAGTCAAGTACGCGTATCCTCTTCCTCCGCAGCCAAGACTTTGTAATGTGTGCAGAATGTGGTTTTGCATTATCTTGTTGAAATATGCATAGTGTCCCTGGAAAAGATGTCTTCTTGAAGGCAGCATATTGTGCTCCAAAATCTCTATGTACTTTTCAGCATTAATGCTGCCATCACAGAAGTGCAAGTTACCTTTGCCAAGGGCACTGACACAACCCCATACCATGACAGACCCTGGCTTTTGGACTTGTTGCTGGTAACAGTCTGGATGACCCTTTTCTTCTTTGGTCCGGAGCACACGGCATCCATTTCTCCCAAAAAATACCTGAAATACTGATTAATCTGACCACAGTACACGTTTCCACTGTGTGATGGTCCATCCCAGATGCCTCCGAGCCCAGAGAAGTCGACGGCGCTTGTGGACACTGTTAACATAGGGCTTCCTTTTGGCACAGTACAGTTTTAACTGGCATTTGTGGCTGTAACTACGTATTGTGGTACTTGACAAAGGTTTGCCAAAGTAATCCGGAGCTCATGTGGTGATATCGCTTAAAGATGAATGACGATTCTTGATGCAGATGCGCTTGGGCTCGGAGATCACGGTTGTTCAGCTTAGGCTTGCGCTCTTGTCCTTTACGCACTAAAATTCCTCCTCATTCCTTGAATCTTTTAATGTTATGCACTGTTGAAGGTGAAATAAGCTAATGTCTTCCTATCTTTCTTTGAGGAACATTGTTTTTAAACATTTCAATAATTTTCTCATGTATTTGTTGGCAAACTGGCGATC
Organism: Gymnocephalus cernua; assembly: GCA_023631565.1. Classification (NCBI taxonomy): domain Eukaryota; kingdom Metazoa; phylum Chordata; class Actinopteri; order Perciformes; family Percidae; genus Gymnocephalus; species Gymnocephalus cernua. Next base: position 5,386,758 of record CM042436.1, read on the forward strand.
CTCGGCCCATCTTTGCTCCTAAAGGACTAGACCTTTCTTGGATGCTGCTTTTGTACCAAATCATAATTACAATCACCTGTTGACATCACCTGTTTCAACTCACATCATTATTTAACCAATTTACCTGATTACTAGCCCTAAATTGCTCCTGTCCCAACCTTTTTTGGAATGTGTTGCAGGTCTGAATGACAGGAAAGGATGTATATTTACAAATGAAATTAAGCTGACCAGACAAAACATGAAATATTTTGTGTTCACATTGTCTGCAATGAAATACAAGTCAAAGTACATTTAGAAATCACTACTTTCTTTTTTTATTTGTGTTTTCCATACTGTCCCAACTTTTTCTGATTTGGGGTTGTACAAACCTCTTGTCAAAGTGCTTATCTCCCACAGATGCAACCGTTTCCTTGGCTAAACCCTTCTTGCCACGGCTTCCTGGTCTGGAGTGCTCAACTTGGGGGCAGATGGGCCTCAGCGGTACACTAGATCATAGCTGTGTTCCTGTGTCACAGTACTTCAGCAACCAGTGTTACAATAATATATATAAATAGGCCTTTATTGCACCCGCCAAAGTGGCTAGTAAGAGTGCCTGTGTTACACGCCACTGCCAAATTCTACCCTCATTTGGCGGGTAGGTGGGTGCTAATGTCAAGCCCTGCTTTTCTTGTTGAGTATCTAATTATGTATTTCTGACACTTGGCTGTGTGTGCATCATTGACTGTGTACGAAGAAATCTGATTATGATTACATTTACATATTTTACATATGGTGTAGTAACTCATAGAGAAAAGAAATGGAATGAAAACTTGTTAAGCTTAAAAAACATATCCTTGGGCTAGTTGAACTGCATCAGACACTCAGTGACCTAAATGTTCAAATCAAGCACTCAACAAACCATGCATTTTCATAATGATGGGTGCCCGGGAGCCTCTGAGGATCTCTGGTGGTCCAGTGATATGTTTTCTGTGGCTGGAGATTAATGGCTGCTGACTATGTTTCCACACTTTACCTAGAGGAGAGATACACTTTTAGTTATATAATATATATATATATATATATATATATATATATATATATATATATATATATATATATATATATATATATATATACATATATATATATGAGCAAGCTAATAAACTGCTACTAACAAATTGCTTCCCCTGGTGAATGTACCAGGGGAAGTAATTTGTTAGTAGCAGTTTATTAGCTTGCAACATAAGCGGGACATAACAGTTTTCAATGTTACTGATTAACAGTCAGTATGTCAGTCTATGAGTCACAGGCCTTTTAAAGTCAGATATAGCTGACAGAGCCAGCAGGATGGGTTGACACACTCTTTGAACAAGCAGCAATAAAATGAATCCTTATCCATCAAATGTGTTTAAGGACACAGAAATGCCTTTTGTGTTTTTATTTTCAAATTTTTGCACCAGCCAGCTTCCCTTCCGATGCCTTGTGTAGGATGTTTTTCAGTATAATGCTGACACGGTGACACAGTACACGGTTATAATACAAGACATGCCAATGTTCCGTATTAGGCTTTGCCAATTCTCTATTAGATACTGGGGAGCACAGCTATGGAATAGCTGTATCAACACTGCATTTCAGTCAAATTCTGTCAAAAATTATAAAAAGAGACTTAGGACCTGTCTGATGAACCAAACTTAAGGCACCAACCTGACGGCCGACCGTCGGCAGTAAAGCTAGTCGGACTGATCAGTCTCCCTGAGTTGGTCCAAAAAGTGCCTCGGAACACACTGAAGAGACGCTAACTTGAGCGTACGTTCTGCTCGTGCACAAGACGTAATACGTCTCCATAGCATCAGGCGCCGCTAATCTGTATTGTCGCCCAAAAAATGAAAACCGGCAGCTGATTGGCCATAATGGAGGCTCGTTCGGAATACGTCATATTTTACGAAAATAGTTCACCGAAACGTGTTTCTGAAAACATTTTAAGGAGAAATAGGCCGTGCAGTTACTGAATCTGTCTTCATTTCAGATCAACAAAGGTCAGATTTTGAGAGGCGTTCGTCGTGCCCATCCCGCTGGTCATTTCTGGGTTAGCACTCTACCAATCAGATTGGTCATTGAGTCCGACAGCCCGCCTTGGTGTGTCAGCGCCTTAAAGTAACTGTCTGTATGGATCTGAACTATTCATATTTGATTTTGTTTGGCCTTCCTGTCTCTCATAACTACTCAGTCATAAGTCCACACATCCTCATTTTATCTGTATTCTTGTAATTTATTTTATGACTTTTTGTTTTATGTAGCCAACCTTAGTTTTTTAATTTTGTTATTTAGTGCTTACTTGTGTTTAATTTGTAGATTTGTAGATAGGACTCTTGTAATTGTAATTTCTCATTAAACATTGTTCCCCCTCTTCCTCAAGGTGAGATTCATCAAGCCCCTGGGGGGTTTCTTAATCTCACCCTTACAATATTGTAATATTTATTTTAATTTCTTGTTGTGTTTCTGTCGCATTGATTTTATTGTGCAAAAAAACAAATTCAAAAAATTCAAATTTAAGTGCTACTTATAGTCAAACTCAAACTGCAGCTTCTTCATAACATTGTCTCTCTAATGAGAATTTGTGAGCAAATGAGCATTTGTGCCATCCACTAATAAATCATTTCAATCTTGAAAAGCCAGTTAAACATTAACTATAGAGTGTTAGAAAACGCCAACAGTGGATAAGCCTGTACTTTATGTGCTGATCATTTCCTCTTAATGATATCCTGACACCATTCTCAGATCAAACTGTCGTGTGACACAATAAAGCTTTGACAGACTGATAAGGACATTCATTGGCCCCTTTAGACAGTTTGGCTGCAAGGGTGAATGGGTTCAGTTTCCAAGGTAACGTGTGTTTGCATACTCTTACCGTGCTGAGCCTGTCCGTTGGCTAGGAACAGAAAGTAGTCTTTGTCCAGGTCATAGAGGGCTCTGTTCTGATTAGTCAGTTTAACTGGTCTACTAAACCTGCACTGAATATATCCGTCTGCCAGCCGCCATGACACTGAGGAGAGGACAGACTGCACACACACACATACACACACACACACACACACACACACACACACACACACACACACACACACACACACACACACACACACACACACACACACAGACACACACACACACACACACACACACACACACACACACACACACACACACACACACACACACACACACACACACACTCCAATTATATTTCAGAAGGGAAACATTTTTGGTTTCTTTGTGAGCATCAGAATCAGAAAAGGGTTTATTGCCACAATAAGTTACACTTAAGTGGAATTTGCCTTGGTGATGGTGCATACATAAACAAACATATTAGTTTTTTTTAATTGCTTTGGTACTATTATCACAACTATGTGGTACAAGTTCACAACTCTTAGTACAAAACTCCAAACTCATCACCCCTGTAACAGAGCCCTACAAGGTCTTTCATTCAAAATGTACCATTCATTTGGATTGTAAACATTTCCCACCACACAACCATTCATTCAGAATATATTTTTTGTCTGTTATGCGCTCCCCGCCCTGCTCTCTTTCCTCTCTGTTCATCTCAGGTGTTCCTGGTTCCTGATTGTCAGAGTGGCCCCGCCCCTGTATATAAGGAAGGCTGGGAGACAGAGATCAGGTCTCTGTGGCTACGTTTACATGTGGCTGGCTATTTTCACAAACGGACATTTCAACCTCTCCGTTTTCAAAAATAACGTTGTGCACACCTGTCAGTTTTCAGAAGTGTTTGTTTACACGTACCCATGTATATATGCCGTGAAGAGCACGCCAAACCTGTAGGTGGCAGTGTAACGAGAAGCTCAAGCCCACGTTAGCCAATCAGAATCCCGAAAATAGCAACAACAGCAACAAACAAGGGGGTCAGCCTGCCTCCACAGAGCGAAGCCGCTATGGCTCCATTTTGATGCTACGAAGCACTCACCCCCGTTAGCATTCCATTGACTGCCATTCATTTTGGCGTCACTTTGACAGCCAATAACTTTACATCTGAAGCGTTTAAAGACTTTATTTGTCCGTTGTTTATTTCTAAAGAAACACAACAATGTATAAAAGGCTCCGTTACCTTGTAGCAGACGTTTTTATAAAAATAGGCTAACGATTGGGTCATAACCACGCGACTTACTGTCTCATAGTAGAGGAATTACTGTATAGTACTGGAGAAGCTCGCAGGCAGTTTGGACTTACATTAGCTGTTTAGTTTAATTACTAATGTTAACTAGCAGTTTAGTTAGCAATAATCAGCCTGTGCCTATGTTATCTCCTTTTATTACATGGCTTGGTTGAATTCTAATGTAGAATGCGGTCTGTAATTTCTTCATAACAGACCGCTGCTAAGCATAACACACCGTTGCCATGCAAAGCAGAGCGTTGCCATGGACGCAGTTCTGTTCACTCTGGAGGACAGCTATCAATCAATCCGCCGAAAGAAGTCCGGATAATTTATCAGCTGTGGCAAAAAGTGGAGAAACGCCGTCGAGCAACTTCTGTCGTCCAAGTCAAGCAATGACAGCAGATCTGGTGAGCGTCTATCACTACATCTTTATATACGGTCTATGATCGCTACGTCTATATATACTGTCTATGATCGCTACGCAGTAACTTCAGCCGTAGTATAGGAACAACAACGCTAATTAGTTAGCTTACATTGCACGTTTAGGTGTGTCAACATGCAGCGGCTGTGGAAAAAGGAAACGAGATGAATGAGGACAGGGGGCCATTTACCTCGTCTCACTTCACTGTCAACAGAAATGTTCAGTTTAATGTGAATACGAGCAGCCGAAAGCCCGCTAGCTCACTACAACGCGTCAGCTAATGTCGTGTCAATTCCTGCAGTGATTAAAACAGCAGCTGGGTCATTTGTCCACCACGGCAGCACCATAACATATACGGCTACTACCACAGACCGTAAGGTGGTGTTGAGTAGTAGATGAAGGGTTGCATTAGCTTAACAGATACAGAGTTTACGTTGCTATGGACGCAGGATTCCAACCGTAGACGGAACGGACTATTTTCTTTAGCGGAAGAAATACAATCGTATTTAAATCAATAAACTCCTTTTTAAATCAATATTTAGTGTCAAATTATTGATTTATTTGGAAAGTAGCCATGTAATAAGCGGGATAATGTAGAGCGAGGCGGTTGTTATAGCGAATACAACCCCTTCAGGCTGATTCAAGACCCCTCCGCTTCGCGTCGGGGTCCTGATCACCCTGTCGGGGTTGTATTCGCTATAACAACCGCCTCGCTCTACATTATCCCTTACACATATACCTACGCTCTCCGTCTCTGATAGATTGGGAATGATTGAGATTTCTCTTGGCACAGCTACCAGAAGACTTACAACGTTCAGACACGTTGCTCACGTCACATCTACGGCGGCAAGTTCAGTTTGCAGCTGCGCAGTAACGCTCGGCACTCACCGGAAAAGTGCTTCTAATAGACTACACTCGTCTCCGTCCAGAGCAACGGGATCTGTTAGTCCATTTCTTTAACTGTCTATGGCAACAAATCACTTCCTCTTCCTCTTTTGAACAAAGATGGCGCCGGGATCATCATTTGTATGGACTGACCAGGAGGTAAAGCTCCTGTTAAATGTAACTTTAGATTACAAAACCACAAAATTACAGGAGAACATCGACTGGGAGACGTGCCAAAGTAAATATGCCGACATACTGACCCTCTTTTTAGAGGACTACCCCCCGATGGCTGCCTAAACCTCCGTTTGTCTCAGTTTACATGCAAACGTGCAAACAAAGTTTTCCAAACTCTCCACTCTGGCCGGAGTTTCTGACGGCCCTCAATGGGTTGGCTCAGGCTTCTTCCCTTCTTTTGTTCTTTTTGGCCAGACCTCCAGACTCCCATAGTTGTGGTTTAATCAATAATAGTTAAGTTGTGAATAAACTTGAATTTACTTTAACTAATCCTCTGGTTTGGTGTTCTTCGATATGTTGACGGTCACATTTAAGTTGTGTTTGTTTGCTGTTGCCGTAACAGATCACCCAAACACAACACAATGATATCTTTTCAGTTTAGTCATATTAAATACTAGCAAATCCAGTAATAAACAATGCAAGATACATTTTTCAAATCGCCATTAGAAGTGCTGAAAGTAATGCGACCATAGTGTAAAAGACAGATTACAGTTTTCACATTAAGTAATACACTTACATGACTATCTTTTGTAGTTTTCAATGTTCTCGGTTCCTGTTCTTCCCATTTATATTACATTAGATTTATTCAGAACTTCTCACCTCAGACTGGTCCTCGGGGTGTGTCCGTCCACTGACGAAGGCAGCACTCACTAATACTCTATCCCCATCTTTTACACACATATACACATTGTCATTACCCTGAGAGCACGCACACACACACACACACACACACACACACACACACACACACACACACACACACACACACACACACACACACACACACGTAAATATATACAGTATGTAGTAGTAACATGTTGGTAAATGGATCATAACAAAATGTCTTTACAGCTGCAGGTATTTTTCTGATTACTGAAGATAGATATTGAATGCAGAATGTTGTGTTAAACTGAGGGACTAGCTTACCATCCATTCATCCCAGGACAGTGCAAAGGCAATGTATCCCTCTGCTGGGCCACTCAGCTCAAATATCATAGACTGCAGAGAGAAGTGATAAAGATTCAGTAGGTGATGTTAAATCCTAAATTCAAAGTGGCAGAAAGAAGTTATGTCTTTGTCAGGAGAAAAGAATACGGCAGCTCCAGAGCAACTCAAATTAAGCCAGTGCAAACGTCAGCGCTGGGAATCTAATGAATAATCTGGAAAATGCACTCCGGTGACACACAGCATCTCAGTTTGAATGTGATCAGAATCCATCGATGTTAAAATGCTTAAAGTAGCACCTTTACTTGTTTTCATTGTACCGGTAGTGTTAAAAGTCAAACCGTTTTGTTTGGTCCCTCTGGAGTCATGGACAGGAAGAAGCAGTGAGGATCTTCTTTTGGATCACAGCCTGGAGGATCGAGCAAGCAGGATTTTGACTGGCCACATCCCTCAGAAGTAAACTAAAGGTGTAAGGAGTTCATTGATTACTGCATGTTCAGACAGGAAACTGTCACAATCAGAAGTCCAAATGTTGTGACACTCACAAGCCCAGGCAGGATGGAGGCTGTGGTTGTAGGTTGTACTGGAGGAGGTGTAGTATCTGACTGAGGTGGGGGGGGAGTAACACCATGCTGATAGATGATTGGCCCAGGCAGCTTCACCCAAAATAGACGGTAGTGTTGCACTACAGTCACACTGGAAAATACAGCCATAGACAAACACTCATTGTGGCATATTCCGTCAAGTGATGTACACATCTTTAGAATAAAGTCAAGGATTAACACAGTCACACGGTCATGCAAACATGTATTTGAATGAGCATACATTTACTTTTCAAAACACTGTTAGGTCATTCAAATTTCCATTATAAATAAGGTAAGGTAATAAGATTTTAATGCTACGCATAGGATGAACCTTGTACATTTTAGACACTACATCTTCATTTTTGACAAATGGCTAATATCTGTGGATAGTTGTAGTCCCATAGGACGAGCCCTGTAGATTTTGTTTATCCTGTTGCCTTTTCTGCGCATCCATTTGTATACCAAAATTCCCACTTGGACACAGGATATTGCCTAGACCTTTCTTAAGGCAGACATTTTGACGTATCAAACAAAGGTGTAACTAATATAACAACATCATGAGAGATATGGGTAGATTGTTGAGCTGAGCCCTCTGCACAAACGTAACAAATTCATATCAGTATATCCCATGTATGAACATGTTAGTGTTGTAATTAAAATGCTAATACGAAGTGTAACCACTGAAAGTAATGTATTACATTACAGTGGACAATGTATAAGTATACTGTATATAAATAAAATATAGTTCAATCCAGTTTGCTGTCATGCTTTAAATAACTTTTTGATCTTTTGTAGTGTAACTGTATGACTGATCAGTCATCATTATTTTCCTATCCAGGTACATATTTTTTACGCTCCTATTTTTGATGTAATTATTTACTGTGCAACATTGCCACTTCATGAGAAATATACCCAGTGCCTGGTTTGATCCAACTGTTCAGCAGACTGATCTCATGAAGTGGCGCATGTATGACACCCCAATTCATATGCCATTTTGGGCTGGTACTCGCTCTTTAGCGTGTTTATCAACGGCATTTGGCCTCCATTGACTTACATTACCTTGCGATTTCGTATTAATTTACGCCGCAGCGAGTAGTATGAAAGGGCGAAAATCCACGCAGGGAAGTTGGTCGGGGGGGGGGGTGGATGGGTCAACACAGTACTTTCACCCAGGAGACCGGGGGTCGTGTCCCGCGTGTCACGTCTCCTAAACCCAACCGTAGCGTTCTTCTTTTCCTAAACCCAACCGTCCGCTGTATACGGCGCTCAAAATGCGTACAGATGTACAAGCGTGTATGCGTACCGATAACACGCCAATTGGCTTAAGAAATTGGGCGTGTACGTTTACCCAAAGTCAAGATGTCATCTTGTGTTCAGACAGAAAGTGGCAACTCAGAAATTGATCCATTCGTTCCGCCAACGTGACACAATGCAGAGTCAAGGGGTTGCTAAACGAGCCAGTTTCAGATGTGTCTGGCTGAGCTCACTCACATCAACTGACATTAGCTAACGATGCTAAGAACACTCAATGCTGTTTAACTGACATTGCTGTATCAGTTTGCTGATTTTATAACTCTTCTCTACTTGTGCTACTGATACTTTTTTGGCTATTATTTCGGTTATCAAATTAGTTATCAAACTTTTCAACAAAGGTTTCATAAATTAGCTTTGAATACAATTTTAGAAATATAAACTCACAAAAACTGAACCTGTCTGGGAGCATATGTAGGAGCATTCCAGATGACAACAACCTCTGTCTGTTTGGCATCACTCGTATGGCTCACTGCTGAACCCTGGACACACACACACACACACACACACACACACACACACACACACACACACACACACACACACACACACACACACACACACACAGGTTTTGTTTTTATTTTTCTTATCTGAGTATGTTGGTTTATGATCAAATATGTTTTTACTATGTATTACTTGTTACACATAGTACTTCAACTGCTGTGTGTCTTTACGTGAATGTGACGTGATATTTTGTTCACCTGGTGCTTATTACAGGTGAGCAGCTGTGTCGTGCTCCGATTAGTCAGGATAAAGGTGCCAACTGTGGATACCAAGCTGTGATTGGCTGCATCTCTGGCCTGAAGTAGAAAGCCCTCGAAATACGATGTTCCAAAAAGGGTGACTGAAAATGATGTTTCAAAAATTTAAAAAAATTAAAAGAAATTTAAATTAGCAATATCATTTCTATTCTTTGGGTTTTAAACTAATAACTTAGTAGGAGTTACTGTAAATATGATTAGTTTGGACAAAGTTTTATTTATAATTTGAGCCCTTATTTTTTTACAAAATACTATGTTCACTGCCTTCTTTCTTATGGAGTACTGCATACTTAATAGGTTATAAGAAACTGTTTTAGCTAATAGGAGTAACTTTTACAGTATGGATTCTGTGTAAGGGTGGAGTTCCTGAAATATTGGATCAAAACAGCACCTTCTATTTTTCACATTAGAGGCTTTATCATCGATGTGCATGTGATGTGTTTAAACATTTCAGCAAATCTTGACAACTGACTTGTCACAGTCCTTAGGTACCTTTGATCTGATCTCCGGGACTGAACTCAGTGCTGTTGGTTTCTAGGCTGTAGGGGCTGTGAGAGGTTTGACCGTGGGCTCCATGGTGGGGTTCCATGCTGCCACAGACTTTGGTGACCTTGCCGTTGGCATAGCAGCCTGCTGGCACCCAGTAACACACCACGACAGAGATAAAGAGAAGGCAATACAAGCCCACAGGAGACATCTCCAAGATAAATCAGCCACTACACGTTGTCCACAAAGTCTGTAATGAAAAATAAATTACCCAAGTTCTAAGTTCATAGTTTCAGTAGTTGTGGAACTCCAGTAAGTAGGCTGACAAGGCTATTGTATTCACTGATACAATATACAAGGTGAAACTGTTAATGAAAGGTATGTAAACCTACGTAACAGATAAGACTAACTGACGTGCAACGTTGTTTCCAAAGGTCTCTGTTTGTGCCTGTCCAGAATACAAAGCAACCCCAGAGTTTTCAAACCAGAATGGAGGCAGCACTGTTTCCAAATGTCTCTGTTTTAGGAGCTCAGAAACACCAGAGTAATGTGGACGTGAAGTGTAAACGGAGCAAAAGATATTTGTTTTTTAAACAGAAAAGTACTAGTGTAGATGTAGCCTAAGAAACCCCAGGCACTGGAGGGCCATGACTTGTACAAACTGTCAGAAAAAATAACAAATAAAAAATAGTCTACAGAGGAAACCTCTAAATGAAAAACATTTACACCGAAGGGAGTGATAAGGTTGTTGTACTCACCACTCGGAAGCCTGCTGGAGTAGAAGGAAAAATCTCCAGCATGACATATGTGAGTGCAATATCATAATCCCAGTCATATACCTGTGTAGCAGTTTTACAACCTTATGGATGAACTATTGGAACATCCTGATATGACCCGACGACAGTGGTGATGAAGATAACATTACACACCTTTGGCCATACAGTTCATAATCAAAGTTTTTTTTTTTTTTTACTTTTACTTCTAATACTTATGTACATTTAATATCAGAAAATTACTTTTGATACTTAACAGTAAATATCAGATATACTTTTTTCACAATTTTATCTCAAAAAATCGTTTATGGCAAGTTATATACTCCTCCAGTTTTGAAAATCTAGTTGTATATCATTAATATACTCTATGCTGTATAGGAGTGTCCAACCTGCACATTGCTCTTTAAGACTTTCACTCAAGTAATATTCTAAAAGGATATTAACGTCTATCAAAGTAATTTTCTGGTAAGATAGCCTACTCGTACAAAATAGTTAGGTTTAGTTCTACTACACATGATTGGTATCTCCCAGGCTGAGTCGTGTAGCCTATTTTAAGACTTAATATAAATTTGACTATCAGGAGTATAAAATACAATGATTTAGGCTATGTGTCCCCACCACAATTTTATTCTTGGGAGTGTAAAGAAGGTGTTTAGACCACCCAGTAGCCTAGATTATTTAAATGTAGGCTACAGAAAATAGAATTAAACAATTAACTGAATAACTTGGCATAATGGTAAAACCCATATGTGCAGTTTAAAACCTAATTTCACATTTGTGATACCTTTAGTCTATTTGTAAAAACATAAAAGTTGCTATTTCATATTTTCCCATCTCACATTAGAAAAGGTCTAGATAAAAAAATGAAAGACTTGTCAAACCTGGTCTTGATTCAAAAGTAGACTCATAGGGTTACTGTTTGAAACCACTCTTTACTCCGATAACCTTTAACCATGTAGCTAGGCCTACCACACAGGACCGTAACCATAGATATACATATGACCGTAACCGTTTGTCTTTTCAAACCGCAAGATGGCGCCAATGTCTGCTGCTGTGTTAGTGAATTTGAAGCTCCCTCTCTGTCTGAGGCTGACCTCTTTCCCACAATGACAGTTTCCTGCAGGCTGGTGAGGGGGACCGGCCGCCCTTAAAGCAAGATGTACGGAAGGGGAGACAGATTACCTGAGTTTAGCTGATCAGTATGCTGTGGACTTGGCTAGGAGAGTGAATTTTAGTTTTTTTTTCCGGGAGGAGCGAATGTCGCAGGCGTATACCGGTAAGTGTGTTGCTTGCTCAGCGTTGTCAAGTTGTTTTTTCGCTGGTGTTTGCTTTTACGCAGTGCTAGTGGTCAAATCCTAGCCCTGATACGTGTCACTTTGTGGAGAGAACGTCACGACGGACTCCGTTCAAAAAAGCTGGCAAATAAGAGTTGATGTGTTCAACGGTAAAATTGTACGCACATTTAGTAATCATTGAAGTGGATTTTGGATTTGGTAGTTGACGTTCTTCTATTCGGCATACATACAACCAAACCAAACAACACAACACATATTTCAGTTAAACCTGTACGTTCATAACCGCTGCACACCACGGCGCTGTGTTTTGGTGGCAGAAGATTGCGGGGGCAACGGTTGAAACAATTTTAAAAGTTGAAGTTCCATAACAACAGTTGTGTGTAGGTGTATTGGGTAAATGCCGAATTGAAGAGTAGTTCGAAACGTTTCGCATTATAGCTTCTTACCTTTCAAGTTCGTACTGTTGCCCCTTTCCCCAGGAATCAAGGTAACAAAAGTTGACATTATTGCAAAGGAGTTTCTTATAACGTCCTCTCCATGCAAGAGGTTAGACACTGGCACAACATTTCAACCTACATAGTGTGAAAACACGTTGGACTAAACTAAACGAATAGTATTTTCATGAGTGTACACAGATGAGGATCAGTTTGGAAGTTTTAGTGATTTAAGTTACATGTTAACAACTTTATAGTGCCTTCTTGTTTAGTGGTAATTACTGTAACGTTAACATGGAGCCTCTAGTGTAAACTAAACTAAACAATTATCTGTGGTTTCCCCTTTTGATATACAGCCAGGCCTATCGATATGTTAGATAAATTGAAATGTAACGATTTTTCAGATAATTTTTCAAATTATAGTGTTTAAAACTTTTTAATTTTTCAGAGTATTTCTTTATACAGTTTTTAGTATAGAAAGCCAGGTATGTTTTTTGGGGACTTTGGTTAGAAGGAACATATTTTGTATACATCTTCCCACCTATGCTGTCTCTACACTTTTATTAGTGTTATTCTGTGTTGTCACTAATCAAATAAATTAAGACACAGAATCCCAATGGTACATTTATGATGCTCAATAGTTGGCTTGTTGATTCTTTGTCATGCTTAATGTTGTTTTATTCCAGACAACATGTCTATAGTGTTGTTTGCCATTTTTTGACCTTTGACCTGTGGAGACCCTAACATTTGCTGTACATGTCTGTAAAAATGTCTTACCAGTGGGGAATTGAGTGACAGGATGGAGGGTTCGACTGGACCAGGTGTCAGGACAAATGGACCCGTTGCTGCGCCCAGCGTTCCGGTGAGCTCCACCGTTGGCCCACCTCTGTCCCCAGAAGAGCTGGACGAAGAGCCACACTCGTCTCTGACAGATGTCACCCAAATGTGGATGAAATTCGGCAAAACGTTCGCTATCATCTTCCCGATCTACGTCTTGGGATACTTTGAGTTTAGCTTTAGTTGGGTTCTGATTGGACTCGCAGCGTTGTTCTATTGGAGGAAAAACCATGGCAGTAAGGACTACAGGATAAACCGTGCCTTATCATTCCTGGAGCATGAAGAGAAAGCAGTGAGGCAAAGTGTGCCTATTTCGGAGCTACCACCATGGGTAAGTCCCCCAGCATTATTACATCCCTGGTGTTATCACCATCTTGTCATTATTGCTTTCTGTTTTAGCTTCACCCCACAGCCAGCATCCAGCATCAAGCATAGGATGTCCACACTGACTGTTTGCCTGCCAAACTGGCTGATGAGGATAACTTCATTCCTTGCCACTGCTAAAATATAACTAAAGTAGAACTGCAAGGATTAGTCGACTAATTGATTAGTCGATCGACAGAAAAATAATCGCCAACTATATTGGTAATTGATTAATCGTTAAAGTAATTTTTCATCCAAAAATGGCAGAAAATGCTGTTTTCAGTCTCTCAAATATGGAGATTTCCTGCTCTTTTTTTGTTTTATATCATCTTAAACGGAATATTTTTGGATTTTGGACAAAACACGACATTTAAAGCCATCACCTAGGACTTTGAGAAAGTGGGATGGACATGTTTCACTATTTTCTGACATTTTATAGACCAGACGATTGATCGATTAATCACGATAATAATCGGCAGATTAATCGATAATGAAAGTAATCGTTAGTTGCAGCCCTAAACTAAAGTTTGTCCCTCACTGATTTTTCTCAGTTTCTTCATATGTACTTATACTTTTGTCTCAGTGAAGCCTGGGATAGCAACATCCTACTTACTAGGGCTGCATGATATGAGGAAAATATCAAATGTGATACCGTTGTTGAATTTCGCAATAATGATATTACTTTCGATAAACAAACAGATATTAAAATGTACTCAATATTCTGCCAAAGTACGACAAATTGAATATAAAACACATGAAAGGTAATCATTAAGGGTGCTCCGATCGATCGGTCACCGATCGGTATCGGCCAATAATGGCTTTAAATAGTTTGACCGGTGGTCTCCATAAATGCCGATCAGATGTCGCACTACCATGGATGTATTAAGAGCGCACTACTCCTGAGAACATTTTCAACATGGAGCTAAAATGGCGGCGTCCCTACATTCAGCGGTCTGGCAAGGTGTCTGAACGGCGGCAGAACAACGGTTGTAGCACGGCGGTAGAACAGCGGTTGGCTACCGCTTTTAAAAAGCGGCTGCTACCGGTGGTGCTCCAGCAAACGTGTTTGCGATTACGCCATTCTGACGCTTCTACTGCCTCTGGAGCACCGCCGGTGGTCCGCCGACTCATTGGTATCTGGGAAAAAGACGATACATTAGCGATTTGCAACGTGTGTGCCAAGGAAATACCACGAGGTGGAAAGCTCCAAAGACATTTCAACGCCACCAACCTCATCAGACATTTGAAGGTTAGTCACAGAAAGGAGGATGAGGAGTTTTCAAAGTTAGCTAACGCTAAGGCAGAGCGGAGTCGTGTAGCTAGCAGCTCCAGCGCCACTCAAACAGCTGTTTCCCCGTGTGTGTGTGTATGTGTGTGTGTGTGTGTGTGTGTGTGTGTGTGTGTGTGTGTGTGTGTCGGTCCGTGTGTGTGTGTGTGTGTCGGTCCGTGTGTGTGTGTGTCGGTGTGTGTGTGTGTCTCGGTGTGTGTGTGCTGAAGAAATGTCTGCAGTGATTGAAAGGACATTTTTTTAGATGTGTGACTGTTACGTAATGGCGTAATTTTCAGTTCATAAAAGTGATCGGTATCGGCCGATACCTCTTCCAGCAATCGGTGATCGGCCCCAAAAATCCTGATTGGAGCACCCTTAGTAATCATTTCCAAAGTTTTTTTATTGAACAAATTTGAACATTGAATTGAATATAAAAGACACCACTAAAAATAGAATGACAATTACATTATGAAGTGCAGTTTTCTACTGATATTTTCTTTCATCTAACACAAAGAAATCTCTGACTGTCTTTCGCGATACGTCGCAGCATTTTGCGATGTTTGTTGCGCCAGTTGATATCGCGATGATGATAAAAAAAGTAATATATTGTGCATCCTTACTACTTATATGAGATATATGTATGTGTGTATGTGTTTGTTGTGTTATGGTTAGTAGCTACTGGATGCCTAAAATTTTCCTCGGGATAAATAAAGTATCTATCTATCTACACCACATACAGAACACTCAAATCAAAGGATCAGACCAGTACGCTGTCATTTCCTTGTTTGGGTTAGTGGTTAACCTTTCCAAACCTTTGCATGTGAGGCGATGAAACTACGTTGGAAGCCTTAGCTACATTTATTACATGGCTTGGTTGAATTCTAATGTAGAATGCGGTCTGTAATTTCTTCATAACAGACCGCTGCTAAGCATAACACACCATTGCCATGCAAAAGAAGAGCGTTGCTATGGACGCAGTTCTGTTCACTCTGGAGGACAGCTATCAATCAATCCGCTGAAAGAAGTCCGGATAATTTATCAGCTGTGGCAAAAAGCGGAGAAACGCCGTCGAGCAACTTCTGTCGTCCAAGTCAAGCAATGACAGCAGATCTGGTGAGCGCCATCGCTACATATTTATATACGGTCTATGATCGCTAAGCAGTAACTTCAGCCGTAGTATAGGGACAACAACGCTAATTAGTTAGCTTACATTGCACGTTTAGGTGTGTCAATATGCAGCGGCTGTGTAAAAAGGAAACGAGATGAATGAGGACATGAAGCCATTTACCTCGTCTCACTTTACGGTCAACAGAAATGTTCAGTTTAATGTGAATACGAGCAGCCGAAAGCCCGCTAGCTCACTACAACGCATCAGCTAATGTCGTGTCAATTCCTGCAGTGATTAAAACAGCAGCTGGGTCATTTGTCCACCACGGAACATATACGGCTACTACCACAGCCCGTAAGGTGGTGGTGAGTAGTAGATGAAGGGTTGCATTAGCTTAACAGCTACGGAGTTTACGTTGCTATGGACGCAGGATTCCAACCGTAGAGAAGGAACGGACTATTTTCTTTAGCGGAAGCAATACAATCGTATTTAAATCAATAAACTCCTTTTTAAATCAATATTTTGTGTCAAATTATTGATTTATTTGGAAAGTAGCCATGTAATAAGCGGGATAATGTAGAGCGAGGCGGTTGTTATAGCGAATACACCCTGATCACCCTGTCGGGGTTGTATTCGCTATAACAACCGCCTCGCTCTACATTATCCCTTACTTAATACATGTCATCAATACTTGTCTGTAATATCGTTTTGAGACATACAGCATTTAAAAAAATAACTAACACTCAGCTTCTCATAACATAGGATACTGCAGTCAGTTTTTTAGTGGAAAACGCTATTTTTGGCAACAAATGAAACGTTTTTGGCAGTTAAATACTTCAATATGGCCAGCCATGCAAACCCATAACTTTCCCCAACAGTTTTACATTATTTTACTACATTTTTGTCTCTGGAAGATATTTCTCAGACGGTCTAGAGGTGGGTTTTCATTATGGTGACAATCAGGGCAACCAGGAATAAAGAGATGCATCATATCCGACACTTGATACTGTGACACTTTCATTTTATATTTTGTCACAGGACAAAAGAAACGTTGTGCCTTGTTAATGAGGGTCTCACAAATAGCCTGGGGAAAGGTCACCCATTTTGTACACAAGCTTCCCTTCAGTTTCAGGTTCTAATCTGTACTAGACTCCTTTTGGTCATTTCAGTCTTGTTTAACCACCCAAATGTGTTCGAGCCCCCCATGAATAATTTACACATGGCCTCTGAGCCCATGGGGCTCCCATTACTGGCACTGTTAAAGCCACTGAACCTGCTCTAATTTTCACTTTCTGTATTCATAACCTGTCTGTGTGCAGTCAGGTCTGTGCCACTATAAGAAACCAGTGGGAAGAAGGAAGAGACCCACCCAAGGTTACTCACAGGTAGCATTTGGCATTGAGAACCGGTTACAACTTGGAATCGTTTCAAAAATTACGATTCCAGTGGAATCTTTTTGTGTGTGGAATCGTTAAGAAAATTTGGTTTTGAATCCGATCATTGGTGTTGTGTGGCTTTATTTTGCATTGGAAAAAGCCCAGTAAAACTGTAAATCACCATTATAGCTAAATAAAATTATCTTTTTTTCTGGCCTTGTCCTTATAAAAAAAGATCTGTGATGTGGTATTATGTTTTTTCTAGCCTGACAAGCCAGACCCACATCCACATGTTGGTCTGGGAACTCACCATTGGCAGGGCTCAATCCGAGGGGCGGGATAAACAGTTGTCTTTTAAATTCCCTCTGCATGCAATAGGATAGCGCTACAACCAGGCAGAGCAACGCTAGTTGATAGATTCAACTTTTGCCGTATCTGGTCGGCTAAACTCTGAACACATCACACATTTTTTTAAGAATGACTTCAGTGCCGTTCTTTGTTCTTTTCTCAAAGAAAAGCTGAACTCCAAGTTAGGGATGGGCATTCGATTAAATTTTCTTCGCCGATCGTCGGGAGAATTAATGATCAATTATCGATTAATCATTAATATTTTTATATTAAAATTCATTATTTATTGTGCATCGCAGCTCCTCCGTGCTAACGCCGAGTTGATGCTAGGTTGAGACTGAGAGCAGGACGCACCGCCACCGTCATTAACCAGCGGATGCACTTTGTTTAAGTGGTACATCATTTGAGTCGTGGCCGTGTTGTACTTATACACGGCGTCGCAGTGTTTGCAGTGAACTAAGTCGTTTTTTAAATCAAAATGGTCCCACGCTACACTTCGCCGTGACCTCTTCATGTTTACTTTGAATCAAAACGTAACGCAGCTAACTGAGCAGCCTATGGCGCCCCCGGGTGGTAAAATGTTTAATTACTGCTGACACACTGGAAATCATTTCATTGCTGCAATCACACTACACAACGCAACCTGCATTAGTTTAATCAATGACAAATTAACGTGATCAACGAAATTCTTAATGATCAATCGTCGATCGTCGATTAATCATGCCCATCCCTACTCCAAGTCTTCCAAAGCCGATTCCAAAGACCGCTGTTCTCCAGCAGCAGCAGCCATCTTTTATTGTTTTCAAGTTGTAGGGAATTCACGCAGAACCGTCGCAACTCTGTCATCATTATGTTAAGCCCCGCCCACCGGCTCTATACACCATGTGATTGGACTGACTAGAGTTTGGTTTTTCCAGCTCGCAAGCCGACAGAGAGTTGCTAGACGACCCTGGCTGCAAATTACATTTGCTGCCGCTATGGTGCGTCTAGATTTGTAGGCCAATGTTTTTTCACCTCCAAGATAAATCTCCTGTCTTCCATGGTGTTGTAGAGGAGACATATACAGTGTTTCCCACTGGTTGAGAATTTACTTGTGGTGGCGCCGGATGGCTGGGTTCTGTAATAAACGAGTCAAATGAAGGTTTATGAATTTTTCTTTGAAAACAATGACTACTTTACATTAACCGATAATTTAGAAATATCTATTTATATATTAAACAAATTAGACTTAAAGATGATACAATTATTGCGACACTATTCTGCATGTTTATTCACGATGTGAGGAAAATATGCCATATGCCATAATGTTGTTGAATATGCGATATTACTTACAATAAATAAACAGATATGAAAATGTACTCAGTTCTGCTTTTCAGTGTTCTGCTAAAATACAACAAATAGCTTGTTGAATTTAAAACAAATGCCAGGAAAGGGTAGCCATGATGATTTTTTGCCAAATGTTAACGTTTCAGCAGATAAATTACCAGATTATCTGGAGCCCAAATGTTATATGTATACTAGGGCTATCTAAAGTAAAAAAATAAATAAATAAATTGTTAAATCATTGTTCATTAAATTTCAAAGCCCTTCCAGATGGTTCTCTCCACAAGACTAAAGTTATTTGCATGTACTGTCAAACTCAGTTACCACAGGAGTATGTCCAGTGTCAAATACCACTTGAGCATTAAAAACTTAATTTGGGAATATATCCGGTAATATATATTATATATTTAATATATTTTGATATTTTGTTGTGACAATAAAACAAACAAGTTTATTTTTAAACTGCATTATCATATTATTTTAGTGAGGACTCATAAATAACTACAAATAACTAATGTTAGGGAAATCTGTTTATGTTTTGTTAAGCGTTTCTGGATTTCTTTTTTAAAAATATATATCGGCCGATATGTTGGAATATCAGCTTTTTAAATCACCAAATATTTGTATCTGTCGGCCTTAAAAATCCTTTATCGGTCGGGCTCTATTTGTGATTAATTGCGAGTTAACTAGGGCACCCTTGGATTAATTGTGATTACAAATTTTAATCGATGGACAGCCCTTGTTTTAACAATATGTTTCTGAACATTTAAGAAGTTTTATATTATTATGAAGCATTTCCACACCTTGAAATCGTTCCCCAGACTCTACAGTGCCTGTAATAAAGAGGGTCTCAGTCTGCTATAATATTTTCTTTTATCGCTCATGATGCCAGAAAACTGTACAAAGCTAAGTAAATGCCAGGCGGACCCAACACAGCCCCCTCCCATCCCAGAGCGTGCCATCAACACATCCATTATCACACAGACCTTGATAAACACGGTGCTCAGCAACAGCTCTGGCCGGGCTCCATGCTAAGAGCTCGCTGTAATCAGAGACGCAGTGGTGTCTAGCAGCTGACACGTGTGTTGTGTTGTGAGTCAGCACGCTTATCGTTCGTCTTTATGTTGCTTGTTTGATCAAGCTGGTCGGTCAGATGTTTTAACCCACAACCACTTGGCTATTTATGGAGCTAGATTTGTGTCTTTATTACATGCGAGAAAATAAATGATCTGAGAGAAAAAAAAAAAACAAGTTTGAGAGAAAAAGTTATCACACTGATAGCAAAAAAGCATTTTATGAGAGAAAAATAAATATTTGAGAGAAAACGTTTTCATACCAATAGCAAAAAACTAAGGGTGCTCCGATCAGGATTTTTGGGACCGATCACCGATTGCTGGAAGACGTATCGGCCGAT
Organism: Gymnocephalus cernua; assembly: GCA_023631565.1. Classification (NCBI taxonomy): domain Eukaryota; kingdom Metazoa; phylum Chordata; class Actinopteri; order Perciformes; family Percidae; genus Gymnocephalus; species Gymnocephalus cernua. Next base: position 5,407,073 of record CM042436.1, read on the forward strand.
ACCTATCACCGATCACTTTTATGAACTGAAAATTACGCCATTACATAACAGTCACACATGTTTAGAGAATGTATCAGTAACTGTTTGGCTTTCTGTCCTAGCTCAAAATCTAAAAAATGTCCTTTCAATCACTGCACATTTCTTCAGCACACACACACAGACACACACAGTCAGTCACACACACACACACACACACACACACACACACACACACACACACACACACACACACACACACACACACGGGGAAACAGCTGTTTGAGCGGCGCCGGAGCTGCTAGCTACACGACTCTGCTCTGCCTTAGCGTTAGCTAACTTTGAAAACTCCTCATCCTCCTTTCTGTGACTAACCTTCAAATGTCTGATGAGGTTGGTGGTGTTGAAATGTCTTTGGATCTTTCCGCCTCGTGGTATTTCCTCGGTACACACGTTGCTAATCGCTAACGTATCGTCTTTTTCCCAGATAGCAATGAGTCGGCGGACCACCAGCGGTGCTCCAGAGGCAGTAGAAGCGTCAGAATGGTGAAATCACAAACACGTTTGCAGGAGCACCACCGGTGGCAGCCGCTTTAAAAGCGGTAGCCGTCTTCCTACCGTCTTCGTTCCGCGGCCGGCCGCGGGCCAACTGCTGTTCTGCCGCCGTTCAGACACCTTGTAGAACTGCCAGACCGCTGAATGTAGGGACGCCGCCATTTTAGCTCCATGTAGAAAATGTTCTCAGGAGTAGTGCGCTCTTAATACATCCATGGTAGTGCGTCATCTGATCGGCCTATCTGATCGGCATTCATGGAGACCACCGATCAAACTATTTAAAGCCATTATCGGCCGATACCGATCGGTGGCCGATCGATCAGAGCACCCTTACAAAAAATAATTATATTTGAGACTAAAAAAAAGTTTTGAGAAAATTTATTTTTTCATAGAACATAAAAAATATAAATTTGGATAAAAATAAATAAATATATATATTTTTGCTATCAAACATTTTCTCTCAAAAAAAGTGTTTCTCTCAAATAGGGCTGTCCTCGACTAACACTTATATGATTTTGTCGACTAATTGATTAGTTGATTTAATCGACAGAGCTGTGCTCTTTGAGAGGTGGTTAAGACTAGAAAAGCACAATATAAATGTACAACCCTAAATCAGAAGAAGTTGGGACAGTATGGAAAACACAAATAAAAAAAGAAAGTAGTGATTTCTAAATGTACTTTGACTTGTATTTCATTGCAGACAATGTGAACACAAAATATTTCATGTTTTGTCTGGTCAACTTAATTTCATTTGTAAATATACATCCTTACCTGTCATTCAGACCTGCAACACATTCCAAAAAAGGTTGGGACAGGAGCAATTTAGGGCTAGTAATCAGGTAAATTGGTTATATAATGATGTGATTTGAAACAGGTGATGTCAACAGGTGATTGTAATTATGATTTGGTACAAAAGCAGCATCCAAGAAAGGTCTAGTCCTTTAGGAGCAAAGATGGGCCGAGGATCGCCAACAAATACATGAGAAAATTATTGAAATGTTTAAAAACAATGTTCCTCAAAGAAAGATAGGAAGACATTTGCTTATTTCACCTTCAACAGTGCATAACATAATTAAAAGATTAAAGGAATGTGGAGGATGTTCAGTGCGTAAAGGACAAGGGTGCAAGCCTAAGCTGAACAACCGTGATCTCCGATACCTCAGGCGGCACTGCATCAAGAATCGTCATTCATCTATAAGCGATATCACCACATGGGCTCAGGACTACTTTGGCAAACCTTTGTCAAGTACCACAATTTGTGTTTTCCATACTGTCCCAACTTTTTCTGATTTGGGGTTGTAGTTAATTTACCATCTGTAAAACTGAGTTTCTCCGAAATTAATCCTGCAAAAGCACCACTTTAAATCTTGTGTTCACCAGAAATGTTCTCATAAGTTGCTTGGAAATGAGTAATTAAGCATGAATAAGCATAAAAACTGACTTATCGACTAAAGAAATCTTAGTCGACTAAGACCAAAACGACCGATTAGTCGACTAATTGAGATTGTACTTACAGACACGGATCTCTCTGCATTTATTTGTGAATTGTACTTACAGACACAGATCTCTCTGCATTTATTTGTGAATTGTACTTACAGATACAGATCTCTCTGCATTTATTTGTGAATTGTACTTACAGATACAGATCTCTCTGCATTTATTTGTGAATTGTACAGATACGGATCTCTCTGCATTTATTTGTGAATTGTACAAATACGGATCTCTCTGCATTTATTTGTGAATTGTACAAATACGGATCTCTCTGCATTTATTTGTGCATTGTGTTTTACGAGTTACAAATGGTTATGATACTGTTTCTGTTTTAGCACCATACATTGCTGATTGACAGCTTGATTATATGGAAACTGAGAAACCAGTAAAACGATTAATGTGTCAATCAACAACAGTCAGTCTGTCCTTTTATAGAAAACACTATCTATATTACCTCTGTCACACTAAGCTAAAAAAACTCAATGATAAGAAGCTCATAAGTCCCTGAGTATTCATTAAATAATCATCATAAGGAGCCCGATTGTATTAATGTTACTGGCTGGTACAATACTTTATTTATACACATTTGTAGCACCCCCTATGTATATATCGCGTTTTTACCGCGATAAACGTCTAGGCAGAAATGGGCGTGGCCTATATCAGGAGATTCAGCTGAATTCAGGGAACGCATGGATATGAGTTTTTTTAATGTGGTTTGGGAGTTATAGGGCCAGATGCGTTTTTTTCTGCTAGAGTGCCACCTATTGGCAGAAGTGTGTCCTTTTTGGTGTCTGAGGTCCTTGCAGGGTTCTGGACCAGTCCTGAAAATGTCACCGCCCCAACATGTACGGTTTAGGCTGTAGCGACACTTTTAGCTACGGAAAAATTAGAATAAGAAAACGGAAGAATAATCTTTGTGATTACAATAGGGTTCCCAGCTCCACTGGTACTGGGAACTGCAGCCTTGCATACGCGGGTTCCCAGCCCCCTTGGGCTTGGACCCCTAAAAATGACAAGTACCCAGTGTTTCCCATACATAGGTTCTACTTGGGCGCCCTGCCCAGGTAGATTGAGACCCGCCCTAGGAAAATAAAATCTGAATTAAAACCCAACGTTTTATTTAGTTGGCTGTAAAAGTTTTTTGAATGACCGATACTGTATCTGTTCAGATGAGATCTTGTGAACATGTTACAGCACAGAATGGCGTGTTTATTAGGATCCCAGTACTTTAAAAAACAAGCAATGATTGTATAATGAGCAAAATGAACAATGATTAATTTTGGATAGCCTTAGTGTAACGTTTAATGATTTAACAGGAGTTAGGAAGAGACACGCCGTGCGCACAGTGTTGAGATTTATAATAACATGTAGGCTAACTTTCTGTATGGATCATAGGATGGTTTTAAGGTTAAGTTGTTAATACTTAATAACACTTGGCTCTGGGTAATCAACTGCCATGTTTCGATGTCTCTCTCTCATGGGCCGGCCAAATTCTCTGGGCGGGCAAAGCAGAGAAAGGGGAGGTAACCTTTCCCTTTATGACATCATAAAGGGAAGATTCCTGATTGGCCCATCTGAGCTTTCATTTTCTCAAAGGCAGAGCAGGATACCCAGGGCTCGGTTTACAACTATCACCATTTCTAGCCACTGGGGGACCATAGGCAGGCTGGGGGAACTGAGGTCTGCATATTGGTTTAGTGTTTCACTAAACTACAGAACAGTGTTACAGCTGAAATATTGTGTTCTTTATATACATATAGGTCTGGTAGCCTTTAGTAAAATGGCAGTGTTTGAGTCAGAGGACTGTAGTGGGTGGTTTGTAGGTGTGGATGAGTGTAACTATGAATATGGAACTGGGTGGTGCTGGAAAAGTTCAGTCAAACTCAGCCTAATCCTTTGTTTTTGACAGATAATGTTAAAACAACCTGGTTAGAAACAGCCTTTTAAAAGGCACTCATTAAAAGTGACTACGGCCACAATGTAACTGTTACTGTCTGCGCTTCTTTCTGTTTGTCTCCACCTTCTCTTCCTTTTCTCGGTCTGTGTGCTGGTGTGGCACAGCATGGGTGGGGCTGTCCTGTTCTTTTGATCAGCCAAAGGGCAGGGCTCTGCTCCACAGCAGAGAATGAAAACAATGTTGAGGAACAGAAAGTCTTGTGCTGCTATTCTGCTCTGCTTTCACCCCCAGTCTGTACATGTTTCTCTTCTCCAGCACATTACATTTAATAAAAAAAGACCATGACTATTAGGTGCGGGGGTGCCTACATCCACATCTGTTCCCCCCACAATGATAAATAGGCATACAATTCCTACAATCTTGACTTAATATGGATGTAAACAGCCCCAAACATACTAATTGTTTTTATAAAAGTCCAGTGTGCTGGAGTGGATCCATTCCTTTCATTTGGACTGCTTTGCATATTAAAGGACAATTCCGGCGCAAAATGAACCTAGAAAGACAGTACCGTTCGCGTATACAGGCAGGCGCCATCTTGGGAAAACAGTCTGGACCAGTCGAACCACAAACTTTTTAATAAACTGTCTGTACACTTACAAAGTTCTCAATGCTTCAGTTTACATGTAGGGACCCTCATTATGCTACCATGGAAGTGTGGGGCTATTTTGAGCCTTGTTAGTGGTATAGAAATAGCGATTTCTTTTTACTTTATCCGTGCCCCAACTACTAGCGTTACAAGCTAATTAGTGGTTAGCGCTAAAACTGGTCACATTCGATTAGCATGAAAGCATATCCCAGAGAACGGTCAACTTGGTAGCCATGTGTTATTAACCCCTAGGTTCATTTTGTGCCGGAATTGTCCTTTAAGTAAAGTAATGTCATGTAAAAGTAGTATTTCTGGAGAGCAGCAACTTGCAGATGAGACAGGAAGAGGTCACATTGAACTTAACAAACGGATCAGTTGTCCACCTCTCTTAAAACGTCCTCCAGGTAAACCTTTTATTTAGGTTTAGAACGAGACATTTTGGTGTTAAGTATGCTATGGGAAGTTGTGCTGTTAGTCCTAATTAAACTTGTAATGTTGACATGGTTAACTGCAGGTTGCCAAATGTTAGATATTAAATAAAAAGCTAGTTTTCATACCATGATTTTGCAACAAATTCTAAACATGTGGTGAGACTTAGTTAACTGTCTCGCAGACTGAATCTGGTTGCAGGCCGCTAGTTTGAGGATCTTGATTTTAAATACAGTGATCAGTCAGGTTTTAAGAAGATGGGTTCACGTCGATGAAACGGCTACTATGGGTACTAACATCAGAACTAACATTAGAATCTGAATCTGTCGACGCAGAATTCTACAAAATTTCCCTGCAGATTTTAAACAAATTAAATTAAACTCAGAATGTTAACACATTTTCACCCCAAGCAGAAAAACAGTCTGCTAAATTCTGCAGGTTTTCAAAACAGTTGGGCTCATTTAATGTACGAGAGTCTCAGCTGACCAATTATACCCAATTTATGCAATTCTAAGAACCAAGTAATTCCTTAGATCGTCTAGTTTCATATACCAATATCTTCACTCTAGCCCTCTAACAGAGTCACGGCCTGCAGCTGTAGCTAACTACAGAGTCACTATTGCAGGCTACAATGGAAATCTATTAAATATAAAAATCAAATGTGGGTCTGTATTTCCACTGTCAGCACAATAGAGCACTCAGGATTTCCTCGACTGATCTCTCTCCTGGCTGCAGTCTATCCTCCTTACATCCTCGACGCCATGCTGTCTCTCTGAGCCTAATATAGACATCAGCATTGAGCAACTGTCTTGTCATAAGTCTCCTGTTTCGGCATCTTTTAACGCCTTGGGCAGTTTGATGAGCAGCTGATTGAGCAGGTTCCCTGTTTGTTTTCGTTGTCGGAAGCTGAGGTGGATTTATAGTCGGCAACATACAGTGATAGGACATACATTTAAAATGACAGGACATTCTTTTAATTTGTCAGTTGCAGTTTGAATAACTAAATTCCAGCTGTACTCAACATCATTATTTATGCTCTCCACACCCCTCTCTCACACACTGTCATTGTATTCAGGGTGTGGCTGGAGAGGGAGGTTAGGATTTCCAAACAGCTGTGACATAGTTGGGCTGTGAGTCTCACCCACTGGGCATGCTTTGACACAGAGCAAGGTTTAAAGGCCCTATGACATGCTGCTTTTTGGATGCTTTTATATAGGCCTCAGTGGTCCCCTAATACTGTATCTGAAGTCTCTTTTACATAGACCTTAGTGGTCCCCTAATACTGTATCTGAAGTCTCTTTTATATAGACCTTAGTGGTCCCCTAATACTGTATCTGAAGTCTCTTTTCTATAGACCTTAGTGGTCCCCTAATACTGTATCTGAAGTCTCTTTTATATAGACCTTAGTGGTCCCCTAATACTGTATCTGAAGTCTCTTTTATATAGACCTGAGTGGTCTCCTAATACTGTATCTGAAGTCTCTTTTATATAGGCCTTAGTGGTCCCCTAATACTGTATCTGAAGTCTCTTTTATATAGGCCTTAGTGGTCCCCTAATACTGTATCTGAAGTCTCTTTTATATAGGCCTTAGTGGTCCCCTAATACTGTATCTGAAGTCTCTTTTATATAGACCTTAGTGGTATCCTAATACTGTATCTGAAGTCTCTTTTATATAGACCTTAGTGGTCCCCTAATACTGTATCTGAAGTCTCTTTTATATAGACCTTAGTGGTCCCTAATACTGTATCTGAAGTCTCTTTTATATAGACCTTAGTGGTCCCCTAATACTGTATCTGAAGTCTCTTTTATATAGACCTTAGTGGTCTCCTAATACTGTATCTGAAGTCTCTTTTATATAGACCTTAGTGGTCCCCTAATACTGTATCTGAAGTCTCTTTTATATAGGCCTTAGTGGTCCCCTAATACTGTATCTGAAGTCTCTTTTATATAGACGTTAGTGGTCTCCTAATACTGTATCTGAAGTCTCTTTTATATAGACCTTAGTGGCCCCCTAATACTGTATCTGAAGTCTCTTTTATATAGACCTTAGTGGTCTATATTAGCACTCAGTTTTTTATTCCTTTTCAGCCCATGTTTGTGCTACTATTTTCTTTTCCCTTGTCCCCCTGTACCTGTGTAAGGCACCGTGTGTTTCGTGAAATCTGTTATTAATCTAAGTTATTATTTTTTGTTGGTTGCTACAACAACCTCTTGCTAATGCTTTGGCTCATGACAGTGACAGTGATAATGTTACCTGGTTTAGCTCACAATCCATCCAGGCTAAGTTACCAGAAATGCAGCGATGCATCTTATTCTCTTATAGAAAATGAATGATTTTCTGTCAGAGCAAAACAATCTCAACTATATGACCTCCTGCTAACGCTAACTCAGTAATACAATAGACAATACAGCACAGTTAAAAAAAGCCCTTTACGACAGCAGGTGTGGTAAAAACTAGGGCTAGGCGATAAAACGATAACGATATGTCTCGCGATAGACACGTAATCAATATCAATAAAAAATGCGTTCGATAAAAGTTCGATAATTTTTTTTCTTTGTCGGAAGAAACCAGAGGTTTCAAAGCAAGTTTGGTTGCATGAACAAAGGCACTCACTCTCTGGTAGCCTAGCAACGTAGGGAGTGACACGCTAACAGCCAATCATGTAACAGTATTGTGTTTGGTTGCGCCATATTGTTGTCTCGTGTTGGATTCTTCAATAACAGAACCGGCGTGGAGCAAGGGGCCAGGCTTCTCTCCTCAGAGTGAAGCCTCCTATGGCGCCATTTTGATGCTAATAAGCCATCACCCCCCGTTAGCATCCCATTCACTGCCATTCATTTTGGCGTCACTTTGACAGCCAATAACTTTACATCTGAAGCGTTTCAAGACTTCATTTGTCCCTCGTTTATTTCTAAAGAAACACAACAATGTATAAAAGGCTCCATTACCTTGCACCTCACGTTATGGCTCCGTAGCAGACGTTTTTATAAAAATAGGCTAACGATTGTGTCATAACCACGCGACTTACTGTCGCATAGTACAGGAATTACCGTATAGTACAGGAGAAGCTCGCAGGCAGTTTCGACGTACATTAGCTGTTTAGTTTAATTACTAATGTTAACTAGCATTTTAGTTAGCAATAATTAGCCTGTGCCTATGTTATCTCCTTACATATACATACGCTCTCCGTCTCTGATAGATTGGGAATGATTGAGATTTCTCTTGGCACAGCTACCAGAAGACTTACAACGTTTAGAGACGTTGTTCACCACACATCAGCGGCGGGAAGCTAAGTTTGCAGCTGCGCAGTAACGCTCGGTAACACTTTCCCATCACCGGAAAAGTGCTGGTAAGAGGCTTCACTTGTCTCCGTCAAAAACAGCGGCATCGCTGTGTCCATTTTATATACTGTCTATGGCGTGGAGTGATAAGTGGAAAATGCGTGCTGCAGCTAGCGCGGAAGTTCTTGATGAAACGGGAAATGTCAGCTCGCCAGTATGGCAGTTTTTTGGGATTTTATAAGTCTGACCGTAGTCAGACCAATGTCGTCTGCAAATTATGCAAGACCATCGTCCCCACCGCAAATCTGTTTTACCACCTTTGCCGCGCTCACCCTTTGGAGCACAGCCGTATTCGCCAGCAACGTCCAACAACATCTGCAGCTGGAACCCCGCACAAGCAGCAGAGCACCACGGAGAGGTACTCTCAGTGCCTTATGACTGTAAAAGCTAAACGGTACAAATAAATAACGGAGGCAGTGGCATATCACATAGCCAAAGACATGCTTCCGCTGAGCACTGTTGAGAAGCCAGGTTACCACCCCCCCACCATGTACGGTTTAGGCTGTACCGTGACTGTTAGACGGAGAAAAATAATAACTGTTACTGTGCTGTATCAGGTTTGTTTTTTATGTTACAGATGTAAAGTCTACCTCAGTTTTATTTCAATTTCTCTTACGTTTACAAAACACTGCACATATTTTAAAACACTTCATTCACCAGAAGTGTTCATTGTGATTTTAGACTTATGTTTACATTTTAATTATTTGAGTGTTTTCCATGGTTGTGTTGACATTTCTGCTTTTATAACTGAGGGGATTATAATCGGAGGAAGGTTAAGCTTAAAATAAAGACGTTTAAATTGAATACATTTTTTCTCCTGGTCCTTATTTTAAATAGGTCATAAAAAATATCAATAATTATCGATATCGACTGATATGAAACACTTATATCGTGATACAGTTTTCAGCCATATCGCCCAGCCCTAGTAAAAACACTACCACATTAGTCCAAAACAGCCGCTAGAATCAACACAAAGTGAAAGTTCCATATAGCCACTTTAAAGAAAGTAAGTATACATTGTATAAATGGGATAAAAAATCCCAAACACATGTATCCTTCTGGTGTTCTCTCTCATGTTATCTGTTATATATTTGTTTGTCAGCTTAGCTTACACATGTTCATGTCAGTTTGTGATTCACTCCACAGTGTAACCCTACCCTGGAAATCCAGAGTTCTCGCGGGAGCACAATTGTAATTTAATCAGCGAGTCACTCTGGCATTGAGTAATGATTTGTTTGTGTGTTTGTTTTATTTGGATCCCCATTAGCTTCAGAATAAGCTAAAAGCTATTCTTCCTGGGGTCCTACAATCTATCATGTGACAATACAATTTACATCACATTACCCACCATACGCACAAGACATTACTTCACATTACACAACATTTGAAAATACACATCATATCGTACAGTTAACGCAATTAATCACACCAAAAAAAGAAGTTAAAAAACTAAATGAAATAAAATATTTTGCTACTCCAAATCGATCTATATAAGAAAAAAAATCAGATAACAAAGAACCCTATAACAAGATCTCTCTAAATATTAAATTAAATATTGAAATATCTTTGAAGGTAATATTTCTTAAGTGATGTTTTGAAACCATACTGAGTGTTTTGTTGTTTGATAGTATTTGGGAGAGAGTTCCATTCACACATTGCTCTGTACCTGACTGAACGTTGAATTGATTTGGTTTTCACTATAGGTCAAATAAAACTACCTCCTACTGCATGCCTTGTTGGATAATGATGTGTATCAGTACTAAAAGATAGTTTTGTATATAAAGTAAAAGGTGTTTTGTTTGTTGTAACATTATGTAAAAAAAACATTAGTGAATACACAAATCTATTTTAACTTTAAACCATGAGAGGCTTTCATGCATTTTATCACCATTTGATCTGAACCCACATGAGAGAGCCACACGTGCTGCTTTATTCTGAATCACTTGTAGTTTTTTATATTAGTTGTTGAAGTGCTGGACCAATCACAGAGCAGTAATCAAGGTGTGAAAAAAACAAAGCATGAAGTACTTGTTTAACGGTCTGTGGTGTTAGGTTTTTTGCACACCTTTTAATAACAGACAAAGTGTTGCCCATTTTAGTTACCAGTTTCTGAACATGTCTATCCCAACACAATCTATCATCAATCATCACTCCCAAAAGTTTAGCCTCTTCTCTTTGCTCTTCAGATATTTGCTCTATGCTGAGTTCAAGTTTCGGTTTGGAAAATAAAGAAAAATTAGTTCATAGTTAATGATGCTCATTAACTATGCCCTTGTAGCCGAGCTGCACCAATCACATCAGTGTATCTGATATAGGCGGGCCAGAGGCGAGCTAAACAGATGACAACAGTTTAATCTACCAGTTAGCTCCGCTGGTAGCTGAGCGTATGGGGCTCTGGATATGTCACCCCGTGTATTGTTGTGATTGGTCATAGTGTTATCCAATTGCATGCAGTGAGATTTTCAAATGCATGCTTGGTGCCGCCCCTCCAGTTGGGCCATTTTCATTACTCAATGCCAGACCCGTAAAAGGACTACAGTTGATAATTAGCCGGCTGGCTAACCCTGGCACATTTACAGAAATGTTGATTAATGTGTGTTATCCTTTATAAATAAAGAATAAGAATAAAACATCTTTCAGATTTGGGTCTGGATTTCCAGGCTAGTGTAACTCATACACCTTTTTTTTTTTTTTTTTTTACATTTCTCTTTCTGCCCTTTTTCTGTCTTCAGCTGTCCTATCTAATAAAGGCCTAAAATGCCCCCAAAAACTTACAAAATAAATAGGTAGTTATGAAACTATATAACAGCTAATTCCCAACTTTTGTAAGTCAGTGTACATATGTGTAGAAAAGGAAAAACAATCGATAACACCCTATTAGATCTCTTGGCTTCACTAGCTCTGTTAGCTTATAGCATGCTTACTCAGCCCCCCAGTGCTTGCTAGTAAGTAGCAGCCCAAATGTTCTTGTGCTTGAGGTTTGTTTAGCCTATTTGTCTCACTTATTTTATATGATGAATTCATTTGTAATGAACACAGATAGGGTGATACTATTTTTACCTGATCCATTATAGCATAGTCAGTTCTACGCAAGGGGGTAAGCGAGCATCCAAAAAGCGTTCCTCCTATGGGGAGACTCTGAGGCTAACAAGCCATCACCTTCCACTAGTATTCCATTGACTCCCATTCATGTTGGCATCACTTTGACAGTGAACAACTTTACATCTGAAGCGTTAAAAGACTTTATTTGTCCATTGTTTATTTCTAAAGAAACAATGTATAAAAGGCTCCATTACCTTGTATATTACATTATGGCCCCGTACCAGACGTTTTTGTAAAAATAGGCTCGATCGTGTCATCACCACGGGACTTTCTTTCGCACAATAGAGAAATTACCGTGTAGTCAGGAGAAGGTCACAGGCAATCGAGGGGGAGGGGACGTGGAGGCATACAGCCAAGGTAGAAGCCCATAGAGAGTCCATGAAAGCATCGGAACAAAATATTCCAGCAACGTTTTGATGGATTGGAAATACTTTGGAATGTGGCAAGCAGTGTTGGTCAGGTTACTTGGAAATAGTAATTAGTTACTGATTACTGATTACTTCTCCAAGAAAGTAATCCAGTTACTTTACTGATTACTTATTTTCAAAAGTAATTAGTTACTTTACTAGTTACTTTACTAAGTTAAACATGATGCACGACCTGTGAACTGTTACACCCATAAAACTTTTGTTATTCACCGTCCAGATGTCAGTAGTGGTGGAAACAAAGTCTATATCTCCGAGTGCAGCCTTCAAATTAGCGTCCATTATGTCGTATTCTCTCTCAAGGTATCCTGCAAATGACTTTCTCTGCGGCAGCTTGACACCGTGTTTGGTCGGTATTTTTTCTACGATGCGTCGGAACGATTCAGAGTCAACAGTGGAAATTGGCAGCATGTCTTCGACAATATAGCCAGCGATGAGCTTCTTCAGTTCAGCGGGACTAAGTCCTGTCGCTTTTAAGTCTATTTTCACCTGTTTAGCAGGAGGGGGGGGGGCCTCGGAGGTTTGCCCGGTGGAATTGGATGTAGCCCCAGTGGTCATGTCAGTTGGGGGTTCAGGTTTAATGTAAGATACAAGGTGTAGCATGTTGCCTTGAATAAGACAGTTATCTCATCAGTACATGACGGAGAAGATTATTGGTGCCTGCAGGTATTAAATAACTTAAATAAAAAAGTAAACCACTGTTCACCCCCCTTAAGGCCTTTTTACAGTCGCCGTTCCCGACCTGTCGCGCGCCAGTGTGACGTCAAAATGACGTTGATCTCGCTGGCGCAGCAGGATTGTGAGTGACCACTCTATTTCTGTCAGCGGCCCACGACAAAGCAGAAACAGGAAGCATGGACGAGTTTGAGGACAACGTGATGCCAGGACTCTCAGAGTGACTGCAAGTCTCTCTTGTAAACTTACTGGGTTAAGATGAGTTCTTTTATGGTGATGAAATCCCACCAAGTAGGTCATCCAATGAAATCGAAGCATTGACGTCAATGCTGCTGCCAGTTCTGCCGTTGTTTACCTTTTTTTTCTTCTTCTAGTCTGTAAAAATAGCAAAGTCGGTAACCTTTCCTCATTAGCGCCACCGCTGTTCAGGAGAAGACTGCAGCTAGTGTCGCAATCACCAGCGCGAGTATAAACAGTTACGGCGCTCCCATGACGTCACACTGGTGCTCGACAGCTCGGCTACCCCACGTATCAGTCTCTTCTCTTTTGTCTCTGTATCAGCTTTGTTTCATCTTCTGCTCATACCTTGGGCGTGTAAGTCATGTTGGCTGCTTCGTTAGTATCTCTTAAGTGTTATTTTCTGTTTACATCATTTGAATGACTGTCACTTGCTCTTTGGCCTGAGTTCATTCACGTACTGTTTCAGCCTTGCTATGTCTGCCTCTGTTGTTTACTCTAACAGGGGATAAATGTGTGCTTTTGCAGCTGCCTGTTTTATTGGACAGATAAGTCCATTCTTTCCGCCTTTTACTCCGTGTTGCCAACTCCTTTTATTTAGTTTGGAGTTTGCAACAGATGCAGCTGTTGTAGTTGACTGCTGTGATTAGTGTAGGTACCAACCAAAGAACAGATCACAGACACATTTGTTGCAGTTTTGATTTATTCAACCTTGAAAATACTTGCAGGGTTCACAGTGTAAACATAGACAACCAACAATTTGTGTACCATTTGCATGTTTGGGTACCTTCCAGTAACTTTGACTCAATTCTTCTTCTTCATTCTTTTGACTCAAGTTGGACATAGTGATTATAAACAGTGGTGTAGTCTAATGTATTGTAGTGGGTATACTGTACTGTGTGTATATTAGGGCTGTCAATCGATTAAAAATGTAATCATATTAATTACAGACTCTGTGATTAATTAATCTAAATTAATCGTATACATCATTTTTGCTGTGAAAGTATTTTAAATATTTAAATTCAAATTCAAATTAATCGTGCGTTAAAAAAATTGTCGCCGTTAAAATGGGTTTGCGTTAACACCGTTAATAGCGCGTTAAACTGACAGCCCTAATAAAACCCCAAATCAGAAAAAGTTGGGACAGTATGGAAAACACAAATAAAAAAAGAAAGTAGTGATTTCTAAATGTGCTTTGGCTTGTATTTCATTGTAGACAATACAACAGCACATAATTTAATGTGTTCCTCATGATTTTTATTGTTTTTGTTTCAAAAAAACTAAATTCCTATTTTGGTTCTTGCAACACATTTCGAAAAAAGTTGGAACAGTAAAGCATTTACCACTTTGTAATGTTGCCATTCCTTTTCACAACACTTAAAAGACGTTTAGGGACTGAAGACACCAAGTGATGAAGTGTTTCAGGTGTAATTTTGTCCCATTCTTGCTGCAAACAAGTCTTAAGGTGGGCAACTGTACGGGGTCTTCGTTGTCGCATTGTGCGCTTCAAAATGCGCCACATGTTCTCTATTGGAGACAGGTCGGGACTGCAGGCAGGCCAGTCAAGTACGCGTATCCTCTTCCTCCGCAGCCAGGACTTTGTAATGTGTGCAGAATGTGGTTTTGCATTATCTTGTTGAAATATGCATGGACATCCCTGGAAAAGATGTGTTCTTGAAGGCAGCATATTGTGCTCCAAAATCTCTATGTACTTTTCAGCATTAATGGTGCCATCACAGAAGTGCAAGTTACCTTTGCCAAGGGCACTGACACGACCCCATACCACGATAGACCCTGGCTTTTGGACTTGTTGCTGATACCAGTCTGGATGATCCTTTTCTTCTTTGGTCCGGAGCACACGGCGTCCATTTCTCCCAAAAAATACCTGAAATACTGATTCATCTGACCACAGTACACGTTTCCACTGTGTGATGGTCCATCCCAGATGCCTCAGAGCCCAGAGAAGTCGATGGCGCTTCTGGACACTGTTAACATAGGGCTTCCTTTTGACACAGTACAGTTTTAACTGGCATTTGTGGCTGTAACTACGTGTTGTGGTACTTGACAAAGTAGTCCTGAGCCCATAGGCTTGCGCCTTTATATATATATATATATATATATATATATATATATATATATATATATATATATATATATATATATATATATTTATCTCTATCATATATATATATCATATATATATATATATTATATGTATATATATATATAATATATATATCATAGTGGGGGGTCTGGGTGTCCTACCCCAGGGAAGTTTTGAGCATCAACAACTTCATTTCCTGTATTCGGATACACTGTTATGCACCAATTTACGGTGGAAATACCTTTATTTATTTGGCTGCAGTAGATGTGAAAGAAATGCTTAAAAGTTGTGCTAAGGGACCATCTACAAACTACAACACTGAAAAGAGATACAACAAAAATATTCATTAATTTAATTAAACAAGGTAGTGTCTCCAGACTTACCTCAATTATAAATTGTCTCCTGCTAGTTTTACTACAACACTTACTTTTAAAAATAAGCATATGCCTATTTATGAAAATATTTTTATATTTATTCTCTTTTCGGTGTTGTAGTTTGTAGACGGTCCCGAAGCACTCATCTTGCCGTCTCAACACTGGAACTAAACAGAGCTGAATTAGCACAACTTTCATGCATTTCTTTCACACCTACTTCAGTCCGATTCTCTGTGTTCCCTCAGAAAGAATCACTTCACATGGGTAGGACCTTGTAATGACATTTCGAACATTTTAGAGGCTAAAAGCACGTTTAAATCTGCCCTGCTAGCAGGAGGATAACACGGCGTAGGCAGCACCAATTGTTTCCGTTTTTCTCCCTACTGACAGCACTACGTGACAACAAACAACAGCTACGTGTTTAAAATCGACCGGAATTCTCCTTTAAGTCACATAAGACCATGATGTAAATCACAGGAAAAAAGATAAAAAACAAAGCAACAGAAATGTGACCTAATGTGACCTATTGATTTCATTGATAGGAATTCTATATGGATTAAAATCACGATTCTCTTTTTAATCTTGCCTTTCTTTCTCTTATTTCAGGTCCATTATCCAGATGTGGAGAGAGTGGAGTGGCTGAATAAGGTACACACACACACACACTCACTCACTCACTCACTCACTCACTCACTCACTCACTCACTCACTCACTCACTCACTCACTCACACACACACACACACACACACACACACACACACACACACACACACACACACTACAGTATATCTATCTCTCCTCTAACCCTGGTGCTGTAAACCTGCAGAGACACACAGCTAGTGGTATATAGATAGGATCTGAATCTGGATCTCTGCTGGACCCTGACCCAGAGAGAGACAGAGGGAGGTATAGAGAGTGATAGAGAGACGTATGGAGAGAAGTGGAAGCACACTTACTCTAAATGTCCAGGTGGAGTTCCAGTAAGAAGGTAATGGACGTAGATGGACAGGAACATAGCTTTTAATATCAGACAGGACATAGTGGTTTTAACGTTGTATTGGACTCATATCGTTTGTTTACACCGCCCAGTCTGATTTAAAGGGGCAATAAGAAAGATGTATGCTCCTTCAAAGCACAGAATTGCCATAATTCATCTGTGAGGGTGATAACTCCAGCTGGCTGTCATGTTATACTGCTCACCAACCAGGGCTGAACAATTAATTGTATCCAAATCGCAGGGGGACGCAATATTTGTTAAAGCAAAATATGTGTCAAACCATTCTGAATGAAGTATTGTGGTGCTGCAGAGATGTCCCGGCCTACAGATCCTGTCCTTCAGACTAAAGAAAAAATCTTTGTTTGGTATAGATCCTCGCAAAAAAATCACACTTCAATCATTTAAAAAAATATTTTTTATATTTTTCAATGAAAATGAGAATAATGATACAAAAATGATCATTCCCTCCAATATCATGAATCATATCGCAATCGCGATATCAGTCAAAATAATCACACATTTCCCTAATATCGTACAGTGAGCAATCATATTCATTGGGTATTTTTTTGGTTCGCACAGTATTCTTTTTTCAGTGTTTACTTTGAATCCTGCGGTTACCTTTTTTTAATACATTTTATTTATGGCCGCCTTTCATAGCACTCAAGGTCACTTTACAGTTAAAACAAGCAAAAATACAGTGAAAAGGCAAATATAATTAAACAAATACATTTAAAAGATTAAGATCGAACAAAATCAAATAAAGCAATCAATCCATTATTTTTTTCTACACAAGCTCTCAAACCATTGTTTATTTTATTAGGTTTAGTTGAGATAAGATAAAATAAGATAATATTTTATTCATCAGGAGGAAAATTGATGTTCAGCAGTTGCAATTCAAAGTGGGAAAGAGTGCAAATACAGTATATAGACAGCAAAATGAACAACATATAAACAAAAAGGTGCAAAAACTAATGCACACAATGCCAGTTAAATAAACTGAGAACAAGCAGGTCATACATGTACCCATGTTTACTTTACTGTACTCCTTTACAGTAAACTACTATAATTAACGACTTCTTACAGCAAGTAACAACTTTTAAAAATGTGATATTATTTCTAGGTGAAAATAAGTTTGCTCCTTATAAAAAAAGGAATCTGTGTGTTTTTGAGTAAGAAAAGTTTGTGTTTGTGTTGTATCCGTCTATTTGATAGATGTGACTAGTGTCAGTTTGTTAGGTCTGGCAATTTGAGACTACTATCTCCACAGCGCTGTGGAGGAAGGTCTGGCTACGCCACATACATTCTGGGATAGGAAAATAAACTGGGCCTCCCTTATTGTACGATCCAAATTTTCTTCAAAAGTTGCCGTTTTCAGCGTGTAGCTCACTAGCTTGAAGGTTGTCGTTGTTTCCGGAAGAGAACGGAGTTTGAGAACGGAAACACACCGAGAGAGGAAGGAGAGGGACATACTTCCTTTGTTTGTTAGTGACAGTCGACTGTACCTCAAAGGGGAGAGGATAATTGCTGCTTTATTTTCACACATGTACAACAGCCTGAAGCCAAATAATAGCCATAAAACAAACGTGACAGAAGAGGTCAAGAAGCAATAGGCTTATTATATACAATGGACCTGTCCTCAGTGTAAGTGGAAAAAACAAAGGCAAACAATAATTAACTAATGTATACTACATGATTCAGCAACAATAAAAAATGACAATAACAACAAAATAAACAGTCTACTAAATCAGCAGACCGTAATCATAAAAAATACAGAATGTACAGATATAAAAAAGAAATAATTCAATATAATGATGAATTATTTAGACATTATGAAGTGAACTTATTTAAAATAAAAGTCCTATGCTGAAATATAAACTATGTTGTATAATATTCACCATGTTCCCTAACTAAGTTTAGTGTGTTAGCCTGACACCATTTGCTTATTAGCACTTAAAATAAAGTACCGTTGAGGCTGATGTCATGCATTTTGCAGGTATTCGGTACATCAAAGGGACATACAGGGCCAGATGTACTAACCATAGACAGTATATAAAATGGACACAGCAATCCCGCTGTTTGACGGAGACAAGTGAAGCCTCTTACCAGCACTTTTCCGGTGATGGTTAAGTGTTACTGAGCGTTACTGCGCAGCTGCAAACTGAGCTTCCCGCCCTAGATGTGACGTGACCAACGTCTCTGAACGTTGTAAGTCTTCTGGTAGCTGCGCAAAAGAAATCTCAATCATTCCCAATCTATCAGAGACGGAGAGCGTAGGTATATGTAAGGAGATAACATAGGCACAGGCTAATTATTGCTAACTAAAATGCTAGTTAACATTAGTAATTAAACTAAACAGCTAATGTAAGTCCAAACTGCCTGCGAGCTTCTCCTGTACTATACGGTAATTCCTCTACAATGCAACAGTAAGTCTCGTGGTTATGACACAATCGTTAGCCTATTTTTATAAAAACGTCTGCTACGGAGCCATAACGTGAGGTACAAGGTAATGGAGCCTTGTGTACATTGTCGTGTTTCTTAAGAAATAAACAAAGGACAAATCAAGTCTTTAAATGCTTCAGATGTAAAGTTATTGGCTGTCAAAGTGACACCAAAATGAATTGCAGTCAATGGGATGCTAACGGGGGTGATGGGAACAGGGCTAGCAAAATGGAGCCATCGCGGCTTCGCTCTGAGGAGAGAAGCCTGGCCCCTTGGTACTAACACTTTTGCGCCCACTTCAGGCGTATTTATTTCGCAACATGCGCTTAAAAGCATGGCGAGGCCTGTTTCCGTGTCATGCATATGCATTCATGGGAGGGTCAAGAGGAAAGTAGGAGTTTCCCATAAAGAGATGGGAGGGGAAGCGTAAAGTGCGCCTAATTATGTATTCTGCGGTATGTATGTAAATTTAGGTGCACCCAAATTTTTCCTCACGTTGCCGTTAACGCCACAATTTCAAGGTCACATTTTTATCACGCTTCATATACATTCATTTATATTATGTAAATGATTTTAAACCAGAATAAGGTGTAGGTAAATACTTTTTTTTAATTTAAAGCACTATTATACTGTATATAAAAATAAAATTAAAAAAAATAAATAAAAATGTGTAAAAAAAAAAAAAAAGTGCTTCACTGAGCTGCCAAATTAAAACATTTTAAGTAAAACATTTCAAAATAGAATGTGATACTGTTTCAAAGTGCTTCCCTGAACTGAGACCCCAACATGTCATGGCTCAAAGTCTTATACCAGTTACTGGAAGAAATCAAAGATGACATTGAATCTCCGACTCAGCGTTCACGTTCCATTCAGCAGTTGTTAAACTCCTCGCTACGTTACAAATATTGACATCAGGATCATTTCAAACAGTCACAGCATCAGCAGTGGGAATATGGCCGTCTGCACTCAGCCGTATCACAGCACCAGGACTTAACGCTTTGCTACAGTGCACTAGTCAATACATACATTTCCCCACCACTAATGGCGAAATAACAACCATGGCTAATGACCCACACACAACAATACACAACCCAACAACAGCAGCTCAACAAAATTACAACTGGGCAGTGGGCACACATTCAGATGAGGGGGTGATTTGAGCGCACATTTGGGGATCTTGAAAAGCCGGATGCGCTGCTTGGACCGTACAGGTGGAGCGCAATTTACGGTAAAATGGGCGGAGAAAGGTGCTGATTACCCGATGAACTACAGGTTTGGTAAATACGACATAAGCTGAAGTATCACAGCGTGGGCTTTCTGCGGGTTGGCCATGACGCTGATAACGCTACTTTTGCAAATGTACTGTACGTTCATCTGGCCCAGAGTGTCTATGATAAAGCGCTATATTAATTAATTATTATTCATATTCATATCGTTGCCATAATTAAACAGATAGACATTACTGCTGTGGAGTAAGCCATAGTAACCCAGCCTCATTGCACAACTTTCTAAATTGTGCCATTTCAAATAATATCAGACATGCTGTCTCTCCCATTCATCATGTTTACTGATATATCATGTGTTTGTTTTCTGATGGTCATGATGTACAGTTTCTCCACTTCAAGCAAACTGGAGCAGCACAACTGCTTTACATTTAACTTGTTTGCACAATTTGAAAGAATGAGTTTTCCTTCGGGACCACAGCAAACCACAGCGTGTTTCCCAATGCTTAACAGTGCTCATGTTAATTTGTCTGTCTGTCAGTATCCTTCCGATCATACAGTAAGTCCCTTTTTTCCAAACAGCTGATGGACCACACCCCTGAAAGAGCATGTCAGGTGAACATTCCTGACTGTTGGCTCAACACACATTCATGCCGTCTCGTCTCTCAGGCGTAAAGATTCCAGTGTTACTGGGTTACTGAACAGCAGAGGAGAGACACACTCTGAATGTAAAGCCCTCACGATGCCAGCATGTGGCTGTGGCACATTCATAATTCCCATTATTTTCTTTAAGTTCATGAATGTAACATTATTCATGCAAAAGATAATATGGCTCAGTTTTGGTTTGTGTTGCAGAAGTCTGTCTACATGCACTTATTGTGTGTCTGTCCCATGTTAATACAGCACACTGGTCACTGTACTGTTTCTCATTTGAACCACATTAATATATTGCAAAATACATCTCTAGTGTCTCCAAACACTCCAGATCATTCCCTGTCGTTTTCCACAAATATAAAGAGAACATAGCAATTCCTCGTCAGTAAGGAGTGTATTGAAAGTCCACTAGCATGCAATAAAAACACCATTCTCAATGGTTGCAATGCAGGTGTATCAACAACTACAAGAATGTGGCACCTGAAACTGGTCTTAGCGCCAGTCTGGCATTGACTATATGGGATTTGGTCAATATATTTGTCTTATTCTCTCTCTCTCTCTCTCTCTCTCTCTCTCTCTCTCTCTCTCTCTCTCTCTCTCTCTCTCTCTCTCTCTCTCTCTCTCTCTCTCAGACGGTGAAGCAGATGTGGCCGTTTATCTGCCAGTTTGTGGACAAGCTGTTCCGAGAGACCATCGAGCCGGCTGTGAAGGGGGCTAACCCTCATCTCAGCTCTTTCTGCTTCACCAAGATCGACATGGGCGACAAGGTGCCAGATAACAACACAACGACTGTCAGGATGATATTTACAGTCAGCGTTTAATTTATGAAGCAGTTTGAACGGAAACTTAAGTCCTTCACACGTAAACTAAAGGTTCAGAAACAAAGAAAACTGTACAACGACAGTACAGACAGAAAGATCATCACATCAACTACCCTAATTTGCTATTACTTGTACTAGAGCTATTACATCTTATACTTCTCTGTTTAAAACACTTTTTCCAAGTGGCAACAATAAAAGCAAACAAAGAAATTTGAAATACTGTAGTACGATTTGGAAAATTTGTCTTAGAAAGTATTGAGTTATTTTGCTAAATGTGCTAAAGGCATGCCCTGTCTCACAATGTTAAAGGGTAACAACAATCGGTTGTTCCCTACAACAATAGATAACAAGGTGATCAGCAGACGGGAACCAGGCTGCAATGTAATCCTATGAGGGCAATTGTGCATCGTCAATTTCGTCCACTAAAAGCAGTTTTTGCCACATACAGGCTCAGATTGTTATTATAAGATTCATTATGGAAAGGACAGACATTTAAAAAAAGAAGTGAAATCCTCTTTGTTTAACCAGAAACAGCTCTGAGATAGCTATCGCTAAACCCACCAGACTCCATTTAAAAAAACAATACTTTTAGCGCGTATAGAGCCAATATGTTTTCACATGTAAATCTGCAAACTATGTGTTACTATGTAGCTAAAGTTGTCATTGTTGGAACCAGAACGGCTTTTTATAGTTTTATTTTTTTGTCTGTTGACTTTGAATGAAGTGTATTTTAGATAATAAAATGACTTAATCATTAACAGAAGCCTCGTTAGAAGTCCTATCCATAATGTTGTCATCAAAAGCATTTTTGTGGACATAAATAAGTAAATAAATAAAAAAATAGTTTGTGTATCGGCCCGAAATTCGGATCCACTCCAGATACGATGGGTTCTTCCTCAGCCCTTACACCCTTCTACCAACTTTCAAGAAAAAAGTTCTTCTGTTATCCTGCTGGAAGACTATAAACGGACAAACCAGACCAAAAACATAACCTCCTTGTCGGAGGTAATTACCAGTACGGTTCTTTAATACAACTACTTATAGCTCATTTTAAAGTGTAGGTTTTCAGCTCTTTTATTGCTGTGTTTTCTATTTTTGTCTACTTTGTTGCTGTTGAACTTGCGTGACTCGCATGGACTAAATGTGACTAAATTTTAAAACAGGACAACATCAAAGTGAATCCATGCTGTATTTCTGTAATGAAAAAAACATTCCTTTTCTTTTTGTCCCAAACTGTCTTTTGTTTGTCTTTTCTTGCTTAAACCGTATACTGAGTTATATTTTGGTGATCCAAAGCAGAGCATCATAAGAAACAAACAGCAGATCTGAAAGTTTTCAATCTAGAGTCTGGTCAGATTTCTGAGAGGGATTTCCTCACTTGCAACCGTTTGTCTTATCTGTGTTTCTGCAGCCGCTGAGAGTGAACGGGGTGAAAGTTTACACAGAGAATGTGGACAAGAGGCAGGTCATCATGGACATGGAGATCAGGTACGCAGTCAATATACTTTCAAATGTGTTTTCACAGAACCATGCCTGTTGTTGTATTTTGGTATGTTTTATGTCTGTCTACTGTGTATGTCTGTACTTGTACATGAAGCTTTTTGTTTTGCTGTCCATCTTGAACAGTTTTTGCTGGCAGAATATATGTTCTCAACGGGACCTCTCTGGTTAAATAAAGGATACATAAAAACCTCTCACACCTCTCGGCTTTACCATTGGTCACTTATAGTTTCTAAAAGGACAAGGCTGGTGATATTCCATATTTTTCTTATTGTTAACAATCCCCATGAACAGACCAAAACCAACAATGACCCCAGTGATCCCACTAACAAGCAGTGAATGTCACTATTTACTCATGTTTAAGTAATGCTTCTTAAAAACGACAGTGCTCAGCTGTTAGGAAGCTACTGAGCCTGAGTGCTCATATTATGCTTTTTGGCTTTTCGCCTTTCCTTTATTGTGTTATATATCTTTTTGTGCACGTTATAGGTTTACAAAGTGAAAAAGCCCAAAGTCCCCCCCAAAGGGACTTACCATCTCCACCAGAAAACACTGTTCACAAACTGCTCCAAACAGCTCTGTTGTAGTCCAGCCTTTACTTCAGATACAAACGTGGTCACTTTGGAACACACGTTATAATGCTCGCCTAGCTGCTAGCATGGCACGCCCTCATACTCTGCTTCTGACTGGCTAGTAGTCCTTACCTAGGTACTGTCAGGACACGCCCTCATACTCTGCTTCTGACTGGCTAGTAGTCCTTACCTAGGTACTGTCAGGACACGCCCTCATACTCTGCTTCTGACTGGCTAGTAGTCCTTACCTAGCTACTGCACATGTGTGACTCCCAACAAAGATGGAACAGAAGTGAGATGTCTCACTCTGTAGCTAAAACAGAGAGCTCAACACACAGGGTGAAAAGAGGAGCTGCAGCAATGTGCAATACTACAAATATATGGTGTTTTCTGAAAATTAAACCATGTAAACCTATTCTGGTACAACCTTCAAATACAATCATGAACATGAAAATGAGCATAATATGAGCACTTTAAATTTGAAACAAACTTAAAGATTTGCGTCTTCAGTCGTCACCACCCGTGAGCCACTACTGATGAAACCAGCTTTTTTCCGTTTCATAATGAAAAATGTTCTGTGTTTGCCCCAGATGAATACAAAGGCAAAACATGAAAACAAAAATGTACGTCATATCTATGTATTCCCTTCTTTGTTCCCTCACTTTCACATTATAACATTATTCCTTTTATTGCATTCTTCCTTGTAGTTTTGTCGGGAATACAGAGATCGATGTGGACATCAAGAAATACTATTGCAGAGCTGGAATTAAAAGTATACAGGTATGACTGCAGTGTGGAATGTACAATGTTAAGTGCTAATTGTAACTTTAATGCCATGTCATGATGCATTTCTGTTAGCTAGGGTCACATAGAGCAAAGAATACAAACGGTACCAGCTCCAACATGTTGCATCATTAGTTCTGAAACTATCAGTCCATTAATGAAATATACATTCAGCCAAATATGAATGGTCAACTATTCTGACAATTCATAATTTCCAGCCATCATATTATTTATCAAAAATGTCATTGTGTATTTTACATTTTGTTAAAGCACCAATAGTCAACCCTACAATATCGTCGCAATATCGACATCTAGGTATTTGGTCAAGAATATCGTGATATCTGATTTTCTCCGTATCGCCCAGCCCTATTTAAGAACAAAACATATTGATTAAACAGTGGTTTGGAATTGATACTTGTCCCAGGTATCTCAGATCGGTCAATTCCTCATCAACAATTTACTGATAATGAAAATAACTGTTAATAGTTTTGAGTTTTGATTACTCAATTAATTGAATCTTTATTCTACACAATGTCAAAAAAAAGAGTGCTCAAATTACTTTATTTGTCCGACCAACAGTCCAAAACTTGAAGATATGAAGTTATTAATGATATAAAAGAAAAGCGCAGCAAATCTTTTAGATGCTGGAACCAGTGAATCTGTAGAAAAGTTTCCATGATAAATCATTTAAAACGATTAATACATTTTTTGATTAATCAATGTCCTAGAAATGGCAGGTGATACAGTCTATGAAATGAACAGACAAAAAAGGCTGTGTCTCAAACCGCATACTTCGGTCAGTACACTGCTAATGGTCACTGACCACTTCCTGCCGTAGTGCCCACTTTTGATGGCTAGTATTGTCCCAAAAGGAACACTTATGTGAAAACACTTATCAGAAATGACGAGCGTGATGAACGTCTCTCAAAATCTGATGAAAATCTTTTAAACTGACCTTTGTTGAAAAAACAGACAGATTCAGCAGCTGTATAGCCTATTTCTCGCTTAAAATGTTTTCAGAAACACGTTTCGGTGAACTGTTTTCGTAAAATATGAGATCGTATTCCGAGCTGCCATGAAGCTCGGCTCAGACCCACGTGGAGTGTTCGTCCAATCAGCTGCCGGTCGACGTCCCTGGTCCCTCCCCTTTCCGCTTTGTAGTCAAGATGGCGCAGGTTTAGTGTGAGTAGGGTCCATCGTTCCACACTGAACTGTTTGACCGTTTTTAGGGGGTCATCCGGGTACTTTCAGTGCACTGACTTTTTGCGTTATCTACACTATATACTTAAAACTGTTTGAAGTGACAGTAAGCAGTTTGAGACACAGCCAAATTGTTCCAGCAGCTGAAAAAAACCCGGAAAAAAGTAAACAAAACAATTTTACATAGTATGTTCAAGTCTATTCAGTGCAATTATTCACCAAATATTTAAAATTGACCCACATGAACAAGCACATTAATATTATTTTAGAGGATAAAAAGAGACATTATTAATTGTATATAGTATCAATTATTCCTTATATTAATTCCTGACATGCCCGAGACACTTTTACATCATGTGTTGACACAGCACTGATAAAGGAGACGTTATCCACTCGGCTGTTGGCAGAAGATCAGGCCATATTTGCTGTTGCTGATAAAGGAAGGGAGAGAAAGTGAGTGGAGAGAAGAGTGGGAAAGATTTACATAGAGAAACGGCTGTGAGTACAAGGTAGAGTCAATATTTGCCTTGTGTATGGCTTAAAGGACAATTCCGGTGCAAAATGAATGTACCCATGTGGTTAATAACACATGGGTACAGAGTCAACCGTTCTCTGGGATATGTTTTCATGCTAATCGAATGTGACCAGTTTTAGCGCTAACCACTAATTAGCTTGTAACGCTAGTAGTCGGGGGACTGGTAAAGTATCTTAATGCTTGTGTTTACATGTAGGGACCCTCATTATGCTACCGTGGAAGTGTGGTGATATTTTGAGCCGTGTTAGCGGTATAGAAATAGCGATTTCTTTCTTTTTTTCTTTTACCAGTGCCCCGACGACTAGCGTTACAAGCTAATTAGTGGTTAGCGCTAAAACTGGTCACATTCGATTAGTATGAAAACATATCCCAGAGAACGGTTGACTCGGTACCCATGTGTTATTAACCCCTAGGTTCATTTTGCACCGGAATTGTCCTTTAAATTGTATAGCTGCTGTTGACTCAAGCAGCTTTTCATAGACTGATGAAGAAATAAGTAGTTAAGATGCCGTAGATGTTACTGCTTATCAGGAATGATGAGTCCCACTCTAAGAAGGTCTTTAGGAGTTTTCTTCCCATATACTATGAGTACACTAACTCTCTCCTGTTTTGTCATGTCAGTTACTGAAAAGAGAGCTTCTTTCTTTGGTTTAATGGATGCTGACACACATAATAAGTGATACAAACAATCTGATGCATATGATTTAGAAGGCATCCCCCTTCAGGCAGCAGGGTGTTGGGAATAAACAAATGGCTATCCTCAATCTTTCCACTGCAGCCAGTTTGATAAGCAAAACGTTGGTATTTGATTACTCAGAGTGAGCTACGACCAAATTTGGTGCTGCAGACAGGCAGGCTACATATCTGAGGTTTGAGTCACTGCAGCCACTGAGAAGGCAGTGTACTTAATGGAAATCTCTGAGGGGAAACTATCACTTTGTTCTTAAGAATTATACACTCATATCTGTAGCTACAGTTTAACATGAAAACAACCTGCTCCAGATTTTTGTATCTGCTATGATCATCACTTTTTTGTTTGAGAGTTGATAATTGATTAAAATCCCAGATGATTTAAGCCCAGATCTTTTCTCCTTGTGGTCTTTTGCACCACAAAGATTTTTATTATGTCAGCATTTCACAGTCTATTATCAGTGGAGAAAGCCAAAAGTCAAATAAAGAGTTTGGCCTTGTTTTTTTTTTAAAAGAACTAGGCCAGTGTGTTTATTAGATTAAGGTACTGGGCAAGCGTAGAGCATCAAAAGAAAGACAAGACAAGTGACAGTAGTAGAGCATAACGCACAGATCAGTAAAATATCTGCACAATACTGGTGTGATCCAACACAAGTAAAAGTGGGGTAATTCTCTGGTATTCTGGGTAATTTGGAGTCATTTTTGTGGGGGGTTGGTTTGTAAAGATTTCAATGTTTTTCTTCTCTGCACAGACCCACAGGGACATTTACATGTATCTTCAGAAAACCATAATATTAACCATAGTGAAAGTTGTCTATAAATGCCTCATGTGTAGGGTTGACTATCAGACCTAAAGGCTTTTTTGGTTCCAACTCTTATTCTCTAATCACTTTCTAATTTAAGTAAAACGTTGGTAGGCAACGTTTGTGAATTACTGCTTATGTTTAAACAACATTCATACTTTGACATGTTTGGCTTCTTTTGATAAAATAAGAAAAGGGGTTGTAGAATTACCATATTAATACATGAACATGTTGACACTGGGAAAAAAAAGGAGTTGCTTTTAATCTTATTGTACATGTGTATAGTGACAATAAAAGGCATTCTATTCTAATATAACCTGTGGTTTTTGCAAGGATTATTATTATTTTTCTGCTGCGCAATTGCATTTTTGAGGGGCTTCTGTAGTTCTGTAGTGATTTGGCTCGGGCATGGCCAGTGGGTCCATAGCACTCTCTAATTGAGGAACATATGGTATCATTTATTTAATTTGTTTTGCCAGACAGAAAGTCAGCTATCTTGGATTTCATGCATTCATTTTCATTTCATGAACACATGTTTGAGAACTTTAGGGTGCACGAAAACTCAACATTTTGCAGCCATGTTCAACATAGCATTTTTGACGACCTTCATACACTCAAAAACTCACCAAAGTTCATGCACACATCAAAACCTGTGAGCATTGTGAGCTTATACCATGATTTCGTTTATGTGTTTTTAGCGGGCTCCATAGTGCTCCCTAATTCATAATTTAGACAGTTAACAGTTGTGCCTATATTCACGAAATTTGGTACGGACATTGCTCTATTCATTTTGGATATATTTCCAAGTCAGCCATTTTGAATTTATGCGTTTTCATGTATTTTACGCAAATGTTTTCAAACTACTCCCAGGTAGTTTGTCAGATTTGTCTCATTTTTGGGACAAATCTGTCACATGCATGATAAGAGTCCAGACCTGGAGACATCTACATGCCCACAGTGAGTCACGGTCATAGTGCCACCTACTGGGAACAGGAGGTCAGCCTTATGTGACAATCATCATATTTACATGACATTTTCATGGTGTGGTCTACACATGATATACAGCAACAGAACATATAATTAGTGTGTGTTCTCTAGCGCCAAATAGTGGACAGAGGAAGTGTTACAGGCAACCGGCATCCCGCCAGTACCCAGGGGCAAGGGCTGGTTCATTGCTGCTTGCAGCTTTAATTGCTATTATTGTTGTATTATTTATTGTTAATTTTTAATTATTTTATTTCATTTATATTTTAATTATGGATATTTTCTTTATTTAGTGTTTCTACTGTAAAGCACTTTGTAACTTGGTTTTGAAAAGTCCGATACAAGACTTTCTCACCTAGTTTGCCAACATCTATGACACTTCTGTAAAGCCATGGTTGTTAACATTCCTCATCTCAAAAGTCTGTCCCTGGCCACTTCCACATACCAATTGGCGTCCAGCAGGGAAAAGAAGGCCCCAAGATGACCTAGTCTAACAGTGACATCTCTAAAGACATAGATGTCATGTAGTCTAATAGAACACTTCAATCAATAAAAAAAAGACAATGAACATAAATAGGTTCTGTTGTAATAATGAAATGTGTACAGTAGACACATCACTGTGACTGATTCATAATGTTTTTGTTTCCTCTGTCCAGCTTCATGGAACGATGAGAGTGGTGATGGAGCCTCTGCTGGGGGCCATGCCTTTGATCGGAGCCCTATCCGTCTTTTTCCTCAAGAAACCAGTGAGTACCTTGTAGGGCTGTCAACATATATTCTGAATTCTAATACATATTCAAATTGTAAAACATTAGAACCTGAAAATTTATATTCAAATATTGTGGGGGGCATCTGCCTCACGCGTTTTGGCTTGGGCCTGGGCCGCTGCTCTATAAACATTCAGCTTCCTGTCTCATTGAGCCAAGCTGGTCGTTAAGAGTTTATAGCGAGCGGGATTGCTGATGACCGTCTATCACATGACTGGCATTACCCAAAGTAAACAAACAAACGTTCAGTAGACTTGTTCCCGACCTGTCGCGTGAGAGCGCAACGTCATGGGAGCGCCGTGACTATTTATACTCGCGCGTGGTGGCCACAACACTAGTTGCAGTCTTCTCCTGAACAGAGGTGGCGCTAATGAGGAAAGGCTACCGACTTTGCTATTTCTACGGACTAGAAGAAGAAGAAACAGATAAACAATGGCAGACCTGGCAGCATCATTGACGTCAATGTCAACCGTGGCTAAGATGATATTGGAGTCAATGATGAGGAAGAACAGCTACTTTTGAGCCTGCTTGCAAAGAAACAAAGAAAAAGGTGGAATGTTCGTCCTTTGACTAACGCCTGACATAAATATGGCGAGTTCAATATCCTCATGAAACAAATGAGGATGATAGACAAAGAGAAGCACTTTGAATACTTCAGAATGTCTGCACAACGATTGGATGACCTACTTGATGGGATCAAGCCTTTCATCACCATAAAAGAACTCATCTTAACCCAGTAAGTTTACAAGAGAGTCTTGCAGTCACTCAGAGAGTCCTGGCATCACGTTGTCCTCAAACTCGTCCATGCTTCCTGTTTCCGCTTTGTCGTGGGCTGCTGAAAAAAAATATAGTGATGCACGACCTCTAATCTAGGTAATTTTGACTCACATTGGCGCGCGACAGGTCGGGAACGGCGACTGTGAAAAGGCCTTAACTGTAGAGACAACTAGATTCGGGAAATTCTGTCCGTAAGGACCAACAACGAAATCTTCAGACAAATTCAGGGAACGGCAAGAGACTTGTTGTTTCTGACCAAATTACAATCCGGCTGCGTCGTGCCTCCTGCTTAGGGCTGTGACGATAAATGCATCAACGCAATACTGGCATTGACGTGACACTACCACTGTGATGACATCATCACCGTCATCACGGCATTATTTATTTTATTATATTTTTTTGCTGATGAAAGTTACAGGAGTGCATATGTCATGGGATATGAAATGGAAACTGGTACAACCGGCATCCCGCTAGTACCCCTGATGTGCTGGGTACTAGCACACCTTGCAGCTTTAATTTGTTTTGTTATGTGAATAGATCTTTTAAAATACACAATTATGGTTCAATAAATATACCTATATATATATATATATATATATATATATATATATATATATATATATATATATATATATATATATATATATATATATTAGTGGCCGTTATCGCCGTTAACGTGAGACTCTTATCGGGCGATAAAAAATATCGCCGTTAATCTATTGTCAAAGCTGGGTTGGGAGCTGGTCTATAGGATACTACGCAGCTATGATGACTTTGACCTTGATATTTTAGCGTGGATGTATACAGCCTACTGACTGTAAAACAGTTCATCACAACCTCTTATGTAGGTCTACAGTTCATAATGTTTAACTGAATAAACAGTTAGTAACAGTGTTTCCCACACAGACTAATGTGCGGCGAGGCGCCTCACAATCAACACCGCCCGCCGCACTTGCGTTTATTCATTTTTTTAATGCTATTTAAAACATGCTGTATATATATATATATATATATATATATATATATATATATATATATATATATATATATATATATATATATATATATATAGGTATAGGTATATTTATTGAACCATAATAAAAGTAGTTATGTCTCCCATTGTATTGGCTTGCCCTCTAATGTACATAATGCGCAAAAATAGATATATCCATATATATTCGAACATGTTTTTTAAAGGAATATTAAGTCATGTTGACAGCCCTAGAACAGAATATTTTTAGTGCAAATGTAATTTTGTTAATCCAATTTTCAAAGCGGATTACGTTTTTTCATTAAGTTTTAAATGAGAACAGATTAATAATAAATTTTATTAATATAGTGTTTTTCACAATACTCAAAGACACTTTGCAGAGTTAAAAAAAGGAAACAACACACAAATATTAAAATATGCCCTATATACAACACATACTTGGATACATTAGCCAAACTCCGGTGTACCGATTGAAAGAGGGCTCCATGTTTTTGCAAATTGTGAAAGAAAAGCCTGAACAAAAAAACGCTGTGTAATGCACTGAAATCATTTCAATAGCATTTTGCAAAAGCACAAATGAATACTGCATGGCTATACCTTATTATGTTTCTGCTGGTACTGTACAGTTGTACCAAACCACAGCATTCTCAACTTCCTGAACGCTGCCCAGCTCCCCAGTTCTTTTTTTATCAGTGCATTCCTTCATCTCTGACTGCTGTCTTCCTTCCTGTGATACTTTTGATAGGCTTTGGTACTGGTGCCTACATGAAAAGAATCAGAGATGGGAACGGCCTGTCATGAGCTATTGCTTATTTCTACCACATCCAGACCACCAGACAGATGTGTTATTTGTATCTTCTGCATCTGGGTGGAGTTCACTGATAAGCTCCTTTTTAGGCGTTGTTGTTTGGTGAGTCGATGATGCATCTTCCCATCCTGCACTACAAAGGACCTGTCATCACTGCGGTTACATCAGATGTAGAGCGATTTGTTTTGTGGAGTAGTTAGTGGGGATTGTCAAATCCAGTTTTCTATGTTAAGTCATTGAACGTAGCATTTCTAGTAGCTTTTTCCGTAGCTCAACCGATAACATAAAAAATCTGTACCTGGCTGACAAATAATGTCTCACAGTGCATATCCTCATCATCAGCTAATAGTTCAATGAAAACTGCCGTTTCCTTTAATTTCCCTTGAATTATTCCCCTGTGATTGTAAGCATGAGTTCCTGGTTATGTTTTAAAATGGGGTAACACGATTCATAATCGTGTAAATAGTTTAAAACAATCTCAAGCCATCTAACATCTTGAATTAAATCGAGAAACCACCTGAACTTGTGTACATTAGATCCCAAATAATTAAATCAATAGGGCTAATACAAGAGCCCACTCTTTAAATGGGCTCCTTCACAAACGTCCTATCTCCACAGCTGACCCTTGTCCAATCACCGAGAACAAATCTGTTCAGTTTATAGGCGCCAGTACAATCGTACTTTTTGCTAATTTAAAGCAAAAAAAAGTGAACCACGTCGTAGCTCATTGACCAAAGTTCAACTTCAACTTTCTTACCTTTCTAAACAGTTGGTACACTGAGTAGATTGACAGACTGATTAAAAGCTAAAGCATGCTGTGGTATGTTGTTTTTGGCAGTTGTGGGATAGCAACACTATAACTTTACTTTAATACACTTATTTTACCATGAGTTAAATAACAGAGATGCATTTGCTTCTCTTGCTAAATTGAATGAATCATTTAAATAATTAGTTTTGTCATCAGATCCCATCCTGCACTATTTAAAGTAACACTAAGGCTGGTTTCTACATGTTTCAACTTGAATGCAACTTCAGTTTCCTGCCACTTTTGAGCCATCCAATTATTTTGGTAACAACGTTGTATTGTTGTGGTTTATTGTTTTATATATGGTGGTAACACCCATAGTAAAGGCTAGCAGCAAAAGTCAGCCAACACTTTTGACCAGTTTTGGTGATATATTTAAAGGTACAATATGTAACATTTCTGCATTAAAATGTCTAAAAACGACCATACCTATGTTATATATTTTTTTGAGTTGTGTAGTTACACTCTCCCAAATGTTTCCACCAAACTTCAAACCCAGAGAAATCTGTTAGTTTATTTTCAGACACGCCACGTTTCCTTTCCTTCCTAGTCGCCTGTCAGTGGCGTCATATAACCTTTCACCCTCTAGTTCCTCGTAACTTCCTTCAAAACACGGCTCCCAGATGATACGTTTGAGCGTAATTGTAAATCATACAATGTCACAGGAAAAAATACTCCTAACCACAATACTGCTTTTTCTGCCACGCAGCATCATTTTGTGATTGATAATATGCCACTTTGCAACACAGTAAAACAGCAGATATCTTATTTATTGATACATATCAATATCGATCCAGCTTAACGTTACTACAGTGTGTTGGTTGACAACTTTAATGCTAGCTAGCTAATGCTTGGTGGATAACATTATAGGGTTAACACATTGTTCAACATGCTCATAAAGTTATTGGTAGCATGATTGTTTTCACCACGGATAAAAGCAGCGTTGGGCTAACCCACGAATGAGTTTACCAGTAATGTTAACGTTAGCTGTATAGATCGACGACTAATCTAATGCTAATTTAGCCAGCTAGCACCCCAGTCTGTCTGCCTGAGATAACAGCTGACAACACAGCCGGGACATGTAGCAATAGCCAGCTACCGTTAGCCCATAGCCAGCCAACACACAGTCACCATTACAGCAATCCATACAGTATAAGTACTATACAGCATTTCACTCCGGTGCCGGGTGCTTACGACGCTAACGGCAGTTTAATGAAGCGTTGGGAAACAGACCATATCAGACCCAGACCCGAGTCGCAACAGTGGCCATCCATAGCTAATGTTAGCTACGTCTCCGTTAGCGCTATCTACCGGTGTTCGTGCTGAAAATCTCCTCCCTGCCGAATTTCTCACCCCTTCGCGTTTAGCTGTCTTTACAGTTAGCTAAATCAACCCGATAAGCACCAAAACAAATAGTTAAGATTAAAGAAAAGTGAAGGGGGAGATCGTTTCGGGCAGCTTGCTGCGGCACAACGGCCGTCCTTGCTGTCCCGGCCGGAGATTCCCCCGGCAATCCCCACCCATACCCGTCTCTCAGGCTCGTTGAGTAGCTAGCTAGCGTTACAACAAACCCCGTCCACGCCGGTGTTGAAACCATCCATAAGGTGACAGTGACATGTGAAATATATTGTGATAGTCACTGTGTTTTAGCTGCTGGCTAACGTTAGCTTGCTTGCTCACTAGCTAGCTAACTGGTCAGCTACCAATACAGATCGAATCAAGAAAAACGTAATTATATTGGGGAAAATGCAGCTATGTTATTAGAATTACATAAATAAACGTTACTAAACGTAAAGTGAATACATTTGAATGGGTAAACTTGTCCGTGAACAGATGCATTCTAATCAGCGAGGTGGTTTACAACTCCCATAATTCCACGCAATTTACCAACATCATCAAAAGTCCGTGTATACAATCCATTGTTTTGGTTGAGAGACCCCTAGCGGCAGAAAGTTACATATTGTACGTTTAAAGCGCCTGCAGAGAACCTCAGTACTCAGTCGCTTGCACACATACATATTGTGCATTATGACAAATTAAGTTTGTATTTTCTTTTTATGCCAACATTGCAAGGATTATTATATCCTGTGTGCCGTTATTTTTAATGGGTTTTGTGAAACCCCCACGCTGCTGTCATTTTCTTCCTGTGCCATTCTGGCAGAATGGCATTGTGGTCTACTGCGGTCTACATCTAGAGTGCTAACTAGGCCACAGAAAGACATATGCCTACTTCACTGTGTTGCACACAAGAGCATGAAACACATGGTCACATATGTATACTGTACATTTAATTTTCATATATCCATGCAGACTAACACACACACATATGAGGATTAAAGAGGAACTCTTATCAATTTCACACATCATATCTATTTACAGTGCTCATATTTTGCTTTTGGGCTATTCCCCCCCTGCATGTCCTGCACTGACCTGAGTAAGAGGTAAACTGTGCTACATCGTGTCTCCCCCATCTGTAGCACTGTTGTCGGCCAGAGCGTCAGCATGCAGACTGTGGTGAAGGACAGTATTATTTAGGTGATTGAGACAAGAAAGTCTCCTATATGGTTCCAGGGCTTTGATTATGTTGCTGCCTTGATCTGTTACCATCACTATTCGGCTGAGGGAACTAGGGTCAAGTTTTTTTTTTACGTTTCTTCATTTGGATCCATTAGGGGGGTGGCAGCAGCTCAGTCCGTAGGGAGTTGGATTAGAAGGTCCCTTGAAATTAGGGGACTATGTATGAAAATGTGTGTAATTCCTAAACCGTTCCTCCAATTTTGATTTAAATACCCTCAAAATAAAGCTGAAAGTCTGCACTACAATTCCATCTCGAGGATTTCATTTCAAATCCATTGTGTTAGCGCACAGGGCCAAAATTATGAAAATTGTCACTGTCCAAATATTTCCGGACCTAACTGTATATATATATATATATGTAAGGTGCTACAGGTGTGGTTACGCGCACTGTATCCGGGCACGCTGCTGATGACGGCATAAGGAAGCGCCAAGCTGAGCTGGAGGGTAATGTTTTCTGGGCGCTGATTGCCGGGCAGCATGAGGCAGTCACTTCCTCTCGGGCGCTTAGGCTTCATTAAATGTGTGAAGGTGCGCAGATACAGTGAAAAAAAACACAGGAAACAGTGGCATAGGGGAAGGCATCGGCCAGATCAGTGCGTGACACTTGCCGTCGGCTTCACCGGGTGGGCTTGCAAATTTTGACTGCATGGCTCTTTGTTACAAGAGTACTGTGATATTGCTACTTTTACTTAATTAATATGTCTGAGTATTTCTATTTCTATGACTCTTTGGTTTGAATACGTAACTTGTAAAGACATTTAAGCAGTTTCATACGTTACTTTTTTCCCATTGCTCTTCATCTTCTTCAGCCGTAAAAACAGCTTCCATCATAAGTCTCTTTTATAACCTTTTTCAATTTTGCGGTCACTCTTAATCCTTAACATGCTGAGACACACAGACACATTCCTCCTCTCTTTGGCTTTTACTTGTACACTTCCACCTTACAATATGAATGGTATGTTATGTCAAGTCCACATATACATTAACCTTGACAACTGGCTTGCGACTTGCTCTCCTTTTATGGCCCGTGGGCTGGTGTTATTTTGAGCTGGGTGCCTTCCCAACAGGAGTCTGGTGATTGTCTCGTGAACTCCACCAGTTTGTGTGATGATGATTGAGCGCTGAACTGCAGTTGATCCAGACTGGTTCACAGAATAAAACAAATACTCCTGCTCATTCTGACTGATTTGTTTACTCTTTTAAAATCAAATCATCCTGATTATCAGGACGTAGAGCCTCCCTGTCTCAGCCCGTCTCGCTCAGGCCTGGTAGTCACTGCTTGCTCGCCTCACCTCTGCATCTCCATCAAGACTACACCCCACTGTTTGCCTCTATTCTCTGACAAAATGGTAGCAAGCAGTGAACCCAAACTCCAGGCTTCTTTATGGACACGACGTCCATGTTTTAATAAAGTCTATGCTGCTGCTTGAACTGCAGCACCACTCCTTATATTTTTACTTCTTCTACCATGCTGCTGCTATTACGACTACACTTAGTACTGCTGTACTCATACAATCACTTTACCACCTCTGCATCCTTTGATAAAACTAATGCTAATGCAGCTACTATTACTGCTGCTTTAACTCACACTTCTTTAGCTGCTTCTAGGGTTGGGCAGTATGATGTTATGCAATGAGACTGTTTATACTAAAGCAGCTTTCCCCTAATGCTTTTGACAATATCATGTACTCATACTGCCACTGCTTTTAAAATTGCTCCATCAGCACTGCTACTAAATGGAATACTCCTATGACTACTGCACATTCAGGTATAACAGTACTGCTGCAACCTCAACTGGTCCTGCTATAATCATTGCTGCCTGTACTGCTACTAGAGCACTACCACTTTACCAGCTGTTATTGCAGTATCAGTAATCCTAATAAACTGGTTCCTTAGGTAACCCAGTTTTATATTGAAGTATATAAGCCTCAAAACTGGGTCAGAAAACGAGGTTAAGCTCCCATTCTGAATATGAAAATCTTGGTTAACGTGCGTAGATGTTCCCTTTTATGTAAGCTGCATCTGATTGTAGGGAACATGTTGCATTTCATCATCATCATTTTTGTGTCAACATTAACATGGCCGGGTTCAGCACCTCCTATAAGAATAAATAAGAGGACATTGCAGTGTACAGGTTTATTTTTCAATTGCTATATGCTCTGCTCAGTGCACATCTAAAGGCCCTGACACACCAAGCCGACCGCTGGCCGGCAGTCTGAGCCGGGCTGACGGCGACCGACCGTCGGCCTAGTTGGCTGTTCGGCTTGGAAACCAGAGTGAGGAAAACAAACAAACGACTGTGACTGGCACACCCAAGGCTCCTTTCATTTTTCACTAGAAGAAATACGGCAATGTATAAAAGGCTCCATTACCTTGTACCTCACGTTATGGCTCCGTAGCAGACGTTTTGTTAAAAATAGGCTAACGATTGCGTCATAACCACGCGACTTACTGTCGCATAGTAGAGGAATTACCGTACAGTACAGGAGAAGCTCGCAGGCAGTTTCGACTTACATTAGCTGTTTAGTTTAATTACAAATGTTAACTAGCATTTTAGTTAGCAATAATTAGCCTGTATCTATGTTATCTCCTTACATATACCTACGCTCTCCGTCTCTGCAAGATTGGGAATGATTGAGATTTCTCTTGGCACAGCTACCAGAAGACTTACAACTTGCAGACACGTTGGTCACGTCACGTCTACGGCGGCAAGCTCAGTTTGCAGCTGCGCAGTAACGCTCAGCCCTCACCGGAAAAGTGACTTCACTGGTCTCAGTCGAAGTATATGGTGTAGCTGTGTCCATTTCTTTTACTGTCTATGGGTACATTGTATGTACACTCAAATTAGCAGTGCATTGTGGCCATTTTTGTAGTGGAATGAAATTAACTGTGGAGAATTCAAACACCAATGCAAAATGGTGAACACACTATATAGTGCAGTATTTCTGTGATAGGGAACAGTTTATTAGTCTCAATTCTTCAGTAATCAAAGTGAAGGGATCCTTGTTAATGTAATGTAAGCAATACCTTATTTGTGTTTTATATTATCGAGAATGCAAACCTTTTTACTGGCTATTTATTTCCTTCAAAGTGATTCAATTGTTTTTAATTCAAGCATTTGGTGAGGAACAACTTCTGTTTAACAGGCAGAAACCTCAGGCAGACCCTGGTTGTTGGTGGGCAGCCATCTACAACCCCAAATCAGAAAAAGTTGGGACAGTATGGAAAACACAAATTAAAAAAGAAAGTAGTGATTTCTAAATGTACTTTGACTTGTATTTCATTGCAGACCATACAACAGCACATAATTGAATGTGTTCCTCATGATTTTTATTGTTGGTTTTTTTTTTTCAAAAAAACAAAATTCCTATTTTGGTTCTTGCAACACATTTCAAAAAAAGTTGGAACAGTAAAGCATTTACTACTTTGTAATGTTGCCATTCCTTTTCACAACACTTAAAAGACCAGGCCAGTCAAGTACCCGTATCCTCTTCCTCCGCAGCCAGGACTTTGTAATGTGTGCAGAATGTGGTTTTGCATTATCTTGTTGAAATATGCATGGACGTCCCTGGAAAAGATGTCTTCTTGAAGGCAGCATAATGTGCTCCAAAATCTCTATGTACTTTTCAGCATTAATGGTGCCATCACAGAAGTGCAAGTTACCTTTGCCAAGGGCACTGACACAACCCCATACCATGACAGACCCTGGCTTTTGGACTTGTTGCTGGTAACAGTCTGGATGATCCTTTTCTTCTTTGGTCTGGAGCACACGGCGTCCATTTCTCCCAAAAAATACCTGAAATACTGATTCATCTGACCACAGTACACGTTTCCACTGTTTGATGGTCCATCCCAGATGCCTCCGAGCCCAGAGAAGTCGACGGCGCTTCTGGACACTGTTAACATAGGGCTTCCTTTTGGCACAGTACAGTTTTAACTGGCATTTGTGGCTGTAACTACGTATTGTGGTACTTGACAAAGGTTTGCCAAGTAGTCCTGAGCCCATGTGGTGATATCGCTTATAGATGAATGACGATTCTTGATGCAGTGCTGCCTGAGGGATCGGAGATCACGGTTGTTCAGCTTAGGCTTGCGCCCTTGTCCTTTACGCACTGAAATTCCTCCTCATTCCTTGAATCTTTTTATTATGTTATGCACTGTTAAAGGTGAAATAAACAAATGTCTTCCTATCTTTCTTTGAGGAACATTGTTTTTAAACATTTCAATAATTTTCTCACGTATTTGTTGGCAAACTGGCGATCCTCGGCCCGTCTTTGCTCCTAAAGGACTAGACCTTTCTTGGATGCTGCTTTTGTACCAAATCATAATTACAATTACCTGTTGACATCACCTGTTTCAAATCACATCATTATTTAACCAATTTACCTGATTACTAGCCCTAAATTGCTCCTGTCCCAACCTTTTTTGGAATGTGTTGCAGGTCTGAATGACAGGAAAGGATGTATATTTACAAATTAAATTAAGTTGACCAGACAAAACATGAAATATTTTGTGTTCACATTGTCTGCAATGAAATACAAGTCAAAGTACATTTAGAAATCACTACTTTCTTTTTTTATTTGTGTTTTTCATACTGTCCCAACTTTTTCTCATTTGGGGTTGTAATAATCTAATCATTCAGTTACTGAAAAATGAATCCATATAATGATTTGGTTACTGAAAAATGAATCCATCTCAGCTAAATTCATTTAAAGTCCCACACAGACACATTTTAAAGAATGTAAAACTACTCTCTTATGATCAATATTTTGTTTTTAACATGGTTTACCCACATAAAAAAGTGATATCAACTCCTCTTTCTCCCTCATTGAGAAATCCAATGCTCTAGCTTGATTGAGACTCATTCGGTGACTACATTCTAGATTGGCCGATAAAAGAGCAGCACGCATCTAGATGACTAGATCAAATTGGAGATTCAGCCATGGCTCCCATGGCATGAAAATGTCACTTTATGAGTTTTTTTAACATTAATATGAGTTCTCCCAGCCTGCCTATGGTCCCCCCAGTGGCTAGAAATGGTGATAGGTGTAAACCGAGCCCTGGGTATCCTGCTCTGCCTTTGAGAAAATGAAAGCTCAGATGGGCCAATCAGGAATCTTCCCTTTATGATGTCATAAGGGGAAAGGTTACCTCCCCTTTCTCTGCTTTGCCCGCCCAGAGAATTTGGCCCACCCATGAGAAACCGAAGCATGCATAGATATATATAAAGCCTAGATGTCTCGTCCGCGCTGCTGGCCAATGGAGGTCGACGTCCGCACCTGGCGGCCATCTTGCCACGGTCAGCTTGCTCACTCATAACATTGTGTTTTAATGGTGCATGTACTTTTTAAATAACCATAACTAGCTCAATTTCTTACCGATTTCAAACGGTTTGGTTTGTCAGAGATGTAGTTATGACATACTTATGAATAATTATAACCATGGACTTCTATATGAAAATAACAGAACATATAGGTACCTTTTCTGTTGCTCACCACCTGACATCAGAAATGCCCCTTCAATTACAGTATTCAAAATCAGGCTCAAAACACCTATTTACATTATCCTTCCCTGTTTTAATTGTTTACCCTGTTATGTCTGTAATTAAGAGTTTGTCTCTTGATGTCGTCTTAGCTTAAATCATAGAGTATGTGTATTTATTTATTGTATTATTCTTTAGCTAATGCGCTATATACAGCACTTTGGTCAGTGCAAGCTGTGGGTAAATGTGATCTAAAAATAAACTTTACTTACAATGAATATACACACGCACAAGGTATTTGATATTTATGTTAAATCAATAGGCTACTAAAACTGTACAGAATGGCAACATGAGATATATATCCTTTTATAATAGGAATATTACTAATATAATAAAAGGATTTGAATTATTACATAGTTATTTTAAACGCATTTAAACTATTATAGAAGTGACATTTATTTGCAATAAAAAATAGGTACAAGATTTCCCTTTACAATTATACATAAAGAAATGTTGCATGTTGAAATCCCCACCCTGTAGAGAGAACAACACTACTGTGGGGGTATACACATGGAGGACAGACATACAAAATGACCCAAAAACATAGCTTGGGCTAATGCCCTTTGAAAAGGACGATTTTATTGATCTTCTGTCGCATGTTGTTTGTCTGTAAGCTAAGGTTAGTCATTTTTAAAAACATGAGACATGTACCCAGATATATAAATTATTGTCAACATTTTCAACCCTTTTTTTCCTTCTTTCAACATTAAGGGTAAGGACAAAAATACACACCTAAATTATCATATGTTTTGGGTAATTGTATGTAGGTATGTGTGCAAGTATGCACTTTAGAATAAGACAACCACACTAAACTAGTTATAAAAAGGTATCCAAAAGAAACATCAGTGATTGTGTAAACAAACTTCTAATTAACCAGCTAATAACTCCAACCACAACTACATCCACAAATATTGTAATTTAGACAAAAGACTAGCTAGCTAGCTAGTCATAAAATTGTCACTGGTGTCAGTACACTGATACACAACTCTGCTGCACGATTAAGTTGTTTTTCGAAAAGAAAAGCTGCAATTTCAACATGTTCAAGCATCCAGAATTATAGCCACGTTAATAACATTTGTAAGAATCCAAACCGTTTGTAAATCCGTCAAGATTTCAGCGAGATAAGAGTATTTGTGTTCGTGCAGATCACTCACCTCACATCAGGTACCACAGAGTCCACCAGAAAGCTTGACTGTGACAAGATGGCCGCCGGTGATGCCGTTGGAAACTCCACCATAAGACAGCTAGGCTTTATATATATCTATGGAAGCATGAATGAGCAAAGCATGGTAGTTGGTCAAGGCCACGCAGACACAGAAATGGCACGTCCTAAGGAAAGCTCATTGTGGGACTGGCTCTAGTGGCTGTAATTCTGCACCAAGGCTGAATTTCGGGAAAGAGACGTAAGATACAGTATTAGGAGACCACTAAGGTCTATATAAAAGAGACTTCAGATACAGTATTAGGGGACCACTAAGGCCTATATAAAAGAGACTTCAGATACAGTATTAGGGGACCACTAAGGTCTATATAAAAGAGACTTCAGATACAGTATTAGGGGACCACTAAGGTCTATATAAAAGAGACTTCAGATACAGTATTAGGGGACCACTAAGGCCTATATAAAAGAGACTTCAGATACAGTATTAGGGGACCACTGAGGTCTATATAAAAGATACTTCAGATACAGTATTAGGGGACCACTGAGGTCTATATAAAAGAGACTTCAGATACAGTATTAGGGGACCACTGAGGCCTATATAAAAGCATCCAAAAAGCATCATGTCATAGGACCTTTAAAGGTTTATTTTACGCAAATACTACTTTCTGTCCAAGTACTTTATAGTTTTAAAAGTTGTTTTTTTTTCCTGCAATTCAACTTGGTTACTAAGAGTTGCACGTTGCACTATTTGTGTAATTAGCATAATTAGGTCATTACCATCTTACTTTTTTTAATTGACAACAATTTTTGGAAACAATGATAAACAACAAGAACATTCTGCATTCAATTTTGACAGTTTGCCGACTACTTGGTCCACATCCCAATAACACTGGCCTAAGAGCGAGAGAGAGAGATGCCATGGTAAAGGCCATTGTCACCACAGGTATATATTTGATTGTGGAAATTGCAGTAATTTGCAAGAGACAACTTCTCACGTTGAGCACACTTATGCGTGTGTCGTTTATTTTCATAGGAAAAACAATTAATTCAGAAAATGGTGCTGCCCAGCAACCAAACCCCCACGGGT
This sequence comes from Gymnocephalus cernua, assembly GCA_023631565.1. NCBI lineage: Eukaryota > Metazoa > Chordata > Actinopteri > Perciformes > Percidae > Gymnocephalus > Gymnocephalus cernua. The sequence goes on from CM042436.1 coordinate 5,450,044, forward strand.
CCCACGCCATCACACATTTAAATGGGCCGCGATCCCTGAACAAACGTATTAACATGAAGTGACTAAGGACAGTAAATTACATGTACAACATATTACATTTAACAACAAAGGTGAATTATGTATGTCACATTCACTACATAATATTATGAGTAAAACCTGTGCTAAGCCACCTTAAATCTGCTGTTTGACATGTCCTGCAAAGATGCAAGTAAAGATGGCTGATAGGAGGTGTGTGTGTGTGTGTGTGTGCGTGTGCGTGTGTGCGTGCGCGTGGGAGTAGAAGGAGGAGGGGTAGACGGTATCTTAACCGAGGAGTCGAGGAGGTACAAATTTGGGAAATGAGAAAGGCCCATATAGTGTATATAGCTTCTTTTTGTTCATTTATGATTCATCACTCAATCACTTTTCCTTTGCTTTTGACTCATGAGCTTTTGTAAAAAGATCATTTCCCCGATGTGGGATCAGTTCTTTGTTCCATCCGCGTTTTTTTTATTAGTGATGAGACACTTTTTCACATTATGCATCTTATTTTATTTACTCTCCTGATCTTCTGTTGATTCTAACAGATGTTTATTTGGTTATGTGATGTCGTTTCCAAGTACCTTACTACATACTTCCTGTTTGTATGAATGCTAACCCAATCTGCTCTATTGATTATCAGGTTGATTGAATTAGAGTCCGGCTCCTCAGCTTCTGCTCTCCTGACTCATGACGCCGTCAGAGAGGAGCTGATAATGTGTAGACAAAGAGCTTGAGCAGAGTATGTTAGTTTCACTGATTGTTTCATACCAAAACCTTTATATTTAATGTATCTGCTGTAGCTGAGAAAAGTTGCATATATTATATATTAAGGAAATTTGCAGATGTATAATTTTTTTCCTCAAATCATGCTTAGTGTTGGACTAATTCAGGCTTTTGAATTGGACTAATTGCCAATATTTTGTTCCAGCATTCAGTTTATTTCATTATTTTGATGCCAAAACATTGCACACAAAAATAATTCTTCAGGTGTTCCTCATTAGCCAATTTTTATAAATATCATGAAAGCTGAGCTGTTTCAATAGGTAGTACACATTCTTCCCACAAATCCTCCAACATGCACATGCACGTTATTAACATTTCTGTAAATGTGCCAGTGTTAGCCAGCCGGCTGATTTTCAACTGTAGTCCTAGTTACCTAGAATGCATGTCTTCGTGGTGGGAGCAAACCGGAGCACCCGGAGGAAACTACTTTGTTTGAGTAGGGGGTCATTTTTTACCTCCAGACCTCTCTCATCTTTTATTAAAATCTAAATCCTCAACCAACATCAACAATCTTTTCTCTCTTTCAGTTGCTGGACATCAATTGGACGGGACTCACAAACATGCTGGACATTCCTGGTGTCAAGTAAGTGATGATGCATGTGATGGGCTTTGACTATGTCTCATGACAGTGTGCATGTTAGAGTGTGTGTGCGTGTGTGTGGGTGTGTTTGTGTGTGTGCCAGTCTGTATTTATATCTTGAAATAGTGTATTTTTAATTTGCATTCCTGTGCATCCATTCATCGTGTGTGTGTGTGTGTGTGTGTGTGTGTGTGTGTGTGTGTGTGTGTGTGTTTGTGTGTGTGTGTGTGTGTGTGTGTGTGTGTGTGTGAGTGTGAGTGTAAGAGAGAGAGACATGCAGCACACGTAATGTTCACACAAGTTTTAAGGGTCACTGTTACCTCTGACCTCTGTGGCGGTCAAATTTAAGTGTTTTATTTATTGTTTACACAATTACCACATAATAAGCAACACATTTTGAGCAGTTATAATGTTGCTTCATTTAATTTTTTAATTTTAATACTAATTTAATTATCTGTCTGGCACTGCATTGTGGGAATATTTCAACCTCTTACTAGACTGGATGAAAATATTATTATGGCTTAGCTGAACCCTTACTTTCCATTGCAAACGTTGGACATATTATTAGGGCACTAAAATGAGTTCAGAGCCGATTCATTCAAATGTCTCATTTAAATGTACAGTGAGACTGTGAGTGCCATTCAGTATGAAACCTAGTTTCTGTCTGTGACTCAATCATTTGATAATATTAATCATCATGGGACATTTACCAACACAGAAACACCTAATTATAGCTTTGGAGTGTTCTTGTAAACAAACAAAAGTTATGTTTGCATACCAAACAAGAGTCATGTATATTCTTCCTCATAAAGCACTTTGAAACCAGAACTGTTTACATCCACGTCAGCCCAAAATGCAGACTGCCATTAAACAAGAGACCTATGTAAAACTAGACCAGACACCTTAATCTACTTCTTTTTATACATCAATAGTTCAGCTTCTTGAAACTGATTGTTTATTCCAAAATATAAGCTTAAATTAGGGCTGGGCGATAGAGAAGAAGAGAGAGAAAATCAGATATCACGAGATTCTTGACCAAATACCTCGATATTGATATTGCGGTGAAATTCTAGGGTTGACAATTGGTGCTTTAACAAAATATCTTCACACTTAAATGTTAGATAAATAATCATCAGTAATGTGGACATAATGTCTAAGTGGGGAAAAGGCAAATAATAGAACAGCTAGAACAGTCTGACAAGTTCAGAAAAGTACATCACTTTACTGTAATGCAGCCTTTAAAACCAGGAAAAGACAACACTTATGTCATATCACGATATTACAATATCCAAAATCTAAGAAGATATCTAGTCTCATATCACGATATCGATATAATATCCATATATTGCCCAGCCCTAGCTTAAATATTGCAAAAAACAAGTTCTCCTAAAATCTGACTTTGCTTGAGATATGTGTATACTTTATTTTTTATTGCACTTCCTTGCATTATCTTTAATATTAAAAACAGCCCAGATCATATATGCAACAAACAACAAAGCGTGACACACAACCTGCCCATCCTGCCGCATGCTGTTACCACACTGCTAACTATGTTCCTCTATGTTGACCTGTTGCTGTTTCCTGTGGCTTTACTGTTTGTTTTCAGCAGAGAAACTTGCTGTGGTTTCCAAAAAGACTCCACCCTGTGAAATGTAGCTTTCCTCGTTTGACGAGTTTGCGGGACAACTACGTACAGTGCTGTGTGTGTGTGTGTGTGTGTGTGTGTCTGCAGTGATCGAGCTGAAGACCTGCCCTCGCCCCACCCTCCTGACTCTCTTCCTGTGTGTTAGTGTGACAGCACTCATTACTTCCTCTGTGATGATTTGCATTTTCCCTGCAACACCTTCATGTGTTTTTTGTGCATGAGCAGACCAGGAATCAGCTTTAAAAAAAAATTTGCATTAATTTATGTGAATACACTCTTTCGGTGGGAAATGATTTTTGTAGTGAAGCAGTGCAGCTGTATTTTAATGCAGGTTGCTGCTGCCCTCTAGAGGAAATGAGGGGAAATAATTGTTGTCTGTATCATCCATGCATACAGTACACACTGTATAAGCAACATGAGGACAAAAATCGAATATGCAGCTAATATTTTTAAAGTCCTGCTTAGAGTATGATAATTTGGGGACTTATTTCTTTGATCAGTTAAAGAGTTGGGAATCTGTTTGGAAATGCCTGTCTGATAGTTCAGTCATATGTTCTTTATATTAAAGGCCCCTGAAAAACAGTTACCATGAAGGGTCAGTTCACCCAAACCACACAAAATCTTTTCTCATTCAGCCTCTGGTGATAATATCTAGCCGTAGAAATAGTGGTGTAGATTTCAGCCTGTTGAGATTTCGGCCTTCTTGGAGACCCTGAATGGAATCCTTCATCGGGCTCCAGTAAAGTAGTTATGGTGGGAGACCCCTGGAGAGGTGTGATTGGGAGCGACGGTCTCCCTGATCTAAATCCTATAGCGGTTGTTGGTTGTTAGACTTCTGTGTCAGTCATTGATTGTCTATAGAAACCACCATGTTCCTATATAAGGTGTACATGGTACCAGAGCACTTTGTGCCGAAGGTTCAACCAATCACCAATGAGTTGGATCAGGGGGTTTGGGAAGACTATGGACAGACCTGGTAAGCGCAGATGGGTAGTGCAGGTAGCGATGGGTATCCTTCGGATTTCATTGATAACAATATCCATATCCAATACTGCTTATCAATATGATACTTATCAATACTGTTATCGATACTACTATCTATAATATGTTTTTTTTTACATATATTATATATTCTTCATTATTATGCTCTCATTACATTCCTTCTCTATTCTCTCTTTCCCCTCTATCTCTCCTCCTTTTCTATCATCCCTCTATCTCAGTGGTTTGTGTGATAACATCATCCAGGACATCATCTACAGCTTTGTGGTCCTGCCCAACCGCATCACCATCCCTCTGGTGGGAGAGGCCGAGCTGGCCCAGCTACGCTTCCCTGTGCCCAAGGTGACATACACACACTGTTCCTTATAGTTTTGAATCAATGAATCAACCTGTTGATCGGCGGGAAAGTATTTGATAATAATTTGGTTCTCTTCTCTCCATCTTCTCAAATGGGATCATTTTCTGCTTAACACTGCTTTATATTGTTTAATTATATTATTATTATTATTATTTTTTGTTATTGATAACAGTGCGATGTTGAAATAGTACCGAAAATCCCCAAACTTATCTGTGAACTATCTTTAAATCCTTCTATAATTGATATCTGAACTTCAGCTGCTCCTTATATTAAATCAGTACCCAAATGTCCCTTGGAACAGATCCTACGCAGAGTGTATGGACTGTTGTGGGTCCATTTTAATGGTTCCAAATATTTGTTTTAATAATATTAATTGCTTTGTATTTATTTTACAAACCAGCCAAGGCACTGCAAATTCATATGAGCTGAAAGCTAACTCACGTACAGTCGTCTTTGGTTATATATGAAGCCCGCTTGATTAACTTGACTAAAAAGACTTGTTCACTTAAATAAATTAAGTTTTAATCAACAGAGTGTCCACTAACTTCTGCCAGTGACTTACAGCTCCATGGATGGCTGAACACATCACTGATTTAATTTCCCCTGCCAGCATCACACCAACATTTAGATAAAGAGCTTATCCTGTTCTTTATGAGCAAGCGCCAATGTTAACACCGCAGTGGCTTAAAAAAAACACTCCAGTCCTGCCTACCTGGAGCAGATGACCAATATTAGAAGGCCGGCTTAGAGTTGCGTAAGACTTAGCCGAAAGAAGAAAAAACTGTTGAAACCGGAGCGTTCAGAATAGTTGGAAATCTGAACGTTTTAGCTCATAGGGATTTGTCTTTAATATGTTTATTTCATTATTTGAAAATACAACATTATAACATTGTAGATATGATGGAAAACATAGAAAACCATAATAATAATAATAATAATAATAACCTTATTCTTTATTTTATAAAGGACAACACACATTAATCAACATAATATGGAGGACATAATATGTGCCAGTGTTAGCCAGCCGGCTAATTATCAACTGTAGTCCTTTGGCCAGATGATTTTAGACCAGAGCAACAGGAAACAGCAAGACATTAGCACAGGTTAAACTATAGAGACACAAGTCAACAAGACACCACACATACAGCTAGAGCAACAAATAATCTTTCTCAATAAGCCACGCAGAGCTACAGGAAGCAGCAAGACATTAGCACAGTTACACATCAACTGTGTCCCCATTCAGTATAAGAAGCCATGCAAGCATCAAAACACAGCCAGGCAACACAGACCTGAGCCATCTTCTTGCACCGTTCAACCATGCAAAGCAGTAGCAAGCAGTAATAAAAAGATGAAATAGGCTACATCACTCATGAGGGAGGACATAATATGTGACCTTTAAACTTCTTGAACACTTAACTATAAAATGAATTCAGAGATGGCCTGTTTTTACCTCCTCTGTTTCTTGAGCCCCCTCCTCTCCTGGTCCAGCCTCATTTTAGACTCTCTTTTACTTTGTCTCTGCAGGGCGTCCTGAGGATCCACTTCATCGAGGCTGAGAAACTGATCGGTAAAGACAAGTTCTTAGGAGGGCTGATCAAAGGCAAGTCAGACCCGTATGGAGTCATCCGGGTCGGGACCCAACTCTTCAAGAGCAAAGTTATCAACGACACCGTCGACCCAAATTGGAATGAAGTGTACGAGGTGAGCGAGACGGTTTGACAGCCAGCATCTGAGTTAAAGAGCCCCTCTTATACTTTTATGGATTTTTCTCTTTTAGTGTGTTATATAGTGTTCTTTGTGTATGTAATAGATATATAGTACAAAAAACACATTTCACTCCAAACGGAGCTTTGTCTCCCACAGACAGCACTTTTTCACCTCGCTGACATTTCTGTTTGAAATTCCTAAATTAGTAGTAATAGTGATGTCACTAATTGAGAATGCCAGCCCAGTTTTTCATCTGTGCTGCCCAAAGGTGCAGACTCAGTAAGCACAGTCCGCCCAGTGGCTTTGGTTGACCAATCACAACAGAGTGTGCCAGCCAGTGTTAATTTTGACAGCAAATTCTGATTTAGTCTTAGTCTTTTGAATAACACACCATTTAGTCTTATTTTAGTCATCTGAAATCTTTTAGTCTTAGTCTAGTTTTAGTCGACTAAATATCATAAGAGTTTTAGTCTTAGTCTAGTCTTTAGTCTTTTAGTCTTAGTCTAGTTTCTTGCCCAATCTCCACACACACACACACACACACACACACACACACACACACACACACACACACACACGATTCTTCAGTTTGAGGAGATTGAATATTTATACTCATTAATTCAGCGAGACAATCGTATAATCAATACAGTTCAGAGGTGGTTTCCTTTAGCTTCTATTTTATTCCAAGTTTAGCAGAAACACGGTGGTTTATCTGATAAAATAACCTTAGCGTGTCTGCTTACCTTCGCATGTATTTCTGGATGAGTCGTCTCTAAATGTTGCTTCAAGTTGGTGGTGTTTTTCCCAGCGACTTTTGCTCCACACGGTTTACAGGCGGTCTTGTTGTCATATGTGAAGTGTGACCAGATGTCAATTCTTCGTTTTCGTCCTAGACCTAGCTCTGACATGTCTGATGTCTGTTAATGAGAGCTCCTGTGTAACTGCCGCTGCTGCGTTTGTTCAGCTAGCTGTTGCGCCTGCATTTGCCGCAACTTTTTAAAATGGCTCCACTGTTTTTGCATAGATCAACCTACCCTCAAAGATTCGCTCTGATTGGATCTCTTCCCAACTTGTCCCACAAAAAGAGTAGTTCTGATTGGATCTCTTCTCCATTCGCCCCGCCCTAACATTTTCGTCTCATTTTTATTCGTTGACTAAAGTGTCAGTTATAGTTTGTCACAGTCTTCGTCATCATTCTGACTTTTTATTTAGTTTTTATTTAGTTTTCGTCCGTGAAAAAGGTTCGTTGACGAATATTTTTCGTCATAGTCTTTGTCATCGTCATCGAAATTAACACTGGTGCCAGCTGACCAATCAGGTGACCAAACTGGGCTTTTCAGGAAGCGAAATTACGAATCCCACTGTGGCCACGCCAAGACCCGCCCTTCAATCACTACTATTGGCCAGGCGTCCAAGGTAACATAACACCATTTGTTCAGGTCCTATCCCCTGACCAATCCGCTATCCTAACCTTAACCATTTGAGGTGAAATGCCTAACTCCAACCAATCGAGCTGCTTCATAGGGCGGGACATGGCGTGCCATAATGGGATTTGTAATTTTGCTTTCAGGAAGGCCAAGAGCTCAGGCAGTGTTTCAGGCGAGGAGCTGCATCAATATATGAGAAACATATTCTATTTTTTAAACCTATTCTAGTAGACCCCAAGCGTACACATATGACGAAATAATGAAAAGTAATAAGACGATAATATGAAAAGGAGTATTTTTAGGGGTTCTTCAAAGTGGGAGGAAATTATATATTTTATTATTTTATTTACATATTTATATCATTTATTTATTTCATTTTGGCCTCATGCATCCAACAATACAGCATACATGGATGCTATCAACATAAATAACCTTGCTTTCTAGTACACTTGTACACTTGTAGAAGTGGTAGCACTTTAAACAGCAGTGTGTGTGATGATCAAATGTATTCATTTATATTTTCAGGCCTTGGTGTACGATCACTCAGGACAGAATGTGGATATTGAGCTCTTTGATGAAGACACTGATAAAGATGACTTTCTGGGAAGGTACAGCTTCTTTTAAAACCTCAAAACTTCACCTTATTGCCAGACGACACCTTCACCTACTCCTTCACCCTGCTCTGTTTCTTCTCTTGACATCCTCTGACCTTTGTTAAAGGAATACGCCACCGTTTGTTGAAATAGGGCTTATCACGGTCTCCGCCGGACTGAGACAATACATGCACTGAGACAAAAAATGCGTTTGCCCACCTATCTACATCTAGAGGAGACCGTGATAAGCCCTATTTCAACAAACGGTGGCATATTCCTTTAAAGTGGTTATATGTAACTTTCACTTTATGTTGATTCTAGCGGCCGTTTTGGACTAATGTGGTAGTGTTTTTACCACACCTGCTGTCATAAAGGGCTTTTCTTCACGGTGCTGTATTACCCACTGTATTACCGTTGTTAGCGTTACAGGGAGGTCATATAGTTGAGATGAATGTTTCATTTACAATAAGAGAATAAGTTACAGATGCATTGTTGCATTTCAAGAGCTGCATATGGTAACTTAGCCTACTTTGGATGTATCATGAGCTAAACCGGGTAACTGCGTTACCACTGTCACGAGCCAAAGCAATAAGAAGTTGTTGTAGCAACCAACGTAAAATAGCGCATTTCATGAAACCCATGGACGCTTTACACAAGTAACGTTACAGGGGGACAAGGGAAAAGAAAATAGTAGTAGTTTTCGGTTATTGGCTGGAACGCTGTTTGTTATGTTTTGTGGTGCAGGTTGGCACAGTTTGTTACCGTAGCGCCGTCTACCTGCCGTAATCATTCTGTGACGGAGCTTCAGAAACATTAAAAAGTTACATATAGTCACTTTAAACTCAAAAGACACAGACAGTGTATTTCTGTCACTTATAATTTATGATGTTGAATTAAGGCACTTTTTTGTTTACGAACCGCTGAACGTAAAGGCTCAGTAGTTTATGGATTAAAGGTGCTCTAAGTGATGTCACGTGTTTTTTTAGGCTACAACATTTTTTTGTCACATACAGCAAACATCTCCTCACTATCTGCTAGCTGCCTGTCCCCTGAACACACTGTAAAAAAAAACATTTCCTCACTATCTGCTAGCTGCCTGTCCCCTGAACACACTGTAAAAAAACATCTCCTCACTATCTGCTAGCTGCCTGTCCCCTGAACACACTGTAAAAAAACATCTCCTCACTATCTGCTAGCTGCCTGTCCCCTGAACACACTGTAAAAAAAACATCTCCTCACTATCTGCTAGCTGCCTGTCCCCTGAACACACTGTAAAAAAACATCTCCTCACTATCTGCTAGCTGCCTGTCCCCTGAACACACTGTAAAAAAACATCTCCTCACTATCTGCTAGCTGCCTGTCCCCTGAACACACTGTAAAAAAACATCTCCTCACTATCTGCTAGCTGCCTGTCCCCTGAACACACTGTAAAAAAACATCTCCTCACTATCTGCTAGCTGCCTGTCCCCTGAACACACTGTAAAAAAACATCTCCTCACTATCTGCTAGCTGCCTGTCCCCTGAACACACATAAAAAAAAAAAAACGCAGTCTCTGTAGACAGCCCAGGCTCAACAAATGGCAACAAAAACAAACTGCGCCAACCTGGGGTCTGTTTCAGGAAGGAGGTTCAAGAAACTCTGAGTCTAAGCCTGACCTCTGAGTTGATTTATCCTGAGATGGAAACTCAGAGTTTTCTGTTTCACAACAGCTGATTCGAGTTGGTTCAATCAACTCGGAGTAGGTTGACTTAGGGTTACGCGTGTGCACCAAAGACAGCATGAATGGAGCCATGATACTACGATTCACCATGGTAACAACTAGGCCTGGGTGAAAAATCGATTAAATTAATTAATTAGAATTTTTTGTTGCGGGCGATTTAAAAAATAAGTAAATCGAGTTTTTGTGTAATGGCACATTTTTGGATCTCCGGAGCTTCCGTAGAGTTAGTTTCACATAGCAGTATGGCAAGCAACAACAACAACATCATAGCACACACGAAACAGCAACAGCAAGTGACAACATGGCTACCGGTGAGAGTGGGAAGTTTGTTCCCAAGAAAGGAATAAAATCGTCTGTTGTTTGGAACTGGTCTGGGTTTGCTGCGACAGACGTGGAGCAAGAGACCCCGCGCTGCAACATTTGCCTAAAGCCCATTGCAGTCAAAGGCAGCAGCACCACAAACAGAGACATCCAGCCGAATATGAAAAATGCCAGTCTCTCTCCGAGACGAACAAAACCGCAGTGACCAACAAACCTTAGCTAAAAAACAGCTAACTGTAGCCGAATCCTTTGCACACGGCACCGCATATGACAGGAAAGGGGCACGTTGGAGAACAATCACCGAAGCGGTCGCTTTGCACATAGCCAAAGACATGGTACCCATATATACCGTGGAGAAGACGGTAAGTTGTCTGCCGTTTGTACTTATTGCTTTCCTTAATAAGTAGGGGGGAAAATCGGAAAAAAATCGGAAATCGAATAAAAAATAAAATAAAATCGGAGATTTTATTTTTAGGCCATATCGCCCAGCCCTATTAACAACCACAAACAAACGGGTCGGCGGAAATACTCATGCGCACGTTTGCAAGTTTGAAAATGTATTTCGTTAAAAAAGAAACACAGCGACTGCTGCAAAAGAGAGAGAATTTGTGTGGGAGAAAATTGCTGCTAGAGTAAATGCGTATATTCCAATATCATTTATATCATATTTAATCATAAGTATAGCCTAATATTACTGAAAATCTATTTCATTTAGGTGCAATACTGCAGGCGAAAACGTCCTAGGCTGCTAATCTCATTCTGAGGCTGCAGCACCATCATTAACAGAATTATAATTCATAATCTTTTATTTCAAAGGGTTTACATCATTCACCTGCAATAGTGGAACTCCTTTTTAATGGATCTGACTGGTCTGTGTCCAGGGACACTACACATGTTTAAACTCTTTACTTTCACTGACCCGTATACGGGACACTCACGCTCAAAGTGGACGCTGCTTTAACTTTGTAAAATGCGTCAATATCATCTTCAGACGTATGTTTAACTCCCTGCCATACAGCGTCTTCATCAACGGGATCGTCGATAAAAGGAAATGCCATGTTTTGAGAAAAAAACAATGTTTTAAAGTCTGCCTAACAGTTAATAAAACAACAATGTTTATTTTTTTATTCATGCCGATATAACAAACTGCGTTAAAATGCGCCTGATCCAGACTGAATGAACGAATGAGGAAATGAAGAGCTCTGTGTCAGAGGGAGGAGCGTTAATTCTCTTCATACATCCATGGGGAGGAGACTGAGAGAAACTCAAGGTTTCTTGAAGAAAACCTGCTCCCGACCAGGTTAGGTTCATAGGCTCAGTTACCATAGTAACTGACTCTGAGGTTAAGTTACCTCTCTTTCTGAAACAGAAAACCCAGAGTTTCCTTCATCTCAGGGTTAACAAACTCAGAGTTTCCACTAAACCTCCTACCTGAAACGGACCTCTGCACCACCAAACATAACAAACAGTGTTCCAGCGTTCCAGCCAATAACCGACAAGAAGGATTTGGGGGTGGGGGTTGGGGGGGTTAGTGCGCGGAAGCACAGAAGGGAGGGGGAGGGGACGGGATGAGGATGAGGGAGGGAGGGGCGAGCTAGCCTCCATTTTGTTTGAAAATACTTTGAACGTCAACAAGAAGTGACGTCACCCAACATCGCTTAGAGCACCTTTAACTGAGTACCTTATGTGTTCTGTATATTGTGTTTCTCATGTATTTTACAAATCATATTTGTCTTAAAGAATATGTTTGTAATAGGATTTCACATTCCAGTTCCTGTTAGTAGTTTTTCCTCTAAGGACAGGGCCCCTGAAAGCAAGAGAGCTTCTACAGTGAATCCACAGTGATGTTTAACAAGTGCAACGTTGTGTGTCTGACTTAAATTTCCAGCAGAACCCATTGACTGTGAGAAACACGCAGTCCCTGAGTAGGGCTGCACGATTTTGAGAAAAAACCTAATTGCGGTTTTTCTGACAAATATTGCGATTGCGATGCGATTTTCGATTTTTGCGTTCAATACTTTTAAGTGCATAAAACCTAAAATTATGAATAAAATATGTTGTTACTTTTACGACACAGAGGGTTAATTTCTTTTTCCATGGCTAGTCGTGGCTTCGTCTTCATCCACATTTTTTGTGCATGCATCATATTGCTGTCGGTGGTGATTTTTATGATGCTGTTATAGATTTGTAGTGTTTCCTCTGGATCTGGCCACGGCACGTCGACATATTTTACGTTTAGCACTCTTTTGCTCCACGTCGTTCTTCGCAAATCCAAAATAAGTCCAAACAGCTGAAGTACCACCCTTCTTGTTAACCAAGTGCTCCCCCGCTTCCTCTCCCGTCACCGAAGAAGTGCCTTCGGCCATTTCTGCGCAGTTACAAGCTTTTTCTGGCACAATTCGAGGTAAACATGTGTTAGCTGCTTTTCTGCTGACAGAAAGCCGATGCACTGCATACAACCTTGTTTTTCCATTGCCATTTCTAATTGGCCAGCAAGCCAGGAACGCGAGATTCGACCATTTTGATTGGCTAATAGGTTTGTCACTCAAATGTCAGAGGCGGGGGAAAAAACCTCAGACTCCTGAGGTTAGGTTATTGCGGGAGTTAAAACCTCAATATCGATGCGATAAAGGTTAATCGTGCAGCCCTATCCCTGAGCCTCGCTCAGTGAAAGTTTTGTGTTGTTTGTGACTTGTTTTTCAGTCTGATGATCGACATGGCCGAGCTCAAGAAGGAACAAAAAGTGGATGGGGTAATCTCCTCTTTTCAGTGCCTTCAGCAGCCATCCATTTTAGACTTTATGTGTGTGTATATATATATATATATATATATATATATATATATATATATATATATATATATATATATATATATATATATATATATATAAATAAATAAAAAAATGTAATTATTTTTTATTTTTTGATAAGGAAGAGAATGTGTACTATGCAGTTGTCTTGCAGGATGCTGTCATGCATAAACAATCATTAAAGAAGAAGCTTTAACTATTACATCTTCATCTTTACAACACTATCAGCCGTCACTTTTGTTGTCTATAAATCTTGAGACATTTCAACCAAAACAAAATCGCATTTCCTGTGTGCCATGAGAAAAAAAGCACAAAAAATACTGGATATACAAACCATTGCCATTGATGAAGAGAAGCAAAAACAACTATTTTTATCTGTGAAAATGTCCTAGTAGTGCAAAACCTTTTTCTCGCTGTCTGTCTGTTTATTCATTAGACAGAATGTATTGCTATGGGGTGGAAACAGTCTGTTGTCGATAATAATGATAATTATATTATAATAATAACATTTCTTTGTCTGCAGTGGTTTAAAATGGAAGAAGTGGCGACAGGGAGGCTGCACCTCAAACTGGAGTGGTTGTCTCTGCTGTCCACACCTGAGAAGCTGGACCAGGTACAGAACCACTGCTTCACTTGTAGAAAATGCTTGAACTGAGCAGTTCATTCAAATTATTAAGCGGTCATCTTGGACTCTGGGGACGGGACATTTAACCTTGTGCAACATTCTTCTAATGGAGCTCACAGGACCAATTTGACCAAAAACGAAGCTGTGTCTTTTTTTCGTCCCTCACAGGCACTGATGAGCATCAAAGCCGATCGTGGTCAAGCCAACGACGGCCTGTCGTCTGCGGTGCTTGTCGTCTTCCTGGATTCGGCCAGAAACCTGCCGGTAAGTCGGTGTGGTCGAACTTCCCGGAGTGCACCTTCAGTAAAGCGTTCCAGTTTTAATCTTAGAGTCAACAAATATAAGAAATACAGATATCTATTGAGCCCAGGTGAAGACAAAGGTAGTTAAAGGTGCAGTAGGTAGGATTGGGAAGATCCAGGACTTTGAACATCAACAACTTCTCAGTCCCTCCCCTCTTTCCGGTAAAGCCCAAAACCGGGTCCTAAGCCCCTCCCCCCACAAGGGAGAAAGAATGCGTGTGCATGAGCAGTGATTACCACGCAGTAATTGTATTGGTGAAAGAGCATCAGCATCTGATTGAGCAGATTGACTCTGCACATGTAGTTGGCCCAAAAAAGGATAATACCGTTTTAGAGGCTTAATCGTTTTTATTGGACCCGGTGGCTCAAATTGAGAAAACATAACAAATACCTTTGCAGTTTCTCTGACACTATATAATTCAGTTGTTTTATATTATATGGGAATATTAACTTGTTTTTTTTTACAATATGTTGTTAATATTTTTTTAATATGAGTTCCCCCAGCCTGCCTATGGTCCCCCAGCGGCTAGAGATAGGTGTAAACCGAGAGCCCTGGGTATCCTGCTCTGCCTTTGAGAAAATGAAAGTTCAGATGGACCAATCAGGAATCTTCCCTTTATGACATCATAGGGGAAAGGTTACCTCCCCTTTCTCTGCTTTGTCCATGGCAAGCTGGTCAAGGCCACACCCCCACCCTCCACCTTGCCCCCCCTCTCTCCTCCTCAATAGCATTTAAAGCTACAGACACAGAAATGGCACGTCCTGAGGAAAGCTCATTGTGGGACTGGCTCTAGTGGCTGTAATTCTGCACCAAGGCTGAATTTCAAGAAACAGACTTCAGATACAGTATTAGGGGACCACTAAGGTCTATATAAAAGAGACTTCAGATACAGTATTAGGGGACCACTAAGGTCTATATAAAAGAGACTTCAGATACAGTATTAGGAGACCACTAAGGTCTATATAAAAGAGACTTCAGATACAGTATTAGGGGACCACTAAGGTCTATATAAAAGAGACTTCAGATACAGTATTAGGGGACCACTAAGGTCTATATAAAAGAGACTTCAGATACAGTATTAGGGGACCACTAAGGTCTATATAAAAGAGACTTCAGATACAGTATTAGGAGACCACTAAGGCCTATATAAAAGAGTCTTCAGATACAGTATTAGGGGACCACTGAGGTCTATATAAAAGATACTTCAGTTACAGTATTAGGGGACCACTAAAGCCTATATAAAAGAGACTTCAGATACAGTATTAGGGGACCACTAATGTCTATATAAAAGAGACTTCAGATACAGTATTAGGGGACCACTAAGGCCTATATAAAAGAGACTTCAGATACAGTATTAGGGGACCACTAAGGTCTATATAAAAGAGACTTCAGATACAGTATTAGGGGACCACTAAGGTCTATATAAAAGAGACTTCAGATACAGTATTAGGGGACCACTAAGGTCTATATAAAAGAGACTTCAGATACAGTATTAGGGGACCACTAAGGTCTATATAAAAGAGACTTCAGATACAGTATTAGGGGACCACTAAGGCCTATATAAAAGAGACTTCAGTTACAGTATTAGGGGACCACTAAGGTCTATATAAAAGAGACTTCAGATACAGTATTAGGGGACCACTAAGGTCTATATAAAAGAGACTTCAGATACAGTATTAGGGGACCACTAAGGTCTATATAAAAGAGACTTCAGATACAGTATTAGGGGACCACTAAGGTCTATATAAAAGAGACTTCAGATACAGTATTAGGGGACCACTAAGGTCTATATAAAAGAGACTTCAGATACAGTATTAGGAGACCACTAAGGTCTAAATAAAAGAGACTTCAGATACAGTATTAGGAGACCACTAAGGTCTATATAAAAGAGACTTCAGATACAGTATTAGGAGACCACTAAGGTCTATATAAAAGAGACTTCAGATACAGTATTAGGAGACCACTAAGGTCTATATAAAAGAGACTTCAGATACAGTATTAGGGGACCACTAAGGTCTATATAAAAGAGACTTCAGATACAGTATTAGGGGACCACTAAGGTCTATATAAAAGAGACTTCAGATACAGTATTAGGGGACCACTAAGGTCTATATAAAAGAGACTTCAGATACAGTATTAGGAGACCACTAAGGCCTATATAAAAGAGTCTTCAGATACAGTATTAGGGGACCACTGAGGTCTATATAAAAGATACTTCAGTTACAGTATTAGGGGACCACTAAAGCCTATATAAAAGAGACTTCAGATACAGTATTAGGGGACCACTAAGGTCTATATAAAAGAGACTTCAGATACAGTATTAGGGGACCACTAAGGCCTATATAAAAGAGACTTCAGATACAGTATTAGGGGACCACTAAGGTCTATATAAAAGAGACTTCAGATACAGTATTAGGGGACCACTAAGGTCTATATAAAAGAGACTTCAGATACAGTATTAGGGGACCACTAAGGTCTATATAAAAGAGACTTCAGATACAGTATTAGGGGACCACTAAGGTCTATATAAAAGAGACTTCAGATACAGTATTAGGGGACCACTAAGGCCTATATAAAAGAGACTTCAGTTACAGTATTAGGGGACCACTAAGGTCTATATAAAAGAGACTTCAGATACAGTATTAGGGGACCACTAAGGTCTATATAAAAGAGACTTCAGATACAGTATTAGGGGACCACTAAGGTCTATATAAAAGAGACTTCAGATACAGTATTAGGGGACCACTAAGGTCTATATAAAAGAGACTTCAGATACAGTATTAGGGGACCACTAAGGTCTATATAAAAGAGACTTCAGATACAGTATTAGGGGACCACTAAGGCCTATATAAAAGAGACTTCAGTTACAGTATTAGGGGACCACTAAAGCCTATATAAAAGCATCCAAAAAGCGAATGTCATAGGACCTTTAAAAATGATTTAATTTGAAGGAAAAATATCTATTCATTTTAGGGGAGGAAAAGCACTTCCTTTCATGCCGTGATCTGTGGCTGCTACTGAATATAAACATTCGCTCAGCAGTGGTCTAATTTGTTTGTGGTAACTGAACTGTCGCAGCATCTTTACTGTAAGTCTATCTTGTCTCATACAGTATTTTCTAGTATAAATCACTTTATTTGTTAGTGTGAACTCTGTAGTGCAGGCCTCACCTTCCTCTTTTCAGCCTTCTCCTCTTCTTCTTCTCCTCCCCTTCTTACTTGCTCCCTTTCTGAAGAGCGTCTTCGAGGGGAACTTGGGCTCTGGCTACTTAAAAGAGAGGCGGGCGGCAGGCCTGGTGTTTTGCGAGAACACTGCCTCTCTCTATAGGACCTTATTTGTGAGTCCGCTGGTTGTTTTCTGCATCCTAGAGTACGGTAGTTTAGCCAATGACAGAGTGTGATTACCTCTTTTTTTTTTTTTTTTTTTTTGCTTGTGTTTTTTTTTTTCAAAGCAACGGTTTGAACTGTTTGCCTGATGAGCATGCATCCCGACTAGTGCGTGCGAATTTATTAATATCATTGTTTGTTATGAATGTTATTTGTTGGATTTTGACTGATTACAAAGCTGTAGAACATGACAGCAAAATGTGACCAGAAAATGATTAAACACCATTGAAAGTTTATGCTTGAGGACTATCAAAAGCATCCTTCGTCCTCTTTTATTCATCAGGAATTAATGATCTCACAGGATTAGTTGACATGTTGTACATTCAAATTTCATCAGATGGGTTAGTTTCTGGAAGGCGGAGATGCTGGCTGTGCCACGCCAGAGCAATAACAACACACAAAACAAAACGTACCATACAAGAATTTGAATGTAGTCTTTTTAATTTAGTGTCATTTTTTGCGCTTGTCACTCGATTTGTGCCAGTTCTCATTAATATTCAACGAACTAAGCTGCTTGACTCTGATTGGCTAACAGCTAGCCAGTGAGAGCCTGGCTATCAGCATCCTTTACCCAGCTCAACTCAACTGGACGAGCTCATGAATAGTAATGAGCTCAGGCAACACCACGTCAGACTGACCAGCTTTTGGAATTGGCCTGATTTCTCCTATAATTTCTTTTCAGTGGCTAGAGCTGACAGAGGAGGCAGCAGTTCATCTTCATATTCACCACATAACATAAACACATATGGACCGTACAGATAAAAAAAAAAAAAAACGGTTTTGTGTGGCAGGGCACCTTTAACAAAAACTTTTGATATTTTAGTTTCATCTTAGAAAATCAACATTTTAGTCCAATGAGAGAAGATTTGACATGTTAGTTTGTTTTAGTCATCAATGTTTTAGTTGGCAACAAGTTTGAAAACATTTAAGCCGTGCCACTTTTTCTCTCAGAATTCTGACTTTAAACGCAGAACTCAAATACATTTTTCCACGTTGCCCAATCCTCTTCTGTACATTTCTGATTAATTCTAAGAGGAAGGAATGCATTTTGATCTGTCTAAGGCACTGAGAGCGGCTAGGGTGAATTCTCTGTGGATTGCTTTCCCTCCATAGCCTGGTTGACCCCAGACCCTTCTCAGCTGTAACTGAGAGTGGGTCTGGGGAAGCTGCATTCACAGCTCATTTCCAAAGGGCATCTGGGCGCAATTGGATAGTCCTTCAACCAATCAAACCAACGATCCGGGTGACGTAGCAGTGACAGCGGCATCAACGGGTCGCTGCACTTCGGTGGCCAGCATGTTGAATGTAAACAAAAAGCTGCTTGCCGTGGCTGTGCTATCGTCATCGTGTAAAGACTCAACGGTTGTGATTGGTGCCTCGATTTGGAAAAATTGGAAATGGACTTGAATGGCCAGACGGACTTGCAGAGCAAATCTCAAATTTGCCGGAAGTTCGTCAGGGTTTTCCCAGGCTATTCCCTCAAACCTTCCTGTATAAGCCCCATGTTGTGTGAACAGGTTTTCCCCATCAGGCTCAGCTCATGTGTGAACAGGTTTTCCCCATCAGGCTCAGCTCATGGATGGATACCGCTCCATTAAAAAAACGAAAGCAATTTTATGTGATTAATTTAAAAAAAATACACAGACCTTTTGACAGGAAATTACATTGACAATTCAATGTGTAATTTGGACTGTGTGCCAGTAGGTGTCACTGATGAGTCAATGCCCCTTTAATTTAACTTCTCACTTGTAAAAAAAAGTCTGTGTATTGTTTAAAAATCTTCACCTTCACCTCGGATCCTATCACTGATCTGATATTCATCCGTTTCAGATCAGAGCTGAACAGGAGGGAAGAAACGATGAAGTTCTGTACCATTAATTATAGTTTTTCACATTTCGAAAACTACCTGAATATCCACTCGTATATATAATTTGAACGTAATTTTGCATTTTTTCACACTAACACTTTTAACCCTGAGGTCACTCACTGACTTAGCATACGTACTTTCATTATGTGTCCTGGTGTGATCGGATGATAAAGATGAAAACACGAGCGTGACCATCACGTAGGCCGACACCGGAGGTTTAATGTATTGTTAATGGAACGTGTTGGGTGTAAAGCCTCCTACACATGATCCACAGCAAAACCACGACGTAGGGCGCAGAGCAGAGGCAACAACAATCAGGAATTGGTTAAGCCTTGAAAGGTCGGTGTCATCAAGGTCAAAGTTAAAATAATTTGAACTTTGAGCACAGCGCTTGGCGGCAATTCCGAGCGGTGCGCGACGCCAAAGTTAGTGCTGCACACAAAAACTTTTTCCCACTATGGCCACGCCAAGACCCACCCTTCAATAGCAGCTCGATTGGTTGGGGTTAGGCATTGACCTTGAGTGGTTAATGTTAGGATAGCCGATTGGTCAGGGGATAGGACCTGAACTAATGGGGTTACATAACCTTGCGTAAGTAGCTATTGAAGGGCGGGTCTTGGCGTGGCCATAGTGGGGAAAGAAATATTGCGTGCTGCACCTAGTTGGACGGCACAGCTCTCCCCATAGGAAAACAATCAGAGTGGTTTTACCGCAGATCATGTGTCATCTTGTGATCTAATTTTTCTTTTATTGACATTTGTTTTCATAACATGTAACAAACAAAAAAAACAAAGCATTCTCAAAGTAAGTGACATCAATGCAATGTCAGTACAATAGATATTAACAGAAATTTATGACTGTCACCTGATCTTCACCACAACATCTCAGCGTTTTTCTGATCAGTTATTCTTTCCCTCGGATCTTCATTTAATCTCTCCATTTTAATTAATGACTTTCATCTAATGCTGTGGTATTCTAACTCGAGTCCAACCAATACGTTTTAGCTGGCATCGGTTTTATTGATATTGATATTTTGTATTGGCATTAATATATGCAGACAAAACAAATTGTTTTATAAGCTGCACATTTTTGTATATTCAATCTACGTAATTAAAATGTAGTATATATTTGTTGTACCTTTAAATGTACTTATTTCAGAGTTTCAGTTCAGTTTCAGTTCATTCACACGTCATCATTAAGACACAATGCAGGACGCATAAAATGTGGAACCCCCAAATAAGCTACTAAAAGCTTTTTGGAAGTTTATTGTTTATCTGGAAAAACTTTCATCTTAATATTTGCTTAACTCTGTAATGGAACGTGTCCACATTGGCGTTTTTTGCCCCCTTCCCAGCATTGGACGCTTGCTGGGCTTGTCACCTAGTCTGGCAATCACCAGACCAAGCTCAATCTTTTAAGATTGAACTTGCTACTTGATATTTTCTTTCTAATAGGGCGCCAGGTGGATAAGCCAGTTTGGGATTGGTCCCCGCAGATTTGTAACGGAAGCAAGAGAGATAAATGTACAGGTTTCCAGCCTGAGCTGCAGGGAGAAATCAAATCACCAGCAGATCGGGCTGGTTTACCAGTCTACTTGTCACCAGCATTTATCAATTTCTCTTCCATGACCAATGAAATGCAAAGAAAATACGCTACACCCTCCTACAACCGTGATGGCTGCCTCTGATTGGATGAACGCCTCACTTGTTGCTTCAAAAAACAGACCAACATGGTGGCTCGTTTGGCTATTTTTGCTTATTTTACGTTCACCGAAATTCAGAAAACATTTTATGTGAGAAATAAACTATACAATTGCTCATTCTGTCTTCATTGTAGATTGACAACGGTCAGTTTAAAAGATTTTTTTGAGTTTTCGAGAGGCAGCGAGTCAAGCTTACCCTGCTTTACAGAAAGTATCCTGGACCTCGACTTGAATAGCAAATGAGGAGTGAGCAACTCAACGGGCAGTCTTTCCAAAGTTACCATGACGCTACAAGAATGTGGACACGTACCTTGAGAGAGATGATTAGCAAAAACATGTTTATTTAAAAAACAAATATAGTTTGCAATCAGTGTTGTATATCCTTATGGTACGTTTCCAACACAGCAAAATTTCGCTTCGCTCTCATTGAGGTTGAATGGAGACGAAATTCGGCCTGATTTGGCGAGATGAGAGCGAATCGCCGAGGGGAGCGAAACAAAGTTGACGAAAGTTTAACTTTATTCAAATGAGGACCACTTGAGAACCAATCAGGTCCGCATGTTTGTGTTTGGAGACGGGAGTTACAAAAAAAGTATGACCAAGATGGCGGAGGTTATCAGAGCTGTATCCGGCTGTATCATGAACATTTTGATGTGATTAAAATGTTTCTACACGAACATGTGTACTTGTATCAACACAAATTGTGATTTATAGGACACACAAACTCAAAGTCAGGGCACATACACCACTAAATAGACCACTGTAGATGTTAGTTTAAACACTCAAACTTTTCAGCTAGCCGACAGGCTAATCGCTAGCATGTTCGGACATTGGATTTCCTTGTAGCCTAGCCAGGCAGCTAGCTAGGCTACTTGTGCATTTGTTTGATTACATGGTTTACTGGCGAACATTGACGCTTGTAGCAACACGGATTGTTGTTTATACAGTATGTCACACGAACTTAAACAGGGCAAATAGACCACTGTAGATGTTAGTTTAAACACTCAACATTATTCAGCTAGCCGACAGGTCAACCGCTAGCCGGTGTTCTGTTGTGTCTTGCGTGTTGTTTTTGCAACCACGGCCCCCAAGGCAAAATATCGCTGGCCGAAAATTGCGAGGTGTTTCGCTGTGTGGAAACGTACCGTTACACAACACTATCCTAGATGTACAAATTAATAATATAGTCGTAATAATTCCAGTATTTGTTGGACTCTAGTTTTGACCTCATGTCCAGGTTTAAATGGTGTATGACATTAACCATTTGATCATCCATGTTGTCTCTCGCTTGGTGATACCGGCGGTCCTGGTCTGTTCTGTCTTTCTCCTAATCCTCCTCCATGCATGCCCCTCTTTCCCTAATAACCTGCTGGTGTTTGTGTGTTTGTGTGTGTTGTTTGCTCTCTCCTGCCTTGTCCCTGGGGGAAAATCAAAGCGCAATCCGTTAGAGTTCAACCAAGCGGGGCTGAAGAAGGCCTCGGTCACTAAGGCCATCAAGGTAATGCCTTGTACACCCATATTTCTCTGACATCGAGGAGGTATACAGGGTAACACAGTGACAGGTGTTCACACAGGCTGATATACTCACACATTCAACTCATATTTGTACAGAATGGCCAGAAGTATGTGGACACCTAAATGTCAATAACAGCATAGACTCTTCTGGATTCAGGGATGCAGGGATTTGCTCCCATTCAGACACAAGAGCATTAGTGAGGTCAAACACTGATGCTGGGGGATCAGGTCTGGCTCATAGTCGCTGCTGGATGGGGTTGACATCAGGGCTCTGTGCAGGCCAGTCTTACCCTGGAAATCCAGAGTTCTCGTGAGAGCACAATTGTAATTTGCTTAGAGAGTCACTCAGGCATTGAGTAATGATGCTCATTAACTATGCCCTTGTAGCCGAGCTGCACCAATCACATCGCAGGGCTTAAAGTATTCCGGCACCGTGCCGGATCTCCAGCGTGCGGTCGTGAGGGGAAAAAAAGGTTTCAGGCACAGGATTTGTTTTCACTTTAAGCCCTGACATCGGTGTATCTGATATAGGCGGGCCAGAGGTGAGCTAAACAGATGACGACAGTTTAATCTAGCAGTTAGCTCCGCTGGTAGCTGAGCGTATGGGGCTCTGGATATGTCACCCCATGTGTTGTTGTGATTGGTCATAGTGTTATCCAATTGCGTGCAGTGAGATTTTCAAATGCATGCTTGGTGCCGCCCCTCCAGTTGGGCCATTTTCATTACTCAATGCCAGACCCTTAATCTTTTTGATTTGGGTCTGGATTTCCAGGCTAGGCCAGTCTAGCTTTTCCACACCAGATTGGGAAAACCATTTCTGTCTTTGTGCACAGAGGTATTGCCATTTTAAAACAGGACACACAGTTGTAACCACACTGTGGTCTAAACTACCATTGTATGTTATAGCAGTAAGATTTCCTTTCATTGGAACTATTGGGCCTTGACCAAACCAGGAAAAACAGCCCCAGAACAGAAGTACACTAAAGTGTCTGCATACTTTTGGCCATATACTGCACTTTAGTTTAAAGTAAGCACAGAGTATTTTAACAGTGCCATAAATACAGAATGTCTAATTCAGAATTTTGGTAGTTTAGTGTGCATTAGTTTACTCCGGACGCGTTTTGCTGTAATATTGACATATCGCCCATGTACGTTTTAAACAGTTTTGTAGTTCATAGTTTCTACACTTTCACACCCAAAGTTCACAAAACTCATTCAACATAATAAAGATGTACAAACGTGAAACAGATGCGGTATTTGTAATCGGTTGGTGGTTTTATTGTTAAAAAAGTATATAACATAAATACTGTTTACATCAGAAATGATAGATATCTTATCAAAGAGCTAACCTCGCACCAAGTCTTTTAATCTTTTATGAACCTTGTTGGAAAAAAAGTTTGAGGATTTACGACGATGTATCATGAGGTGAAATGTCATGCTCATTAAATTATACTTGAACAGAGTGAAAGGTCACTGGGTGCTGTGCCCAGCAGGGGGCGCTGCTGCAGCATTTAAAGAGGCCGGTCGCTGAAACTCAAGTTACTGACTGCTGTTTGGAAACCAACTCCAATAATCATGTTTGTTTACTAAAAACTGTGCACTGTGTCTAACAATGTGTGTTCTAACTTAATTGTCCAAAAGAACACTTACACTTGTAATTCTGAAACTTTTAATTGATCTTTTCTTTAAAACTAATCTGGTGTGCTTTTCAGACTTCCTGGTTTGGGGCCATTCAAAACTTTGACTTTTCCCTCTTAACTTCATTGTATAAAAAGTAACACATTTTGCCATCAGGTGTTGAAATGTCTAATTAGTGATAAATGACATGTTAAGTTTTATTATATTACGCAAAAAAGATGCTATAACAGTTCAGCTGAGCCTAATCTTGACCAAAGCAAAAGTTATAAATGCCGCTGACTCCACCACAGCATCTTTTTTAAAGACATTTGTTACTAATTGAGACTGGCTGGCCAGGCTCACAGCCATGTTAGCTCAGATGTTAGAGGCATGGGTTCATACATAGGCAAGGCAAAATGTCAAAAGTCTGTTTCTTTCGAGCAAGCAGAAATCAATTTTTGAGAGCAGAGTTTAGCTCCAATTACATGTATGCCCTCCAGCACTCGCAAAGCGGACACTCGCCGGCGCGTGTAGGTGCCATTCTTTCCCTCTCGCAAGATATGACATAAACCTGACGCCATATCATTCTTTCTTGTTTTTGTAAAACCAGTTTTTCTTCTTTTGCAGTCTGGTAAAAAAGTGAACAGCGTTCCCAGTCCGTTTGTCCAATTCACAGTGGGACACAAGTCCTACGATAGCAAGGTGAGACCAAAGTGTGATATGAATCTTGTGTTTCCTCATATCTCAAAGGAACTTTGTAAGTTTGCAGTAGCAAAAAACTTGAAATACAGACAACTTTACCTTTCAGTTAACCACTAGTTCAACATTTTGGGAAATTCATTTGCTTTTGTTCCAAGAATGAGATGAGAAGATGCATATCAGTCTCATAAATCTCTGAGCATAAGTAGATATACTAGATATTGGGAATCAGCTACTGTACTCTGGCTCTTTCCAAAGTCCAAAATTAGACTACAAACACTCACTAATTACCCACCAACTAAAACCAAAACTACAAATTTTAATTATTACATTTCTGTTTGTGTACAAATTTAACAAAAAGATAAGATGTTAATGTGTAAATCTGTGAGCTTTTCACTTTGGGCAGAGCAGGCTAACTTCCAGTCTTTATGGTAAGCTAGGCTAAAGACATTGATACTCTAGCTCTGTACGTTACACACATAAGTGAGATATTGATCTTCCGATTACACCCGCATGTTGTCCCAAAATGTATAACTATACTTTCAAAAACAATAAATTTGAAAAAGCTAAAAAAAATCTACCTTCCGCCTGCAGATTATATGTTAGCTGTTAAAGCAAGCAGACGATTTGAGGTTAGTTTGTCTAGTGAACATTACATTGACTGCTAAGAAATTTTGAAACAGTTGAAATTTGGAAAGACTTTGACTGCAAAAGTTGTTTAATTATACTTAAAGGAATATACCCCCGTTTGTTGAAATAGGGGTTATTCACCGTCTCCTCTATATTTATATAGGTGGATAAACGCATTTTTGTCTCAGTGCATGCATTGTCTCAGTCTGGCAGTGCCGCTGTTAGCTTAGCTTAGCGTAGTGAATGGAATCCTTTGTTGCCAGTTAGCATGTTGTGGGTAAAAGTGAGCCAACAACAACAAAAAAACAACCTAATTACTTATTGTGGCCTGCATATTCACAACCAGTAAAAACAGCAATGCAGATTAAAACTAGATGATTTCCTAGGCAGATATTGATTTGGGACTATATTGGGTGGAAGCACCGCCGAAGCACTGCTACTTGGGAGCAGAGGTATCACTAAGCTCGCTAAGCTAAGCTAGCGGCGGCGCTGCCGGACTAAGACAGTGCATGCACTGAGACAAAAATGTGTTTACCCACCTACTATAAATATAGAGGAGATGGTGAATAACCCTTGATATGTTCCTCAACCGTTGTGTTTTTCCTTCCCTTTAACTCGTCTCTTTTGTGTCCTCTTCCAGACTAGATATAAGACCAATGAACCTGTGTGGGAGGAAGCATTTACCTTCCTCATCCACAACCCCAAAAGCCAAAATTTGGAGATTGAGGTACGGAGGTGTTATTGGTGCTCCAGTCTCATGTTTATAGGCAGTTCAATTTTGACCATATGAGTTGTGACTCACATATATCCCATCAGCATCCCATGTTTTTGTACCCTGGGTGTTTTAGGTGAAGGATGAAAAGCACGAGTGTTCATTGGGGACGTTGTCACTGCCATTGAGTGACCTGCTGGAGGCAAAAGACATGACGCTGACCGAGTGCTCCCCTCTAAAGAACTCCGGACCGAGCTGCACCCTGAAGATGAAGATGGCTCTGCGGGTAGGAAGACAATCTGTAGATGATGAAAGCTATTGTGGTTTGTAATGGCGCCATTAGATCAACCTGCCTAAAGTGGTTTAGCTCACTTTCGCTCCAAGCATTTAGAATTTTTGTTCAAATCCTAAATTGGGATTCCCAAAGTGGATTTAGATATTGTCCTTTTACTGGAAAGATTCTAATGAAGCAGAAATAGTTTACTTTTTTCTCACCTGATTTTGGAAGAAAAAAAACAGTAGTTCAAACAGAACATGGGTCTTGGAAAAGGCATAAAAGTAAAAAATGTCAGCTCTCAAATTCAGAGTGATAGTTGGTTGTGACCTCACTTGTTGTAAAAATGTCAACCTTTGTCTCATTTTCTTTGTACGTGTTTTATTTCAGGTGCTGTGCTTGGATAAGAACACTTCCTCATCCCCAGACTCCACCGCGTCCACCCTACAGGTCCACAAGAACAGCTCCTCCAACCAAACCCCACGGCCCTCCATCTCCTCTGACCCTGTGCCTTCCGCCTCCACATCCAACACCCCCCGTTCTTCCTCAGTGTCGGCCCAGGACCTGCTTAACCGGCGGAGGGAGGCCGACGATCCCTTTAGGTCTCCGGGAAGCACAGACTTGGGGCAGGGTGGAGGAAGAGGAGGAGGTCGGGGCCTGGCAGAGACCGGAAGGAGCACCTCCAACCTGGCTATCTCTGGGTCCCAACAGTACCTGGTTGGAGGCAAAGAGCCAACGCCCAGCATCGCCTCGGACATCTCCAACCCCTTCGCTGCTCAGGAGCTGCAGCAGAGACTCCAGCAGCTGCAAAAGTATCTAACAACCAGTCATATATCTATTTATCTGTCCATCTAATGATCATCTATCTAACAGTGTGTAGAACACATGTTTCTATATATTTTTGTCTGTGGAAAATATTTGTAAAAACTGGTTAACGAAAAAACTGGCCCGCTGTATGGTGTCCAGACAGAACTTGAACCAGAGATGTCTGACTCACATGAATGACAATTTGAACGTGAAGTTGACTATGAAGTTGCACGTGAAGTGGGATGTGGTTGTTCTGGGTTACACACATCACTATAAGAAGTCCGAAAACGGGACCTTTTCTACAGCCACCCCAAGATTTACCTTGGAAATCTGAACAATCCAGACATGAGTCTCTAGTCTGGCAGGACAGGGAGGCGAATGATAAGGGCCACGGGTGCAGGTAGGGGTCCTGACACTCTTGTCTGCTCCAGGTGTAATCTGGGAGATCCCTCCAACTGGCCAGAGTGCTCGAGGTAACTGCATGAGCTGGTGAGTTCATTACCGTCAAGGTAAGCAGCTGGTGGAGTCTCTGGCCACTGCTGTGGTGCCTCGCAAAGAAAGCGATGCCCCTGGTACCAGCAGCTCTGTGCTCCTAGCTCAACCAATTTATTTCCCCTGGTTGGTATTATCTGCTGGATTGTTGGTCGTGTCAATGTAGCACCAGGTTCTGCTTTCAGTCAATTTTTTCGACCACGTGAATACCCACGTAGACCCACGTAGACTTTGAATTGGCAGAAATCCATAAGAAGCCAAGTGAGCACAGTATGGGCAGAGTAAGCTCTGTGGTGAGAACTGAGGCTAGCTGGGCACCAAACAAGGGCTAGTCTGCTGTTCCATCAGAGCCACACGTGATCTTGCAGTGAGGAAGGCCACCTTGAACTAACCACTGGGGTCCTCAGTTCTGAGGTAGGCTACAGAGCTGTTAGCCTTCTCCGAAGTATCGTAGAACATGTTAATGTCCCTCAGGCTGTTTGGGGTGTCCAGCTCGGGGCAGCTGTAGCCTCTGGGAAGGGTGATGTGCCAAAGCTCAGACAGTTCCCTCTCCCACTCCTTCCAGGCCTGGAGCAGGTCATCAGGTAGATTGGGATCGCCCCACTCTCTATGCTTTGCCCAAAGCAGTTGCACCATCACCTTTGCTCTTGTGGTGAATGGCACCAGATAACCAATGGGGTTGTATTTGCTTGCTTATACCTTGTAGATGACACTTAAAGTGGTCTGTGGGTAGGTCTGGGTTCTGAGCTTTTAAGATTGGCAGTGCCAATAAAGTCTGAGCCCTGACTTCTGACCATCTGGCTGGCCCTGCGCTATCCAGAGCTCAGAACTTTCCGACCTGGCATCTGAGGAAAGGTGGCTGATGATTGCTCCTCAGTTGCTTGCCCACTGGCGCAGCTCAAAACCCCCTTCTGTCAGGAGCGCCTGCAGCTTGTCCACTAGGGCTCTTGCTTCCTCCTTCCTGATAGGCTCCGCAGGCAGGTGTCCACATAAGAGGTCTTGAGGACTGCCTGTTGCACATCCTCCCTGGCTGGCTGTGATCCAGGATGTGCTTTTGGAGAGCAAATATGGCAAAGCAGGCACTGCTCTTAGTCCCAAAGGGCAGTACTCTCCATTTATAGACCTTTGGTGGTTCTTTTCGCTTTAGGTCTCACCAGAGAAACCGTAACTAACTTCACACTTTCTCACAAAAATCATAATACAGGTTTGAATATGAGGTGCTGTTTTTGATGTGTTAACCCCTCTGCTCTCTCTCTCTCTCTCTCTCTCTCTCTCTCTCTCTCTCTCTCTAGTGGTTCGGGCCCTAGTCATTCCGAGCTGGGTGAGATCCAGCTGACAGTCAGACACAGCTCCCAGAGGAACAAACTCATCGTGATCGTTCACGGCTGCAGGTACGAACCAATAAGAGCGAGGAGTTTCTTCCAAAAATGCTCTCTGTATTGGGTGAATGTTTCAAGTAATATTCATTTGTTTTACCGCCACAGAAACCTGATAGCGTTGACTGATCACGGCTCAGATCCTTACGTCCGCCTCTACCTGCTTCCTGACAAACGGAGGTCGGGCAGGAGGAAAACTCACACATTCAAGAAAACCCTCAACCCAGTATACGATCAGACGTGAGTCGCACTGTTCTGCTTTCACATGCGTTGTTCGATAACTTTATTGTTGAACAGTTGTGTTAGTTGTTGCTTATTTAGTAGCTGAGTTGTAAATGTACTGTGTGCTCTTCCTGTCTCTGCCTGCTCAGATTTGATTTCAGTGTTTCCCTCGTGGAGCTCCACAGGCGGACTCTGGATGTCGCAGTGAAGAATGGTGGAGGTCTGCTCTCCAAACACAAAGGCCTTCTGGGAAAGGTACACACTTTCACTGGGCTAGCGTAGTCTAGACGTTAATTAAACCCTGAGGAACTGTCTTGAAGTGAATGTATTTTAACATGATAGAATTATTTAATTTCATGATGAATTCTTAGTTTTGATGATCTGTCAGTTATACCGTTAATTTTATCAGACGTTCGTTAACAACCTTTTTTTCCATGACTAAGACGAGACGATGACAAGACTGCACCAATGTCCAAAAATGCTGACTAAGACTACATTAACATGCATTAACGTTGACGGAAAAAGACGAGACTAAAATGTTTTGCATAAAATACAAACTAAGATAAAATCTCTCTTCATTTTCGTCTACAATCGTCTCTACTTTTTCATCACGTGATAGAATATTTAGCTGTTACGCCTTCAAAATATTCCCAATGAGTTGGTCCTGTTGCTGCCGGCCTGTGGCTGCAACAGGAAACTACATGGAGCGAGAACACAACACCATAGACAGTAGTGAACACCAGAGAGTTCTGCCAGAGCGACGACGACATGCTAGGTAGAAGGAAGATGCTCGATATTTGGTCGCATTTTACGTACAATGATACAACGTACTAAGATATATTGAGTTCTCTTTTGACTAAAACTAGACTAAAATGACGAGACTTTTAGTCGACTAAAACTTGACTAACAAAAAAAGACGTGAATGACTAAATATGACTAAAACTAACAAGGATATTTGGCGACAAGACTAAGACTAAATAAAAAATAGGTGACAAAATGAACACTACTGAGTCAGTTAGATTAAAACCTAAAATAGTGTTTAATTTGCAAAAATATTTACTCGACATGAAAAAATATGGCCTTTTAATATTTTTTTGTCATTTAAATGGAGTCTTTATTTCTGTCAGTGAAGAACTCTGCCTTTTTTCATCAGGTTCTGGTGGATTTGACCCATGAGGACAGAGCTAAAGGTTGGACACAATGGTTAGTCTTTGATTTCCCACTTTTTCATTCATAACAATCTGATAACACAACAATCAAGTGAAACAGCTTTTAATGTATCAGCATCAGAATCATTACCAAGTGAGCACCAACTACCAAGGAAAATTACTCTTAAGTGTTACGTACATAAATCCTATTCTGATTATGCCAGTTTTCACATTAAAAGAATTTGCCTTGGTCTTTAGTGCAAGCAAATAAAATAAAAAAAATCAAATCAGAGCAAGTAAAAGTTAAAGCAAAGTATTGCGACAGTCAAGAACATATTTTGCCATAATTATGGCCATTGTAGGAAAACAATAATAATCAAGGAGCCAAGAAAAGGGGGTAATATTTTGAGATTGAAGTCGTCGTTTCATGAGAAAAAAACTTGGATATTCTCTGGTATTAAAGTGTCTAATTTAGAGAAGAAATTCACAAATTTACACAAAAAATCTTTTTTTGGTTGGAATATTACCCCCTTTCCCTCATCATCACGTTGTCATGCTCATCTGCATCTCTATTGCAACCGTTGCAGGATGTTTACAGTGTCAGAGCTGTTGCTGCAGTTAGAGTAAATGAAGTACTCGACACCTTTGAAAAGTTCTGCTATTTGCTCACTCACACTCACTCATTATGAACTCTGTGAGGTGATTGAAACCCTGCTCTGGTGGGTCCCTGCTCTGGTGGGTCCCTGCTCTGGTGGGTCCCTGCTCTGGGAGTTTGAAAGCAACACTAAAACACTGACGTCAGAGCCAGTTAAAGGAAAAGGACCAAGCTGGAAGTGTTTTTCAATGAAACCCTCTTTCTCCTCCTGCAGGTATGAGCTGAGTGAAGATGGCCTGACGAAGCCTCAACAACTATAGACGGCAGCCATCATCATCATCATCATCATTACTACCATCATATCGCCACATTTAAGTTTACAGTATGGCTTTTATTCTTTTCATTATTCTATGTGTACAAAAAGAAATCGAACAGCAGCTTTTGACATTCATTTAATCACATCAGTCGCAAGGCAAACCTCCCCTTTAAGAAGTTAAAGGCTGATAGACTAAAGGGAGTTTAGGACATGTAAAATACTATATGTTACATAATGTACTGCTGTGTAAGTCTATATTTCATATTAATAGGAGAAACTATAGCAGCTGTAGAGGAAGACAATCTATTTTTTTGCCGTTGCAGCAGTTTCCTGCCTACAGAACAACGATGTACAAGTTTGTAAATATAAACGACGATGCTAGCCGAAACAGACGCCTTCTAGAGATAAGAGAGAGGTGTGGTCTCTTATTTGGCCAAACGATTGTTTTGTCATTTTATTTTATTTTATTAATTCTTTTTTTTTTTAATGAAAAACATTCTGGACGAAGATTGTGAAGCAGGCGGTCCTGGGAAAGACGCCACCAAAGAGACGAGGAGTATTTAACATTTCACCCTCGTTGGTTTTGCTAACGCAGCTTTACTTTGGCTTATTCCACTGTAATAATGTGTGTATTAACAAAGTGAAAATAACTATAAATATTGTATTAAAGGTGCAGTAGTAAGCCTTCTAAAACTACCTTTCTGTCATATCTGCTGAAACTGAGCCTATGTTCCAGTAGAACTACATGAAGCAGGTCATTTAAAATAAATCCAGCTCCTCTGGCTCCACCTACAGCCTGGAGTGAGATTTGCAAAAATCCACCCATCCTCCCTGTTCAGATGCACCAATCAGGGCGGGGGGGGGGGGTCAATCACTGCTCATGCAC
Organism: Gymnocephalus cernua; assembly: GCA_023631565.1. Classification (NCBI taxonomy): domain Eukaryota; kingdom Metazoa; phylum Chordata; class Actinopteri; order Perciformes; family Percidae; genus Gymnocephalus; species Gymnocephalus cernua. Next base: position 5,482,180 of record CM042436.1, read on the forward strand.
ACACGTTCATTCTCCATTGTGGGGGGAGGGGCTTAGGAGACAGTTTTGGGCTCTACCAGAAAGGGGGGAGGGACTGAGAAGTTGTTGATGTTCACATTTTTTGGCTAAGTCCTGGATCTTCACAATCCTACCGGGTACCCTTAAATCTGATACAAGTACCAATTTTTTTCAGTTCTTTTCCATATGTTAGTACACGTGTTACGCTGGAATAAGGCCATTGTTAAGTGTTACCTGTTTTGTTTTCAAACTGAATATATTTGCACATCTGTGTGTTTTTATCTATTGGGGATCATTTTTACTCTTAGTTGTAATTTAAACATTGCCTAAATTCCTCGTTTGTTAGCAAGTCATTTAATTTTAACTTAATAGGTAAAATAATTGAAAATTGAAACATTATAGTGTCAAGTCTTTAAATAATATAAATAACCTTTTTTCAAGGCATTATTTGACCTTTTGGCTCTCTTACTGTTGAGAGTTGGATGACAAGATGTTAAATATAAAGCTACAGCCAGCTTAGCATAAAGGCTTGAAACAGGAAAACAGCTAGCTTTAATCTGTCTGAAAGTTTAAAAATAATCTCACAGAATAATACATTATATTTGATTCGTGGTTTAAAGTGTTAATTCGTGAGTTTGAGAGGTGCTGGTGGATTTTACTTTTAGACATAGCAAAGGTGTTTGCAGTGATGTTGAGCTCATCTACTGCATCTGGCTTTATATTTAACAGAGAGTTCTATCCATCTTCTCAGTCTACTATCTGTAAGAAAAAGACAATAAGGGTATTTTCCAAAATGTCGACTACTATTCCTTTAGGTAATTCAAGTGTTATCATAGAACCGACTGTAGTTCTTGGCAAGACCCGCCCTTCAATAGCATTTGCGCACTACGATTGGCCAGGTGTCCATGCTTGAACGAGGTAACGGAACCCGATTTCTTCAGGTCCTGTCCCCCGACCAACCAGCTGTCCTAACCCCAACCTGCTTCATAGGGCGGGCCTTCCCAAGAAACCGAGTGGGAACATAATAACACATATTTCATTTGGGCTGGGCAATATATCGATATTATATCGATATCATGATACGAGACCAGATATCGTCTTAGATTTTGGATATTGTAATATCGTGATATGACATAAGTGTTTTCCTGGTTTTAAAGGCTGCATTACAGTAAAGTGATGTACTCTTCTGAACTTACTAGACTGTTCTAGCTGTTCTATTATTTGCTATAATATCGTCCTGCCCTATATTTCATACATCAAATCTTGGCTTTAAAAGTGAGAACAGTGGAAATGCTGGCTCCAAAAATTTGACATTAGGTGTAAATGGGCTTTTTGGTTTGTTTGTCACTGTTTCAGTGAGGTTGATAATCACAATAATTTTCGCTACATTCATTCTGAGTTGTTCACATTTAGTTATGAATCAACATTAGTCTTAACTTGTCATGAAGTCTCATTTTTAAAGCAACACTATGTAACTTTTCCCGCTTCGGTCCCCTTACAGGTTAGAAGTGGAATTGTCCATTACATTACATTGTCCAGTTCATTCCAAGGGGGCAAGCCCGCCTCCTCAGAGTGAAGCCTCCTATGGCGCCATTTTGATGCTAATAAACCATCACCCCCGTTAGCATCCCATTGACTGCCATTCATTTTGGCGTCACTTTGACAGCCAATAACTTTACATCTGAAGTGTTTAAAGACTTCATTTGTCCATCGTTTATTTCTAAAGAAACACGTCAATGTATAAAAGGCTCCGTTACCTTGTACCTCACGTTATGGCTCCGTAGCAGACGTTTTTATAAAAATAGGCTAACGATTGGGTCATCATCACTCGACTTACTGTCGCATTTAATTGCTACTATTAACTAGCATTTTAGTTATCAATAATTAGCCTGTGCCTATGTTATCTCCTTACATATACCTACGCTCTCCGTCTCTGATAGATTAGGAATGATTGAGATTTCTCTTGGTACAGCTACCAGAAATCGTACAACGTTCAGACATGTTGCCCACGTCACATCTACGGCCGCTAGCTCAGTTTGAGGCTGCGCAGTAACGCTCAGTAACACTCAAGCCTAACTGAAAAGTGCTTCTAATAGACTTCACTCGTCTCTGTCCAGAGCAACGGGATCTGTTGGTGCAGTTTATATACTGTCTTTGGTTCATTCGAACGACAGATCTGCTACCAGATCTGGCAAACTAGCATAATGTAATGGACAATTCCACTTCCAACCTGTAGGGGGACCAAAGCAGGAAAAGTTACATAGTGTTGCTTTAACACGTGTCTGATTTGAACAAACTGTGAGTAGTCTGAAGCAGGACACAGACTACTGTTGAAAATGACATTTACCTTTTGTTTGTTGTGGTTACATACACTTTTTTTCATGCACATTAAAGGGAAACTATGCAGTTTTTTTTAGCTTAATTGACCTTAACTGAACAGCTTTGGAGTCATTGGAATGGTTGTATGACTTTTTTCGGGTTGAATGGTGGTCGTCTCGCTCCCTCCCTAGCGCCTGTGAGCGGAAAAACCACCCTTGTAACTTTGGGCCGTCAGGAAGTATCCCGTGATATCAGGTCTGCGCATAACAAATTACTTCACGGCACTGCACACGGCCATTCAGGAACCGGCTAACAAGGTAGAGATGGAGTTTTTCACACTATCGTCATGGCTGAGCCGACAAAAAAGAAGCTGAAAGTTAGGAAAGCATTGTGGGAGGAACAGAGGAAGAGGAAACGGCAGACTGACCGAGAGAGGAGTCAGACACAAGTAAACATAGGAGCTGCCAGATATCTATTCTGAAGCTGTGGGGGGGCTCTATAGAGAAACCTGCCAGCAACAAGACAGGAAACAGACAAGAAATGGACTAAACTGCATAGCGCATCTTTAAACACCGCTTTGCTTTAAATCACTTGTTTAAAGGGATGATATCAGTAACCAATACATAGACAACAGACTCCTTTGTATCAGGCACATTCAATAAATACACATGTTGTCTATATGGCCTTTGAAAGCCAAAGAGCAGCGATCTAGTGTCGATACAGAGGAGGCTAGTGTGACCTTTGACCTGCAACACAAATACAGATCTTTGCGAGCATCAAGAAAGTATTTAACACATATGTATGTAAACTGTGTCTTTTAATGTTTTTTATTTGTGTTTTGTGGCTGTCTCCCTCTTTGTCTTGTGTTTTATTTTGTAAAAATCACACTGTGTATGTAAGAGCTCCTCTGGACGGTGGTTTGTTGTCTCTGTCATGTTAATTTATCTTGTGCCTTAAGATTCATACGACCATATATAAAAACAGTTTCCTATGTTTCAGAATGTCTCCTAAATATCTTTTATTAAAACAAATAAAGAGCTTTAGCTGGCTATAGCAGCATAAAGCTGTGCAGCACTGTGGCGTCTGACCATTCTATTTTTATTCATAGGTTATTAGCTGGTGGAACTGATTTCTTGATATATCTATATGAGGTGATAGTAGGCTGATTCTGTAATTGTCTTAATGTCTGAGTCCTCCATGAGTTCGGGCCTGTTTTTGGTATTTTAACATTTGTGTTAGTTGTTCTTCTTTTGGCTCCAAATAATTTAGTTTTTTGTTTAACTTAAGGATATTTTGACACATCCAATTGTGAATTTAAATTAGTTTAGTGTAGCTTTCTCAGTTGTATGGGTCCATAGTGACCTGGTGGCATTGTTTTATTAATCTGTGTGTCATCTGTATAACTGTAGAGATTGATGACTGCTCCTCCTGCTGGAATATTTTGAGGAATAATTCACACACACACACAGACACACCACACAGTACTCTTCATCTCTTGCTGTTTGTCATAAATAAGAACTGTGCAGGTGGCAAAAGAGAAAGTTTGAGAATATGCTTCTGACTGGTGGCATGTGGGTATTTTTAATGTGTGAGACTATGTCGGTATTTCTATCCTTATAAGGACCAGATGTCCTCAAAAATGAGCTGCTGGGCAACCATTAATCACCCCACTCTGAGCATTTTGTACAGTATTCCTGCAGCAGAATATTACATGGCCCCAGGTTTGCTGTGTGGTTATTTGATTACAAAATAAATTCACCAAAATAATGTTCTTGAACCTACAAGGGATCTCCTGAGTATAAAGTAAGCTGTGGGCCCTTTTTTATTACCTTGTGGTGGTTCATTATAAATAAAGTAAAATGTACACAGGGGAATGGGTCCGCTACAGTAAGAGTTTTGTACCTTCTGCCATATCATCCCTAAATGAAGCTCCCCAGCGATGATTGGTGGCATCATCACATCATCTTTTCTGTTGTATATGCTGCCCATAAGGTGTGCCAGTGGAACCTGGAGGGAACTGTACATTAGAGGGTGTTTGGGGTGAAGGTGTCTGTTTACTGTATGTGTATGTATGTATATTTGTGAGGCCCTGTACAGACTGTGAAAAACAATTGTCCCAGTGGACAATAAAGATTATCTACATCTCAGGCAGTGGCCCAGACATCAACTCTGAACAGGGTTATTTCCAACAGTACCTTAAAGCAGCGGCAGCTCTGAATCAGACTGGAGAGCTCCCATGAAGTCACTCTTAAATATAATAAATCTGAATATTAACTTAATTGACCTTCAAAATAAAAGTTTAAAATGATGGACGTGGTGTACAGATACAAGAAAAATACATGGTATGAGACAAAATTGTTTCTGTGAAAATAAATAAAAACACAAGGTTGGTGGTTTAATCCCAGGCTCCTCCGGCCACAATAGTGTCCCTGAGCAAGACACTGAACCCCATGTTGCTTCCCGGATGCTGTATGTAGCCTATAGCTGTTCACTGCTGCTAATACTTAGGATGGGTTGAAATGCAGTAATAGAATTTCACTACATTGTAATGTGTGTATGTGATGATTAAGCTTCCGTTGTGTTTTTACACTTCTCTGGGATATGTTTAGTTTTCGGGGCAGAGGGTAAATCTCTATTTCTATACCACTAACGAGGCTCAAAATATCACCACACTTCCACGGTAGCATAATGAGGGTCCCTACATGTAAACACAAGCATTGAGAACTTTGTAAGTGTACAGACATTAAAAAGATAGATTATAAAGACGGTAACGTTCATGTTTACATGAGGGCACCATCTTGGGAAAAGTCATGAGCAGTGGATCCACGAACACAGTGCTTGAGCTATGTGACTGGTTAGGCTTACTGGTTACACGGCGTTCGTGGTTCGACACTTACAAAGTTCCCAATGCTTTGGTTTACATGTAGGGACCCTCGTTATGCTACCGTGGAAGTGTGGTGATATTTTGAGCCTTGTTAGCAAGGCCGCTTTAATGCACGGGCTTACCTGGGCTGAAGCCCAGGGGCCTCCCAAGTTCAGGGTTCTCCCATATTCACGTTAGTGATGAGCTGAAGAGGTCATATTGTTTTCTAACTCGTCAGGTTTTCTGTCAATCACTCTAATCGCAGGTTACATGGCTGCTGATTGATCCAAATTAGGAGTGACCCACGTGGCCCCATCGCCTATGGCCCGTGAGCTTACCTATCAGCATGTCTATAGTTAGTTTTGGGGTGTGTCCCTCTATGACTGAGTGATGTCTTCTGTGCTGGTTTGCGCTTGAGAGCAACAGCGGGATATTTTTAACATTTTTTCACCATCTTATTCATCATTAAAGTCACTTCTGACAACGTTTTAGGCGAGAAATGAACTGTTTACATTTCGAATATAGGCAGTCATCTGAAAATCGTTGCCGAATAGACAATTTGCTTCAAAGTTTTCGGAGTTGAGAAGCTCCATAAGTGACGGACAGCCAGCTGGTGTATTAAGAGAACGGTGCCCGGATCGCTCACTCGCTGGCCGGCCATGATGCTGGGACGCCCCGCTGTAAGTTGTCGGTCTGTCAGACCGATCTCGTAAATAAGAGGCTTTTATTTCACCGTTGACGGATTGTTTGTTTAAATATCACAACACTTGTCCATCATAAGATTAACGGGAACGTGTTGTTAACTGTCTTTTTACCGTTAAACTCCACAAGCGCCCGGTCGCCGACACACACACGCACACACACACACACACACACACACACACACACACGCCCACAGGCAGAGAGAGAGAGAGAGAGAGAGAGATACCTTCGGGAGACTTGTTTAAATTATGACATAGGCTACATTAGATTTTGTATATTGTTCATACTTTTTTTTGTGTATTTTTTTTCTGATTTTAATGCTATAAAGACCGTTGCCGTGCTTGCATCACTCCCCTTACCCCTCCTAGGCCAGTTTTGGGGGAGAGTAGTTCTTAGAATTGCTTAGAAGTGTACTTTTCCTCTAAAAAGTAGGAGTACTATCCGGTAGAAAACCCTCGGCTTCCTCAGTCATTGTGTATTTTATCCTCTCAGCTGCTGCTTGCTGACGTTATTTCAGACTCTGGCTCTACAGCTGATCAACAGTTTGGTGGACGAGGAAACATCAACTGTAACATCTACAGATAAAATCTTGCTAAATTTAGCCACATTACTATTACGGAAGAAAAACTATTGTATCCTTTTCTGCGACATACTCTTCTCTACAGCTAACGTTCAGTCAACTAGTCTCAGCCTGCTCACTTCTCAGCGAGTCACGTCGCTTTACTCACTGTCACCTCTATCAGCTATAACGGTTCATTTTTAGTCGGCTATATTTTAGAACCTATCCATAACCCTTTTTTGCTATTTGCCTCATTATTTGATATACAAAAATATAAACAATGTCACACAGCAAATTAGTAATCATTTAAAAAATAAAAAATATTAAATCCAGCTCCTGCCAGCAGGTGCATGTGATTGGTTCACAGGGCTTGCTGAGGCCAGAGAAGAGGCTCCTACTTTGATCTGTTGCTGTTCTCTGCTAATCCTGTTATCAGTTATTATCAATGTTTGTGCAGACAGGTGATGGTTGGTGATGTTTTTCATAATATCGTTTGAAATCATACTTTCACACATTTTGGTTTTATCATCACCATAAGTTGCTGTGTGTGGTTGTTACATAAAGTGTGTTGTGTTTATGCTCAGGTGGACTCAGTGATATGTTAATAACAATATTATGGTGATGTCTGGCTCAAAGAGGGAAAACTCACTGTTGTATGCCTCGAAAGAAACTAATGCATTTTGTTATGTAGATTACCTAGATATTACACTTTTTTTAAATGAGACTCTGTAAATCGAGGGGATGGGGGGCCTACAAAACCTCTCAGCCCCGGGGCCTAACATTAGGTGATGCTTGTTAGTGATGTAGAAATAGAGATTTATTTTTACTTTACCCTCTGCCCCGACGACTAGCTAGCGTTATAAGCTAATTAGGGTTTTGCGGTAGCTTGTTTCAAGCATAGAGACACATTTGATTAGCATGAAAACATATCCCAGAGAACGGTTGACTTGGTACACATATGTTATTAACCCCTAGGTTCATTTTGCGCCGGAATTGTCCTTTAAAATATGCAGCTTACTGTGTTTTTCAGACCTTTATTTTGGAAATTCCCACCGGAAATACTGTGTCTAATTGCACATGTCTTTACGCTGTGGGAGTTCGAGCCTCCAGCAGCAGGAACGCCCTCCATACTCTCTCCTCTCTCCTCCAACATCCAACATCCAACATCCATCCCGGCTCTCCTCTACTCCTCCAGCCGCGGAGGAGCCACTCTGAGCGCGAAGGAAGACGAACCAGACCTCGCTGGAAGAAATGGCCTTTTAACACTAGAGAGAATAACCCAGAAGAGACATGGCTCCTTTGCCTTTTTCCTTCCAACACCTCCTCCTCCTCCTGCTCGCTTCCCTGAACTGCTTCCCCGCTTCTGCTGACATGAGACTCGGTGAGTGAATTAACGGAGGATTATTTTGTTCATGAGCTGCATCCATAGTACCGTCTCCGGTCCTGAAGGGACCTCCTCAGAGCCATTTAGCAGACAGACCGGAGGAGACTATTTCTGTTAGTGATCTATGTGTCAATATCGTATGAGCGGGGGCTGCAGGCTGGGTCAGAGCAGCTTCACCTGCGGCGAGGAAAAACAAACACGGTGATTCTGTAATCGGTTTCAGCCAAAGAACCGCTGCAGATATACGGTAGGCCTGCCGGTCCACAGGGAGATATAGAAATGATATCAAGTCACTGCTGAGCACCGCGGAGACTACTGGAGCTAATACCGGCGAATTAGCAACAAGGCTTACATCTGTTAGTTAGGAATATCTGTAACAATAATACACATTTAAAAAGTACTAGAAATAAAAAATACAAACATTTAATAAACATTTTTCTAATTTCAATTATAAATACAAATGAAATATAAAAAAATAAAAATACATGTATTTAATAATAAAATAAAATGTGTTTAACAATAAATCAGATTATTTGAAATAATTCAGGAATAAAATAAATATTATATATATATATATATATATATATATATATATATATATATATATATATATATATATATATATATATATATACAATTATTAAGAATAAAATATGAAAATGACACCAGAAATATTAAAATCAAATACATAATTAAATAATACAAAGTAATTATTAGTACTTAAAAACGTAAACTAAAATAGTATCATTAAAGGAACATTAAAAAAATAATAGACATTAATTATGTAAAATAATTCAGGAATGCTATTCATAAAATACAGAGAAAATAAAAATAAATAAATAATATATATATACATGAACATATGAATGAAATACAAAATAAAATATCGAAATAACATACTAACAACATAGAAACTACACTACCAAATCTAAAAAAAAATCAGTGTACAGAACATTTAACAGCCATCAGTGATAACATCAATGCAAAGCAATTAAAAATAAGCTTACACCTACACTCAGAGGTAGCTATTGATCGCAAATGTAAAGGGGTGTGTGTGTGTGTGTGTGTGTGTGTGTGTGTGTGTGTGTGTGTGTGTGTGTGTGTGTGTGTGTGTGTGTGTGTGTGTGGTCTTGGAGACATGCATTTCTCGGATGCACAGAGTTTATAAATAATATCACCCCAGTGATTTGGGATGTGCAGCCTGCAGGATGACTGATACAGAGATGTGTTGTAGAAGATGGTGAGAGGAGGAGGAGGAAGAAGCTGGTGGTATGAGGGTGTGTGTGTGTGTGTGTGTGTGTGCGTGTGTGTGTCTCCAGCCCCCCCTCCTCCTCCCCCTCCTCTCTCCTGTAGAGATTATGTAATATCAGCAGCATACAGAGTATGGCAGCCACAGAACAGACTCAGCTGAGGAGACGAGCAGCGAAACAACATGGAGCTGCAGCACTCAGCCTCCATTTATACATTCATTTATTTCATATATACATATACTATGTATATGTGTATCTACCTGTACTGTTATTGATATATAGTTTAATGACCATCATTTTCATTTTAATCCTGCAATATTCCCATAGGGTATTTTAGTTTATTGTACAGTTTTGACATTTCCTTCTTTTTTCATGAACATGAACTAGATGGTTTGTGTCTAGTTCATGCTGACTGCAGGGCTGCAGCTTACCATTATTTTCACTGTTGATCTGTGGATTATTTTTGCTCTATAAAATGTCAGAAGATGGTGAAAATAGTTGATCAGTGTTTCCCAAAAAGCCCAAGATGACATCAACGATATTCAGTTTCCTGTCACAGAGGAGAGAAGAAACTAGAACATATTCACATTTAACAAGCTGACATCAAAGTTTTACCTTTTTTTTAAATTAAAAATTACTCAAATCGGTTTTCAAAATACATTAATTTAATAGTTGACAACTAATCAATCAATTGATTCATCTTTGCCGTTCTAGCTGACATAAACCTCTCATGTGTAGCAGTTTGGTCTTCCCATTATTCCTGCTCATTACACAAAACTATGTCAACTGTGTGTTGATTGGGAATGATTTTTAACAAATGCAAAACTCTTGGAAGAAATATTCAATATAGCTACAGCTTTTGTTGATGACTTTTTCATTGTAAAGTATTAACTTTGAATGATTACCAGTGTTATAAATAGTTGGTTACGTCATCCCTTCACACTTCACACTAGTTCTTACATGCTGATGCAATCTCAGCATGTAAGAACTAGTGTGAAGTGTGAAGGGATGACGTAACCAATGTTGTTATCATTCTGCATGTTTCTCTTCTGATGTGAAGAGTAAACCTTTTAGTTTAGTGTAGTTTACTTGCTCCTGGGAAAACTCTGACAAACTTCTGGCAAATTTGAGATTTGCTCTGCAAGTCCGTCTGACCAAGAGACCATTCAAGCCCATTTCCATTTTTTTACAAATCGAGGCACCAATCACAACCGTTGAGGCTTTACACGATGATGATAGCGCAGTGACAGCAAGCAGCTTTTTGTTTACATTCAACATGACGGCCACTGAAGAGCAGCAACCTGTTGATGCCGCTGTCGCTGCTACGTCACCCGGATCATTGGTCTGATTGGTTGAAGGACTATCCAATTGCGCCCAGAGGAATTTGAACGGCGTCCGGTGGTGACGCCCCTTTGGAAATGGGCTGTGAATGAAGCTTCCCCAGACCCGCTCTCAGTTACAGCTGAGAAGGGTCTGGTGGAGACCAGGCTAGTTACAACCCAAAAATGGCTTATGGATCTCCCCCCCTCCAATAAATATCTATAGTCATACGTAAAAAAAAAAAAAAGATAAAGCAGATAAAAACAAAGATTGCATAATAACGTTTTAAGACAAAGCAGTAATACAAAATTGATAGAAATGTACAAAGAAATTCATTTTTACAAGTTGAAATGCATTTAAATGAAACTCATGGCGTTAATTAAAGTGATTTTCAGATGTTTTAAATAGTGATGGAAGTAGGTGCGTATTTGTTCATTGCACATTGTGTTCATTTAAAAAAAATAGATTTTAATCATTGATGTGTTCATGTACCAGTTTCATTTTAATGCATTAATAATTTAACATTGAAAAGGCCATTCTTCACTTTGAGAAAATTCACTTTTTATACTTGTATGATTCTACTGCTAATATATTTTTCTATTATGTATGTTTCATAGCCTTTTGATGCTGTTTGTCCATACAGTGATTTATGTTTCTGGTTCCTCTCTGTGAGCCCACATTTGATCCACTGAGACGTTGTTTAGCTCAGGTCTCCTAATCATTAACCGGGACCTGGAGAAGGTCACCGCTGGTTTTCCTTGTGTGACCGTAGCCATGACAACGCAGAGTAACATTGAATTGGTGCTGATTGGTCAGTGGGGTCGGGGCATGGCAGGGCTGCAGAGCTATGAATGTGGTTTACTGTAACTGTGCTGTGATACATGTGGACACAGGAGGTGTATGAGAGCATCACAGCAATCTGATTCCAGTCGTAGATCCCAGAATATTGGTTTGTTGGCTGTAAATGAGGGATGTTAGTGTCAGTAAATTGGAAAGGTATATAGTTGCAGACTTCTGTGACGGGCTCCTTAGCAGTTAATTAAATGATGAGACGCTGCTGCTTTTAAAGCGTAACTCTTGCCGAGTCAAACTTTCGTTTAGAAGCATAATTAGGACTTAAGCGCCACTTTTAAGATTGACCGTATTCTCGTTTTGGGTCAGATGGCCTTTTGAATGGGAGAGCTAGGGGCACTACTATGATAGCATCAAAATCTCTATTTTGACACTAAGAAGACTCGACACAACATGAAACTTTGCTCCAAGTATCTCCAGGAGCTCTACACATGAACTCAGTATTGACAACATAGTTTGTGTACACGGGCTTTACAAAAAAGAAATATTTTAACAACTCACCGTAGCTCTTGTTGTTTACGCTATCAATCATCTTGCCAGTCAAAAATAGTCGATCTCTGAATGCCATGTAACAGGGAGGAGAGTAAAGATGGAAAGCTCCTAAAGCTTAGTTCCATAGAATTGCACAGATAATTTTTTATTTTGTCGTTAGTGAAAAACAATATTGACCTTGTAGTTGAAAAAGGAGCCTCATATAAGAATTACATTTCCTCCTATGGAGTCTGTTCTTCCGCATTCGGTGATCGATTCTTTTTGACTGGCAAGATGGCTGATAGTGTAAACAACAACAGCTAAAGTAAGTTGTTAAAACCTTTCTTTTTAGTAACCTCTGTGTGCACAAACAATGACTACGTTTACAAGCAGCCAATAACCCGGTCGCGCACGGCCATGTAAACACCGGCAAAAACCCGAATATGCTCATATTCCTGTTTTTAAAAACCTGAATATGACCCCTGGGTTACCCCTATTCTAACCCGAATATTTGGTCATGTAAACGCGTATCTGCATATCCCCATCAAAAGAAACATTGATTTGTGTTCTGCACATGTTCTATTCGCAAGGAATCTTGGTCTTTTGAGTAGAGGAACTTCTTGTATGCACCGTCTGGCGCGTACAAAAACCTGCGTGCAGTATACCGGAAGTAAACAAGGTGAGACGCAGACAGCACCACACTTTTGGAGCGAGGAGGAAACCAATTTCTTTATTAGTGTGGTGAAAACCATGAATATAATGTCTTTTGTTGACGGCAGAAAGTACCAATTTCCCGTTTACGTCGGGGTATTGCCAATTGATTACAAATTCCACGTATACAGGAGTAACTCTCTCTGCTCACGCATGTAAACGGGTTATTCCGAATGTTTCAGAAACCCGAATAGTGACCTTAACCCGACCATAACCCGGATATTGACAGCTTGTAAACGTGATCACTGTTGTCAATGCTGAGTTCATGTGTAGAGCTCCTGGAGATACTTGGAGTCTCATGTTGTGTCAAGTCTTCTTAGTGTTTTAAAAAATAGCTTTTTTGATGCTATCATAGTAGTGCCCCTAGCACTCCCATTCAAAAGGCCATTTGACCCAAAACAAGAGTACGGTAAATCTTAAAGCAACACTAGAGAACTTTATCCGCTTCGGTCCCCCTTTCAGTTTGTCTCATTGGAACTACAGCTCCCGCTCCTGTAGGGGGATCGAAGCGGGAAAAGTTCTCTAGTGTTGATTTAAAAGTGGTACATCCACAAAAAGACCCTAGGTTGCATTTTGGCGAGCGTTACGCTTTAACAGTTTCTGTTCATGTTTGCATGGTTTTGGGCTGCCACTAAAATAATACATGATACTGGAGATACAGTAAATACTAACAAAACTAAAGACTTTGCATGCACTTGTTACCAGTAACAGCACACTGTGTAACACGTCCACTTCTTTTCAGGAGATATTTCAGTGCTGTAAAATTGTTGTTTGACATTAACAAAGACAAAAGACAGCAAGCAACTTAGTTTTAAAAAACAGAAATACGCAGTATACGCTAAAATCAGTTTAACTATAGGATGCTTATGCTGAAGCAATAATTGATTCCCAAATTCAAGTCTAATAAAGTTGTACTGTCTTTCTAGTAGAATATGAAATGGTTCATTTTAGGGCTGGGCCGTATGGCAAAAAAATGTATCACGATATATTTTCCCATTTTGATCATTATCTATATATTTTTTTTCGTGTGGCATTTTAGGCCTTTATTTGTATAGGACATCTTAGACTTGAAAAGGGAGTCAAACCCGGGCCCGCTGCATCAAGGAGTAAACCTCTATATATGGGCGCCCGCTCTACCAGGTGAGCTAACCAGGCGCCCAATCATTATTGATATTTATCACAATATAATGTTTTGGCTGATATTGCCCGTTCGAAGTGCATACCGACTGAAGCTGGAAGATTCAAACTAAGTGAGTGGTCAGTTTTCTTTTGATTTTGTAAACAACCTTAAACTACTTAAGCAACATATTAACTGTAAACAAAAAGGTTTAGCACAAACCAGACAAAGTAAAGCAGTGCATGTGGTAACAAGTACCTTTAACTGGAAGTAAAGTAACATTTAAAGTTTGTGGGCTTGAAATCCCAAATGTGAACATATCGGCGGTGCAGTTTTAGATTTCTTTGTGACTAACTGCCATTTATTGTCTGCTCCGGTCTAACCTCCCAATGTGATCTCCTTCATAATGCCGCTCGGCAGTAAAATTGCTGTCATAGGCTCTGTTACTTTGTTCGTTTATTTACAAATATAATATGTTCATCACGTCATGTTGCTTATTACCAGTGTTAGGCTGCTACTTGACAAGTTTAGTGAACTAAGCGACCAGTTATTTTTCATAGGCTATATAAAGCCTCACTACACTAAAGCAGAGCCCGTCTACGGAGAGCCTGTTCACTCCCCATTCAGCCCCATTGTACCTACTTTGGTTGCAGTTCCACCACAGTTCCACTGAGGGTGATCACGGTCCAGTGCTAAATGAATGGGACCCTATGGAGCTAGACGGCTACATTTGTCTCTTTCGCCTGATTGTCGTTGAGAAATCTCAGATTTGATTGTAGTTTTTGCAAGTTCAACATGGATTATAGGTCAAAAGTTGAATGAACGAGTACTTATGCCCTTTCGTTTTCTTGCAGGTTGAGTCGTTGTTGCCCATAACACGCTAGCATTCTGCTAATGAATGCTGGTTGGTCAGTGAAGGACTGATTATGACCGGAGATCTCGCTTGACGGCATCCGAAGCGGAGCCTGAATGTCAGAGTGAATATTTCGGCGTGGTCGTTAAAACATTAGCAAACCTCTTTCTAGCGTGTGTATTGACAGGGAGAGTCTAACCTGTTAGCTGTGTTGTCGATGCCTCGAGAGAGAAAAGGAAGTGACTCAGAGTAGGGGTATTGGACTGGGAGGAAAAAGTGGACTGAGTACCCAGGGCCCTCATGTGAGGAGGGCCCAAAATTTGCTAGAATGAATAGCTGTGGATGCGGGGAGGGGCCCATAGAAAATGCCTTTCAGGGCCCAGAATGTTGTGCTACGCCCCTGACTCAGAGATCGCCGTAAAGCAGTATCTCTGGCCGTATTGTCATATGTGTATGACGTCACTGACATTTAAAAGGCTTTTTCGAACAAAAAAGCGACTTTAAAAAATGTTAACACCCAGCAGTGTGTATTTTCTTTGCCTTTCCCTTTCAAATGCAACATTCAACTTACTTTTTTGAGATTTTGAGGGGTATATCTCCATAGAGTCCCATTCATTCTGCACTCACCTGTGAGCGCCATCTAGTGGAATCAGAGTGGAACTGCAATCAGTTCAGAAGCCGGAAGTTTCTCAAAAGTGGAAGTTCTCTCCTTATTAGACATTCTCTTACTAAAGCTAACGTTAGCCACTAAATGAATGTATCGAACTACACTACAGCAACATGGCAAAAGTAGTTTCCTATATCAAAGGTATTTTTTTTATGTCATCAACATAAACAGGTTTAGGATTTAGGTTGCTAATAAGCTACTTTTTAATTTGCCAGAACTGGTTCGTATAAAATCAAACCGGTTTAGCATCGTACACCGGAAAAACCGAAACCGGAAATCTGACTTGTTGCAAGCCCTCATTGGACTAAGAAACCCCTGCATGGATTGAGCTGTGATGATGGAAATAACGCAAAGAGTAAAGGGAAACTAAAAGTCTGCCTTTGTTTCTACCTGCTGCAGACGGCTGTGTCTGGCTCTGCTGATTGATTTCGCCTCCTGTTCTGGTTTCTTGTCACTGCACAGGTGGAACCACATCTGTTCTGAGCTTTTATCTCAGTGAAATGGGTCTGTCTGGCTTTATTGTGCTTTCTGCTCAGTTTCTCAATGCTGTGTGGATTTACTGGAGAACTCCCACAAAGTGGTGGCAGAAGTACTCAGATCTTGTTCATCTCTTGTACAGTAAAAGTAGCAATACAACAATAGAAATACTCAATTACAAGTCAAAATTACAAAAAGTATTGGCATCAAATTAAAGTACCAATTACTTAATCTATAATTTACATCACAACTTATTTGTTAATAGGGCTGGGCGATGTGGAGAAAATCAAATATCATGATATTTTTGACCAAATACCTCGATATTGATACCGCAACAATATTGTAGTGTTGACAATTGGTGCTTTTGCAAAATATTTACATAATAAGATTTTAGATAAATTATCATCAGTAATGTGGACATAATGTCTAAGTGGGGAAAAGGCAAATAATAGAACAGCTAGAACAGTCTGGTAAGTTCAGAAAAGTACATCACTTTACTGTAATGCAGCCTTTAAAACCAGGAAAAGCAACTTATGTCATATCACAATATTACAATATCCAATATCTAAGACGATATCTAGTCTCATATCATGATATCGATATAATATTGATATACTGGCCAGCTCTATTTGTTGATCATATTTTGTATTATTATCTGAAAGTAACTAAAGTTAAAAAAAATTAAAGTATGAAGTAACCAAAAATAGAAATATTCAAGAAAAATGTAACTAAATGTATTTTCACATAGCCTTCAAGTAGACCTCCATGATTGTGTGCCATTTTGGTTGCAAATATTGTGTTATTATAGGGTACAATTTAAACCAGTTACATTTACTAAAAAACATTAGTGAGTGCAATTTATTTGCACATGAGCGCAAATTGTAGGAGACAGTGTAGTACAAGTGTTATGTCTCCGAGTCTTTGCATTAAATTAGGCCTACACCTATCCCTACATTATTTGTAAGTATGTACAGCCAATAAGCTGATTGAAGGAGTCTGGACACTGGAACACCTTTTAAATCAAAACTATGCCCTTTTTGCCATATTACCAACATCTGCGCTTGATTTCTGCTGCACCTCCAAAAAGGAGGTCCAGATGTTACGATATTTTTCAAGCAAAAGTTTCGGAGTATTGTGCTATTCAAGCAGAAAGAAAACCTTTAACAGTGCTTCTCAACCTTTTTGGGACCAGCGCCCCCCTATCCATTATCCAGGTACCTTACTGCCCCCCCCATCAAATAAGATGTTGGCTAATTGCCTGAATATTAATGATTAGGTCCTATTATTGTTATGATAATATTATTATTAGTCCTATTATTGTTGTTACTATTTTTATCAAAAAATCATACATTAACATTGAATGAAACATGTTCGACAGCTATGTTCATAGACTTATTAAAGATAAATGATGTTAACGTTTAGCAAAGTTCACGACAAGACCGATTCATAATGCTGCAGTACACAGATGCGTAAACTGGCAGGTTTTAATGTTACAGACCGCTGTTTTTTGCAAGTAGTGTAAACTTGTATTGTGTAAACTTGTATTGTTGTGACCCTTTGGTGTAAACTCGCCTTAAAACAAACGGCCCCCAAAGGCACCTCAACACCCCCTTTCCACAATATTGCTTCCAGCGCCCCCTGTCATCCTCTGAACGCCCTCTGGGGGGCTGTACCACCCCCGTTGAGAAACACTGCTTTAACACAAGTTATATTACATGGAAATTACATCAAGATGTACACCCACAACCGTTGTAGAAAACCACAACACAGACCTATGAGAGATTTAGCTCCATAGGAATGTAACCTGGGTTGATGGTTTGTACAGTCAGAACATAATGAAGGCAGCCAGCATCTAAGAGCTACAGTATGACAGAGCTGTGAATACAAGGCGCTGCTGCTTTATTCGACCAGTGGGAGAGAGGAAGAGAGGAGGATGAGCGGAAAAGGATGGAAGTATGAGGGAAGAGGGGATGAAGGCGGTTGTTTTGCAGGAGAAGAGAAATGGGGGAGACAAAGAGAGATTACTGCCAATTTAAGATGGGTTGTTGGAACACACCTCATAATTGAAAAATGACTGAAATGAATTAAAAATTATCAAACGCTGATTTTTCTTCCAAATCCTTCCTTTTGTGTTTGTCTGAATTGTCAGGTGGCATGATGTCGTGACGGATCCTTTTCTGGCCCAAACTAATTGGATTGCTGTAATTTTGAAAACAGAAATATGTCCATACATGGCATGCAGCAGAAGTCACACCTCACGTATACTGTAGATAGATACACATAGACATAGGCCTGTTGGAAATGGAGAAAATCAAATATCACAATAGTTTTGAACTAATACTTTAATATCGATATTGCAACAATATTGTAGGGTTTAATATTGGAGCTTTCACAAAATATTTAGGCAATGAGATGTTTGATAAATAATCAGTAATGTGGATATAATGTGGGTAAAGGCAAGTCATAGAACGAGAACAGTCTCGTAAGTTCAGAAAATGACATCACTTTAGTGTAATACAGCCTTTAAAAACAGGAAAAGACAACAGTCATACCATATTACAATATTCAAAATGTAAGATATCTAGTCTGATATTACGATATCGTTATAATATCGATATATTGCCCAGCTCTACATAGACAGCCAATTTGGAAGTCCCGTTTTTGATCAGCCATGGGAAAAACCTGAAAGTGGGTCAGCCATTACATGAGCTAAAAATAAAACTACAAAGACAGGGAAAGCTTTTAACAGGCCTGGTCTATTTCCTTCAGTCTGTGACCCTGACTGGTTATCAACTTTCCAGAGATGTAAACACACTAAACAGAGATAACATTGTTTGGTGATGGTGAGAAGGTTAGAGCTGAATGCTGAAGGAAAATGATGAGGGTCATTTGTTGTAAACACGACAGAAGGTCACTTCTCTGTCATATAATGAGACGGAGAAAGACAGAGGACAAGAGACAAACACAACTTAACTTAATATCTTACTATAAAATAGGATTGGTTGACTGTTTGCCGAACTTCCAAATTGTAATCATCCAACCATAAGTGTGCATCAGGCCAAAAAAATCAGGTCCGACCCTACATGAACTCGCATAGTTTCTGTCCATGCCCAACCTGAACCAGAACCTCAATGTCAACTTTTGGCTTGAGCCCGAAACCTGAATTTCCACTGTAAATGTTTTTTATAACGAGCTAAACTCAACTAAAGTTACAAAATCTCCGACATGCACCCTCTTAAAGGTCCTATGACATGCTGCTGTTTGGATGCTTATATAGGCCTTAGTGGTCCCCTAATACTGTATCTGAAGTCTCTTTTATATAGGCCTTAGTGGTCCCCTAATACTGCATCTGAAGTCTCTTTTATATAGGCCTTAGTGGTCCCCTAATACTGTATCTGAAGTCTCTTTTATATAGACCTTAGTGGTCCCCTAATACTGTATCTGAAGTCTCTTTTATATAGACCTTAGTGGTCCCCTAATACTGTATCTGAAGTCTCTTTTATATAGGCCTTAGTGGTCTCCTAATACTGTATCTGAAGTCTCTTGTATATAGACCTTAGTGGTCCCCTAATGCTGTATCAGAAGTCTGTTTTATATAGACCTTAGTGGTCTCCTAATACTGTATCTGAAGTCTCTTTTATATAGACCTTAGTGGTCCCCTAATACTGTATCTGAAGTCTCTTTTGTATAGACCTTAGTGGTCCCCTAATACTGTATCTGAAGTCTCTTTTATATAGACCTTAGTGGTCCCCTAATACTGTATCTGAAGTCTCTTTTATATAGGCCTTAGTGGTCTCCTAATACTGTATCTGAAGTCTCTTTTATATAGACCTTAGTGGTCCCCTAATACTGTATCTGAAGTCTCTTTTGTATAGACCTTAGTGGTCCCCTAATACTGTATCTGAAGTCTCTTTTATATAGACCTTAGTGGTCCCCTAATACTGTATCTGAAGTCTCTTTTATATAGACCTTAGTGGTCCCCTAATACTGTATCTGAAGTCTCTTTTATATAGGCCTTAGTGGTCCCCTAATACTGTATCTGAAGTCTCTTTTATATAGACCTTAGTGGTCCCCTAATACTGTATCTGAAGTCTCTTTTATATAGACCTTAGTGGTCTCCTAATACTGTATCTGAAGTCTCTTTTATATAGACCTTAGTGGTCCCCTAATACTGTATCTGAAGTCTCTTTTATATAGACCTTAGTGGTCCCCTAATACTGTATCTGAAGTCTCTTTTATATAGACCTTAGTGGTCCCCTAATACTGTATCTGAAGTCTCTTTTATATAGACCTTAGTGGTCCCCTAATACTGTATCTGAAGTCTCTTTTATATAGGCCTTAGTGGTCCCCTAATACTGTATCTGAAGTCTCTTTTATATAGACCTTAGTGGTCCCCTAATACTGTATCTGAAGTCTCTTTTATATAGACTTTAGTGGTCTCCTAATACTGTATCTGAAGTCTCTTTTATATAGACCTTAGTGGTCTCCTAATACTGTATCTTAAGTCTCTTTCCCAAAATTCAGCCTTGGTGCAGAATTACTGCCACTAGAGCCAGTCCCATAATGAGCTTTCCTTAGGACGTGCCATTTCCCAGGGCTCGGTTTATACTTATCACCATTTTTAGCCACTGGGGGACCATAGGCAGGCTGGGGGAACTCATATTAAAACCTCATAAAGTGAAATTTTCATGCCATAGTCATGGGATACATGGATTATAAATTCTTGCACAAACCTGACCCAAGTCAAGCCCAGTGGAATTTTAAGGAATTATAAATTGGGTTGTCCCTATTGCGTTTGTACATGGGGCAAGAATAAGAGCAATATGTAATAGTTATACTTTTATTTGACAGGGATGCTCACTGGTTAACAGAAAAGAACTTTACTATAAAAAGTCTAATTTAGGCCAATTTCCCTCTGTTGTCTCTAACAAAAACCAAATATCCAAACATAATTTAATAAATAGGCTTCATACAAAATACCACCTTAGTACCAACAATCAATGCAGTATCACTAGTATCACATGGTAGTTAGCTACAAAATAAGATCTAAAACATTTTGGAGAGTTATGGCATTTTATTATCTATTCCAAAACCCTAAATACAAAAGCAAAAGAAAAGAAATGGATGAAACATTTATGTTAGCGTGTTTGGCTAACTAGCTTACTGCCCACAGTAGCGTCAGTAACCCAGCATTAGGCGTGGTTTATGGTTGTGCGGAGGCTCCATGCAGAGCTTTCGCCGTAGCCTACTGAGGGTGTCACGATTTCGATTTTAAATCGAATCGATTTTAAATCGAAATCTATCGAAATTAAGTCACAATCTTGAATATCGAATAAAAAAATGGAATCGTCAATACTGCCACGCCTCCATGTCACGTCCGGTCGGCTTGCCAAGTGGAAAAAAACACACGTGTTTAAGTGCTGCGAGTCAGTCAACCTCCTCTAACTTAGCTACAGCCAGTCAAAAGATAACATGGCAACTGCAGATGCTGGAGGCACATCGACAGAACTTGAACCCCCTCCTCTTTCACTGAAGTCACCAGTGTGGAAGTATTTTGGACTTCCAGTGAGTTATGTTGACAATGTTCACGTTGTCGACAAGAAAAACACAGTTTGCTAGCTTTGCTATTTGCTATGTGGGGGGAATGCAACGCTACCAAGCCCCAACGCTGCCACGTGTAGTTACATTTTTCGAGAGGTGCACGTCAGGCTACGGCGTAGGGTCCGGCGTAGGTCCGTGTCTCCTATAGGGGTGGAACGGTACATGTATTTGTATTGAACCAAAACGGTACGGGCGTCTCGGTTCGGTACATGAATTTACACAGAGAATACACGGTATAAAAATAAATAAAACTTGCGTGCAAATAAATTAATGTAATACGGAACTACTGTTAGATACGCGTTTGTTTAGGGACACCTAATCTGTAGCCCCCCTTAGCTCTGAAGCTCCCGAGCTCCGCCTACATGTCGAGCCAGTCCAGTTAGTCCACACAAAGCAAACTAGTCCCTTCCATATACAACCAAACACGGACATAGCTGTATCCCTTCTTGCCTCTTATCCCACCGCTATAATAGCGCCTGAGATCTGCCCACAAAGCTACTTGCGTTTCGCGTCTGATACTTGCGTTTCAGATTGTTAAAATAGGGCCCAAGGTCTTGGAGACTTGTAAACCTGAATAAATATTGCATTAGATTTAATGTAGCGAGTTTAACAATAGGATAGATTGATGTATAAAAGAGTTTTTAAGTCTAAAGCGTCTGTTTGAAGGCAAGAGCTGATATTCTCTGAGGAGTCATTTGAAATATTCCTGGCCAGTCTGAGCATACTAGTATTGTGAGCTTCCTGAAAGGAGTGTGCTACAGGTAGTCCTATAATCTTTGAACAATTGAAATTTTTAACTGATAGGCTACTCTGCCAAGCACTGCTACAACAGAGCTTGATGCTCTGAATTACTGATGTGTAAAACAAAGAAATTATTTGGCTACTAGCTCCAAAGGATCTCAATCTACAGAGAAAATAAACACGCCGTTGTATTTTTTTGCAGATAAATTCTATATGAGAGGTCCATGAGCGATTATTAGTGATCTATGTTGTAGTATGTATGTTTGTATAACAAACCCAAATCAGAAAAAGTTGGGACAGTATGAAAAACACAAATAAAAAAAGAAAGTAGTGATTTCTAAATTGTTTTGTATTTCATTGCAGACAATGTGAACACAAAATATTTCATGTTTTGTCTGGTCAACTTAATTTCATTTGTAAATATACATCCTTTCCTGTCATTCAGACATGCAACACATTCCAAAAAAGGTTGGAACAGGAGCAATTTAGGGCTAGTAATCAGGTAAATTGGTTAAATAATGATGTGATTTGAAACAGGTGATGTCAACAGGTGATTGTAATTATGATTTGGTACAAAAGCAGCATCCAAGAAAGGTCTAGTCCTTTAGGAGCAAAGATGGGCCGAGGATCGCCAGTTTGCCAACAAATACGTGAGAAAATTATTGAAATGTTTAAAAAAAATGTTCCTCAAAGAAAGATAGGAAGACATTTGCTTATTTCACCTTAAACAGTGCATAACATAATTAAAAGATTCGAAGAATGTGGAAGAATTTCAGTGCGTAAAGGACAAGGGCGCAAGCCTAAGCTGAACAACCGTGATCTCCGATCCCTCAGGCGGCACTGCATCAAGAATCGTCATTCATCTATAAGCGATATCACCACATGGGCTCAGGACTACTTTGGCAAACCTTTGTCAAGTACCACAATATGTAGTTACAGCCACAAATGCCAGTCAAAACTGTACTGTGCCAAAAGGAAGCCCTATGTTAACAGTGTCCAGAAGCGCCGTTGACTTCTCTGGGCTCAGAGGCATCTGGTATGGACCATCATGAATCAGTATTTCGGCTATTTTTTGGGGAGAAATGGACGGCGTGTGCTCCGGACTGTTGCCCACCGTACTGTTGCCCACCATATGACTTGTTTGCAGCAAGAATGGGACAAAATTACACCTGAAACACTTCATCACTTGGTGTCTTCAGTCCCTAAACGTCTTTTAAGTGTTGTGAAAAGGAATGGCAACATTACAAAGTGGTAAATGCTTTACTGTTCCAACTTTTTTTGAAATGTGTTGCAAGAACCAAAATAAGATTTTTTTTTTTTTTTTTAAAAACAACAATAAAAAACATGAGGAACACATTAAATGATGTGCTGTTGTATTGTCTGCAATGAAATACAAGTCAATTTTTTTTAGTAAGGTTTTGCTTACTGCTGTCGGACGCCGGCCGGGCTCAGACAGAAAAATGCAGCGCGATCCACACTCTAATACACATGAAGACAGAAGCCCTGGCTTTGTTCGTGGAGTGATCTAATAGATATGTTGTTTTCTCACAGAAATGAGACACATGTATTTTGAGGGTGCATATCTTTTTTTGTATTTTGAGTTTTGACAAATAAGATTACAGTATGGGTCAATTATCATTTTCAAGTCAATCTCCACATGCTTATAAGGTCAATGGAATGATTGGCTTTACTTTTTAAGTAGGGCTGTCAGTTTAACGCGTTATTAACGGCGTTAACGCAAACCCATTTTAATGCCGATAATTTTTTTAACGCACGTTTAACGCATAGAGAGAGCAACGGGATCTGTTAGTCCACTTCTTTAACTGTCTATGGCCACGCCATGTCCCACCCTACGAAGCAGCTGATTGGTTTGGTTTAGGCATTTCACCGCGAGTAGTTATCATAGTGGATTGGTCAGGGGATAGGACCTGAACAAATGGGGTTACGTTACCTTGGACGCCTGGCCAATAGTAGTGATTGAAGGGCGGGTCTTGTAATTTCGCAGACCGGAAACAAAACAGACACAAGCCGCGGCCGGTTTGAGCCTACATCCATGGTTTGAGCCAAAGTATGGTTTGAGCTTGCTAGCCGCGTAGCTAGTAGGCTCGTCACGGTGATTAGCTTTGGAGCGAGTTGTAACTCTACAGTCAGTGAGAGAAACAAAGTGTCTCCTCTGTTCTTTCTGACCACGGTGGGAAACCTGGAGCAGGAAAACCCTCTCCTTGATTTTACGTTGGTTATGAACGAGAACGAGAACCAGGAAATGAGTCACGGGAAACCAGTTGCTATGACGACGGCTATGCCGCTGACGACGCTATGATCCCATAGACAGTAGGACCAGCCACGCTCGCCTCAGGCATGAGGCAGTACTACCTGCAGTACTATCTGCAGGACTATCTGCAGTACTACCTGCAATGGAACATCGAGGTAACAGCGTTACATTATGTGACAGATTATTAGTTCCAAGTGTGAATGTTAGTGTGAAATTGAACATAACGTATATGACAATATTGTTTTCAATAAAAAAACATTGTCACAAAGCAAGCCAATCTACTTTTCCATGCTGATAAGAATTAAAATGAGAAAATATAATGGGACAAAAAGAAATCAAGGGACATTTAGAATAGATAAAAATGTGTGATTAATCGCGATTAAATATTTTAATTGCTTGACAGCACTAGTATCTTTTGGTATGCATTTCAGAAAAAAAATGGTTAGGATTCAGGTGTAATTGCAAATAGTGATTAATCATGATTAATCCACTGAAAATTGTGATTAATTTGATTAAACATTTTAATCATTTGACAGCCCTATTTTTAAGGTGACCGCTCTGAGTAAACTCTTTGGCCTTCTCCCTCGGGAGCAGCAGGTGTCTGATGTAAACAGACAGATGGCATCCTGGGAAATGTAGTGTCTTTTTTGTCAGCGAGCACAGATTGTAATGGCCCTGCTAGGAGGCATTAAAGGCCACAGCCTGGAGGCTGCTCTTTGCTCACAGGGTGAAGCTGATTGAAATTTCCTTCCTCAGTGCAGTACCCAAACCTATTTCACACTCCGCTGCTGTGAAGTGATGAAAGCAGAGAGCAAAAAACTGGCTGCAAAAGTCCAACAGTAGCATGATCTTCTATACTAAAGATAGCACGTCAAGCATGATTTTAGTATTTTTAAAAACTCTTATTTTAATTGTTGTTTTATTTTTTATTGTCATTTCAGTTTTAGGCTTTGTGGAAAAAAAGGGGGGAAATATCAATTATAGAAGTAAATAATTAATAAGATGAAGCTACTAATATCTATCAAACATAAAATAACTGGTTTCATCAAAAGATAACACACATGCACACACTGACAAAATGCCTGCTGCATAAAAATAAATCAATTGAATTTATCAACTGCTTTGGTCAACTTAGAGAACTTTTTGTATTGGATGCAAGTATTGTGTTGTGTTATAAATCATTACATATTTAATGTCAGAAAACATTTTGCCAAAATGTGTGTAAAGCATTTTGTTTTCAGTTGTAAGTAAGCCTCTGTGTTATGTGTCTGTTGCTTGTATATTTTTGCTTTTATTACACTGTTTTGGAGAAATTGGCCCAAACGCTGCATGAACGCCCCAAAGCTGCTGTAATGAAGCTCTGACTCTTTCTGTGTTACATGTTTTTGCTTTTATCAAGACTGCGTCTGCTGGAAACTACTGTGATTACTGCGTCTTTTCCACAGAGATGTAAATAAATGCAGCCTTGAGTGATTCCACCAAAACAGACACTTTGGGCCCTATCTTGCACCCGGCGCAACGCATAGTTTAAGACCAACGGAATTGTCAGTTTCCCATCCAGCGCACACGTCGTTTAAATAGCAAATGCACCTGCGCCCATCTGTGGCCCATGGGCGTACTGGTCTTACAGGGAGGTGTGTTCAGGTGCATTCTGGGAGTGTTGCTATCTTGAGGCAGCGGGAAGTGATCGTGCCATTGACCAACAAAAACCTGGTCTAAAGTCAATAACGCAGCATTTCATTGTTATTTTAACAGCACATTAGTAAAATGCTCCGAGGCTCGTGCACAGCACGTGCACACTATGCTTGTTACACACACAGGGACGCACAGCAGCACACAAACATGCAAAAGACTACAAAATATATTGCGGTGCAAATCCTCCATCATAACAGCAATGCTCCAAGGTCCAAACGCCTGGCTTCTAAAGGGAATGGGAGATGACTCTCTGATTGGTTTATTACGCCCAAAACACACCTCTGATTAATGAATTTCTACACCACTAACAAGGCTCAAAATATCACCACACTTCCACGGTAGCATAATGAGGGTCCCTACATGTAAACACAAGCATTGAGAACTTTGTAAGTGTACAGACAGTTTATTAAAAAGATAGATTATGAAGACAGTAGCGTTCATGTATACAGACAGGGGCCATCTTGGGAAAACAGCCATGACCAGTCGAACGACGAACTACCGTAGAAGTGTGGTGCTATTTTGAGCCTTGTTAGTGGTATAAAAATAATGATTTACCCTCTGCCCCGAAGGCTAGCATTATAAGTTAATCACCGGTTTGTGGTAGCTTGTTTCAAGCTAGAGACACACTGGATTAGCATGAAAACATATCCCAGAGAACGGTTGACTCGGTACACATATGTTATTAACCCCTAGGTTGATTTTGCGCCGGGATTGTCCTTTAAATGAAGCCCAAAATATGTCGCTCTAGCGCTAGCTAACGTCAACTTTAGGTAGCCTAACCTGAACCCTGGAACGCTACCAAGTCGTGAGTCGTGACTTGAAGTCTTAAGTTACAGGCTAAAAATTGTGTAGGGAACACAGCATAAGACTGATTCCACCTAGTTAGAGGAAACATTGTTAATGTTAATAGTAACACCTGCTTTTCCAACTAAGAATTAGGCTTGCAAACACAGTAATGTTAATAATTAAATTACATATTTATTATTTCATGATTGTAGTTATAGATTAATCGTAAATTAATCGCACACATTTTATCTGTTCTAAATGATTTTTTAAAGTAAATGTTTTTTCAAGTTTGTAATACTCCAGAGGTATTTGAGACTCAACGTTCTCCAGTGGTAACTCAATTCACAGGTAACATCAGCAGTACACTCTGGGCCAGATGTACCTACATTTGTACCTACATTTGTGGCTGTAGCATTATCAGCAGCATGGCCAACCCGCAGAAAGCGCACGCTGTGATACTTCAGCTTACGTCGTATTTACCAAACCTGCAGTTCATCGGGTAATCAGCAAAGTGTTAAGTACTGGTGCCAGGGCCGGCTCTAGCCCTTTGGTTACCTATAGGCGAGATTGAGTTTTGCGCCCCCCCCTCCAGTCTGTCATTGCCAGATCTCCACCTCTGTGTCAGCAATAGAGTAGCAATGCATGTTCATTTTAGTTTCCAGCTTCCATGTAAGTTAGATGGCACCAACATTTGTTCTAATCATAACTGGCCTGGCAACCCAAAGGACAGGGTTCTGGTTCCAGATTAGTATGCATGGTGACTTATGATGTTAGGGGGGGGGGGGGGGGTCTGGGGGTCCTCCTCCTGAACATATTGAGCATTAAACATTTCATTTCCTGCATTCTGGTGAATTTTTATGCATGCACCTATTGCTACTTTTTTCTGAATCAGTGTATGCTGGAAATATCTTAATGTAAAGGGAAAAATACAGTAGATTACAATCCAAATGGAATATATTGCAGTAATTAGGCTCTCAGACATTCTGTATTATTACTATTCTTTCATCTAGTTATTCTCCGGTAGATCGACTTTTCTAATTATATCTGAGTCAGCACACATGTAGCCTATAGGCATAGTTTACTCCTCCCTCCTCGTTTGCTCTTTAGTTGAGGAAGTAACCTCCTTAAATGTGCATATGACAATTATTCACCTAAATGATACATGAATTCATTTTAATGAATTAATAAACCCCTGGACTGTAATATTTCAGATATGTTTGAGCAAGATTTCTGCTCATGTCCAAAACTTTGTGCACGTTCAAAATATATCTCATTTGTGCTCTCTGAGATTATTTTGAGAAAAATAAAGTGATAATAGGCAATTACAAGAATAAAGTCACAATATTTCAGAAATTAATCCAACTGCACCAAAGTCTGCTGTGCATTACGTGATATATCTGCTGATACGGTAGATCTCAGACCTTCTGACAGACCAGAGATCCCCGTCTGGGTCTCTGAATGAGACTACGTTTAGGGAAGTGGCTGAACGCTGCTCTACGTCGGAGGTGGAAAACAGAAACAACGGCAATACCACGGAATACATAATTAGGCGCACTTTATGCTTCCCCTCCATCTCTTTATGGGAAACTTCCACTTTCCTCTTGACCCTCCCATGAATGCATATGCATGACACGCGCACGTTGCGAAACAAATACGCCTGAAGTGGGCGCAAAAGCGTTAGTACATCTGGCCCTCAATGTCTTTAAAATATCTAACCCAGTCAGACAACAAGTGACCAAGGTCTGTTTGTGTGTTCAGTTGAAAATAAAATACACCATAAGGCCATCTTGTTCACACCAAAGAAAAGAAAGCAATACTGTGCAGCAGATGACTAATGAGCTCTGCCCTGCTGATGCTAAGGTTTTCAGTTGAGCTGCCCAGTGTCTGAAAGCAGTTTTTGTGGCTAGCTCTGAGGTGTGAATGTGTTTCGTCATGTTTAGTAAACCCTTCCCCGGGGGAAAAAAACCTAATACCACAAAGAGGAGCTCACAGAGTGTAAATATGGAGGGTGATAGGAGAGAGATGAGGGGAGGTAAATCACTGCCACTCTTTGATCCCTGGTAGGCAGAGGCACTCAGCGACAAGCAAGTGTTGCCATGGTTACAGCATCCCATTGTTTCAGCTGGTTCTTTGGCTCCTTGCAATGTTACACATCCCTGTCCCGTGTGTGTGTGTGTGTGTGTGTGTGTGTGTGTGTGTGTTAGACTGTTAATATTAATCGACATAGCATCCAGTTCGGCTGCAAATGCAGAAGTGCCTTAAACCTGCATTCTGTCTGAATTCCAGCAGGGGGCGACACATGCGGTTGCAAAAGGAGGTCGGTTTCTGTAGAAGTCATGAGAAAGTCACCCACTTCTCATTTGATATATATATATATATATATATATATATATATTAGGGCTGTCAGTTTAACGCGTTATTAACGGCGTTAACGCAAACCCATTTTAATGCCGATAATTTTTTTAACGCATAGAGAGAGCAACGGGATCTGTTAGTCCACTTCTTTAACTGTCTATGGCCACACCATGTCCCGCCCTACGAAGCAGCTGATTGGTTTGGTTTAGGCATTTCACCGCGAGTGGTGAGGATAGTGGATTGGTCAGGGGATAGGACCTGAACAAATGGAGTTACGTTACCTTCGACGCCTGGCCAATAGTAGTGATTGAAGGGCGGGTCTTGTAATTTCGCAGACCGCAAACAAAACAGACACAAGCCTCGGCCGGTTTTAGCTTGCTAGCCGCGTAGCTTGTAGGCTCGTGACGGCGATTATCTTCAGAGCGAGCGAGTAGTGACTCTACAGTCAGTGAGAGAAACAAATGAGGCAGTACTACCTGTAGTACTATCTGCAGGACTATCTGCAGTACTACTTGCAATGGAACATCGAGGTAACAGCGTTACATTATGTGACAGATTATTAGATCCAAGTGTGAATGTTAGTGTGAAATTGAACATAACGTATATGACAATGTTGTTTTCAATAAAAAAACAGTCACAAAGCAAGCCAATCTACTTTTCCATGCTGATAAGAGAATTAAAATGAGAAAATATAATGGGACAAAAAGAAATCAAGGGACATTTAGAATAGATAAAAATGTGCGATTAATTGCAAGTTAACTATGACATTAATGCGATTAAATATTTTAATTGCTTGACAGCACTAGTATCTTTTGGTATGCATTTCAGAAAAAAATGGTTAGGATTCAGGTGAAATTGCAAATAGTGATTAATCATGATTAATCCACTGAAAATTCTGATTAATTTGATTAAAAATTTTAATCATTTGACAGCCCTAATATATATATATATATATATATATATATATATATATATATATATATATATATATATATATAGATATCTATAGATATCTATATATCTATATATATATCTATATATATAGATATATATAGATATATATATATATCTGTCTATATATATATATTTATATATAAATATATATATCTATATATATCTATATATATATATATATATATATATATATATATATATATATATATATATATATATATATATCTCAGTAAACATTTTCATGAGTTTATGGTCTCAATTGCTAGTTTTAAGTCTTCTCCAACACAGAATAAAAAATAAATATGTTCATTTTTTTTAATTATGGACTCGTTGATTTTAAAATGTCCTACGCATCTTCAAAAGGATAATTGTAGCAGTGCAATGCAGAGCTCTCTTTTCAGCAGCCTTCTCCTTGAATTACGTCACGTGACTCTCAAGGAACAGCAATGTGTCTTTGTAGAAACAGTGTGTTCCAGTAACTTTGATAATCCAAAGAACACACTGCTGTTATGCTGGAAAGGTCTGTGGAAACTAGATATTCTGTCAAACTGATAACCAGTTTGTGGTTTTTGTGCTTCTCTGTATACAGGTTGCCTGTTTGAGAACAGGCTGTGTTCACCATATGAGATCTGCATCAACGGTAAGATATCCAACACACACAAACGCAAACACACACATTTTAAAAGCTATTAAGTATTCAAGTATATTTAACCAGATCAGTTCCAGACCAGAAAAAAAGAAAGGAACTGTATAGTGGTGATGGGAATGGTTCAGGTGGAGTGAGGGTTTGGGGAACAGACAGCGTCTCGGTCAGAAGACGTCAGATGATATGGAGTGATGAATGAATGAATGAAGCAGGGAGCAGGCAGGGTCTGAGGCAACACCAGTGTTTTTTATTTTATCATTCAGGTTGAATTTGATTAGTTGCATTGTCTGTGTGCTGCAGAAAGAGATAACAAAGACATAATACAATTAGCGAAAAGTGGTCAATTAACATACTTCAAACAAACAGAAATGCACAGGCTCTAAGATAATACAACAAACAATCTTTCCACATTGTTCATGGCACATGTCTGGCAAAGTGACAGTAACTCATGGCATAAAACAAATCAAATTGATAAATTGACTCATGTTAATTCATGAAGACGCACACAGGATGCATGGGAGTGCTGGCATTGGAGTGCAAAGATTGAGCCAAAGGGTTTCCAATCAATTTATAGGCAACAGGTGAGGTGGGCGTGGTCAGGTGTCAGGTGGCAAAGTATCCTTGAAAGAGTGAAATGGAGTACAAAGAAAATGGAATGGCAGGAGTCTTTTCATGTATGTTTTGTTTTTTATTGTGCCCTGCCAGGGGACTGCAGATGTAAATGCATTAAAGGGTAACATTTATGTTTAAAGTTGTACATGGTCCGTACTAAATACATTTATGAAAAAAATAAATAAAAAAAAGTCCAAAGTCCAAACGTACCTGGCTTTTAAAGGGAAAGGGAGTTGACTCTGATTGGTTTATTGCATGTTACGGCTAAAACACACCTGTGAATTAATGAAGACACTAAGTACAACCCTTTAGAACCATGCGCCCGGTGCCCGGACCTTTTTTTCTGCCGTCAAACTAGCAAAAGAGGATTTGGACACGCTCTAAACACACCTGCACCAGGCGCTTCACGCCGTGCGCTGAGATCGTTAAAATAGGGCCCGAAATCTGAATTGCTGTTGTCTTACATTCATACTAGCTACTTTAAAAACAAATGCTGGGTTTTGTAATTGCGCCCTCACTACCACATATAAATATGAACCGACACTCTCTCTGCCCTACTCTTCCCTTGCGGTCTCTCTGGCATAAAGAGAAAGGAAACCCCTGCTGAGAATCAACCTAGAAGCAAAAACGTTCAACACATACAAGTCATTGACAAAAAATAACCTGCATATATATTTTGGAATCCTGGAAACACTTTTATCTATGATCCCATTGGATCAGGCGAATGATAACCGGGTCACTCCCCAGAGCTCATAATCTATCTGTTCTGAGATAACCTTTATTCCATTGGTTTAATGGCTTCACTTATCAACATCTCAGCAGGATTTAAAGCAAAGACAGAGAGACAACGGAGATACTGGAATCTGTTGTATCTCATTAAGCATGTAAATGGTCCGGTAGGTGGTGCAGGTGGCAGTGCCGTCTGGTTTCTGACCTGCTTCCTGACGTGTGTTTACTTCAGGCAGGGTGGGATTGTTCTGAATTCATTAGCTTGGCCGTTTCCTGTGTGCATGGTGTCCTTTTAAAATGGGCCTTGTGATCTAATTCTGACGGAGGAGGTGGAGATGAAAAAAAACAAACGCATGTTTAGTTCTGTGAGAAAAACATTACGTCAACCATAAATTTTATATTCAGCCTGAGCTCAGACGGTCTTTGTTGTGACTGCCTCAGGTGACCTGGTTTGGCTTTGGTGCTCTGCCGGTCACACGTATATCTTCTGCCTTTGTTATCCAACTGCATATAAGTATTATTTATTTTAATGATTCCGAAAATCTTACAAAGAGGATTGCTACAGGATACAGTTTAGGGGGGAAGGGACATATATAACAATATCGATATTGAGGTATATGGTCAAGAATATCGTGATATCTGATTATCGCCCAGCCCTAGTAAAATGATTCTGTCAGTCCCTGGCAGTTACGCTCTCAGCCCGAGTTTCAAAGAGCATGAAAAGCTCCCCTTGAGTGAGTCAGGTGAGGTGAGGTTGCTCTGACAGCTGGATCTCACAGTGGAAAAGCTACGGTGGCTGCACCTCCACCCATTGTTCTCACCCACTGTGTGTCCGACCTGCTGCAATAGCTGCTGTCAAACTGCCCCCTCGCACACAATGCCAGTCTGTTGTTGTGTTGTGTTGGGGATTGGCAGCTCAGACTCTATCAGAACACACTCACAGCAGCTCTGATTGCCTGAGCTGGCTGTAATCTCTTGGCAGAAAAAAAAACAAAAAACTATGAGTAATGTTGGTATTGTTCAGTTGAGGACATTCTCTTTCTCTCTCTTTCTACCTTTTTTTCCACCAACAAAGGGAAAGTGTGACAACTAGACAACTAAATATCTCAATACCCAGAGGATTACTTTTACCTTGGCATTGGAAGACATGAAAACGCTTTTCACGTAGCTTCTCCTGGATGAAAACTACACTTGTGACAACAGTATTTAGAAAAGATGCCTTACCTGGAGATTTTGGAGAATTTAACAGTGTTAATGTCAAAAAGAGAAAAAAGGTCCAAGGCACTCTTCTTGCAAAGAAATGTAAAAGCCTTTATTGAAATGGCTATTTCATATCGAACTCCTGGGCAGCACCCATGGACTGTTAATATTAATGGACAGAGCATGTGTGACGTCACCCGTTGGTTTGTGGAGATCAGCTATGAGTCGTCGAGTTTGCCGTTACGGGCGCAGCCGTCCTGGTTGTGGATGTGACGATTTTAGATGAGATGGAAGAGTAAGGGAGGAGCCCTTACACTCTATGTTACATTACACACTTTCACTGGCAATCACATCATAGCCACGCCCTAAAACACCCCCTGCTTTATCGCAGATTTTAAAATCAACGAGACCATGATTCAAAAAAATTAACATCATTCTGTGTTGCAGAAAACTTACAACTAGCGATTGAGACCATAAACTCATTATGAAAATGTTTACTGAGATAATAAATCAAGTGAGAAGTGGGTCACTTTCTCATAGACTTCTACGTGTCTCCCCCTGCTGGAATTCAGATAGAATGCAGGTTTAACACACTTCCACATTTGCACCACTTCGCCGAACCGGATGCTTTGTCCATTAATATTATACAGTCTATGGCAGCAACCCACGTGTATCGGCACATACGGCCTTCTTCAGGGTGTAACCCTCAGGACACAGTTTCCCCTTTAGGAGACACCTGATCATTGTAAAGACATGAGCACACAGCCAGCGATCTCAAAGTTAACAAATGCAACGTATAACCACCAGATGGCTCTACAAAAAAACGAAAGAAAAAGAAAAAAAACAGAACAAAGAGGAAACAAAAATAAATATGACTACATACATTTACAGAATTATTTGGAAAAGCATCTAAGCATACAAGTGAGAACAACTATAAACTAGAACTGCAAGCAGTTATGACGGGGTCCAAGTCACCGATGCAAGTCGCCCCCGACGCCCCGGGGAGCGCGCAAAAACGGAACCTAAAGCCCAACGGTGCGGAGGCAAACGTCGGTAAATATCGAGAGGCGCGAGACGCAAAGTCTGCGGTACGTTGCGATGCAAATATACCATCAACATTGATGGAGCAAAAGGGTCCAATCTGGTCTACGTTGACTTTTTCGCATTGATAGCATGTACTGTGGCTGAGATACTCCAATTGAAATTTTTCCATTTAAATGCATTGAGTTATTTGCTAAAAAACTTAAACATTTATTATTGCGCCCCCTAATAGCCAATCTTCCTCAAATTTGGTACAGAGCATCGGAGTGCTATGTTGCACAAGGTTCCCAAGTGGTTTGCTTATACGTTTTGGCCGACATATGATTAAGTTTGTGCTTGGTAGCTTGCTAGGATAGTTTGTTTGGTCGTCAAATGCGCACACTTTAATGTAGCAAAATTCTTTGGATAACTTTTGTTCAAGTGTGTCTGGAGGTGCTACGTACCAGGTTTCGTGCATATCGGTTGCACGGCCTTGGACGAGTTCGAACAAGTTGGTTTTGCACATTGCGCGATATTGCTAAAACAATTCTCAGCAGAAATGGGCGTGGCCTACATCATGAGATTCAGATTGAGTCAACGAACAGGTGGACGTATGGTTTTCTAATGTGCGATGTTTAATGTGGGAGTTAAAGGCAAAAAACACTATAGCGCCACCTAGTGGTCCACATGTGTAATTTTTGGTACGTGAAGTCCATGGCCCATTCTACATCTACCATCTAAATTTCAATTGGCTCACATCAGTGTAAGGGGTGAATCTAGACGTGAGTCTCATAGGCCACGCCCACTTTGACCAATCAGTACCACAGGGGTGGCCTCAGGAGTGACCTTAGATCAGTGGTTCTCAACCTTTTTTGTGCCAGCGCCCCCCTATCCATTATCCAGGTCCCTAACGCCCCCCCAAAAAAATATGTAGGCTAATTGCCCCGAATATTAATGATTACAAAAGCCATGTGAAATTATATATACATACATAGCCATGTAGAAATTATATATATTTACAAGTTTTTAAAAACAATGCAAACATTTGACATTCAATTTCAATAACAGCAGCCAATCAGAACGACTAGATATGTAACATTCAAACAATAATTAGGTACAGTATTATCAAAAGGCCTGCTGCATGTCCCTGGTGTGAACATCAGCACCTTTATACGATGACTTTAATTTGAACGTCCTTTTTTGTTTATGAAGTTACCTTGGGTGTCATGAAAGGCACTTTAAATAAAATGTATTATTATTATTATTATTATTACAAACACTAACAGCAGCCAATCAGAAACAGCAATTTAACATTCAAATTATTTTTCATTCAAATCTAAGTCTATAATCGAATTGTTCCAACCGAAAACAAGCTGGCACTTATCAAGGGTTTAAAGCAGGATTACACACACGCACAGTCTCACGCACAGTCTCACACACACTCACACACACTCACACACACTCTCTCACACACACACACACACACACACACACACACACACACACACACACACACACACACACACACATACATTTTGGTGATGACAAACGACCCCCCCAAGCAGACACTCCAAGGCCGGACTTTCGAATAAAGAAAATAAAATGAATGTATACCTAATACGCCTATTCTCGTTCAAAATGTTCACTTTCTTACTGAATCAATGCTATTTTTTTTTACATACAGTACATTAGTGTGAGGAAACTCTTCAAAAACATGGAAACTCCATAATGATAACTGGCTCTTTAACTAGAAAAAGATCTCAGACTAGGAGGCAGTTCACTGAGTGGTTGTTAAAGTCTGTGATTAAGGAAACATGGTTGTAGTATGCAGGAAAAGCTTGCAGAAAGAAAGGCTGTAAAAATGTCACAGTCAAAGAGGCTGAAGGGAAAATTGACGTGGAAAAGCCCTTTAATGATGAATGGACTGATCAGCAGGCTACCATTCATACTGTATGCCTCATTTGCAATGAAATGATGCTGTTGCAAAATAATACAACCAGCATCATCATCAAGAATGAAGAACGAAGGTAACGATTGTGTCATTCACGTGCATATTAAGTAGCCACATGTATGTGTTTTGGTCTTAGTTATAATACATCCACAGATATACCGCTCCAGGAGAGAGGACGGTTCACTCAGCCAGCAGTTCAGTTTATAAGAATTTGTCCAAATTTCTAGATTCCCGCCAAGCTAAGCTAAGACTACAACCAACAGCTTTATTTGTTTTAGCTTGTTGGTAAACATTATCTATTTGCAGAGTAGAGCTGTGTTTGGTAAAACAGCGTGGTGGAAAAGAGTGGACTGATCAGACAGAGCAGATTAAAATATCTCTTTCTACATGTTTATGCCGGTCTATACAGGTGAGTGCATTGATAAGTTTTGACTTTTTACTCACGAAGGTTTTATCGTAACCTACTTACAGTAACGAGACTAGCGTGAGTTCATCTGCCCCCCCAGCGGCCGTTGGTAATCCTCTGTAGCGTTCCCAGTCAGGTGCTGCGTGTTTTAGATGTGTGTGTGCGTTAACGTTAACGCACACACACATCTCGGTTTAGCTGTGTGTGTGTGTGTGTGTGTGTGTGTGTCGCGCAGGCAAGAATCCCGGCAGGTGAATAGAGACGGGGGGGGGGGTTTGTGCTCTACCTGTGAAGCGCGTGTCCGCGCTATTCTCCGACAATCAACATGATACCGTGGCGTGGCGGCAGAAATTTAACTGTGGCGGTGCGCCACTTGCAAAGCAACATAGGGGAAACGCTGGCTAAATGTTTGCCAAACAACGAAGCACAGTCGATATCTCTCACTTGACCTTCAGGTGCAGTAGGAAACGTTGTGTTCTATAAAAGATCTGACTAAAAACTGTTACTGTGAAATATAAAGTCTACCTGTGCTACATTGGGGGGTTAAAGAACACCACAGGACGTTGCGGCGATTGCATTTTTAATTTTTTTATCTGAACGCAGCTTCACGTAGTACAGAGCTCATTTAAGACGGTACTCTGACGTCCCGTTTCCATGAAGGCAGCACGGAGCTGCGCCAGACAAAGCTGACAGAAGCACAGAAGAGTAATAATCCACCGTCTCGACCAGCTGCAGTGCTGTAAACTGGCAGGTTTTAATGTTGCAGACCACTAGTGTTTTTTAGTAGTTTAAAGTGTAAACATGTATTGTTATTATGAATCTTTGCTTTAAACTAGCTTTCAAACAAACGCCCCCCAAAGGCACCTCAACGCCCCCCTTTCCAAAATATTGCTTCCAGCGCCCCCCATCATCTTCTGAACGCCCCCTGGGGGGCGGTACCGCCCCCGTTGAGAAACACTGCCTTAGATGGTACCCTCCAAATTTGGTAAAAATCGGACAAACTGTTCATGAGATATAAACATTTGGTACTTGTAGCGCCCCCTACTGGCCAATTTTTGTAAAATGTGTTGGGCCCTTCCAGAGGGTCATTGGAAACAAGAATCTGAAGTTGTGCGTTGATAGCATTTATGTTGACCAAGATATGGCAAAGTTGGTGTTATCATAGTTAGCTACACAAATGTGGTTGTGCGTAATATGCGCAATTTGTGTCCTATAACAATTCTGTTTATAACTTTTTGTCACGTCGGTCTGGAGGTTCTACCTGCCAAGTTTCGTGCGAATCGGTCGCACAGTCTAGGAGGAGTTCGAAAAAGTAGGTTTTTGATAAATCACAATTTTTCACGCATAAATGTCTAGGCGGAAATGGGCGTGGCCTATATCAGGAGATTCAGTTGGATCCAGGGAACGCGTAGATATGTGTATTTTTAATGTGCGATGTACGGTTTTGAAGTTATAGGGTCAAACACTTCCTTTTCTGCTATAGCGCCACCTAGTGGTGGAAGTGGGTCAATTGTTGCGCCTGAGGTCCTTGCCGAGTTCTGGACCAGTCCTGAAAAGGGCACCTGCCCACCATGTACGGTTTAGGCTGTAGCGGGACTTTTACGCGGAGAAGAAATAGAAAATAATCTTTAGAAAAACAATAGGGTTCCACAGCCCTGCTGTGCGAACGGCGTAGCTTCGCTACCGCCGATTCTTCCAGCCTCGGGCTTGGACCCCTAAAAAGGACTGTATTGAATCTCGTCAATGAGTCCTGGATAAATTGTGGTCTGCCTATTACTGTATATATATACTGTATATAGAAGGTTTATCTCTGCAATAATAGTTTTAATCAATCACCACCCCAAATTTTCTAATTTATGGCTTCAAGGCTGTCTGGGTTGGTGAAATGTACTTTAAAAACGTGTTTAGCCATTGGATAATCCACATTAGCTTTTCTAATGGCACACTAATGTGCAGAGACTTTTAGGCGTCTCTTTGTCCGGCCTATGTACAGTAAAAGAAACCACATGTACAAATGGTACACAACAAACGTGTTACAGTTAATAAATGTGTCATACACCTTATGAGTTTTAAAGTCACTGAATTGCTTGCACTCCTTTATATTAGCACAATGGTTGCAAATGCCACGTCTGTAAGTACAAATTGTACCCCAAAATGACTTACAGAAGGACCCCGAACCACTTAATATGCAACTCCACTGACTTACAGCGTAGGCTACGTTTAGGCTACATCAAAGGAAGACATTTCACTACTATATTTACCTGACAAAGAACGGGGGCAGATTCAGAATGTAATCACAAAATATCACAATGAAAATATGGAATAATTAGACATTAGTCTCATGGACTCATGGCAGTGCGCTACCCATCCGTTTGGTCCTGACGTCAGCTTAGCATCGCTAGCGTTCGCCTTAGTTAACTCCTTAGCCACTAACGGAGCGAGCTGGACAATCAAACTTTTCCTGAACCCTCAGCAAAGATTGTTCTTGCTCGGCCTCTAACTTCTGGATATTCGGCAGCGTTGTCACAACGGACCGAATGGCTTCACTCGCATCTTTCTCCGCCACCATTACACAACTATAGCTCAAACTAGCGCACAACCTCAATGTCCTCGTTCTCAGCCATGCTCTAACTGCGCTGATGAAAAACAGTGGTATTCTTAAGGAGTACCAAAAATGGCTACATGTGGAGAAATATCAATGGTCTTGAGGAGCACTTTAGACATGGTATTAAAATAAGTTTGCCAAATATTTCCTAGGGTTGGGCAAAAGAAAAACATATGTGCAAGAATACAGGGCGAACCAGAGCATCTGTCACAGACATCAATTGTATTAGGGAAAATTTGCGATAGTCGGGTTTTAGAATAGTGACATCTGAACACTACTTTAAATTGTATTAAAGTCAAGCGGGCGCAGATTGAGGCTTTATGAATACCATTTAAAACAGAGTCCCACCAGTCAACATCAAAGGCCAAACCCAACTCTTTCTCCCAAGCCTCCTTCGTCCTAGTGATTAAATGATCATCATAGGACTGGATAGTACCATAGACTTTGGAAATTAAAGATCTTTGTGAAAAATTCAACTGTAAAAGACTGTCCCATGTCTGATCAGGAGGAATTTGCAGAAAATTAGGAAATAAACATTTTACACAGTTCCTAATTTGGAAATACCTAAAAAGATGTGAAAGTGGGAGGCCGAACTCGCTGGTTAGATCTGTGAAAGAATAAAAAACCCCATCTTTATAAAAATCCTTAAAACATTTCAGACCCTTATCATGCCATAAAGTGAAAATGGAATCAGTAAATGCAAGTTTGAACGCATAATTCCTCAACAGTGGACTTGATATGGTGGGAGTAAGAAATTTAAAATGCTTTCTAAATTGAAACCATATCTTTAATGTGGAAATGACCACTGGGTTGCTAGTAAAGCCAGAGGGGTTGACTGAAGCCACACCAGACAGTATTGCCAGTAAAGAGGATGAGGGACATGATTGTATTTCCAACTGACACCAAGGTGTATTGACCAATTTTAGCCACTGTTTTATTGATAGTGTGTGTGTGTGTGTGTGTGTGTGTGTGTGTGTGTGTGTGTGTGTATGTGTGTGTGTGTGTGTGTGTGTGTGAGAGAGAGAGATTTTTACACTTGCACTTTTCTTATATTTCAAGACTCAAGTATTTGACATTTTGGGAATGTAATAAATATTGACATGACAATCAATTTGAAACCCTTACAGTTGCATATCTGTTTTCAGAATGAGATTTGATGAGTTTTTCTGACTTCCTTTTCTGACCTTATACTTACCTCAAGTTGCCTTTTGGGACATACATGCATACGTATGTCCATATCATACTTGCCCGTTGAGAGGAGTTTATTTCAGCATCATATAAAATCAACAATAATGATAATAATAAAATTAAAGCAAACACAGCTCTGGTATCGGAATAGTATTGGTATCGGCCGATATCCAAATTCAGGTATCGGGATCGGATCGGAAGTGAAAAAATGTGGATCGGTGCATCCCTGTTTACATCATAAAGAGTTTTGTAGGACCTGGCCACATGAACCCCCAGATACTTAAATCCCGAAGGACTCAGTTTGAAGGGAATATCAGATTGAGAGAGCTGCATTGCTAGTTCATTGACCGGGTAACATTCACTCTTAGAGACATTGATGTTGTACCCTGAAAACGAACCAAATCTATGAAAAAAAGAAAGAATAACAGGGCACGCCCCTACAGGATTTGTGATATACAATAACAGATCGTCAGCGTATAAAGAAAGTTTGAATTCGACCCGGGAGCACGTAATGCCGTTAAAAATGGGGAAAGACTTCAAATAAATGGACAGAGGTTCTATTGCAAGAGCAAAGAGGAGGGGAGACAAAGGACAACCTTGTCTACAGCCACGGTTTAAGGGAAAATAACTAGATTGAACGTTATTAGTTGTGATACTGACGCAAGGTGATGTATAAAGAAGGCGTATCCACGATATAAAAACGTTACCAAAACCAAATTTCGTCAAAACTGCAAACAAGTAACTCCATTCAACTCTGTCAAACGCCTTTTCTGCGTCAACAGAACTTACAACTTCTGGAAGGGCAGCGATTCCCTTCGAGTATATAACATTTAATAAGGTATGGACATTATAAAAAAGCTGACGTCCTTTTATGAAGCCAGTCTGCTCTTGAGATATAATTGTTGGAAGCACCTTCTCTAGACGACATGCCAAAGCTTTCGCAAGAACTTTTGTATCGACATTCATCAAAGAGATAGGTCGATAAGAAGTACAGAGTTCGGGATCCTTGCCCTTTTTCAGAAGAACGCTAATAGAAGCCTGTCTCAAAGTGAAAGGAAGAGGGCCATTTGACAGAGATTCTACATAAACAGCATGTAATAGCGGAATGAGTTGATTATGGAATGCCTTGAAGAATTCAACCGGGAACCCGTCTGGCCCAGGAGACTTATTATTTTGCATATTTTGTAGAGCCAATGTAAGTTCTTGCATAGTCAGTGGAGAGTCCAACTGATGAATTGCATCTATGTTC
This sequence comes from Gymnocephalus cernua, assembly GCA_023631565.1. Classification (NCBI taxonomy): domain Eukaryota; kingdom Metazoa; phylum Chordata; class Actinopteri; order Perciformes; family Percidae; genus Gymnocephalus; species Gymnocephalus cernua. Next base: position 5,523,732 of record CM042436.1, read on the forward strand.
ATATCCGGAAAATCTAGGTCTTGCAAAAACGTATCCATATCACTCAAGTCCGATGGAAATTCTGAACTATACAAAGATTTATAAAAGGATGAAAATACTGAATTTATAAGGTCAGGTTCCTCTACCAACATCCCCGACTCATCTCTAACACGGGGTATTAAATGTGAGGCTGCTTGTTGACGCAATCGGTGAGCTAGCAATCTTCCAGATTTGTCTCCATATTCATAGTATTTGGCCCGAGAATGTAGAAGTAATCGCTCTGCTTCATTAGTTGTGATCAAGTCTAATTCAGTTTTTAATACCACACGCCGCCTTAATAAATCAGGAGCGGAATATGAAATAATCTGACCCCTTAAGTAGGCCTTTAAAGATTCCCACAGGAGCGTATTAGAAATGGGTTCTGATTCAGATTGGTTGAGAGATATAAAATCCTCAATTGTACTTATGATAAATTTATGAAATTTGTCATCAGACAAAAGAGATATGTCCAATCTCCAGTGGGTGGAGTAACGAGATTCAGACGAGAACTGAATTTCCAAGGTTAAAGGCGAATGATCTGAAATAATCATCAGATGGTAAGAAGTATCTGTCACCTTGGGTATCAGTCTGGCATCAATAACAAAAAAATAGTCAATGCGGGAAAATGTCTGGTGTACATGTGAATAAAAGGAGTATTGCCTGCCAGTTGGATTACGAACCCTCCAGGGGTCAATGTAGCCATTGTCGGACATAAAACTACTTAGAGTTCTAGCCATTTGTGACTGATTCAAGTTGGCTTTGGAACGGTCTAGCTGAGATTTTACAACACAATTCATGTCCCCGCCAAATATAAAGAATACGTAAACAGATGGTAAACAGATGATTAAAAAAACTAGGATTATCAAAATTTGGTGCATATACGTTGACAAGTAGAACTGGAACCTGGTATATAGTCCCTAAAATGATCAAATACCTGCCGTCCTTGTCAGAAATGATTTTGGTCTGTGTAAATGGGACTGATTTACTAATCAGAATGGCAACCCCCCTGGCTTTCGAATTGAAGCTGGAATGGAATACTTCCGAAACCCAGGGACATCTCAACCGTGTCTGGTCATTATTTTGCATGTGGGTCTGCTGCAGAAAAACAATATCAGGCTTTAAACGCTTTAAATGAGAAAACACCTCTGAGCGTTTGACAGCACTCCCCAAACCCTTGATATTCCAACTAAGAAATCTCGCATTTAAAGCTTTAATACTTGTCATATTTAGTTTATATCACAACTGAGACTGCAACCACAATTCGACCTCCCAAAAAAAAAGAAAAAAAAAGTAGATACACCCCAGACCCCCCTCCCCCCGCACCTACTATTACCCCATCCCCAAACGATAGGATACCGGTGCAGACTCCACTAGGAGTCATTAGTAGAACAACTAAACTCCGTGTATTAGACCTAACAGTCATACTTCATACTTCACACTCCAAACTCAACAGGAACTCCTGCGCAACAATAATAAAATATGTGTCTTAAATTACAGGGTGTACAATCGACTAGAACTTGTGTGAACCTGAGAAAGACATTTGTATATCAAAATAATACAATATTTATGCCACTTTTACTTATTTTCATATGTCTCAAAGTCAAATTTACCATACTTAGATGTTACATGGACGTTCAAAGTCATTTTGTAGGCAGCTGGCACTCAAAATGAGCTTACTATTTAAGGGTTTTGATAAAAACAGCAGCCTCTCCAGGGGATGTGAAATCCTTTGTAACCCCTCCACTCGTTGCGGTCCGGAGGAGGGCAGGATATATCAGACCATACCGTACACCTGGAATGTCCCTGAGTTGTCTCCTGACGTCATTAAAGGCAGCGCGTGCTTTGGCCGTCCGGGCTGTGTGATCCGGAAAGATGGAGATTGTAGAGTCCCCAATCTTGATCCGCTGCTGGGTCCTGGCACGTTGAAGGATGTTGACACAGTCTGCATAATAATGTAAACGCGCTATTATGGGACGTGGCTGCTCTCCGGGTTTGGCTTGAAAATGCCTACCATCTCTTCTCGGACAGCAAGAAGAAGTTCGGCTTTAAAGTCCGCAGAAGCCATACTCGAAGCAGTGACGGTACTAACGGCATCTCCGTCGTGAGGGGGCGGTCCGACAGGATTACGCTGGGCCGGGGATGTGGCCCCTGCATTAGGCCGCGCTTTCGATGCCGTCTGGTTGTCCGTATTTCTGATGCCCACCAGGTGTTGATTGGGTCCCTTGGCTTTACCGTCAGAGCTGTGGTGGAGCTCATCTTGAAAAAGATCGCTCAGTATGGTGTCGTGTCTCAAAAGGCGATGAAGATAATGATGTATGGTGGAAGATAGCCGCTGACACTGTCTCTTTGATGGTATACAAGTTTTTATTTCAACAAAGACGTTACAGCATCTCCAAGCGTCTGCAGTCAGCCTGGAAGTTACACAGCCGAAAAGTAACTTCTCTCCTTCCAATGGGTGTTTTTATAGGGTACCACTTACATATAGATGAACAGGTCAAAAGGGTAAATACATGTTATCTATCAATTATATTTCAGATCCTCCAATGACATTGGAGGACATACATCAGATCATATGGACATACTGGTCACCTACCAATCTACGCCTCTAAACATCTGAAAATAACCTATAGTATCTAATTAAGCCTGGAAATAATCAACTTCCAGGGCCCCCTTAGTATCTAATCAAGTTCAGCTGTATCTGCTTCAGATTACCTCATCTACAAGCCATAATGCACAGCTTGTTAACTTCCAGGCCACAGAGAGGTTAAATGACATAACTTGAGCTTTACAATATGATTCATAGAATGTGATATTAACATTATAATAGTCTTACCATGAAGTACATAAGCACATGGGACACTACAATGGAAAATCTACACTCAACTAAAGGATTATTAGTAACACCATATTAATACCATGTTTGAAACCTATCCTATCAATAAGGGGCAATATTTCTAAAGAATGCTTCCAGCACCTTGTTGAATCAATGACACAAAGAATGAAGGCAGTTCTGAAGGTGAAACCATTACACCACCACCACCAGCCTGCCCAGTGGTAACAAGCCATGACGGATCCATGGTCTCAGTCTGTTTACGCCAAATTCTGACTCATCAGAATGTCTCAACAGAAATCGAGACACATCAGACCAGGCAACATTTGTCCAGTCTTCAACTGTCCAATGTTGGTCAACTGTCCAATGTTGGTGAGCTTGTGCAAATTGTAGCCTCAGATGAGTGGTACCCGGTGGGGTCTTCTGCTGGTGTAGCCCATCCACCTCAAGGTTGTACATGTTGTGGCTTCACGAATGCTTTGCTGCATACCTCGGTTGTAACGAGTGGTTATTTGAGTCAAAGTTGATCTTCTATCAGCTGGAATCAGTCGGCCCATTCTTCTCTGACCTCTAGCATCATCAAGTCCCTCCAGGACTGCTGCATACTGGATGCTTTTCCTTTTTCAGACCATTCTTTGTAAACCCTAGAAATGGTTGTGCGTGATAATCCCAGTAACTGAGCAGATTGTGAAATACTCAGACCAGCCCGTCTTAGATCACCTTTCTTTCCCATTCTGACATTCAGTTTGGAGTTCAGGAAATTATCTAGACCCGGACCACACCCCTAAATGCATTGACGCAGCCACCATGTGATTGGTTGATTAGATAATTGCATTAACAAGAAATTTAACAAGTGTTTCTACTAATCCTTTATATACACACACACACACTTTAGGAAACGTTACATTACATTACATGTCATTTAGCTGACGCTTTTATCCAAAGCGACTTACAATTGCTATATATCAGAAGGCACACACCTCTGGAGCAACTATGGGTTAAGTGCCTTGCTCAGGGACACATTGGTTGATGCATCGCAGCGGGAATCGAACCTGGATCTCCCACACCAAAGGCATGTGTCATATCCACTGCGCCATCACCACCCCGACGTGCTACGATGACATGATCCCTGGTCTCCTGGGTGAAAGTTCTGTGTTGTTTCACCCATCCACCCCCCCAACCAACCTCCCTACGCAGAATTTCCCCCTTACATACTACTCGCTAAACCCCGTGTAGCTGCTGCTCTCCCCGGTATGTTATATAAACACGCTGAAGGGCGTTTTTTTCGTCGCTTCAGACGCTGAAAGCCATTGTCCAAACGTCCGTATTTTACGACTTCGGAGTGAGAACGGGTTGATATATGGGGTGTATACAACATTATGACCCTCTGATGCTATACAAAGCTATTCTTTTAATGTCTTTGTCTCAATCGGTTGCATGTTTTCATACAAAAGGAGCTTTACTCACAACCTCATCACAGCTGAATACTTCATCACTGTAGCCAGAGTGACTGGTCGGTGAGCAAAAAAAGGTCATATCAAGCCCTGAATGTATGTAATGAAATGCATGCAAAAACCCATTTGGGATGATTGGCGAGAGGCAAGACTTGACAATTCTAATTTGACTATGTAAATTCTTAGTCGGGGACACCCCTACTGATTTGTCCTTTGAATCAAAAGACCAGGGGCCTCATGTATAAACGTTGCGTACGCACGAAAAGCTTGCGTACGCTGGTTGTCACGGACATTTTGTGATGTATAAAAAACAACTTGACGTGAGAATGTGCGGGCCGTCACGCAAACTGTTGAGTTGTCGTGAGAATGTGCGGACCGTCCGCAAAGTCTTGTCTGGCTCTGTAACGTGGCGAATTCTAAGTTAAAAGTGCTGAAAATCACCAAACATTACAAAATAAAGTTTCCACTTCACTTACTGGCATATGTCTATGACGTTGTCTATGAAAAAGCATATTTATATCCGCTGACACTCCATAAAAGTTTGATCATTTATGTGGCTAATGTTTCACCTCTTTCACACTATTAACTGTTTAATCTGCAGGCTACTTAACCTGTTAAACATGAGGACGGGAAATTAATGATTAATCCACTTAGAAAATATTTTCAGTCATCCGCTGTATTTCCCATAGATGAAATACATACTCACTGTGCAACAAAAATATCGGCATTGAAAAATGTAATAGCCTATATTACATTTTTCCGTGGCGATCTTTTTGTTAGTGTCTGTGAGTCTAGTTGCTGAGGCTCAGACATCCATGGCGCACGGGATGCGGGACGCACGGCTCCATCTCCCCAGGAACAAACACTAATTGATCCCGTGGATGATTTGTAGGCTATTAAGTGTACAAGGTGTACCCGGTCCACCAAACACTGGGCCGTCTTGACTGTCTTGATTCTGCACATATTTCTGTTACTGTAGTCCTATTTACTATTTGATTTATTTCATCCATGCGTGGCGCAGCGAATCCGTGCGCACTGTCACCTGCCGTGGAGACGCTGGTCTCGCTAACCTCTCCTGATTCGGATCTCTCTCGCGCTCTATACTAACACTTAAAATAAATGGCATTACATCAGTGGGTTCAAACTGCTTATTGTGCTTCACTTGGACTGCCACTGAGATGCATGCTGTTCTGTAACTGGTGTGGCGCTGCCTCTATTCTCTTGATTTCCACTTCGACATTAGACATTGTTTTTTTAATTTCTGCCATTCACAGCCTGGTCAACATTTGCCACTCTGGGCATTTTCTTTTATTGCTTATCCGAGATGACAAACCTCCAGACAGAAAAACATTTCTCGCCTCCACTTCCGCGATCAGCACCTCAACCTCGGTGAAGTTTTTTTCAGTCTGCAGCGGGATAACCCGTTGTGATTGGACGAAGAATGACGTCGGGGCGCATTTATAGTAATTTCCATATTCATTTATGGGAGGAGGCAAGGCGGGGTCGGTGGCTCGTTCATGTGCGCTCAATTTCACGTTGATTGTGATGTATAAAGGAAAGGTGCGCAGGACCTGCCGTACGCCCGGTTTTATACATGTGAATATTTCTGTGCGTAGGTACTTTTCAAGTTTTTGGTCGTACGCCATCTTCTGGTATGAAAGCTGCGCAATCTTTTATACATGAGGCCGCAGGGGGGGAGCCTTCACAGAAATTTTAATTTAATATCTTGAGTAACATGGCCCTGAGAAGGGTTCGTAGTATTTATGGACAGGATATCGAGGCGTAGTCGTGGTAGGGAGGGGTTGCAGTTCGGTGGGCTGGGGATCTCATCGCTGCTCTTTGCAGATGATGTGGTCCTGATGGCATCATCGGCCTGTGACCTTCAGCACTCACTGGATCGGTTTGCAGCCGAGTGTGAAGTGGCTGGGATGAGGATCAGCACCTCTAAATCTGAGGCCATGGTTCTCAGAAGGAAAACGATGGAGTGCCTTCTCCAGGTAGGGAATGAGTCCTTACCCCAAGTGAAGGAGTTTAAGTACCTTGGTGTCTTGTTCTCGAGTGAGGGGACAATGGAGCAGCGGGGGCGGTATTACATTCAGTGTATTGCACCGTTGTGACGAAAAGAGAGCTGAGCCAGAAGGCAAAGCTCTCAATCTACCGGTCAGTTTTCGTTCCTACCCTCACCTACTGTCATGCAGGCTGGGTCATGACCGAAAGAACGAGATCCAGGGTACAAGCGGCCGAAATGGGTTTCCTCAGGAGGGTGGCTGGCGTCTCCCTTAGAGATAGGGTGAGAAGCTCAGTCATCCGTGAGGAGCTCGGAGTAGAGCCGCTGCTCCTTCACGTCGAAAGGAGCCAGTTGAGGTGGTTTGGGCATCTGGTAAGGATGCCCCCTGGGCGTCCAGCTGGGAGGAGACCTCGGGGAAGACCCAGGACTAGGTGGAGGGATTACATCTCCAAACTGGCCTGGGAACGCCTCGGGATCCCCTAGTCAGAGCTGGTTAATGTGGCTCGGGAAAGGGAAGTTTGGGGTCCCCTGCTGGAGCTGCTTCCCCCACGACCCGACACCGGATAAGCAGACGACGATGGATGGATGGATGGATCTTGAGTAACATGGATGCTGCAAATCTGCAAAATGGGTTAATATTATAGTTAGGTGGTGTGCCATAAACCAATTGACTACTTTTGTTGGACTGCCAGACTGCTTTAAGGGGCGAGACAAGATATGTGACTGTCCTCCCAAGAAGACAACAGCAGTCATGTCAGCAAGTGCCCCATGTGTTTACGTTGAGGTCACAAAGCCCTGTAGCAGAAATAATACCTGCTAATACTAATAATAGTGCAAAGTCCATATAGGGGGGAGTGTGGATGGATGAGGCAAAAAGAAAACAAATGATTATTTTTTCACTTAAAGTCTCTCTCACTCTCTCACACACACACACACACACACACACACACACACACACACACACACACACACACACACACACACACACACACACACACACTCTCTCACATAGACAGACAGACAGACACATACACTTCCTCTTGATCAGCTGCGAGGAACAAAAGGCACTCGATGTGAATCTCCATGGCAACAGGCGCAAGAGGAGCAGGGCTTAACTGGGCCATTGCCATCTGTGCCCTGTTGCATGCCTGTCTCTCCTGAACATTGCAACATTCAACACATGTCACAGCACCCCATGGCAAAGGCAACCTGGGCTGAAAATAGATTTTCAATGTCTAAATTTGATGATCATTCTGCACATTTTTGATTTAAATTATGCTGCTCCACTGTCACTTGTGGTTCAACCTTTTAAATTGTCTCCTCAAGGTTTCGTTTCTGTAGGTTTAACTGACAAAACATTTATGGCGAACAAGAAGTGATGCAGTTGAAAGTTTGCGGTGGAAACATCTTGAAACAAGTTATTAGCATGGGCTTACTTCATACAGTTAAACAACATTTCCCAAGAGCTATTTTTAAAGGGGACACAAATATTACAGCCAAATTTGTACTTGTATAGGATATGTGTAGTTGTGGAACTCTAGTAAGTAGTAAGGCTGGCAATTATTCACTTTAAACAATTGGATGAAGTGATTCTTTTGTTTGTTTGGCTCATTTTCTGTAACCAGTGGAGCACGAAGGCATGCTGGGTTGAATTAGCAAGCTAGCTAACCAACAGCTACCAAACAGCTAGGCAACGTTATAATTGCTAACATAGCGGACTCATGAAAAAATACATAGGTTATCATAATTTTTTTGTCATGACTAATTTATTATTGACTCAGCATCATCAGTATTACAGAAAATAATCACTATATCCGATGTTTGAAGTGAAGAAAATAAACCTGTTTGAGTCGTGACTCACTCGGATCTTTCACCCGACTCTTTAAATTGACTCATGAATCGTGAGTCTCTAGTATCATTAACTCAGATCAGTTGAGTCCTACTACAATTCAATCTAAAATGATAACAGCGCACACACAAACCTCTTGCAACATTAGCTCAACTCCAGGCTCAACTGCCTGGAAGGCAACGTTGGATGCTTAAAACACCATCGAGCCAGAGAGACAGTCCGAGATAGGTTATAGGAACTTCCCTACCCACAGACTCAGAGCCGAAAACGTTGCAAGCTCACAGACAATGAGACTCGCGTGAGACACTCATTGTCATGAGTGAATCTGTAGCAGACGAGCGAGGAAAGTCTCTCCTCGAATCAGGATGAAAAGCAAATCCACAACAAAAGCCATTCTTTCACTTGTGAAATAACATGCTTATAGGTTTGGTGTACAGATGTATGTAGCACATCCTCCTGTGAGCAGCTGCATTTGGGTGGTGAGTAGGTGCACAGTAGTGGTTAGGGACAATGGGCCAGGACTGAGTTTCCTTGGCAATTTAGCAATACTGACTCAAGTGAAGTGATTCAAACTGGTACAGGCAGTGGACCAAACCACTGTGAAGCAAGGGAGGGGGCCTCAAAATTAACTTGCCCTGTTTGCTTTTGTACCGTTCTACTACATACACAATTATTTGAAGTATATGTTATTGTGTTATTTAAAATACACAGCATACACAATAGACATCCCCATATTCAGTTGTCCTAAAGATTGTTCTTCCACAAAAGGGAAGCTGCCACATCTCTTAATATTACCTGAGTGTATGTGCAGGGAGCTGATGGGTTATCGATCAGTAACACTGACTACTGAGCCAGGTACTGAGTCATTTTACTGTTTTTTTTAGCCTGGAAAAACCCTGACGAACTTCCGGCAAATTTGAGATTTGCTTTGCAAGTCTGTCTGGCCAAGAGACCATTCAAGTTCATTTCCATTTTTCCCATATTGAGGAACCAATCACAACCGTTGAGGTGGGCTTTACACGATGACGATAGTGCAGCGACAGCGATAGCTTTTTGTTTACATTCAACATGACGACCACTGAAGCGCAGCAACCCGTTGATGCCGCTGTCGCTGCTACGTCACCCGGATCGTTGGTCTGATTGGTTGAAGGACTATCCAATTGCGCCCAGAGTTATTTGAGCGGCGTCCGTTGGTGACGCCCCTTTGGAAATGAGCTGTGAATGAAGCTGGTGGAGACCAGGCTACTGTTTTTTGTTTTGTTTTGGAACAAAATATTGCCAATCTCTGTTTCTGTTTATCGACTAAGTGGTTAATTGACTAATAGTTCCAGTCTTTATTTGATCCTAATCCAAGTCCGTCTCAATTAACTACCCTATACTGCAAAAAACACCTAAATGCATCTCACATCCTCTCGCTCTCCCAGTACCACTCACACACTTCCAACACACATCCAGCACTTTTCGCATTTAGCAGCCTGTGCAGCTAATTATCCATAAGCATTGCTAGCACAATTAAAATCAGGAGACCCAGAGCCCAACATGACATCATGACTTTGCGTAAACATACACGCCACTTTCCAACGCCACTATCCGCATGTATGTCTACGCTGTATACAGCAGACTGCAGTCTGCAACGTCACGGCGTAAACATACACGGCACTTTCTAAAGCCACGTGGCATGTTATCACGAGGCTACGTGTTGTCGCGAGGCTACGGTTGGGTTTAGGAAACATCACACACGGGTTGGGTTTAGGAAAAGAACAAATGTGGAAAGGAAACATCACACGCGGGACACAAAGGAAACGTCACACGCGGCACACGATCCCCGCTCTCCTGGGTGAAATTCCTGTGTTTGACCCATCCACCCCCCAACCAACCTTGCTACGTGGATTTCCGACCTTTCATACTACTCGCTGCGGCGTCAATTCACACGCAATCACAAGGTAATGTAAGTCAATGGAGGTCAAACAGCGTTGATAAACACGATAAAAAGTGGGTATGCGTCTTGATAACACGCCAATAATGGCATACAAATTGGCGTGTCATACATACGCCACTTCACGAGATCAGTCTGCAGAGCTAGTTCTTGACAAATATGAAGAAAATCTTTTATTATCTATAGCCATTCAAAGCAGCCCAGGCCCTGCCGAGCAATGCCAGATGTCATTGATCGTGTAGGAGTGCAGTCTGTGAGGGATGATGCACTCGTGCTGGTCCCCAGAGGCAACGGATCCATTAAGATGTCTTAATCCAGTTCATTAGGCAGGACTCAGTTTGCTGCTTTTAGTCAGCGTGTCCCAACAACGCCAGACATGCAAAACAACATTGTGTCCAAAAAGAATTTAACTCAAAGTATTTTTGTGACTTTACATTTCATCAACTCACCCATTAACACCAATATGTTTGTAATATAATAATTAAGCATTTACTATATTGATTAATGATTAGCAAAAATAATGTGTGGCTGCGTTAAACTAAACATTTTCCAGTTTGAGTCAATAATGAATTTATTAAGCTTTACTTTTTACGAAACATTCAATTACCATTGCAACTTATTTTATTATCTTTGACTCTTGCACTGTGAATTTTCCATAAGCATAATGATGACAAACAGGTGAAACAGCCACTCGCAACATTTAGAGGAACTAATTCATCAGTTTATGCCTGAATTCTGTCCAACAATGTTGTTGAAATTCCACAGAAACGATAAAGTGTCATAGTAATCATAAAATGATTAGTGGCTGGGATGAGGATGAGCACATCTAAATCTGAGGCCATGGTTCTCAGCAGGAAACCGATGGAGTGCCTACTCCAGGTAGGGAATGAGTCCTTACCCCATGTGAAGGAGTTTAAGTACCTTGGGGTCTTGTTTGCGAGTGAGGGGACAATGGAGCGGGAGATTGGTCGGAGAATCGGCGCAGTGGGGGCGGTATTACATTCAGTTTATCGCACCGTTGTGACGAAAAGAGAGCTGAGCCAGAAGGCAAAGCTCTCGATCTACCGGTCAGTTTTCGTTCCTACCCTCACCTATGGTCATGAAGGCTGGGTCATGACCGAAAGAACGAGATCCAGGGTACAAGTGGCCGAAATGGGTTTCCTCAGGAGGGGGGCTGGCGTCTCCCTTAGAGATGATGAGGGTGAGAAGCTCAGTCATCCGTGAGGAGCTCGGAGTAGAGCCGCTGCTCCTTCACGTCGAAAGGAGCCAGTTGAGGTGGTTCGGGCATCTGGTAAGGATGCCCCCTGGGCGCCTCCCTAGGGAGGTGTTCCAGGCACGTCCGGGGAGGAGACCTCGGGGAAGACCCAGGACTAGGTGGAGGGATTACATCTCCAACCTGGCCTGGGAACGCCTCGGGATCCCCCAGTCAGAGCTGGTTAATGTGGCTCGGGAAAGGGAAGTTTGGGGTCCCCTGCTGGAGCTGCTCCCCCCGCAACCCGACACCGGATAAGTGGACGAAGATGGATGGATGGATGGATGAATGAATAATTGTAAACCTTAATTAAAAAACAAACAATCTGAGGAACAGAGGAACCCAACTCCAAACAGAGATTCAAGTTAAACATACAAAAATAGTAGTACTGTTAATTAAAAAAACAATCTCTCTCATTGCCTGCACCTGCACACTTACAGGACTATCAGGGGCTTTTTGGAAGTGAAAGTAAACAACAAAACAAAAGTTCATAAAAATGTATTTTCATTTTTTAAATAAAATAACGCCTATTTTTGAGCTGTGGCAACCGAGAGCGACATCTGGTCAGCGTTGGCGTTGTGCTTCTGAGAATGGCCCTTCAAATCTTCTCTACTCTACTCTGGACCATAAGTCACAAGAAGACACGTCTGGCTCTGAGTTCCGGCCCCTCTGGTAGTGAACTTGGATAAATTGCAGAGTCTTAAGATATGCATGTGTAGAATTATGAGAGATAATTCAAGATGTTCCTTCTGGGAGACAGAAATAGTGTTAAATAAGGGTGCTCCGATCAGGATTTTTGGGGCCGATCACCGATCACTTTTATGAACTGAAAATTACGCCATTACGTAACAGTCACACATGTTTAGAGAATGTATCAGTAACTGTTTGGCTTTCTGTCCTAGCTCAAAATCTAAAAAATGTCCTTTCAATCACTGCAGACATTTCTTCAGCACACACAGACACACACAGTCAGTCACACACACACACGGACCGACACACACGGACACACACACACACACACACACACACACACACGCACACACACACACACACACACACAGGGAAACAGCTGTTTGAGCGGCGCTGGAGCTGCTAGCTACACGACTCCGCTCTGCCTTAGCGTTAGCTAACTTTGAAAACTCCTCATCCTCCTTTCTGTGACTAACCTTCAAATGTCTGATGAGGTTGGTGGTGTTGAAATGTCTTTGGAGATTTCCGCCTCGTGGTATTTCCTTGGCACACACGTTGCAAATCGCTAGTGTGTTGTCTTTTTCCCAGATAGCAATGAGTCGGCGGACCACCGGCGGTGCTCCAGAGGCAGTAGAAGCATCAGAATTGCGTAATCGCAAACATGTTTGCCGGAGCACCACCGGTGGCAGACGCTTTTTAAAAGCAGTGGCCGTCTTCCTAGCGTCTTTGTTCCGCGGCCGGCCGCGGGCCAACTGCTGTTCTGCCACCGTTCAGACACCTTATAGAACTGCCAGACTGCTCTATGTAGGGACGCCGCCATTTTAGCTCTATGTTGAAAATGTTCTCAGGAGTAGTGCGTTCTCAATACATCCATGGTAGTGTGTCATCTGATCGGCCTATCTGATCGGCATTCATGGAGACCACCGATCAAACTATTTAAAGCCATTATCGTTATTAGTTATTAGAGTTATTAAAGCTGTACTTGGTTCCTGAAGAGAAAACACAAATTAGCTTTTAAGCCCAACCTTTGTCTCCTACTGGAGAAAATCCATGTTTTAGCAAATTGTGTGCCGCTTCTGCTAAGTGGAAAATACTGTAGGGATGCACTGATCCGTTGCTGACCTCATTAAAGTGTAACTACCATTTATTTCCCCCAACCTGGACCCTGTTTTCCTGTTTTTAAATTAGCTCTCCAAGCTAACGCTAGTTAGTCCAAAATAAATTTAAGCATGAAACACAATGCATCTATTTACGTTTAACAGGAATCCCAATTGTTCTCTAAACCTTAGGTGCTTTTGTTGTCTAAACCTAAACTCTGCCTCTGAACATAACCCGGGCAGCGATTATGTTTTAGTTTATTTAGCCTTTGTGAAATGCGAGATACAAAAGTAAGAGTAAGATTCTCTAATCAAACTGTTTTGTGTGTGTGTGTATGTGTGTGTGTGTTTTGACAGATGGTATGTTTGGGAGGTGTCACCCTGTTCCAGTGAAGGAGGTTTACACCTACGATGTCTCCCCGTCTGTAGTGCAACGCTTCAGGACGCTGCTGGAGAAGCTCTCTAACAGAGGTATGCACACACACACACACACAAACGCACGCACACACGCACGCACGCACGCACGCACGCACACACACACACACGCACACAGACACACACACACCACACACACACAATGAAGATACTTTTCAGGTTCCATATGTACCATATGTCAACATAAGAAGCACTGAAATTTTACTCAAAAGTTTGCATTTTGTTGTGTATTTTTGTATATCTTCTACAAATTATGTTCATATCCTCAGGATATGTGGAAGATGACATGTCATGTAGAACAGACAGATGTTATTGTAGTTGTAGATCTTCCAAGCTTGTCTGCCCCCCCAAAAGCAGTTTCTCTCTTGGAAAAGCCATGGTTGTAAGAGACAGTGTATTAGTATATGATAAGTCATATAATACAGAACTGGACAGAGTGGAATACAGAAGGAAAAGAGAATGAATAGAGTGAGTATCAATACTTGAATAAATGTGAAATATTAGTTTCATTTTAATTTAATTTGCATTTTATAATCTGTGTGGAAATGACTAATGATTAGCTGTTTGTCCCTTTTCTGGTGTAAGAGCTGCACCACTAGAGGGAGGCAAACACCCGTAGAACAGCCCATTTGGCAGCTGTGAGCATTTCATGCACTTTCATCATGCAGCTTTGCTTTGAACGACGGGACAGGAAAACAAACAGCCTGGTACTCTTGAGCTTTTCGTGGCTGTGCCTGCTGAAGAGGGAATCATACTGTACAACACTTATTTTGGGAGGAGTTTCCCCCCTTTTCCTTTTTTTCCTCTTCTTTTGAGCCTGATTTGGTTGTCGTTCCCTCTCCCCCTCTACAAAAAACAACAAAACTGCTCCTCAGGTTTAATTCACCGAATCGGCACTCGGCAGGAGAGCTGGAGAAATATTCAGCTTTCACAGAGAGGCGATGAGTTTGGAGGCATTTGTCAGGCACTCGGAAGTGAAATGAATTATGCAAATGAGATATTTGGCCCCAGCTGTCTGCAGAAGCCTTTAGGGAGGACACAACTCTAAAGACTGAATTGTCTGCATGATAACACAGTTTACTCTCTCCTTATCCTTTTCTATTAAAACATTCTTTCTTTCTTCATATTACTTTTTTCATATATTAATCACTTTCTTGTTAAAAGTTATATGAGAAGATCAATACCATTCTTTTGTTTGTCTGTTCAATGTAAACCACAGCGAGGGTTTGTCTCTATGCTAAGTTAAGCAGCTTCATCTTGATAGACAGATAGGAGAGTTGTGTTGATCTACTCATCTAACTCTTGGCAAGAAAGCACAAAAGTATGTTCCCAAAAAGAGTCTGTGTTCATAGCAACTTGGATCGTCTTTTTGTATCATTGGCCATTGTTTCTATCAGTTATAAAAACATTGTACTTGATGTGTTAATTTCTAAAGTCTAGTAACAATCAAGAATTAAGTCAAATTAAAAACAACCTCATGTACCCATACACAACCATCATGTGTGTTTGACGGAGTGTAAGGTACTGAGCTGGCATGCACGAGGAGTGAAAAAGAGGGTTCACACAAGTGCACGTTAACACAGGCGCGCACAAGAGGCCCAATCATATAGCCAATTGAAATGAAATTAACATACAGTAGGCCTACCAAAAATGGCCCAAGCTAACAGAACAGAACTAGGTCTCTAAATGAAATTCACATCAACACGAGTGTCCCCAGCGAAGTAGCATTAACACGGAAAACACGCATGTTTGGACAGTGGCTGTCAGCGTCTGAAGCTACACAAAAAGCGCCCTTCAGCGGCGCATTTAGATACGACGCTAAAGGAGACTTTTATCGTCAATAACAACGCCAAAGGCACCTGACCAAGCATCTGTACGTGATGGGAGTGAGAATATGTTGCACAGGCCTACTCCCATTTGTGTTAAAGCGAGCTGCTGTCCTGTCAATGTTGTTGTGGTCAGAGCCACAACATCAAATCTACTGCAGTCAGATTCGCTGTGTTCCCTCGGAAGGAATTACGTCACATGGGTAGGCACTTGTAATGACATCTCGAACATGTTTAGAGGCTAAAAACACGTTTAAAACCGTTTCAGCCTGTTGGGTGCTAACTCTAGCAGGAGGATAACACGATGTAGGCAGCACCGATTGGTTTCGTTTTTCTTCCTACTGACAGCACTCCAAATTTACAAACAACAGAGCTACGGGTTGAAATCGACCGGAATTCTCCTTTAATGGAAGACAAACATTTGAGCAGTACTGACATTTTGTTAGTCTCTTCTGGATTAAAAGAAACATATAGCTGGATGTCATCAGCATAGAAATGATAACATGTATCTCGAAATCGCCTAATAGGGGGGGGCATATACAATGTAAATAAAATCTGACCTAACACAGAGCCCTGCGGCACCCCACAAGAAAGGGCCGCAGTTTCAGAGAAATAGGGACCCAGTGACACAGCATAGCTTATATCTGACAGATAATACCAACCCAGTGATTAAGTCTTTCAAGCAAGATGGCGTGATCCACAGTATCGAAAGCTGCGCAAAGGTCCAGCAGCACCAAAACAGAACATTTACCTGCATCAGAAGACATCATTAAATCATTGGACACTCTAATGAGAGCGGTTTCTGTAGAGTGTTTCTGACAGAAGACAGATTGAAATTAGTCTAGTATGTTATGTGTGGCCAATACATCAGAGAGCTGTTTGGCAACAACTTTTTCTAAAATTTTGTAAATAAAAGGCATCTTGGAGATAGGCCTATAGTTTGCGGGAGTTGATGGACGACAGCGAGGCGTGAACCCTCCAACGCGCAGCGGTTGCCTTCGCCGAAGTCCATTAATACCTGACAATGGACACCTCGAAGGGCATTAACCCGCTTATACCATGGTCACTTGCCAAATAACATATTTTTAAAACTTTATTTCACATTTTAATTAGTTTTACAATCGAAATCTAAAGTTTTTACAAACAATAACTCTGTTTCCCTGGTTACGCCTGACGGTTTGACCAATACCTGGAACAATCATTCCCATCCATCAGGTTCTTATGCAATGCAAACGTTGTTCAGTCCTCCAGGAAATAGGAAGGACCTTAGATACTCACAGATAATCTGAGATAGGGCGGAAACGATTCTGCGTCTTCGCCCCGTTTTGCACCGCATTTAGTCAGCTATTCAGAAGTGGAAGCATCTCACTCAAAGCACCCTCTGCCCTTTTACCCCAACTGGTCTCAAACCTCCTGACCGCATGTCTGTGTTTGGTTCAGTCTGTTAGAAGTGTAGAGTCATCCTGGCAGACGCTCCAACATTGACTAACCTGTTGTGTCAGATGCCGTCTGTTCACCCGCCGCTAACGCCGTTGTCTCAGCCACCAGCTGCCATTAAAGACTCAGTTTTATGGCTGTTTGCTGGCGAAAGCTGGCCTAACACACTGTGAAGCTGTTAGAGAGGCTTGTGCATGATTCCGTGGCAGTTGAGGTCGTAATTCATTTTGCAGGGGTCTAAAATGTTCTGTACTGAGTGGAGCTGACTAAATTAGCTCAGAAGTGTGGATGCAGTTGTGTCAGACAATGTGTTATTGTTCGTGGACCATCAACAGTAATAAAATGTCGGCAGTGGTAGTATCTCGTTCAGGAGGACTCAGGAGAATTCTGTCAAACCCCAACACTAATAGAGACTGACAGTGACGTGGAGTGAAGGCCGAAGAGATTTGAGTTGGATGGGAAAAGATATTAAACATTTCTTCATTTATTAGTTCTTGGGGCATTTTAGGCTTTTTATTGTGCAGAATTATCAGTTGAATCTAATATCTCTTTATTTCTCAATATAAATTAAAAAATAAGTTGTATGAAAGGAGGAAGAGCCCTGTTAAAGGTCCCATGGCATGAAAATATCACTTTATGAGGTTTTTTAACATTAACATGAGCTCCCCCAGCCTGCCTATGGTCCCCCAGTGGCTAGCAATGGTGATAGGTATAAACCGAGCCCTGGGTATCCTGCTCTGCCTTTGAGAAAATGAAAGCTCAGATGGGCCAATCAGGAATCTTCCCTTTATGACGTCATAAGGGGAAAGGTTACCTCCCCTTTCTCTGCTTTGCCCACCCAGAGAATTTGGCCGGCCCATGAGAAAGAGAGAGACATCATGGCTTTCAAACGAGCGAACATAGACATAAAAGAAATGGACAACGTGACGCACGCCGTTGTTTTTGACGGAGACCAGTGAAGTCTATTAGAAGCACGTTTCCGGTGAGGGCTGAGCGTTACTGCACAGCTGCAAACTGAGCTTGCCGCCGTAGATGTGACGTGAGCAACGTGTCTGAACGTTTTAAGTCTTCTGGTAGCTGTGCCAAGAGAAATCTCAATCATTCCCAATCTTGCAGAGACGGAGAGCGTAGGTATATGTAAGGAGATAACATAGATACAGGCTAATTATTGCTAACTAAAATGCTAGTTAATATTAGCAATTAAACTTAAACAGCTAATATACGTCGAAACTGCCTGTGAGCTTCTCCTGTACTGTACGGTAATTCCTGTACTAAGCAACAGTAAGTCGCGTGGTTATGACGCAATCGTTAGCCTATTTTTATAAAAACGTCTGCTACTGCTAAGACCTATATAAAAGAGACTTCAGATACAGTATTAGGGGACCACTAAGGTCTATGTAAAAGAGACTTCAGATACAGTATTAGGGGACCACTAAGGTCTATATAAAAGAGACTTCAGATACAGTATTAGGGGACCACTAAGGTCTATGTAAAAGAGACTTCAGATACAGTATTAGGGGACCACTAAGGTCTATATAAAAGAGACTTCAGATACAGTATTAGGGGACCACTAAGGTCTATGTAAAAGAGACTTCAGATACAGTATTAGGGGACCACTAAGGTCTATATAAAAGAGACTTCAGATACAGTATTAGGGGACCACTAAGGTCTATATAAAAGAGACTTCAGATACAGTATTAGGGGACCACTAAGGTCTATATAAAAGAGACTTCAGATACAGTATTAGGAGACCACTGAGGTCTATATAAAAGAGACTTCTGATACAGTATTAGGGGACCACTAAGGTCTATATAAAAGAGACTTCAGATACAGTATTAGGGGACCACTAAGGCCTATATAAAAGAGACTTCAGATACAGTATTAGGGGACCAATAAGGTCTATATAAAAGAGACTTCAGATACAGTATTAGGGGACCACTAAGGTCTATATAAAAGAGACTTCAGATACAGTATTAGGGGACCACTAAGGCCTATATAAAAGAGACTTCAGATACAGTATTAGGAGACCACTAAGGTCTATATAAAAGAGACTTCAGATACAGTATTAGGGGACCACTAAGGTCTATATAAAAGAGACTTCAGATACAGTATTAGGGGACCACTAAGGTCTATATAAAAGAGACTTCAGATTAGGGCTGGGCGATAAAACGATAACGATATATATCGCGATAGACATGTAATCAATATCAATAAAAAATGCGCTCGATAAAAGTTCGATAATTTTTTTTTTTTTTTTTTTTTTTTTCTTCGTCTGAAGAAACCAGAGGTTTCAAAGCAAGTTTGGTTGCATGAACAAAGGCACTCGCTCTCTGGTAGCCTAGCAACGTAGGGAGTGACACGCTAACAGCCAATCATGTAACAGTATTGTGTTTGGTTGCGCCATATCGTTGTCTCGTGTTGGATTCTTCAATAACAGAAGCGGCGTGGAGTGATAAGTGGAAAATGCGTGCTACAGCGAGCGCGGAAGTTCTTGATGAAACGGGAAACGTCAGCTCGCCAATATGGCAGTTTTTTGGATTTTATAAGTCTGACCGTAGTCAGACCAATGTCGTCTGCAAATTATGCAAGTCCACCGTCCCCACCGCAAACCTGTTTTACCACTTTAGCCGCGTTCACCCTTTGGAGCACAGCCGTATTCGCCAGCAACGTCCAACAACATCTGCAGCTGGAACCCCGCACAAGCAGCAGAGCACCACGGAGAGGTACTCTCAGTGCCTTATGACTGTAAAAGCTAAACGGTACAAATAAATAACTGAGGCAGTGGCATATCATATAGGCAAAGACATGCTTCCGCTGAGCACCCCCCCACCATGTACGGTTTAGGCTGTACCGTGACTGTTAGACGGAGAAAAATAATAACTGTTACTGTACTGTACCAGGTTTGTTTTTTATGTTACAGATGTAAAGTCTACCTCAGTTTTATTTCAATATTCACAATATTCACATATTTTCAAACACTTCATTCACCAGAAGTGTTCATTGTGATTTTAGACTTATGTTTCCATTTGAATTATTTGAGTGTTTTCCATGGTTGTGTTGACATTTTCTGCTTTTATAACTGAGAGGATTATAATCGGAGGAAGGTTAAGCTTAAAATAAAAACGTTTAAATTGAATACATTTTTTTCTCCTGGTCCTTATTTTAAATAGGTCATAAGAAATATCAATAATTATCGATATCGACTGATATGAAACACTTATATCGTGATACAGTTTTCAGCCATATCGCCCAGCCCTACTTCAGATACAGTATTAGGGGACCAATAAGGTCTATATAAAAGAGACTTCAGATACAGTATTAGGGGACCACTAAGGTCTATATAAAAGAGACTTCAGATACAGTATTAGGGGACCACTAAGGTCTACATAAAAGAGACTTCAGATACAGTATTAGGAGACCACTAAGGTCTATATAAAAGACTTCAGATACAGTATTAGGGGACCACTAAGGTCTATATAAAAGAGACTTCAGATACAGTATTAGGGGACCACTAAGGTCTATATAAAAGAGACTTCAGATACAGTATTAGGGGACCACTAAGGTCTATATAAAAGAGACTTCAGATACAGTATTAGGGGACCACTAAGGTCTATATACTGGTATTAACTGGTTGGCTTTACAGCAGTTGGCTAATTCACAACCTAACGTGAACTAATATTTTGTTTAGTCAGCAGACACACTAGCGGAAGTGGTCGCTATGGCAATGCGCGTCCATGAATCTGGGGGGGGGGGGGGATTCTGCAGGGGGGTTGTATTTGTTTGGCATTTAACTTCAAATATCAACAGTTTTCACGCAGCAATGCTTACTGCACCGTAAATGAACTCCTCCTACAGATTTAACCTGATTAATTTAAAAAAAATTCTGCGCAGTCGAACACCTTAAAGGCAGGGTTGGTAACTACTTCTAATATACACTTTTTTATATATTGTTTGAAATGGTCTTTACACTCCGACAGCAATAAATAAGTTATGGGTACTGAAAAAAGAGGCGGAAAAGATCCGTCATCTGTAGCTGCTGTAACCCTGTAAAAACCGCCCACCAATCACTGCTTCTCGGTCCGCTCGGAAAGAACCAATGAAATGCCTCCTTGCCCCACTGCGCATACTCTACCCCTCCCGTGCACGAGCCTGAATGCGCGTCTTTGTCACATTGCTAACAGTAGTCATGTTTAATTTAAACATGCGGTATGATAATATTTTCTCTGCTCTGCTCTGAAGCAGCGATGCAGCGATGCTCGTGCACGTCTGTGTGTGGGTCAGAGCCCCGAGGGCTAGTCTTAGTGCAACCTGCTGGCAACAGGAAGTCAGCCTTATTTTACAACATAATCCAATTTACATTACATTTACAATGTGTGGTCTACACTTGAGCAACAAAATGTGGGTCTTGTGCTGCGCCCTGTACTTTAGCCACGCCCATGTCATTTAGCCATGGCCCTATACTTTAACCCCTTTATTTCTGTTAGACGATAGAATCTGGGGTTAGAGTTTGTTACGTTTGTATGTGTTTCAGTTTCCTGTTTTTCTCCCTTGTCATGTCTTGTTTTACTTCCTGCCTTGTGTTTTCCTGCCTTTGTGATTGTCTGCCCCACCCTGATGTGTTTCACCTGTTCCTGAGTCCTCATGTCACCTGTTCCTGAGTCTGTCATTGTTTTGTGTGTGTGTGTGTGTGTGTGTGTGTGTGTGTGTGTGTATGTGTGTGTGTGTGTGTGTGTGTGTGTGTGTGTGTGTGTGTGTGTGTGTGTGTGTGTGTGTTTTCGTGGTCTACGCCTTTGTCTCAGTGTTCCTGTTTCTTGTGATTCCTGTTTTTTGACTTCCACTATGTTTTGGACTACTTTTGCCTGCTGTACTCAGGACTCATTTTGTTTGTATGGATTTTATTGCATTAAATCCTCAAACTCACTACTTTTGCATGCTGTCGCTGCGTTTGGGCCCGACGTTCTCTGAATCACACAACAGATTGTAGCTTTAAGCATTGTTTTTAACTTGATTTTAAAGCTACTGGTGCAACAGCAACTATTTATGATGGAGGGATGTCCTTACCTCCTGAGAACTTGACATACTGGCCTGACAGCAGACAGCGCTGGTTCTCATTTTAAGATTGTGTCCTCTTTGCCGGACCCACTTCTTGTGGCAACACATCTGGAGCCCCAGTCTGTATCACTTGAATCTTTCAGGAACGTCATCGCTCATCTGCCAAATGCCTCGGTTCATTAGGTTCTTTGCGCAGCACAGCCATATTTCCGGTAACATTTCGTTCCGCTACCCCATCTGGTGCTGGCGCCTGCTTCTCTGTTCAGATGCCAAAAAGCTGTGTTTGGATGCATGTTAAGCATACGAAACAGACGTGAATGTCCAAGCAGCTCATCAAACTTGTCCTTTGTACACTTGCTGAAATTCAGAAGAGATTTTTTTTGCTTTGTCACTGATGCTGATGGGGTGGCTTGTGGCCCGCAGGTAAAATGGTTGCCCCACAACCACAAGGTTGTCATTCGGCCACATGTCTAAGTGTCCTTGAGCAAGACACTGAACACCAAGTTGCTCCCCGGATGCTGTATGTATAGCTGTCCACTGCTCCTACATTCTACTGTGTGTGTGACGATTAAGAATAAAGTTTGATCCTTATTTGTTTGATCCCGATGCTCTTTATTTGTCAGTTAATCCACACTGGTCATTGGTGCTGAGACAGTTTGACAAGTAGATAATAAAAAGAGAAAAGACACAAATGCCCAAACTGCTCATCAGTTTGTTCTCTTGTTTGAGCACTTCAACAGAAAAGATTTATAGTTTTTGTCAGTGATACAGAATATGATCAATTATATCAAATAAGGACAATTGATGTACACATGCAACCAATGGAACATGTAATATGAACTATCAGGTGACAGTAGCTGCTGAATTCCAGTGTTGGTGTACATTTATACCAGAGAGTGCTCATTGTGACGTAAACTATGGTTTCAGGTAAGCGCTCGTGTTGTCGCAGGGGGAGGAGAGAAAAATGTTTTTTGCTTAGTCACCGTAACAGCCAGTCACTCACCAGAGTCTCTGAGGACACGTTGCTGTTTGCCTCATCTCCTCCGCTAATGATTGACCTAATGAGGAAATTACAGCGTGCTCAGCAATTTCTTGCCCCTTTTTCATTTCCCATTTCAGCTGGACTTTTGTCATGTGTAAAGCTCACAGTTTGAGTGCGCCGCTGCAATTAGGAATTTTTTCTTTTCCGTCTGAGACACGCAGGTCCTCTGTGATATGGTATTAAAAGTTCTCTGTGTTTCTGTCTGTAGGTTTGACCTGGGAAGATGACACCACTCAGCAGGTTCTGTCCAAGGAGTTATCCAAGCTGAGGAGGGTTCCCTACAGGCCACAGAATGGAGCTGTCTACAACACTGACAGCAGGTCAGATACTCACCCATCAGTAGCTCTGTGCTATTGGGATGTGTGGACATGTCCTGCTGTCCCACAATGGTCCAAAAACAGTTTATTTCACTGGTGCTGGAGCCGGTTTCTAGCCTGGTTGACCCCAGACCCTTCTCAGCTGTAACTGAGAGCGAGTCTGGGGAAGCTTCATTCACAGCCCATTTCCAAAGGAGTGGCGTCACCACTGGCGTCACCACTGGACGCCGTTCAAATGCCTCTGGGCGCAATTGGATAGTCCTTCAACCAATCAGACCAATGATCCGGGTGACGTAGCAGTGACAGCGGCATCAACGGGTTGCTGCGCTTCAGTGGCTGCCATGTTGAATGTAATCAAAAAGCTGCTTGCTGTCACTGCGCTATCATCATCGTGTAAAGCCTCAACGGTTGTGATTGGTGCCTCGATTTGGAAAAATTGGAAATGGACTTGAATGGTCTCTTGGCCAGACGGACTTGCAGAGCAAATCTGTAATTTGCCAGAAGTTCATCAGGGTTTTTCCAGGCTAGCTGGTTTCACAAAGATATTTTAAATTGGGCCACAGACTAAAGAAAATGACGGCACCCAAACTAGCACTCAGTCTGACCGGCAGTGACATGTTGCTGTTCCTAATGCTAGATTTGGTTTATCAAAAAGACTAGCAAAGCAACACAGGACAGAAAATAAACACAGGAGAGACCACAGATAGGCCAAATGTTGTGTTTACCGATGCCGTGTCATTTCTCCGACGCCCCATTGTTTCGACCTCTCAATAACCCAAAAAATTCCCTTTGGTCCTACAGCCCACTAGTCCGACTATTACGAAACCCTCTATGGCCACGCCAAGACTGATCAACAGCTTTATTGGCCAGGCGTCCATGTTTACGCAAGGTAACGTAACGCCATTTGTACAAGTCCTATTCCCTGATCAAATGCCTAACCCCAACCAATCGAGCTGCTTCGTAGGGCGGGTCTTGGCGTGGCCATAGCGGAATTCATAATTTCGCCACCAAAGGGACGTCGGTCTAATGGGCTGTCCCCATGTTTACCTATATATCTTTAAACGTTACAATTACAGCTGAAAATGACAAAACACATTTGCAGATTTCACATATCACTGCAATTCAAATCAACAGCCTGTTTTGTTTTAGCGCGACGTCACTGTGATTCTCTGAATCTTAAGCAGTGTATATATTGTAATTAAGTAATGAAACTTGTTTTCTCCCAAAGGCCGGTAGCTGGAGCGATGGACCCAGTAGACCTGAGGGTGAAGCCGGTGGAGGTGGAGCTCAGTAGAAATCTGCAGACGTACCTCCAACGTCTCGGCCTCCTTCCCAAGACGCCATCTGCCTCTAGTTTGAGCAAGGGGGTAAGCGAGCATCCGAAAAGCGTTCCTCCTATGGGGAGACTCTGAGGCTAACAAGCCATCACCTTCCACTAGCATCCCATTGACTGCCATTCATTTTGGCGTCACTTTGACAGCAAATAACTTTACATCTGAAGAGTTTAAAGACTTTATTTGTCCATTGTTTATTCTAAAGAAACAATGTATAAAAGGCTCCATTACCTTGTATCTCACGTTATGAGCAGCCATTTTGTAAAAAAACGATTGTGTCATCACCATGCGACTTTCTGTCGCACGATAGATAGATAAATTACTATATAGTCAGGAGAATCTTGCAGGCAATTGGGGGGAGGCATACAGTCAAAATAATTAATCAGAATACTTACCAAAAGTTGCTCCTGCTCCTACGCTCATGGACAGCTCCTACTCACGCTCTCCATCTCTGCAAAATTGGGAATGATTGAGATTTTTCTTGGCATAGCTACCAGAAGACTTACAACTTTCAGACACGTTGCATCTACGTCATCAAGCTCAGTTGGATGCTGCGCAGCAGCGCTCAGCACTCACCGGAAAAGTGCTTCTGATTGACTTCACTGGTCTCTGTGGAAGTCTACGGCGTCGCTTTGTCCTTTTCTTTACCTGTCTATGAGTCTGAGCACCCGGGGCAAGGTGAGGGATTCCTGGATGCTCCATACTGTTTACACAGAAACACATATTTCACACAAATATTGAACTTAATTACAATAATATTACAAGACCTTTATTAATAACGTATACAATAGTCTCTCTGCAGGTCTAATAATCCAGCTGTAGTTCTGAGTCTAGACTGTTAATACATAAATAGTAATTGTGTTTTAAACATGGAATTGAACTACAAGGCAAAAGTGGCCCCTAAATTCTGTATCATAGCCTATATTGTTTATTCTCTTGGATATATCTTTTGGTTTCACCTTTTCATACATATCACATGGATAGGCTGGCTAAGCACTGTTGGAAATGGCTGTAGTGATGGTTCAAAGACAATCCTGCAACTTAAACTGCCAGTTAAGGTTCTGTGTAATAAATTAGTACTGCAAGACCTCCCAGTCCAAACGCCAGCACCCGTTTCTCCCTGTTTCACATTTGAAAGGGGGAAGGGCAGGTGGGACATCTGTTTTTACCCAAACGTCTGCATGGAGCCCCACCCTCTGGTCACAGCCACCTGTCTCCATTTAAAAAAAAAAAAAAAGACATACAAATGCAGGACACACTTACACACACTCACTCAGTGATATAAAAGTCACACACACCTTCACAACAGGGAGTCCGGTGTCATCCTTCGTTGTCACTCCGCTCTCGCTTCTCCATCCTAACTGATGGCTTCTTGCAACCTGACCGTTATGAGCGAAATAATACCAGTAGAGAGTTCAGGAGTTCACTGCTGTAATTAATAACTCGCCCCATGACTGGATCCTCCACCATGCTCATTGGCTGAATGGTGGAGGCATTTCTCCTGCTGGGGGATTGTACCAAAAGACCCACAGAGCCCGAGGGCGTGGAGCCTACAGGCGTCTCTTAAGGCTCGAGGCCTTTTTCTCTCCACGGTCACGTGTTTGGTGGAAAGGAAAGGGAGCAGGAAGACTGAGGGGGTCCCGGAGGCCATGAGTGAAATAAACTGCACCAGCTGTGTGACATAGTTGAATAAAGATACCGACAGTGACAAATACCAGTGTTCGAACTATACCGTGGCCTTTGGGGGAGCCCACTTGTTTGTTGTGCGCTTGCGACTTACAATGACTTACAGAGATACATAACAGCTACCAGTGTATGCACTATACAGGATTTACCTAATTATACTTTATTGACAGGAATTGATAGGTCAAACAGTAAACAGCCACCCTCAAATAGTCTATAAACAACGCATCAGGCTGTCTTTGAGATTTCACATGTACAATGGTTAAAGTTACTCAGGCTACCGAAGAATACCATCATTCCTCTGTTCAATTAGGCCTAAGTGATGCACCCCAAGCTTCCATCCTTAACAAACAGCCATGTGCAGTATATCGGCTCATCCATTCTCTCCACTGCTGGCTGTTCCAATTTAACGGGATAGAGGAGCAAGAGGGGTTAGGATTGTGACCGTCCTCTGACTGTTAGCACCACCATCTTCAGCCAGAGAGAGCATTATTTCTTCAGCTTCTTCTTGCGTTGTCACCCCGGCTGGCAGTGTGCCAACAGGGCTTGCAGCAGGTGAATTGGTTGTGCTATTAACGTCATCGCTACACACTTGCCTTGTTTTCTTTATGCCAAGGCTATATGATGCTAACTACAGAATGGATTTCAAGGACTTTGCACACCGATTAATGGCCTCCAACGTTAATATTTCTTCTACAAATCTTTGAGTTAACATGTACTAAACATGAGTTGAATTTGCACCGCAGCGCCGCCACGCCTTGATGCTCATGACAAGAACAGCATGTATAGTTCTCTTTATTGACGTGAATTAGGTTTAAATCCCCGTCATGCATGGATGAGTGACATTTTTGCAATTTTACACATAATAATCCATGATGATCACGTTACGCAAAACTGAAATTGCACGTCAAAACGACACATTGTCAATATTTTTAGAGACCCCCCCCAAAATTTCACAAATCACATTTTCAGGGGAGCCTATTTCTATGCCTATGTCTATGTCTCCCCCGTAGTTTGTCCCCTGCAGGGCGCATATACAAATCATACATCACAAGAAATACAACCCCAAATCAGAAAAAGTTGGGACAGTATGGAAAACACAAATAAAAAAGAAAGTAGTGATTTCGAAATGTACTTTGACTTGTATTTCATTGCAGATAATACAACAGCACATCATTTAATGTGTTCCTCTGATTTTTATTGTTTTCTTTTCAAAAAAACTATCCTATTTTGGTTCTTGCAACACATTTCAAAAAAAGTTGGAACAGTAAAGCATTTACCACTTTGTAATGTTGCCATTCCTTTTCACAACACTTAAAAGATGTTTAGGGACTGAAGACACCAAGTGATGAAGTGTTTCAGGTGTAATTTTGTTCCATTCTTGCTGCAAACAAGTCTTAAGGTGGACAACAGTACGGGGTCTTCATTGTCACATTTTGCGCTTCAAAATGTGCCACACATTCTCTATTGGAGACAGGTCGGGACTGCAGGCAGGCCAGTCAAGTACCCGTATCCTCTTCCTCCGCAGCCAGGACTTTGTAATGTGTGCAGAATGTGGTTTTGCATTATCTTGATGAAATATGCATGGACGTCCCTGGAAAAGATGTCTTCTTGAAGGCAGCATATTGTACTCCACAATCTCTATGTACTATTCAGCATTAATGGTGCCATCACAGAAGTGCAAGTTACCTTTGCCAAGGGCACTGACACAACCCCATACCATGACAGACCCTGGCTTTTGGACTTGTTGCTGGTAACAGTCTGGATGATCCTTTTCTTCTTTGGTCCGGAGCACACGGCGTCCATTTCTCCCAAAAAATACCTGAAATACTGATTAATCTGACCACAGTACACGTTTCCACTGTGTGATGGTCCACCCCAGATGCCTCTGAGTCCAGAGAAGTCGACGGCACTTCTGGACACTGTTAACATAGGGCTTCCTTTTGGCACATTACAGTTTTAACTGGCATTTGTGGCTGTAACTACGTATTGTGGTACTTGACAAAGGTTTGCCAAAGTAGTCCTGAGCCCATGTGGTGATATCGCTTAAAGATGAATGACGATTCTTGATGCAGTGCTGCCTGAGGGCTCGGAGATCACGGTTGTTCAGTTTAGGCTTGCGCCCTTGTCCTTTACGCACTGAAATTCCTCCTCATTCCTTGAATCTTTTATTATGTTATGCACTGTTGAAGGCCATTGTCTTTGCTGTAATAAGATCAGTATATATTCATGTTTAACATGAAGTATACTGCTGCTTGATAAGTTTAGATTAGAATAGATTCAACTTTGTCATTCAGTCCCTCCAGAAAAACGCAGCGTTTTTTTTGTGATTGTTGCGGGCAAAAATCCTTGATTATGCAGCACGTTTTCTTAAAAAATGCGATGGAATATGCGGGATATTTATGCAATTTTATATGATGAAATTGTGGGAACTTGCAAAAACTGCGGTTTGATGAAAAAGAGAAAAAAAAGTGATTCCCCCAACACCGTGTTCTCACTAGGCGAAATGACGTCACTTCATAACGTTCCCATGGCAACAGGGGAAAATGGCTGCTCTTGTGTGAAGTAAATGCAACATTTTTCAACTTTCTGCTGAGATATATGTGACTTTTTTGCAGCGAAAATGCGGGCATTATGAAATCATGCAAGCCCCGCGTATTTTGCGCGGAAATCAGCAATTTATGCGGCGAAAGTGCGGCGTATTTGAAAAAATGCGGCCCCAGCATAAATATGCGGACTTTGGCTGATTATGCATTGAATTCTGTGATCGCATAATTGCGTTTTTCTGTAGGGACTGGTCATTGTGCAGAGTACAAGTACAACGAAATGCAGTTTGCGTCTAACCAGAAGTGCAAAAAAGCAGAAAAGTGAAATGTGATATTCAAGTATAGACAGGTTGTGCATAGACAGGACAATGAAATAAATTGTAGTGTTATAAGAGCAGAATAAATATGGCTATGTAATATGAACAATGTATGAACAACATGTACAGATATGTGCAATGTAGTATCAGTGACATTATACTAGTAGTAAGAATAATATAGATATATGCAGTGTATTAACAGAATATATAATAAGAAAAACAATAAATATGGATATTCTGTGTTAACCATATAGACAGATATGTACAGTATGTACAGCTATGTGCAGTGTGGTAACAATATAAGAGCAGTAGAGTTAGTGTATGTGCAGGATGAATAGTATGAAGAGCAGTAGAATATGGCTATGCATAGTGATTACAGTATGTACATTTGTATGGCTATGTATAGGTGTAATTACAGTATGTACATTTGTATGGCTATGTATAGGTGTAATTACAGTATGTACATTTGTATGGCTATGTATAGGTGTAATTACAGTATGCACTTTTGGAAATAAATAAATCACCGGAATGCAGAGCTAGAGTTCAGTAGGGTGACAGCCACAGGAAAGAAGCTTCGTCTGAACCTGCTGGTTCGGGTGCGGAGAGACCTGAGACGCCTCCCGGAGGGGAGTGGGGTGAATAGTCTGTGGTTGGGGTGAGAACAGTCTTTGATGATGCTGCATGCCTTACGCATGCATCGCTTGCCCTGGATGGCCTCGATGGAGGGGAATGAGGAACCGGTGATGCGTTGGGCAGTTTTCACCACCCTCTGAGGTCATTTTATCAATGGGAAACATACATGTGTACAGACAAGGCTAGCAGCAGCGCCGCGTCAGACATGTTTCTGCTGTGCCATAGAAAATGCCACGCAGCCGCCACGCAACAGAAACGCCACGCTCACGCCACGCAGCCAGTGTGAAGCCAGCCTTATGTTTACTGTTTTGGTTCCCAATGGCTGGCTACACAGTGATTTTCTAAATGAACTCTATGTGATTATACATGCTTTTCTTGTTGCTTGCAGGGTGACCGTTTCCCTACGGACTCCTATCGCTCCAAGGCCCAGATTCCGGCTCAGAAGTCATCTCCCTCCAGCTTTTCCCCTCTTTTATCTTTCTTACCTCTGCAGAAGCAGAGACCTCCAGCCGACCAGCTCCTCACCAAGCAGGCTGAGGGTGACCTTCTCCTGAGCGCCCTGAGGCAGTATCTCAATAGGCATCTGTCCCTGTACGGTGGCGGGGTGAGCCCAGAGGAGCAGGAGGCCCCCTCGCCCCGCCAGAGGCCCTTCCACGCCAACGTAATAGAAAACTCTGGACTCAAAAAAGAGACCTCAAAATCCAGGCTTCTAAAGTTGGGAGGAACGCAGGGGGCTTCAGTCAAAGACCCCCTGACATCTGTGGATGGTATGTGTTTTTAAAGCCCCAGTGTGTAACATTTGTAGTTGTTTATTATCAAAATCTGTATTGTCCTTCACAAACTTGTCCTTTTTTATGAATATTGACCACCACCATCAATTCCAAGTATTCCTATTGGCTTGAAATTTTACATTTGCGCTTACATGAACTGAGGTAGACGCTCCATATTCATACATGAACTGGGGTAGACACTCCATAGCCATGCGCCATCTTGAAATATGGTAGCCCGTAAGGGACATGCCGGCTATACTGCTCCGCTTTTCACTCAGTGGCACTGACTGTGATGTATGCCAGGGAGGGAGGGGGAGAAGATTACTTGCGACTCACCACCGGCATTTGAAAGCCTGTTGTGTCTATTATCGAGGACATGTAACTGAGTCGCCGAGGAAATTAAAACGACAACGTGACAGGCAAAGCAACGCGACCAAAGTTAATATTGTTGTGGACACCAAAGTTGCCTGCTTTCTTCTCAACAGGTAATTCTGCCTATTTGTGTAAAAGTTTTATAGTTGCTACTTGCTTGGCTAACTATAGCACGGTTACATAACGCTAGAACGCAGACATGGGGGACTCGAGTCACATGACTTGACTCGAGTTAGACTCAAGTCGCAAATTTTAGGACTTGCTTGATAAACATTCATAAAAGACTCGACTTGACTTTGACTTGATATTCATGACTTGAGACTTGAGTCAAATGACTTGAAATGACTTGACTTTCTGTTATGGTGACGCGCCACGCGGCGGCAGACCTGCAGTAAACGAGACTGGCTACGGCTGTTACTTAACGTCATGGATTCCTTTGCACCGAAAATAATAAAGTCTGGCTATAAGGATTACACATCTGACCGGGGCAAAGAAGAAACGGACGGCAGTTTACAAGGTCTGCAGTACAAAAACCTCCGACGTCAACCACCACCACGGCGAATTTCATCAGACACTTCAAATCGGGAGAGATTCAGGTTCCAGTCCCCATATTCAGCTGAACCACTATCTGGACGCTTGTGATGAACAGAACTCCCTTCAGTTTTGGGCCATGAACAAGCACCCCAATTAATATTAATTCCATGTGATAAATACACTCAGTCAATCTCTCCAGATTATATAAAGGTGGTGGGATTCAGCTACTCTTAAAGAATATGTTTATTTCTTTAAGAGAAGGAAAGGTTAAATGTGTTTCTGTCCCATAAAAGTGAGGCATGTTTGAAGAATATTATTTGACTTAGAAACCATTATACTTGGATTGTTTGAATGAATTTCATGATTTGATGTCATGTTTGAGGCTTATTAATATGTATGTTGATTTTTTTTGTTGGCCTAATATCAGTTTTAGGCTGTGCTTTTTTATCTTTATGAATGTAAACTGTTCAGATATATGTGGCTTGGATGCATTGTCTTTTGAATATTGAGTAGGAAAAAATGCAAATAAAACTCCAGCAGTTATAACCACTGTCTTTAGCTTGTTTAAAAATGGAAACTTGTATGACTTGACTTGACTTGCTTGACCAAAGCTATGACTTGACTTGAGTTGCTTGATTGTCACACATGACTTGGACTTGCTTGAGACTTGAAGGTTAAGACTTGAGACTTGCTTGTGACTTGAAGGTTAAGACTTGAGACTTGCTTGTGACTTGCCCATGTGTGACTTACTCCCATCTCTGCTAGAACGACGTGTAGGATACTTTTCCTCGCGTCAATGATAAAAAAGGATTGTCTACCTTGTAACATAAACGTAATCATATGTGCCGTGATTTCCCTGGCAGACAACTCACATCATGGATCTGTAACACAGACTAGCTACTAGAACAGCTCTGTGTTAACGATGGAGACACTAAGAGATCATTTCAGTTTCATTGACATTGTTCATGCTGCTCAGAGAAATATATTAAAAACACAAACCTCCGTTGCTTCTCTCCTACGCTGTAAACATCACCTTACACTATTAATATGGTACAATATACAGAATAACGATAGCACTGATACTTTACTAACATTAGCTTGCATATGTTTGGGAACCTGATAGCTGATGTTAGCAATGAAATGGTTCAAAAATAACGTCAAACTATTATTACACTGGAAGGAACACTCACGGATGGTTGTCGCTAATTTCGGGTTCAGCCACCGTAGGAGTTATAACGCACTTGGAATGGGGGGGGCTACAAAGTGAAATTCAGTTGGTTGTCATATACAATTTCACCGCTAGATGGGAGAAATTCTTACACAATGTAGCTTTAAAGTACAATTTACAAAATAATGATGCCTATACCGAGATGTAGAGCTTTGCTGTAGTTCAGGCAGGACATGTCATTCACTTGCACATACAAACACTTAGCTGTTTAACCTATCAGTGCTTTTGAATCAGCTGTGGTATTTTTTTAGCTGTAGTTTATGGCCTTGATTCGGTCACTATGATATAATTATGTGTTACATATGAGCTCCAGAGTATGTCATTATGTGACTTGAACAGTTCACCCGGAGACTGAAGGCAGGAATCATTCAGAAACCGTATCTTACTCAAAACAGCATGGATGGTTTTTTTCCCCCAAGTTGTATGTGTGTGGAAGCACCAGAGACACAAAATAACAACCCAAATCCCAGAAAAAGTGTTTTTTTTTTCATAATATGGCCACTTTAAGTAACAGAATTTCTAAAATAACAATACGGTACAAAGATATGAAAAGAAACAAAAGGTTTTAGGCATTTATGTGATAATAACTGTCTGTGGGATGTATATCATGTTATATTTGAGTGTAAAAATGCAAGCATTGTGGGGAACAAAAAGGAATATATGCCAAACTACTTTGTACGCCACCCATCCATGTTTAAAGTGGAGCAACATCTCTTCTGCATGATAGAAAACATAAACATAAGACATTGACAAACAATTTTCCCACAAGGTCCAACTAATAGCTTTTCTTGAGCCTATGCTAACATTTAAAATCTAAAGTAGAGCTGGGCGATAGGGAGAAAACCAGCTATCACGATATTCTTCACCAAATACCTCAATATTGATATTGCGGCGATATTCTAAGAATGACAAATTGGTGCTTTAACAAAATATCTTCACACTTAGATGTTAGATAAATAATCATCAGTAATGTGGACATAATGTCTAAGTGGGGAAAAGGCAAATAATAGAACAGCTAGAACAGTCTAGTAAGTTCAGAGGAGTACATCACTTTACTGTAATGCAGCCTTTAAAACCAGGAAAAGACAACACTTATGTCACATCACGATATTACGATATCCTAGTCTCATATCACGATAGCGATATAATATTGATGTACTGCCCAGCCCTAATCTAAAGTAAACATTGCGTTTTAACAAACAGCTGCTGAGTCTGTCTGACTCCCTGTTCTCTTACCTCTGTCTCCTCCAGAGAGGTTCATCAAGAACGTTCTGAAGAGCGTCGGCAGGCACCACGTGGATGTGGATGGCCTGACGGTGCAGGATTTGGGCCAACTGTCCAGCCTAATCGCTGATGCTCTGCAGGTGCTCGACCAGGACCAGGGACTTAACAGGGGCCTGATCCAGGCCAGACCTGGACCGAGAGACCTGAGGGAGCAAGAAGAGGAGGAGGCTGTCAGTGATGAAGAAGAGGAGAAGTTGCTCAAGAACACTCCAACACTAAAACCACATGAGAGCACTCCCATAGTCACGGCAGCACTTCAAGGTAATTTCGTAGTGATTCATTTTGTGTTTTTACTCTATTAAAGTATTGAGCAAAATCAGGAAAGCAAGTCTATTGGACATAATTATGTAGGTAGGATTAAAGACACGAAGGAGCTCTTAAACAGCTTGCAGCAAGAGTGCAACATTAAAATCAATGTGAAACTAAATAGGCAGCCTGTTTCAGATCGGTTTTAACACAGCCAGTTTTAATGGTTCAGTGTCCACTGAGACCACTCCGACTGAAAATGTGTCCGCTACAGTTAAAAGTGCTCAACAAATAGCTTTAAAATGACTGAAAACTATTATGGCTTAGATGGCCTAGGTTTAGAAATAAGATTATCTAATGCTTTTTCAGTCTTTGGTTACAAAAATAAACCTGTGAAAAATGAAATAACCACAGAAGCAAATTCATATAAGTCAAATATAAAGTAGAATGAATTTGCAATTTGAAAAAGTCCTTGGAATTTGGAAAGCCGGCTTTTAGCTCTTTGTGCACATTTTTGACGCGGTCTTATTGGTCAGGACAGAAGACAATCAACTTCTCTCATTTTAAGGTGGTTTATTAAAGCTGGAATAATAAAGCAAAAGGATTACATGACACACATCAATGTGGGCCATCCTACTTCACCCTGGAGATCCGTAGAATGGCCCAGACTTCCTAGTACAGACAGTTGGTATTCTGTTCTACTCCGGGGTGTTGCCTCCTCCCATTGGTTGGTTGGGGCCAGGATCTTTTGGCCCTTTGCTTCAGTGCAATCCTGGTCCAGTGACTTCTTCAGCCGCCCTCTGTAGGAGGAGTGGGCTTATAAACATATAGCTCCCCTGTGACCCCTCACCTAGTTAAGATACTGTATGTCTAACCTACAGAATGTGACATTCCTTTCTACTCTGAGTGACTGTTTGACGTCCTTGACACATACAGATTATAGAAAGACATTATACATGATTGTCTTTTAATCAGGGCCTTGGTGTATCCTTAGCATGTTAACTTTTTTATGTCTTCACATTTTCATGAAGCCTAACGCTGTGTGGTTTGTTAACATCAAATGTCTTTTACTATTCTTCTTCTTGACGAACACAGAAATGTGTGATTACATTTACTGTCTTTCTCCCAACAGAGCGCCACACGGATACAGAGGAGCATATTGTGAAGGACAAGGTAAGCATTCAGTTTGTGCTAAGAACCCCCCCCCCCCCCCCCTTCAATGTCAAAGGGAAGGCTAACATTATGAGCAGTTATAAGCATGTAATATACAGTTTCCAAGAACATTTGGAAGTTCTTTTTTGCAGGTTACCACAAATATGACTGATTTTTGATTTATACTTTTTGAAGGGCTATACTAATACCACTACTACTAATCTTACTGCTAGTTTGAGATAAATGAATCCCAGAATGTGTAGCACATTTAAAACCTCATGAACACTAGACATCCTAAAGCAACGACAAGGACAACTCAAAGTGCTTCATATAACACATGAAAGGCATAAAGAAAGAAACACAAGGCAATATTAAAAGACACATTTAGGATTTAAAAGAGTAAAATAAAATGGAACATAAATGATCTAGATATAGAATGAAACAGTCAAAGAATAACAGCTCTGGTGCATCCCACAGGTGTTGGATGGGGTTTAGGTCAGATCTCTGTGCAGGCCAGTTAAAGGAACACAGCGACTTATTGGGACTTTGTCTTATTCACCGTATCCCCCAGAGTTAGATAAGTCCAGACATACCCTTCTCATCTCCGTGCGTGTTGTAACTCTGTCTGACGACTCCACCGCTAGCCTAGCTTAGCACAGATCCTGGAGGTAACCGGTTCCATCTAGTCTACTGCTCAGAGTAAGTGACAAAATAACGCCAACATGTTCCTATTTACATGTTGTGATTTGTATAGTCACAGCGTGTACAAATAACAAGGTCACATGAGACACAGCCATCTTCTAACAGTATACATACTAGGAACTATATTCTCAGAAGGCAAAGCACTGCTACTTCTGCTACTTGGGCGGAGTGATTAGCGCAACACCTGAAAAGCACCGTTGTTACTCTCTGCTCCTCACCACGGGGCTTCTCAGGTGCTGCAAGCAAATCACTCTGCCCAAGTAGCAGAAGAACTATCCAATTGCGTACAGAGTCATTTGAACTATGCCCGTTGGTCACGCCTCTTGTGCAGAGAAAATACAGAGCAGACTCCCCAGACTAATGTTCAGTCTTGCTTGGTCTGGTGATAGCCAGACTATCAGTATAGGGTTTTTTATTCTAACCCTAATTTCAGGTCTGGAATGCTGTTCGTGGTGAGAAAATTCAGCTTTTTTAAATTTTAAAGTTGTAGGTTTGCATTTAGCAAATTGTAGATCAGATTGGCTCACACAAGCCATCTAAATCTGAAAATTTCTTTTTAGCCTGAGGGTGGAAACCTCTTCACCAAACTTCTGGCCTACCTGGACAAAACTTCCTTCAACGCCTCTCCTCCAGCAAGAAAGGGTGACATTGTTGCTACGGAGACACCCACAGGCCAACAGGTGGGCCTGGATATTGTCCAGAGCCGGACCAATGGGGCCGGTGTGATGGTGCAGAAGAAGGACACCACTCAGTCTGTGGAGGAGGTGTCGGAAGTGCAGGGCTGGATCAAGGAGGTGGCGCCCCCTCCTGCTTCGCTCGTGTACGAGGAGCCGCACGAGAAGACAATGCACGTTCCCGAACTTCAGCTGGACGTCAAAGCCGGCAGGACGAAGGCAGACGATGATGTCTTCGGCTACGTCATCACCGACACAGAGTGAGTAGGAAGCTACTAACATCAAAGATTCTCTCTGACTAAAGGAAGCCCATTACACGCTGCGCCAATGGTATAAAACGATACATTTCCTGTCTCCTATATGGGCGTGGCCTCGTTTGAAAGTTTAGTGAATGTCGTGTGGATGGATAAAAACTTATTTTTGCATAATTCATAAATATTTTCTTTGGCTAACATTAGATATTTACACAGCTAAAAACCATATTTACCATGACGAACATTAGTTTTGTTAGGGCATTCACGAACGTGACGTTGGCTTAGCTGTGTCTCCAGATCTCTCATAATCTGTGTTCACATTCACTTCTCCCAGTGGAATTAATACTCAGAATCTGCTGCTAGTCTCCTAAAGAGGTGTGGCCGTGGACAAACCCATGACACAGATACAGAAACTGACTTGAGTTGGGGGCGTCTCGTTCTAAACGGTTTCTGTTGTAATATTATTGGGCAGCTGTTCAAATCACACATGATGTGCTACTTGCTAAATGCTGTGAACAGATTAACTAAAGCCATCAGTCAAGGCTTCCCCTAAGTTTAACAGTCTCACCACAGACATATAGAAGCTACGGTGTAAATGTGTAAAAATAATGACATTCTTTTTATTTACACTACTCATGGAGCAAACTGAAGAAATATTTTTGTTCAGTGACATTTCCAGCAGATCAGAGCCATTGTGGCTATACATCAATGGATGGATGCTGACATCTTGAGTCTGGTATGATTTCAGGGTGAGAGACAAACCTTCCTTTTGTAATAAAAGTATAGTACAGTTTAGTTTTCTTACCGTCGCCTCCAAATGTAAAAGTAAAAATATAAGTGTTAGGCGGGACATCCACAGTAACAGGCAATATTTTGTTCTCATAGAAATGGAGGAAATGGGTTTTCCCCGTAAATACAAATGTTTCTTGTCTTGTCTGTTTGTTTGTTGATGCTATCAAGGAAAAATTGAGTTGCTCATACATCACAAAACAGGCGAACCTGCCTTCATCCTGATGTCAGTGTCATTACCCAGGATGCAACAAGAGGACGCTGCCAGGCCATCTTTTTCCTTCATTTTTATTCTCACCAAGGCCAGAGCCATTTTCAAATTGATTTCTCTGCTTCTCAGTTTGCAATTGTTGACCATTATAAATGGTGGCTGTGGTTTTCTGTCTTTCAGCTGCAACAGGTGTAATTCTGGCTCAAGGCCTTATGCATTCACCTTCCTTTCTCTGCCACCACTTGTCATTCAGAGCAATACAAGCCATAACTGTTACGTTATAAAAGAGTT
This sequence comes from Gymnocephalus cernua, assembly GCA_023631565.1. Lineage (NCBI taxonomy): Eukaryota > Metazoa > Chordata > Actinopteri > Perciformes > Percidae > Gymnocephalus > Gymnocephalus cernua. Next base: position 5,561,995 of record CM042436.1, read on the forward strand.
TACAAAGAAACTCCCGCACACGTTTCGTTCTACACCATCATCAGACCAAAATTAGTTTACGATTTGTTTTGGCCCGATGATGATGGTCTGATGATGGTTTCCAGCTATTAAATTTATTTTTGCAAGTTAGACAGTGTGCGGAAGTTTCTTTGTAGCTTAACTCGTCCCCCTGCGACGCACCTGTCCCACGTCATAGATGTGCCAAGTATTTTTCTGTTCTGGCGTTATAGAAGAATAATGTCTTTGTGATGTTGTTGTCAAGGTCCCATTCAGGGTCTCATTATGCTGAATGATGGAAATCTGCCCAGGGCGCTGTCAAAAAGGCTTTTTTTCTTGAACCTCCTTTACGTTAAAGCAATGGCTTAAAGGAGAACTCCGGCCAATTGTTATAGTAATCTTGCTTAATATAACTATGCGAGACCTGTCTATAGAAAAAAAAAAAACGAGCCAAATCGGTGTTAGCAACACAGAGCTGCTGCAGCTAACGCCCACAGCTCCACTTCGCTAAAACGGCAGTTATGGGGGCATGAGATAAATAGTGCCTTTGTGTATCTTAACAGACACAAAATGCAATTAAAATGTCTGTGTAACATGAACAGGGCCCTTACATGACAACAAGATGCATTTTCAACATCCACCTACCCTGTTAGCTGCTTGCTAGCTAGCTAGCTGTCGTCTGGGACGAGAGAGTGTTCAGTCAGGCTTCAGTAATAATCATCATGCAGCAGTCCCGTGTGTATTTGTAGCATATATGTGGATATATATGATATATATATATATCCATTGGAGAGTAGGAGTCTTGGCTGTGGGGATCGGTGTGGTAGTTTCCGACCGGCGGCCTTGCTTCTGCTTTCTCCCCGCCCTCCTTGCTTGCCGTGGCCGTCAAAAATCACACGGGTTCCCGCTGGTCTGGTGGATGTCCTCCGGAGGACCGGTGATGCCTTCGCGGCGACATTCTTTTGTTTATTCCCCCTCAAAAATAGGTAATTGAGCGCTCATCCGACCTACACACTGTTATTTATCTTTTTCTTGCTACAACTGAATTCCCACGGGACTTCAGCACAAGACTGCAGCGAACCGTCTGTAACACTATTTTACTGAACAAGGCACTGACATAATTCTGCCTGTTTCCATGTAGTTACAGTCACTAATATGCTCATAACCACTACAGCGCTCAGAGGGGAAAATAAAATGTTTTTGCTGCGGAGGCATCACCGGTCCTCCGGAAGACATCCACCAGACCAGCGGGCGCCCGTGTGATTGTTGTTGGCCGCGGCAAGCGAGGAGGGCGGAGAGGAAGTAGAAGCAAGGCCACCGATCGGAAATACCACACTGATCCCCACAGCAAAGAATACTACTCTCCAACGCCAGATGGATCGCACACAAAATGGATATATATCATATATATCTATATATATGCTACAAATACACACAGGACTGCTGCATGATGATTATTACTGAAGCCTGACTGAACACACTCAGTCATCCCAGAGGACAGCTAGCTAGCTAGCAGCTAACAGGGTAGGTGAATTTTGAAAATGCATCTTGTTGTAATGGCCCTGTTCATGTTACAGACATTTTAATTGCATTTTGTGTCTGTTAAGATACACAAAGGCACTATTTATCTCATGCCCCCATAACTGCCATTTTAGCTTTTTTCTATAGACAGGTCTCGCATAGTTATATTTAGCAAGATTACCGTAGCAATTGGCCGGAGTTCTTTAAAGGGTGCAAATAAATGAACAAAACAAAATGGGTTCCGTTTTCGTCTGTGGATTTCAGGGCCTATTAGGATACTCCCAGCCCTCTGGGCAGGACGCTGAATATAGCAATAGTTTTTTTTTTTTTTCCGAGTTCTTTAAAAAAAAGATGGTAAAATGGAAGCTTTGCATCGACTGTGGAGGAAACAAAATGCATGTTTCTTTTCAGAAGCTCCAGGTAGTTACTGAGACTGGCAACCAAAATATCTGGCACATAACTCCCCAATATTGCCACAAGCTAAGCTAACAAGCTGCTGGCAGTAACTTCATATTTAGCCTACCGATATAAGACTGGTATCGATCTTCTTATCTAACGCTCATCCAAAAAAGTTAATCATCGTATTTCCCAAAATATCAAAATAATTCTTTAACAGCCACGAGTCAAAAAAAAATGATATGCCATGGTCACAAAAAATACTATTTTCTGAAATTTTCTTTTGAAAAGATGATGACCTCATACAGTAGTACTTGATTTTACCGTAATTATTTGGATATATAATCTTCAATGTGTAAAGTACAGGCTATAAATAACAATATAAAAAAATAGAAGGATATGGTTGGCTGTACGTAACTCAACATCAGATTACAGATGTTTAAAGGTGCACTATGAGTTCCTGCAGGAATTCATAGTGCACCTTTAAGCTTTAAATCTGCTAAATCATTGCTTTAAGTAAGACGTGAAGGATACAAGATTTTGGGTTGTCTTCAAACTGTCAATAGAGGAGTGAAGTATCCTTCCTTTGAAAAACAGCACTGTGATGATATATACAAAAGGCCCTGTATCAGTGCAGGACTACAGGTGTAAGAAGACAGATAAGATGCACAGTTCTGGGGCCTCATTTATAAAACCTGTTACACAAGAAAAAGTTGCGTGAAGCTGGGTGAAATTTGCCATCACAACATTCCTCGCAAAACGATTTATAAAGAATTTCCATGCGTAAAAATGTGCCCAGTTTTCCTCAACCTTTTGACCATGCGTGTGATCATGCGTAATGCTCCCAATGTTTTGTAGACTGCATTTTAGTGAACTCCGATGGTAACACAAAATATCACATGGAAAGAGTACTCTGGATGCATAGTGCACAACCTGCATGTGCACTCTAAATTTTAATTCAGTGTTTGTAGCAATCAATTAGGTCCATCCATGAACTATAAAAATGGATATTTATACAAGGGTTATTGTAAGGTGTTCAGGTCTGTGGGACCCATTTGCTAAAAGAAAAATTATGCAATTTATTATTTCTTCTAACTCAAACTCATTGGCAACATAACAAATAACTTACTTTCAATGACTACACACGGTGCACCCCCCCTACACATGTGCTATGAAACTTAACTGTCCTCCACCTAACTGGGCCTGCTGTGTGTGTGTGTGTCTGTGCGTCTGTATATTCAATTCAATTCAATTTTATTTATAGTATCAAATCATAACAGGAGTTATCTCAAGACACTTTACAGATAGAGTAGGTCTAGACCACACTCTTTAATTTACAAAAAAAACAACAAATCCCCCAAGAGCAAGCACTAGTGGCGAGGAAAAACTCCCTTTTAGGAAGAAACCTCGGACAGACCCAGGCTCTTGACTGACGTGCCGGTTGGGGTGCATCACAGTATAGTTAATAAACAGTGACTAGAAATAGTGGTTGTAGTAGTGCAGGGAGCAGCATGGCATAGCAGGGTATTTCAGCAGAACCACGACAACAGCTGGAACCATGATTTTGGTGCCATCCTAATCCCAGGATTTCATTCTGGGTGAAAAGAAACAGAAAGACTCTTGAGTCTTGAGGACTTGCTATGACTTTCTAGGTTAGTATCAAGCATTTCTGGGACAGAGAAGCAGGTGGGCCGGGCTAGGCAGATGCTGCAACTCCTCACTCCCTAACTATAAGCTTTATCAAAGAGGAGAGTCTTAAGTTTACTCTTAAATGTGGTGACAGTATCTGCCTCCTAGACCCAGACTGGGAGCCAGTTCCACAGGAGAGGAGCCTGATAGCTAAAGGCTCTGGCTCCCATTCTACTTTTAGAGACTCTAGGAACCACAAGTAACTCTGCATTCTGGGAGCGCAGTGCTCTAGTGGGACAATAAGGTACTATGAGCTCTTCAAGATATGATGGTGCTTGACCATTTAGAGCTTTGTAGGTCAGGAGGAGGATTTTAAATTCAATCCTGAATTTTACAGGGAGCCAATGCAGAGAAGCTAATACGGGAGTGATATGATCTCTTTTCTTAGTTCTTGTCAGAACACGAGCTGCAGCGTTCTGGATCAGCTGGAGAGTCAGACACCCCTTACCAAGAGCCTGGGTCTGTCCGAGGTTTCTTCCTAAAAGGGAGTTTTTCCTCACCACTGTTGCACTAGTGCTTGCTCTTGGGGGATTTGTTGGGTTTTTTGTAAATTATAGACTGTGGTCTAGACCTACTCTATCTGTAAAGTGTCTTGAGATAACTCCTGTTATGATTTGATACTATAATAAAAATGTAATTGAATTGAATTAAGTGACTTGTTTGAGCTTCCTGATAGTAAGAAATTACAATAGTCCAGCCTGGAAGAAACGAATGCATGGACTAGTTTTTCAGCATTGTTCTGAGACAGGATGTTCCTTATTTTGGCAATGTTACGAAGATGAAAAAAGGCTGTTCTTGAGGTTTGTTTTAAGTGGGCATTAAAGGATATATCCTGATCAAAAATAACTCCTAGATTTCTGACAGTAGTGCTGGAGGCCAGGGCAATACCATCCGAGGTAGCTATATCTTTAGATAGTAAGTTTCTAAGTTGTTTAGATCCCAGCACAATTACCTCAGTTTTGCTTGAGTTTAGCATCAGAAAGTTGTGGGTCATCCATGATTTTATATCTTTGATACATGCTTGAAGTTTAGCTAACTGACTGATTTCATCTGGTTTGATAAGTATAATTGGGTGTCATCTGCATAACAGTGAAAGTTAAGTGAGTGTTTCCTAATAATATTGCCTAGAGGAAGCATATATAAGGAGAATAGAATTGGTCCAAGCACTGAGCCTTGTGGAACGCCATGGCTAACTTTAGCGTACTTGGAGGATTTGTCATTAACATTAACAAATTGAGATTGATCAGATAAATAGGACTTAAACCAGCTCAGTGCGATTCCTTTAATGCCAACTAAGTGTTCCAGTCTCTGTAACAGGATGGTATGGTCAATAGTGTCAAAGGCAGCACTAAGATCTAGTAAGACCAGTATGGAGACAAGTCCTTTGTCTGAAGCAGTTAGAAGGTCGTTAGTAATTTTCACCAGTGCCTTCTCTGTGCTATGATGCTGTCTAAATCCTGACTGAAAGTCCTCAAATAAACTATTGCTATGTAGGAAATCACATAACTGATTAGCAACTACCTTCTCAAGGATTTTGGAGAGGAAGGGAGGTCTATAGTTGGCTAAGACCTCAGGATCGAGGGTGGGTTTTTTCAGAATAGGTTTTATCACAGCTACTTTAAATGACTGTGGTACATAACCTGTTAATAAAGACATATTAATCATATCTAATAATGAAATGTTAACCAGTGGTAGCGCTTCTTTAAGTAGCCTCGTTGGGATGGGGTCTAAGAGACAGGTAGATGGCTTAGCTGAAGAGACCTTTAACATTAATTGTTGAAGGTTTATAGGGTAAAAGCAGTCTAAGTATATGTCAGGTCTTGTCGTTCCTTCTAGCAGTCCTGCGTTTGAAGGTGAACTGTTAGAAGTTGAGGGCAAGAGGTGATTAATTTTATCTCTAATTGTGATAATTTTATCATCAAAGAAGCTCATGAAGTCGTCACTACTCAGAGCTATAGGAATAGATGGCTCAGTAGAGCTGTGACTGTCTGTCAGCCTGCCTATAGTGCTGAAAAGAAACCTTGGGTTGTTCTTATTTTCTTCTTAGTGATGAGTAATAGTCTGACTTGGCAATTTTGAGGGCCTTCCTATAGGTTTTCAGACTGTCTTGCCAATCTAAATGAGATTCTTCCAGTTTGGTGGAACGCCATTTACTTTGAAGTTTTCGCGAGATTTGTTTTAGTTCGCGAATTTGGGAGTTATACCAAGGTGCTAGTTTCCTTTGCTTCCTTGTCTTCTCTTTGAGTGGAGCAACAGAGTCTAAAGTCGTCCCTAGGCAGGCCGTAGTACTGTCTACAAAATTATCAATTTGGGGGGACTGAAGTTAACAAAAAGGTCCTGTGTTATATTAAAGCACGACATTGAGTTAAATGCTGTTGGAATATCTTCCTTAAATTTAGCTATAGCACTGTCAGATAGGCATCTAGTGTAGAAGCTTTTATCTGATTTCATATAGTCGGGTAGTAAGAATTCGAAAGTTATTAAAAAATGGTCTGATAATAAACGATTTTGCGGAAATACTATTAAATCTTCAATTTCGATGCCATATGCCAGAACAAGGTCGAGGGTGTGGTAAAAACAGTGAGTGGCCTTATGCACACTCTGACTGAAACCAATTGAATCTAATAGTGAGTTGAAAGCAATACTAAGGCTGTCGTTGTCAACGTCCATGTGAATATTAAAATCACCTACAATAAGTACTTTGTCTGATTTTAGGACTAAAAATTATAAAAACTCTGAGAATTCAGATAAAAATTCTGAATACGGACCTGGTGCTCGGTAAACAACAACAAATGTAATTGGCTGTACAGTTTTCCATGTTAGATGTTGAAGATTAAGAAGTAGGCTTGCGAACGAGTTATAATTTAGTTTAGGTTTAGGATTAATTAACAGGCTTGAATCAAATATGGCTGCAACTCCCCCTCCTCGGCCTGAGCCTCTAGGAATTTGAGTATTATTATGACTGGGAGGAGTGGCTTCATTTAAACTAAGATATTCTTCATGGCACAGCCAGGTTTCGGTAAGACAGAATAGATCAATTTGATTATCTGATATCAATTCATTTATTAATACTGCTTTAGAAGAAGACCGCAGCCTCTGGAGCCGACATCCTAACGTTTCGCAGTATAGAACTCTCAATAACCAGAATTGGCTTCTCAGCGGTTGTATCAATGAGTGGGGAGAACCTGTTAGAAGTTGAGGATGCCCCGATTTAGAGTGACCACCGCTATGTGCACCCCCCGGATTACAGTTAGTGCTATGCTTCCTTCGGACAGTCACCCACCCGCCCGACTGCTTGGGGTCTGCCGGGGGACTGCTAGCAGAAGCTACATGTTGGCCCGCACCAGCTACGCTAAGCTGGCTAGCTACGGAAGCATACGACTTTGATTCCATAGTATGGAGCCGTGCTTCAAACTCACTGTTTGAAGCAGTGTCATTATCACTAAAGGAGGCATAGGAATAGCTGAACATTTGACACACATAGCAAGAGAGAGCAGGAGATGGAGAGGAATTGGCTATTGCTAATGGTAGCTAACAGCGTTTTAATAATCGTGAGATCAGCGAGGCAGTCGTTGTAAGGGAAGATAGCTACAGCTACATGCTTGAGTGTAACTGGTGTAGTTTAAATGTAATTTGAGGCAAATAGCCGCTAAATTAAACATATGCTTGCTTATGCCCCGTTGATGCGGGCTCTAAGCAAGCAAGTGTAGCTAGGCCTAGTTAATTTGCTAGTTTAAGTGCAATCCAGACAAATAACAGCTAAATTAAACAAATTGAGCTTAGCTATGCTTATGCCCCGTTGATGCGGGCTCTAAGCAAGTATGGTTTGTTTTAAATTAATGTAATCCAGGCAAATAGCCGCTAAATTAGACAATAAAGCAGAGTTGAGTAGATAAGTTTTGTTGGAGCAGCAAAGAAGCGTCCGTAACACAACACGGAAACACCGGAAATGAGGCAATACGCTTACCGTAAACGTCAGCACGTCTCATGTGGGCGGGTCTGATTGTAGGTAGTGCTGGGCGGTATACCGGTTCATACCGAAAACCGGTGTATATTTTCGTCACGATGTTCATTTTTAATATACCGCCATACCAGTGTGTTTAATAACACAACGTCCGGAACGAACATTACGCTGCGCCGCGCGACACTGTTTTAGACGGACCCTTTAAAATGCTGCACTTCTAAGCAGCGACGGTAAACAGCAGTGCACCAGAGGGACGTCACACGGAAGATGGATGCTCTAGAAATAATGACACAGACGAACTTGTGCCAAAAAAAGGAGCCGCCGGGTCTGTTGTTTGGAGGTTTTTTGGTTTCCAAAAATCCGACGATGACCAAACAATCGTTTTATGCAAGTGCTGTTGGGCTAAAATAGTTGCGAAAGGCAGCAACACGAGCAATTTGCTCCACCAACTCAGCTGCAAACACGTCTTGGAATATCAAGAATGTATGAAATTAAAGTCAGCAGGCTCAGCGCCCTCCACATCAGCAGGTAACACGGGGAAAGCAAAAGAAAAGTCGAGCCAAATGTCACTTAAAGACGCGTTTGCTAGAGGGACTTGCTATGACAGAAAAAAGCAAACGGTGGATCGAGATTACAAACTCCATCACCAACCACCTAGCTAAAGACATGGTCCCGGTTAATACAGTGGTGAGTAATGAGTCAATTAAGTCAATTTACTGCAGTAATTCCTCTCTCAACGAGTAGAAAATGCATTGAACATCTGAATATGCATGAAAAAAAACCCCGTCAAAAACCGGAAAACCGGCATAATTTTGAAAAAAAACGTGATATGAATTTTTGGTCATACCACCCAGCACTAATTGTAGGTGTCTGTGTGGGAATGTTTTTAACTGATTTTGTTTGTTGTCTGTTTTTGGCTGATATTATGCCCAAATATGACCGGGTCCTTATTGTTGGAGATTGTAACATTCATGTGTGTTGCCCTGAAAACCCTTTGGCGTGAGACTTTTTAAACATCATTGACTCTTTTAATCTTGTACAGTCTGTACTTGGGCCTACACATGAACGTGGTCACACACTTCACTCCGCTCCTCACTTCTCCGCAGTTTTCAGCCAGATCTGCATCATTCCCAAGTTTGTATGTGAGGATACAGAGGCTCTTAACTCATGGTTTCTCAACACCTGTCAAACTGCTATAGACATTGCGGCTCCATTGCTGGCATCATTACCAATCCACTGTGAAAGAGGCTAAAAGAAAATATTTTTTCTGATATTGTTCTTCTAAACTGTTATAAACCCCGTGTGTTGTTTAAAGTTATCAACTCGGACCTAAATGCACCACCTCAGACTGTAATTGAGGCCTCTCCTGCTGTGTGTGAGGATTTTCTTCGCTACTTTATTGATAAAGTCACTTCTACCAGAGCATTTATTTCACCTTCTGCTTATGATCCTTCGGTGTTTGTCCCCTCCCCTGCTGTGTTCGACACGTTTGAGCCTGTGATCCTGCCTTTTGTGCAGGAGATTGTGGGTCATCTGAAGCCCTCGGGTTCTCCTGATGATACTGTCCCACCTCGATTTTTTTAAGGAGGTTTTTCCCACTGTTGGGCCATCTTGTCTCACAGTTATTAATAGCAGTCTTTCCTCTGGAGTTGTCCCTGTAAATCTTAAACATGCAGTTGTGCTGCCTTTATTAAAAAAAAACTGGGCTGGATCCTACTATTTTGGCAAATTTTAGGCCTATCTCCAAATTTCCCTTCTTCTCTAAAATCTTAGAGAAGATTGTATATTCCCAGCTCATGGACTTTTTAAATAAACAAAATATTCTTAACATTTTTTAATCTGGTTTTAAAGCATTGCACAGCACAGAATCAGCGCTTTTAAGAGTGTTTAATGATATCTTTTTAGCTACTGACTCTGGTCACTGTGTTATCCTTGTACTTTTTGGTTTTGACTCCAGCATTCGATACAGTGGACCATGACATCCTCGTTGCTCGTTTGGAGCAGTGGGTGGGCGTCGCTGGCGCAGCACTGGAATGGTTCAGGTCCTACCTGTCACATCGGACTTTCTGTGTCGGCCTTGATGACTCTGTGTCCTCCACTGCTCCTCTCTCATGTGGGGTCCCACAGGGCTCTGTGCTTGGCCCTCTTTTATTTTCTCTATATCTACTCCCACTTGCTTCCATTCTCAGGAAACATGGCATTTCTTTTCACTGCTATGCGGACGACAGCCAGATCTACCTCCCTCTCAAAAAGTGTGATTCCTACTCTGTTAACCAACTGCTACAGTGTTTACATGACATTAAAGCTTGGGTGTCTTTAAATTTTCTAAATTTTAATGAAGAAAAGACAGACAAAGTCATGGTCTTTGGTGGCTCATCTGTGTATGTTTGCCGTTGAAGCTTTGGAATGGACTGCCTCTGCACATTAGACAGGCCTACTCTCTGTCTCTGTTGATCTTATGTGTATACGTGCATATTTGTATTGTGTTTGTCATATTGTATTTTATTTACTCTACTTATTTCTGTTTTATCTTTTTGTGCAGAACTTTGGAAACCTTGTGTTTGTTAAAATCGTGCTATATAAATAAAGTTGGATTGGATTGGAATGTTGTCTTTCTGCACCTGCTAAACATTGGCTGTGTAACAAAAATATGAACACCACACAAGGGTTAAGACCTCCAAACAGGATTTAGTTTTGATGTTCCACCTCTGTTAGGAGCACCTCGATCTATCAATCACTGAATCGTGTTTTCTCCCCATTTTTCCGTTTCATGATTGGTCATCAAGGGCTCCTTTTCAAGGCTGGAATATTCATTTATTGATTAACATGGACCTTATTAGGACAAATATGGGACGACCTTGGGAGGAGCATGAGGCTCGTGCACGACCGCATAAAGTAATGCACATCCGTATTTATAACGAGAAGAGTGTGTTCAAAGATGTAAAAAGCCGAAAAAACAACAAAATACTCTGTTTTCCCAAAGAAATGGTGTCTGGCTTGGCCAACAGAATCCCGGATATCGTGGCAGCACACCCAACTGTGAATGACATTATACTGCATATAGGGTCACATGATGTTGTAAAGCAACAGTCTGAAGTGCTGAAAAAGGACTTCATGGATCTACTGAAAACAGTCAGCTCCCTAAATGCGAGGGTGTTTATCAGTGGACCTCTACCGCCAGTCAGAAGAGGAGTTGAGAGATTCAGCAGACTGTTGGCACTGAGCACATGGCTTTCAACTGCGTGTACCGCTCATTCTCTGCAGTTCATTGACAATTTTGACATGTTCTGGGAGCGCAGACATCTTTTTAAGGCAGATGGACTTTTCCTTAACAAACCAGGAGTAAAGCTGTTCACCTCTAACCAACTTTACTTTCTGCGCCACACATCAGCTCCCTTGGCCAAGGACACGAGACAAGAGGAATCTAAACAAGAGGAAGACATAAAAAAGCAGGGCAGTAATCCACCACAGCCCCCGCCTGAGCAAAGATTTGACCATGGAAGACCACAGAGCAGAGATGAGAAATCTCAATCCCCCTCTTCACCCGTCCAACTCCCCTCAGACCCCCTCACCAACCCTGACGCCTTTGAGGATCCATACACCCCGCCCATGCCATCGCTCTCTCCACTCACCTTTTCCCCTCCTTCCCCCTGCCCCATGTTGGAGTTCACTGACCAGATGAACAACTGGTAGTTGATGGAACCAAATTTATCCCCCTTCCTTCTCCCATCATTGGCCCCCAGCCAAAAGTTAAACGGCAGGCACCACTGCCCAACCAAGGATGGCAGCTAACTCCTCCTCCCCAGACTGATAAGTATACTTGTGTACAAAATGCAGCAAGCTTTGTCTGATATGTGCCGGGTCCAGGCTGCACGCCTAGTGGCACTCATGACTCTTTTCAGGACAAGCCCGGGCCCTGTGTATTAAATCCTTCTTCAATTTATGTTGTGATAGGTAATAGAAAAAGAACGATAAATCCGCTAAGTAAGAACAAGCACTTATCAGCAAACCTTGCAAATTTAGCATTCATTCCTCGTCAGCCAACGCCTATACCAAAAATTGAGACCGATAAATATTTTAACACACTAACAATAGCCTTACTAAACGTCAGGTCTTTGGCAGGAAAATCATTTTTAATCAATGATTTTATTATTATCACAATCTTGATTTTATGTTTTTAACTGAAACCTGGTTGGACCATAAAAACAGTGGTGCTGTTCTCATTGAGTCAGCTCCCCCTAACTTCAGTTTTATGAGTGAGCATAGAGTGAATAAGAAAGGAGGTGGAGTAGCCATTTTGTATAATGACTCATTCCATTGTACTCAAATATCTTATGGAAATTTTGCTTCTTTTGAATATGTGGCTCTTCAGCTAAGGTCCTCCCCTCAAGCTATATTTCTAAATATCTACAGACCACCGAAATACTGTGCAGCTTTCTTCGATGACTTTACTGAACTGCTGTCTATAATCTGTATTAACTTTGATTGTGTAATTATTGCTGGTGATTTTAACATTCATGTGGACAACCTGCAGGATAGAGGGACCAAAGAACTGTGTTGTGTTTTTGAGAACTATGGACTGACTCAGCATGTGATGGAACCCACGCACAACAAGGGTCACACTCTGGACTTTATTATCTCCAAGGGTTTGAACATTTCCAAGGTTGTGGTGACTGACGTTGCTCTCTCTGATCATTCATGTGTTTTCTTTAATGGCACTATCTTGGTGCCCAAAAGTGTCCAAACTAAGGTAATCAGAAAACAGTATATCACTGAAAACACCAGTGAAACATTCATTCAGCTTTTCTCCTCCACACCCTCCCTCACTGGGGTCTCAGTCAATTAGCTTGTAGATAATTTCAATTTTAAAATTACAAATGTTATTGATGCCATTGCTCCCACTAAGGTCAAAGCTGTCTCTAGTAAGACAAGATCTCCATGGAGAAATGTCATACGGGTAAGAACAGAAAAAACAGAGTGTCGAAAAGCTGAACGCAGGTGGCGAAAAACTAATCTCCAGGTCCACTATAACACCTATAAAGACAGACTTCACATTTATAATTTGGAACTGAGGAATGCTAGGCGGTCCTTCTTCTCTGACATTATCGCCAGCAACAATAATAATTCATGTGCTCTGTTTGCTACTGTGGATAGGTTAACAAACCCTCCAGTACCAGTAGCATCTGAACTTTTATCTACCAAGGCCTGCAATGATATTGCCTCCTTTTTCGAAGACAAAATTCAGAAAATTAGACTAACTGTCAGTGCCTCCATATCAAGTAAGGGATATGTGTTACCACACTGTCCAGGCAAAACCAATTCCAATATCACACAATTTCATATGATCAACCATATAAACCTGAGGGCCATTATACAACATCTGAAAACCTCCTCCCGTTGCCTTGATATTCTACCAACAGGCCTTTTCAAAAATGTTTCAAATTGTATGTCTTCTGATCTTTTACAGATTGTAAACACGTCTCTACTCTCAGGTATCTTCCCAAAGGCCCTGAAAACTGCATTCATCAAGCCACTTTTAAAAAGAACAATCTAGACACGGCACTACTGAGCAACTATAGGCTGATATCTAACCTTCCATTCTTAAGTAAAATCATTGAAAAAGTGTTTTTTCAACAACTCCAGTCGGGTTTCGACCACACCACAGCACTGAGACAGCTCTTGTTAAAGTATTTAATGATATCCACTTAAACACAGATAGTGGCAAAACTGCAGTCTTAGTATTACTTGATCTCAGTGCTGCATTTGACACGGTCGACCATGACATATTACTACACCGATTAGAAAACTGGGTTGGCCTTTCTGGCTCAGTCCTAAACTGGTTTGAATCCATTTTAAAGAATAGGGACTACTTTGTATCTATATGTAATTATACATCTGAGCATACAAATATGACGTGCGGAGTTCCCCAAGGCTCCGTTCTGGGGCCTCTTCTGTTTAACATCTACATGCTTCCACTGGCTCAGATTATGGAAAACAACAAAATAAGTTACCACATTTATGCGGACGACACACACATTTACATAACCTTATCGCCAGGAGACTATAGTCCTATACAAGCACTGACTAAGTGCATTGAACAAATTAACGACTGGATGTGCCAGAACTTTCTTAAATTAAATGAAGAAAAAACTGAGGTGGTTGTTTCTGAAGCAAAAGAGGAACGATTAAAAGTCAGCGCTCAGCTTCAAACGACAATGTTAAAAACAACAGACAAAGCCAGAAATCTTGGTGTAATTATGGACTCAGACCTGAATTTCAACAGCCACATTAAGACAATTACAAAGTCATCCTATTACCACCTTAAGAATATATCAAGGGTAAAGGGACTTATGTCTCAGCAGGACTTGGAAAAACTTGTCCATGCTTTTATCTTCAGTAGACTGGACTACTGTAACGGTGTCTTTACAGGTCTCCCTAAAAAAATCAATCAGACAGCTGCAGCTAATTCAGAACGCTGCTGCTCGAGTTCTCACTAAGACCAAGAAAGTTGATCACATCACTCCAGTGCTGAAGTCTTTACACTGGCTTCCTGTGCCTCAGAGAGTTGATTTCAAAATACTTTTGCTAGTTTATAAATCATTAAACGGTTTAGGTCCAAAATACATTTCTGACCTGCTAGTAAACTACGAACCCCCCAGACCTCTCAGGTCGTCTGGGACAGGTCTGCTTTCTGTCCCCAGGGTCAGAACTAAACAGGGAGAAGCAGCATTTAGTTTCTATGCTCCACATATTTGGAACCAACTTCCAGAAAATTGCAGGTCCGCTGCAACACTCAGTTCTTTTAAATCAAGGCTGAAGACCTTTCTTTTTTATGTTGCCTTTCGTTAAATAACTATCCATTTCTTATACTTCCGTTGCTTATTTTATCTGCTTTTATATTTTTAACTGTTTGTAACTGCTCTTTAATGTTTAATTTCTTATACTGCACTGTAACTTTTATTCTTGTATTTTAATTGTCTTCATGTAAAGCACTTTGAATTGCCCTGTTGCTGAAAAGTGCTATACAAATAAAGCTGCCTTGCCTTGCCTTACTGGTGTGCGCCATACACACTTCTGAATCAGAATATTGTTTTTGCGTACGAAAATTCTGACTTTTTGGCGCACAAAATCTTTCAGAATAGAATCTACGCACAGTTTTATAAATGAGGCCCCAGGACTCTGTTGTGGCAGAGGTGAGGGCTGACTCCTGACCTCCTGGTGCTCCTCCTGTGGCCAAGAGGAGGAAGGAAGACAGGGTGATTCATCACAGCTGCTCCCCAACCCACACATATTGTAGATATGGCCATCTAGACACACATTTTAGTTTTTTGTGGCAACCCTTTAACCTATAAATGCTTTCCCTTGTTTTGTACCATCCCACACATAAACACACACCTGACCTGAATTATGATGCCCATCACTGTTAAGATTTGCATTTTAAAAACCTATTTAAGAAAAGAAATGAAACACCTATAATATTCCTTTCAAATCTACCAAACAGTAAAATATTGCTCAACAAGCTTTCATAAACAACATGTTTATAATGCAAACTGCCAAACTACATTGTTGTTTTTTTTAACTCACTAATAGGCTTGATAATAAAGAGAGTACTGTACAGGACAAGATGCAGGAAAATAATCTATAATTTTAATTTTTAAAAACACCATTTATTCATAATCCCTCTGGATTTGTTAGCCCCCACCCCCCCACCATTTTGTCTCTTTTATGTTTATTTATTTTACAAATGCAATTAGTTTCACAGGTGTATTGACTATAATAAACTGCTACATAAATCCAACGCTCCAAATATTGTAATTCATAGAATTATATCAGACATAGTTGCGTCCCCTAGCAATACTAGATTATATGCAAGTATTTTCTAACAGCACTACTGATGCTTGAAATGTTTGAGTCTCTTTCCTCAGCTGTTCTTTAATGTAATGTGGTGAGCCATGTAAGTTATCGGGGTCCCCTCTCAATTCAGTACATGATGCACTGCTAATAAATCTGTCCCGTAGATATTAAGAGCTTGCACTCAACACTGCACTTCCTTGAGTCCTTAGCAACACATGAAGTGTGAAGACGATCTTATGTCGAGAAAATCGAAGGGCAGGCAAATACTTCCTCTGTTTTAGTTAGATCTTACTGTTAGTATTCTCCTGTAGTTGATAAAACCTTTCACTAAAAATTACAAATGTCAACCTCATGGTGGTGCTAGAGGAAACATCAGGGGAGGAAGTAGGATAAATGGTTTGGGAATCAGGAATGTCTATAATATTTCGTGGTGGCTAAATTAAAGCTTTGACCTGCTGGTGCTGCCAGAGGATAAGATGCCCATTAGGGCTGTCCCAAATGATTATTTTTTAAACGATTAATCTAGCGATTATTTTTTCAATTAGTCGACTAATCTAACGATTCATTTTTCAATTAGCGATTATTTTCCCATTACTAAATTATTAAAAATTTACACAAAACAAATTTCAATAAGGTTCAAATCTCTATTTGACTATTTATTAAAATTGTTTAACACTGCACTGTTCAATTAAAATGACCTGAAGCCAGATGTAGGCTATCAATCCAACAACAAAATAAAGTCACTTTCAGGAGGAATACAAAAATAATAAACAGAGCAAGTGCAAAAAGAGTAGCCTGTATTTGCTTTTTTTTAACAGTAGGTAAAATAATAAGCTCTTGTTTAACATCCAAGCTCTTCTCCCTTTAATCTTACAGTAAAATAGTGCAATTTTAGCAACATATAAAATCAGATGTATCAAATAAATCCAACAATAAAACAAATTAACATCTCAAGTCACTTTTAGGAGGAATAAACAAATAAAAAAACGTAAAAATAAAAACAAGTGTAATTTTTCTCTCTCCTTTCTAAAGGGAATTATGAGCCCAAGTCGGATTTAAACCCGATAATTGTTTAATACGTGGGCCGTTATAACTAACGTTATAAATTACTCGTGAGATATCTGAAACAATCTGGCCTGGCTGCGCAATTATCGAAGACAGTGTTACAGATGGGGGAGACGCAACACAGTTTTCCTCATATTCCAGTGAGTGCAGGACATGCTGTATACGGGTGAGCTACGGGAGAAGCTGGAGAGGAATAGGTGAGCAGAACTTACGGTGCTTTGCTACTGTTATCCTGACTCAGAGATCATTTTACAAAGTCTGCAGACTACCACGTTGTTGTTGGCATTAAGAGTAAAATACTCCACACTTTAGAAGACCGTGTGCAAGCCTTTTATCAACGTGTTGAAGCTGCTCCAGATGAGAAACAATCGTGCTGTTGCAGACTGTTGATGGATCCAAACCCAATGTACTGTGTGCTGCAGAGCTAATGTTAAAACTTGTGTGAGGTCCCTGGTGCAGCCATCAGTACTCGGGATCTGCAGGCAGGATCTCTGGTGTCAGATCTGAAGCAGCAGCTGCGCTGCACTGTGGAGGACTGACTCACACCGTGGGCTGTTGAAGCTGCCGTCTGCTCTCCAGGCTAAGGAAGGAGAAACATCCTTATACTCTACACAGACAATTACAGCCTGGTCTCACAGAATTCTGTGAAATTATCACAAACTGTTAACACCGCATTACGCGGTGGTGGCACGGAATGTGTGAAAAGTCTGCGTGGCCACCACGGAAAACAATGCCAATGTAAAGTCAATGAGAAGATGACGTAGCATTAGGAGTGACTTTGGTAGAGAGTAGTATGAAAGGCCAAAAATCTGCATAGGGACGTTGGTTTGGGGGGGTGAATGGGTCAAACAACACAGGACTTTCACGTTTCCTAAACACAACCGTCCCGTTCTTATTTTACTAAACCCAACTGTCCCATTTTTGTTTTCCTAAACCCATGTCATTCTCTTTGTGGAATACTGCCAAAGTCATTTTATTAAGTGTACAGAAATGGTGATTTGTCTGACCTTGCCACTGTCAACACTTTAAAGCATACAATGAGGGAGCAGGGAGAGATGAAAACTCGGTCTGTGACTTTCCTCACCTCTTCAATATTCAAACAGCACTACTCACCTTCTCTCACCTCACCTGGGAGCTTCTGGTTCTCTTTGGCCTTTTATTTAATTCTTTGTCAGACTTTCTTCTTGTCTTCTGTCTCGGTTCAGTTCACATATCCAGAGATTTATAATACCTGCTCAGATTTCTCCAATTGATGGTAATCCTGTGCCCATCTGCTGTGTCTGCATGTCAAACTATATATATATATATATATATATATATATATATATATATATATATATATATATATATATATATATATATATATATATATATATATATATATATATATGTGTATGTGTGTGTGTGTGTGTGTGTATATATATTAGGGCTGTAACGATACACAAATCTCACGATACGACACGATATTTTCAGCTCACAATACGATATATATCACGATATTCAGCCAACGATACGATTCGATACACTTACATCATTTTCTGAAAGATTTAAAGGGGACAGAGTGATTTTGGTGACATCTTGTGAGTGTTCCATTTACTTGGATTTAATTAATTGAACTGAAAACTAAAAACATCAATTACACAATATATGTCTCTTACCAGAGTCTACAGCTTGCAAATGCTGGATAAAATGAATCAAAGATGTGTTGAGAAAATTATTTCCATTTATTGAAACAGTGCAAACTGTTGCTTACAAGCCTTAGAAAAGCAAATAAAGTGAAGTGTTACAATTAACAATGGAGAGTTAAAAAGTGCAGCAAGTGGCCTGTTCTGAACCGTTTCTTTGACAGCTTTTTTAGTTTGACGCTGAACATATGAGGTAGCCAGTCTAGCCACCAGGTAAGTAAACATAGTACCACGGCTTCTCCAAAACATTCAATAATTCAAGTCACTAAGAAGAAGATTCAAACCGAGTAGTTTAAGGTCTGTAGGCCTACAAGTATGTGAGGTAGCCAGTCTAGTCAGCAGAAAAGAAAAATAAACCATGGCCGTGAATTAGCGTGGAATGTGGAATGGTCAGCATTTAACAGTCAAACTACCAGTAGTTAGTTGGATACAAATCACCTCATTTCTGTACCAGTCCGTGTTAACACCATGCAGGGCTCTCAAGTTTTGAAGACAGGCAAGAGTGACATCCCCCCCCCACCCGCCCAGCCTGTTAATAGCCAGTGTATGTTCATTATAGCTTCCAGTTTGTAGATGTTAGATGACACCAATAATCATAGCTGGCCTGGCAGCCCAAAGGACAGGGTTCTGGTTCCAGATTTGTTTGGTGACTTATGATGGGGGGGTTCTGGGGGTCCACCCCCAGAAAATGTTGAGCATTAAACACTTCATTTCCTGCATTGTGGTGAATTTCTATGCACCTATTAGTACCTTTTTCTGAATCAATATGCTGGAAATATCTTTATGTAAAGGGACACAAATTACAATTCAAATATAAAAACATAATGGAATATATTGCAGTAAGGCTCTCTGGTATTATGTATTGCTTTCAACTATTTATTCTCCTTTGGATCAACTTTCCTAATTATATCTGAGTCAGCACACATGTAGCTTAGGCATCATTTACTCTTACCTTCTCTTTTGCATCTTTTGTTGGGGAAGTAACCTCCTTAAATGTGCATTTGACAATTATTCACCTCAATTATACATTATTAATTTTAATGGATTAATAAACCCCTGGACTTTAATATTTCATATGTGTTTGAGCAAGATTTCTGCTCATGTTCAAAACTTTTGCACATTCAAAATATAACTCATCCCATGCTCTCTGAGATTTGGAGGAGTCGTGATATTTTGTGAAAAATAAAGTGATAATAGGATATTACAAGAATACAGTCACACTATTTCAGAAAATAATCCACCTGCACAATAGTCTGCTGTGCATTACGTGATATCTCTGCTGATACGGTTACCTCAGACCTTCTGACAGACCATAGATCCCCGTCTGGGTCTCTGAATGAGACAAAGTTTAGTGAAGTGGCTGAACGCTGCTCTACATCGGAGGTGGAGAACAGAATTAACGGAGCTCAAACGCGTCACATCTGCCGCAGCATCTCCACAGCAGAGCGCGTCCATAAACCTGAAGCTGCAGCTTTTTACAGTGAGTGTGGACACTAAGCCACGTTTCATATTTGTCAGTCAACTTTTCAAAATACATTCAGGGCTACACTCAAAACATTCGAGCCGAAGCCTCGGCAAAATCAGCTGACGCCGCGTCTGGTGTAGCCCCTTTCTTTTTTTTGTTGATTGGCTGATAAGTGGCCGGCTCGACTAAGAACTCCAGGGGAGACGCTTGATTCCTGCCGGTTCAATTGTGAGAGCGGGCATATTAAATATATTATAACATAAATAGTTTTTCTGCGTGAGAAATACAATGTGTGGCGGGAGTGCGTGACAAAAGACCGAAATGAGTGACTGTCACGCTCAATGCGTGACACTTGAGAGCCCTGACCATGGATGTATTAAGAGAATGTTAACACAGCCCACCGGCGACAGAGCATCTCTAGCTCGGAGGGCTAGCAGGCAGACAGTCCGGTACGCTGTTGTTCAGCCATGTTTCCACAAAGACAAAACACAGCAGTCTCTGAACTCGCGTTGGGACTTTTGTTTAAGTTGGATGTAGCTAGTCCAGTTTGTTGTCGGACACTTGGAAGCAGGATTGGTGGGACAGGTGGCCAGCTAGCGTTAGCTTCCCCTAGCCGGCTAGCAGCGTCGAGCGACACCGCTGGTTGAGATTCTGGTCTCTGTGTGATCTCACGTAGTGTGTCTAGTCCGTCTGTAATAACGTTCCCTGCATATTCTCCGATCTGTACCAATGTATCTGTCAGTACTCGGTCCGTGCTGAGAGTATCCAGATGGTACACATGTGCGGTATTTTGAACCATAGACAGTTTGACCTGACTGTAAACAGGAAGAGGTAGTACGGGTAACTTGCTCGCTCTACAGCGACACTTGCGGTTGGCTGACCAAATCGCACTTCCTGCAACGCGGACGGGGGTAAACCATAGACAGTAAAAGAAAAATGGACACAGCGACCCCGCTGTTTTTGACGGAGACAAGTGAAGCCTCTTACCAGCACTTTTCCGGTGATGGTTAAGTGTTACTGAGCGTTACTGCGCAGCTGCAAACTGAGCTTCCCGCCGCTGATGTGACGTGAGCAACGTGTCTGAACGTTGTAAGTCTTCTGGTAGCTGTGCCAAGAGAAATCTCAATCATTCCCAATCTATCAGAGACGGAGAGCATAGGTATATGTAAGGAGATAACATAGGCACAGGCTAATTATTGCTAACTTAAATGATAGTTAACATTAGTAATTAAACTAAACAGCTAATGTACGTCGAAACTGCCTGCGAGCTTCTCCTGTACTATACGGTAATTCCTCTACAATGCGACAGTAAATCGCGTGGTTATGACGCAATCGTTAGCCTATTTTTATAAAAACATCTGCTGGTAAGAGACTTCACTCGTCTCCGTCAAAAACAGCGGGGTCGCTGGGTTTCTTTTACTGTCTATGGTTTACCCCCGTTCGCGTTGCAGGAAGAGCGATTTGGTCAGCCAACCGCAAGTTACCCGTACTACCTCTTCCTGTTTACAGTCAGGTCAAATTAGGCTCGTTCAAGATGAACTGCTCCTCGCCTGTAAAGTAGACGAGAGCAGGCGGCAGCAGCGGAGGCGGTGACAAAAATCCGCTGTGCAGTCGGACAGTTTCCAGCCGTATTCAGCAGCCTGCAGGCTGAACAGGAAGTCACAGAAACACTTTGGTCCGATTCTGATTTAATATAATGTTATCAGACCCATATATCAGCTTGTACACAGTCTCCAGTTGTTTTTATTATGACAGAGTAGTTGTCAAAATACTCTACATGTGATCTGTTGCTGATTTTGATTAACAACACACTGTAGATGATCCTAATCTGAACAGATTTAGTCTCTCTGACTTCTAAACATAACTGTCAGTCACACAACACGTGTTCTGTACAGAATAAGCCTTTAAATTAGACAAATGGCAGTTAAAATCCCTCCGAAAATCAATAAAAAAGTTTACATAAAACGTCATCATGTTGTCGATTCTGAACCAATTAGCTGTTAGATCAGCTGAGAGGCCGGCGTTTCCCAGCATGCCTTGTGTCCGCCTGGGTCCTGCAGTCGGTGAAAAGCAACTGCGCTACCTGCGTCTCAAACCTGCGGCCGCCTTGCTCTCATGAGATCATCGTTGCCTACGTATGCATGACGTCAGAGCAAGTCGGGATCAAATCGGACACAAATCTAACCGGCATGCAACGGGCGGCGATTGCCGGTGATCGATTCTGCGCAGATCTGGCTCATCTCAAACGAGCCTACTATTTTATATACTGTCTATGTCAAAAACAGCGGAGTCGCTGGGTCCATTTTATATAGGTCAGTGGGGTAAACACCAGCAAACACAGGGGATTTGAATGGGACTTATGTATCGATACTCGCAGCTTAAAAATCGATACTTTCTTGGGAAAAAAAATATTGATTTATATCGCAGAACCGATAAAATTGCCCAGCCCTAGTATATATATATATATATATAGCAAATATGTTGTTCAAAATTACTTTTGTTTCTTATACTCCATTTACACGTACATGATTATTTTGAAAAACGGAGACATTTCCCTTCGTTTGTGCCTTTCGTTTACATGCAAACTGAGAATTCATCTCTGAAAATGTAACTTTCTAAAAACTCCAGCTAGAGTGGAGATTTTGGAAAACTTAAGTTTGCACGTTAAGTTTGCATGTAATCTGAGACAAACGGAGGTTTCGGCAGCCGAGGAAGTGAGGAAGAGAAGAGAGAGGAAGTGATTCGTTGCTGTTGTTGCTATTTTCGGATTCTGATTGGCTAACGTGGGCTTGAGCTTCTGGTTACACTGCCACCTACAGGTTTGGCGTGCTCTTGACGGCATTGACGGCATATATACACGGGTACATGTAAACAAACACTTTTGTGAAACCTGACAGCTGTACACAATGTTATTTTTGAGAGGTTGAAATGTCCGTTTATGAAAATAGCCGGCCACGAGTAAACGTAGCATTAGCTTCTCATGGTTTTACACCTGTCATAAGAAAACTAGTTTGAATATGTTTTCTGAACTAAGTACAGGACTTGATTATGCTAAATTAGGAAGTGAAAGATTATAAGACCTTTATGTTATCATACATTTGAATTTCAGAGGATTTAATTTGCCCTCATTAGTGTTAATATGACACCCCCACACACAACACATGAACAGATCCAGTTTTAGTTGTACGAATGGACGTAAAACCATTTTGCCTAATCATTTCAGTATGTTGCAACTCCGACGTTTCATTACAAACAATAATCCTTGAATTTTTTCTGTAAATATGTGTACATTGATAATTTATTCTATTGTGTTGTATAGCAAACCATGCGCTTACGTGTTAGCATGTTCTCAGAAATACTATCCACTCATTTACCAGAGATTTTTTAGTACCACTTATATTTTACTAATATGTAAGTTCTATGACTTCTGTTTTACTCTTTGGGATGAGTTTCATTTAATTTCTAATCTTTTTCTGTTCCTTCTTCCCTTCACAACCTGACCTCCTCACCCCATTCCTTCTGTTCTTTCTGTTCTTTCTGTCCTCCTCCTCCTCCTCCCTCCTGCCCCCTCTTCATCATCGTCAGTGTGCTCCAAACAGACAAAGGCATCAACCTGATGAAGATCCTGGCTCGCATGTCTAAAATCCAGATGACCGACTTCGCCGACCTCTTGTACGTATTTCTGCTTTTTTACGAGTCACACAGCCTTGCTGTCTTAAAGGTATAGTGGAGGATTTTCCCGAATTTTAGAAAAGAACTGCGCTCTCCACTTTTTTAAACGTTTGCACGAGAGAGCATGCACAAGCCTAGTTCTCCTCGTGCACGCTCTGTTTACAAGTTGCTGTCAGCATGGCTCTACAAGCCTACTTTCCAAAAGAAGATTTGCACTTTTTCCACTATGTCAGACTCGCCACCGGTAAGTGGAAATCTATTTACGACAAGCATCTCTATAGCTAACGTTAGCACGCTACAGGCCAACAAACAAGCTATCGCCGAGAGTGGGGAGGCAGCGGTCGGAGGCTTTTATATACGGTCTATGGTCGGAGGCCGTGGCCGTCTGCTCGCTGACCTGTCACGGCACGTACGACCTTACGTAAACATATCCCAGAATGATTGACAACTAGGAGGACCAATAGTCTTGATGATCCACCCGGAAAAAGAAAATCCTCCATTATACCTTTAATGCTGTTTGTTCTCATAGAGTGAGCAGTCCAGACTGAAAATGACCACCTGACCTATAAAGCTATGGGGTTATATATGGGTCTCATTCCTGAGCGAGTAATTATATGTTTTGAGCACAGAGAACTATATTTTTCAAGCACATTACATTTGAACAGAAATGAACACACGCAAAAAATAATTTCGTTTGAGCAAAAAAAAACCTATTCCGTGCTCAATAAACAGGGCTCGAGAGTGCGACCAATTTGGTCGCACATGCGCCCAAATTTTGTAAGGGTGCGACTAACATTTTTCCTAGGTCGCACCGGTGCACCTAACGTCCTCTCCACTGCCTTACATGACCCATTTCTTCTGTAAAGCCGTGCCTGTGTTTGGATCTCTCCTTTTACTCTCTGCGCAGCCCCATCTCACACACTCAGACACGGCGTCGGTCCACACTGCGACATTTGTCTACAGTTGTAATTGTTATTAACACAGCTGTATATTATTAAGCATGAGATGGAAACCTGTATTTGTACCAGTGTTTCCGCTGGTAACTCTGTTACTGAGGCCGCCGCACGGCGAAAAACACAGACGAAGTTATTGAATGCAACTAACTTAAGCCGGGGCCTGGTGGACCTGGGCGAGAGATGTGGCCAGAATATCATAATTCATAAAAATGCAGCGCAGTGACGATACAGACATTTCATACACAAGACGTGTGTAACGCCGATGACCCGCCAAAGCGCATTTGACCCGTGCTGGACCCGTTCATAATGAGTCAGCCGTCACTCTGTGAGTAGCATACGCTTCAGTCCATTGCTAGGTGGTTGGTGATGGAGTTTGTAATCTGCTTTTTCTGTCATAGCGAGTCCCTCTAGCAAACGCGTCTTTAAGTGACATTTGGCTCGACTTTTCTTTTGCTTTCCCCGTGTTACCTGCTGATGTGGAGGGCGCTGAGCCTGCTGACTTTAATTTCATACATTCTTGATACTCCAAGACGTGTTTGCAGCTGAGGTGGTGGAGCAAATTGCTCGTGTTGCCGCCTTTCGCAACTATTTTAGCCCGACAGCACTTGCATAAAACGGTTGTTTGGTCAACGTCGGATTTTTGGAAACCAAAAAACCTCCAAACAACAGACCCGGCGGCTCCTTTTTTTGGCACAAGTTCGTCTGTGTCATTACTTCTGCAGCATCCATCTTCCGTGTGACGTCCCTCTGGTGCACTGCTGTTTACCGTCGCTGCTTAGAAGTGCAGCATTTTAAAGGTCCGTCTAAAACAGTGTCGCGCGGCGCAGCGTAATGTTCGTTCCGGACGTTGTGTTATTAAACACCCCGGTATGGCGGTATATTAAAAATGAACATCGTGACGAAAATATACACCGGTTTTCGGTATGAACCGGTATACCGCCCAGCACTAAGCCCTGTTAAATGTATTTGCATGCCTTTCTCTGCTCACAGGTAGACACTGCTGTGCTCCGGTCATGTCTCCCTCGCTCTCAACCTCTTCACTCTGCATGCTCAACTCTAGACACGCTCGCTCATATTTTCACAGCGTTATAAGTGTGCCACAACACCAACCAATCGGAGAATCAAAGGTCAATTCTGATTGGCTGTTCGTCTCCAATCAGATCGCAAGTAGCAGAAAACACATATCTACAGGGAAACAGTCTTTGACACAACACCTGCAGTGATTCCCCAGCAAGGGGTATTTCTGCTGTTGCCAGGGGGCATTTGGAAAGATTGTGGAGCAGCTTGACTAATCAAAATAATAATTTATGATTTATTTAAAACAATATATCAGCTAAAACAGCTCAACACAGATGTTTAACCATATAGTGAAGTAATCAATGATATAAATACATTATAAAAGTAGACCTACTGACTTAACAGTTCAAATGATTAGATAAAAGTAACGGATGACTGTTGAAACATTAACCACATTTCAATTAGGCCTAGCTAGTAGAATGTCTGACCAAACCAACCTAAATGTTTAGTAGTTCAATTGCATGAAAATGTAAGAATATTCACTTTAATATGATAAATAGTGTGAATGTGAACACATTGGGAATTGATAGGGGGGATATGTGAGTTAATATGATAGGGCTGTGGGGGGACCTCAGACCAGAAAGGTTGGAAAGCACTGATCTACAGTATTTCGTATTATTGACCAACCGCTATATTACAGACATGCCTTAATGTGTTAATCACAATAACGTTGTGTTGTTTGAATTACAACCCCAAATCAGAAAAAGTTGGGACAGTATGGAAAACACAAATAAAAGAAGAAAGTAGTGATTTCTAAATGTACTTCGACTTGTATTTCATTGCAGACAATGTGAACACAATATTTCATGTTTTGTCTGGTCAACTTATTTTCATTTGTAAATATACATCCTTTCCTGTCATTCAGACCTGCAACACATTCCAAAAAAGGTTGGGACAGGAGCAATTTAGGGCTAGTAGGGCTTTAATCAGTTAAATTGGTTAAATAATGATGTGATTTAAAACAAGTGATGTCAACAGGTGATTGTAATTATGATTTGGTACAAAAGCAGCATCCAAGAAAGGTCTAGTCCTTTAGGAGCAAAGATGGGCCGAGGATCGCCAGTTTGCCAACAAATACATGAGAAAATTATTGAAATGTTTAAAAACAATGTTCCTCAAAGAAAGATAGGAAGACATTTGCTTATTTCACCTTCAACAATGCATAACATAATTAAAAGATTCAAGGAATGTGGAGGAATTTCAGTGCGTAAAGGACAAGGGCGCAAGCCTAAGCTGAACAACCGTGATCACCGAGCCCTCATCAAGAATCGTCATTCATCTATAAGCGATATCACCACATGGGCTCAGGACTACTTTGGCAAACCTTTGTCAAGTACCACAATACGTAGTTACAGCCACAAATGCCAGTTAAAACTGTACTGTGCCAAAAGGAAGCCCTGTGTTAACAGTGTCCAGAAGCGCCGTCGGCTTCTCTGGGCTTGGAGGCATCTGGGATGGACCATCACACAGTGGAAACGTGTACTGTGGTCAGATGAATCAGTATTTCAGGTATTTTTTGGGAGAAATGGACGCCGTGTGCTCCGGACCAAAGAAGAAAAGGATCATCCAGACTGTTACCAGCAACAAGTCCAAAAGCCAGGGCCTGTCATGGTATGGGGTTGTGTCAGTGCCCTTGGCAAAGGTAACGTGCACTTCTGTGATGGCACCATTAATGCTGAAAAGTACATAGAGATTTTGGAGCACAGTATACTGCCTTCAAGAAGACATCTTTTCCAGGGATGTCCATTTCAACAAGATAATGCAAAACCACATTCTGCACACATTACAAAGTCCTGGCTGCGGAGGAAGAGGATACGGGTACTTGACTGGCCTACCTGCAGTCCCGACCTGTCTCCAATAGAGAATGTGTGGCGCATTTTGAAGCGCAAAATGCGACAAAGAAGACCCCGTACTGTTGCCCACCTTAAGACTTGTTTGCAGCAAGAATGGGACAAAATTACACCTGAAACACTTCAGTCCCAAAACGTCTTAAGTGTTGTGAAAAGGAATGGCAACATTACAGAGTGGTAAATGCTTTACTGTTCCAACTTTTTTTGAAATGTGTTGCAAGAACCAAAATAGGAAACAAACAATAAAAATCATGAGGAACACATTAAATGATGTGCTGTTGTATTGTCTGCAACGAAATACAAGTCAGAGTACATTTAGAAATCACTACTTTATTTTTTTGTTTGTGTTTTCCATACTGTCCCAACTTTTTCTGATTTGTGGTTGTACAATATCATACCTCTGTGTGTGACTAACGTCATCCTTCACAAGCAATCTAAGGTTAGCCCAGCATGGATAAAGTCTATGCATCCAACATGTCATCCGAACACACCTAAAATGTCACAATACAGCCACTTGAAGTTTGTAATACTGGTTGCATAGTTATCATGTTTTATTAACCTTAATTCTGTTTGCCAAGGCTATATTTTATTGGCTTGCAAAGTAGCTATCCTTTGCTAATGCTAACGTTAGCTAATTTATGTCAAAAAGCCAAGCCCCCAGGAGGAGCGCCAAGTCTATATGCCACCATGGGCTTAGCGGATAAGCCGTGAGCAGACCCGCGGGACTGCGCCCGCCCGCTCACATGACTGTTCTCCCGAGGTCACGTAGCGAGCTGTAATAAATAATAGCTGATGGTTGTAATTCACCATGTGTTATGTTAATACATCCATGGTATTATCTCATTAAGTTATGATGCATCCGAGGGATGTGTGTGTTTGTAAAGCCTGTTACATGGATGTAACGCCATTAGCGTTTCCCAAACTGGTGGGGCTATCGGCTAGCTAGCTAGTTGCTAACATCAGGGGTGCTAGCTATATGCCTACACAACGTTACTACAGACATAGTGATTACATTGCCTTGGTTCTCTCTTATGATACACCCGAGGGCTGTATGCTGTAAAGCTTGTAACGTGGATGAAGGATGAAGCCATGGATGAGCTTTGTTCACTAAACTGCAGGCTAACTGCTAGCGCTAGTTAGTAGCTAGCTAGCTAGCTACTAACTAGCGCTAGCAGTTAGCTAGCGGGAACAACGAAAACAAAATGTTTAACGTCAGTGAATGTTTTAGACAATAAAAACGGCGAGTTTGTGAGTCCGCCACTTGTAAGAGACACGCTCATGAACGAGCATGTTTTTACCGGTTGCTAAGACAACGCAAACAAATTGTTGCTAGTGCGCGTGTCCATCGTGACGTCATGGGCCAAGAATGCGGAAGATCCGAGCTCCATGTTGTCTTAATGCGCTTCTGAGCACTCTCATTGGAATGTACGGGGCTTCCCGCCGAACGCTGTATCCAGTTCTCTTAATACATCCATGCAAAAAGCAGTAGCTAACTAGCTAACGTTACTGCCAAGATATGGTTTCATTTTAAATACATTTAAAAGATAAATAAGGATATACTATGCACAGTGCAAACACATGACGGGTCTTACAACACCTCTGTGGTCCCCAGTGAAACCATATCTTGGCAGTAGTTATGCTGCGTTCTTTTTGCCTCGGAAGTCAGAGGTTGGAACTGGGAATGACGTCACACCCGAGTTTAATGCGTTCTATTTGCAAGTCGTATTTTCATTGTTTTCATTAGCTCTAGCCAGGTTAGCCATTGTTAGCAATGCGAGTTTATAACACATACGCTGTTGTTTTGTGCAGACAACACAAATAGAAGACAGCGCTGCGTGTGCGACTGATTTAGTGCGACACAACTAACACAAAAGTGCTTAACTGTATGTTACTACAGCTTTCACAACTGTCGATACACGGAGCAGCCATGTTGGATTTTTAGCTCGGGGTACTCAGTGGTTGTACGAGTTCCGAGCTCTGAAATCTGAGGTCAGGTGGCGTGTTTACGACTTTGACCTCATAAAATACGAGTTTGGAGGCAAAAAGAACGCACCATTAGCTAACGTTTCTGCTTTTTAATATAAATTAGCATTAGCAACAGATAGCTCCTTCGCAAGCTAATATATCAACAGAATTCTGTCAAGGTTAGCAGGGAATGGTGGACCCAAATGCAGAGGCAAGGCAGGCAGAAGAAGGTTTGGTGCTCGTGGATTTATATACACAACAAAACAGGGTATCCAACAAAAATGCAACTGGGAAAAATAACACAAAAAATCCAGAAGGAGCTGGCAAAACACAAGTCCAAAAATAAAGAAATCTCAAAGAACAAACTTACAGACGAACACGCTGGCAACCGGAACGAACACGGACAAACAGGGTACGGCAAGAACACAAATACAAGAACAGGAGCACAAGCAGAAACTCACAGGGACACAAAACCAAAAACAGTATACACTGATCCGACACAGGACAAGGGGAACACACAGACTAAATACAGGAGGTAACGAGCAAACAAGGGACAGGTGATACAACAGGTGAGACACATCAGGGTGGGGCAGAACAATCAGACAGGCGGGAAAACACAAGACAGGAAGTAAAACTAGACAAGACCATAAAGGAAACCGAATTCAAAA
This sequence comes from Gymnocephalus cernua, assembly GCA_023631565.1. Taxonomy (NCBI): domain Eukaryota; kingdom Metazoa; phylum Chordata; class Actinopteri; order Perciformes; family Percidae; genus Gymnocephalus; species Gymnocephalus cernua. Next base: position 5,591,819 of record CM042436.1, read on the forward strand.
TAAAACAGGAAACAGAACTAAATACGAAACAGACTACCAAAATAAGACAAAAACCCCCAAACCATAACAAATTCAGGTTAATAAAACACGGTAATGTAACCAAACAACCTACATGTGGCTATAGTTTGACAGCCCTACTGCTGTTCAGTCTCGCAATGCGAGACCTAACTTAGCTACAGTGCTGTGAGGCCTGTTCAGGTGACATGTCGGCTGCTGTGTGCTAAATTAGCTAGCTAGATTGCTTGCGAAAGATGAGTCAAACTAACGTTAATCACACAATGAGATATGAGTCAAACAAAACAACGGCATTATAGTACACACAAATATTAAGACATTTCTGTGATATAAGTCAATAATACAAAATACTGACCAAAATGTGTTTTAATCCAGTAACGTTAGTCGAACAGCTCCACTGTAGTCAATATTTGCAATAGGTATTGACTGAAAAAGACTGTTTCCCGGTAGATATGTGTTTCCTGCTGCTTGCGATCAGATTGGAGACAAACAGCCTTCCAGAATTGATTCTCCGATTGGTTGGTGTTGTGGCACACTTATAACGCTGTGAAAATGTGAGCGAGTGTGTCTACAGTTGAGCGCGCAGAGTGAAGAGGTTGAGAGCGAGGGAGACATGACCGGAGCACAGCAGCAGCATGTCAAATCAGAGAGGGCAAACTGGTGGGATCAAAATGGAGAGATTTTCTTAGAAAATCTCTCCATTTTGATCCCATAGTGGCACAAGGCGTTAAAATCACAAGTGAAATAGGGAAAGAAGAAATGGTGCCTTTACAGAATAGAAATGCAAGGATGTCGCCTTATTTTCATTCTGTCAAGATTTTCATGCTCTGTAGGGGGGGAGCCGTCGCTGACTGCAATCTTTATTAATGAGTGTGAACTCTGCCTGAACCCTCTCTTTCTCTCTCTGTCTTTCTGTGTCTCTCACTCGTTATTTGAGGTTATCTACTTGTCTTTGTCTTTGCCTCCATTTCTTTCTTTTTTTGTGATGTATCCTCCCCCCCCCCCCCCCCCCCCCACACACACACACACACACACACACACACACACACACACACACACACACAGAGGACACATTTTCAATGCATTGAGCTGCAACAACCGACTGCAGAGAGTACACTGTATACTGTATAGTATGTGTAAATAACAGGCCTCTATAGTCACAGTTTATAAGCTTTATGCTGCTGGGGGCCGAATATGTTTCATCCAAACGTGCAAAGAAACTTCCAGGATATAAAAGGTGTATTGCAAGTTTTATTTCAACTTGGGTCTTATTTCAGTTTTGACCATCACGCCTATCAGTTATGAGAGCACTGCATTTCACCATGTTAATTGCTGAGATCAGGTTACAACAGTCGCTGTTATGAATTTGTCCATAAGCAGTTTTAGGTGTTAGCAAAAGTTAAACTCAACAGTCTTAACTCAAGGTCCACTTAATAGCTTTTTTTCCCGGAGTGTTTGACCAAATGACACGCCCTTCATTTCTTGTGCTATATTTGAGAATTTATCTTTCATTGCATTTATTTAGCTGTCACTTTTATCCAAGGCAACTTAAAATAAGTGCATTCAACCATGTGGATACAACCGCCAAAAAAGAATCATCCAAGTACATAAACTTTTTTAAAAGAACACGCCAACTTATTGGGACTTTGTCTTATTCACCGTATCCCCCAGAGTTAGATAAGTCCATACATACCCTTCTCATCTCTGTGCGTCTCATAACTCTGTCTGAAGCACTCACCGCTAGCCTAGCTTAGCACAGATCCTGGAGGTAACCGGCTCCAACTAGCCTACTACTCCCAATAAGTGACAAAATAACGGCAACATGTTCCTATTTACATGTTGTGATTTGTATAGTCACAGCGTGTACAAATAACAATGTCACATGAGACACAGCCATCTTCTAACCGTATACAAACTGGGAACTATATTCTCAGAAGGCGAAGCACTGTTACTTCTGCTACTTGGGTGGAGTGATTAGCGCAACACCTGAAAAGCACCGTTGTTACTCTCTGCTCCTCACCACGGGGCTTCTCAAATCACTCCGCCCAAGTAGTTGCTTCGCACCAGGACTTTCCCTCTTTTAGCATTTAGCCTAGCGCTGCGCCATTGAAACCAAACACAACACTGGTTTAGACACATCATACTCCCCAGCTCCACGCTTTTGTCCAAATATGGTCAATTCTGACTCCAACATACCAAAATGGCGACGGCTAAAATGCAAAAAAAAACTCCTGGCTTCAAAACGGCAGTCCACAAACCAATGGGTGCCGCCATTTATATGCAGTCTATGGTGTGGACAGGTGGGGAATCGGATAGGGTGGCTTTGGGTCGTGTGATACATACACACATACCTTCACACACACACTCCCACTCTCCGCCCCCACCACCAAGGCCCTGTTGTTCCCGCGGCACCTTGCCGTGCTGCTCGGCTGCTGTATTGAGTCCCTGGGTGGCCCGTACTGTTCTAATGCACCTTTTGTCTTTGTTCTCTTATTCTGGGAATGAAAGGAGGGTGATGTATACTGGCGAGAGTGATGGATCAGAGGCAGAGAAAGCGAGAGAGCGACAGAAAGAGCGATAGATACAGAGGGAGAGGGGTGGGGGGGGGGAGCCGGGGGTCTCTTTTGTTGTGAGCACAGTAAAAGCCCAGCAGGGGGAGCCGCCTTGACAATTTGTCAGAGACGCCACGCTTATTTTCCAAGACCGCCCGGCTCCTAACCGCTGTGATGACGACAGTCACCACCTCAAGAACAAGTAAGCCCAGAGACAAAGGATTTAGGCTGACACTGAGCCTGCTGACATTCCTGATTTACCCAGCCTGCCTCTGGCTTTTACCGCCCTGCTCCTCAACACCACCAACAACTCCAGAGCTTTTTTTTGTTTCTTTAACCTTTTCAAATCCAGTTTTCCCATTATTCTTCCCACTACATATATTTAAGGTTAGAACAATGATCTTACTCCATCTTTATTCTGTATCATCTCTGTGTGAAGTTGTTTGAGCCCTCCACTGATTATGTTTACAATGACCAGATGCTATGGTTTTTAAGGCTAACTAACTAATTATTAACAGCTTTAGAAATGAATGAAGATTGAACTTAGCCATGACTTATGCTAGCGTTAGCTTTTTCTCTAGCACTCCATGTAATAATGCCTGTGTTCTTGCCATAGTCATATGGCTTTTGGTCTCGACCGAGTCCAGGTGTCTTTATTATGGTTCTAATAATATTGGAGGGAAAGTGAAACACAGCTTGGACAGGGATGTTGTTCGGCTTTTCACAAGTTTAGACAGCTAGCTAATGCTATGCCGACGTTTGCTAACGTTAGCACAGCAGAGTTAGCCTAGCCTGCTAGGTTAATATTACGACTGCCTTCGGAGTTTCCTCTGTCTGCGTCCATGTTGTCAACATAAGACCTGTGGCGTTAGTGCTCCTTTTGTATCATTTTATTGGATGAAATATTAAGCTTCGCTCCTACAAGATGGGTGGGTTTTTGTTACATTACACACAAAGCTAACTGGCTATGCTAGTGGACATTAGAAAGGTAAACACTGCTCAGAGACTTATTAAGAGAAACGTTGATAATAACATGTATATGCCTGTTTATGGCGAAAATAACCAATTTATTTCAATATAGCATATTCGCCCCATATGGTTACACTGTAGAGTCATCTGACGTCGGTATCCAATATGGTGCCCATGATTTGAGTTGGCCAAACTCTCTAAATATACGGTGCTGGGGAGGTGTGTTCAGGTGCATTCTGGGAGTATTGCTATCTTGAGGCAGCGGGAAGTGATGGCGCCAGTGACCAACAAAAACCTGGTCTAAAGTCAATAGTGCAGCATTTCATTGCCCCTAGGCTTATTCACAGTGCGCACACACTATGCTTGTTACACACACAGGGACGCACAGCAGCACACAAACATGCAAAAGATTACAAATAAAAATATTACGGTGCATATGCTACATCATAATAGCAATGCTCCAAGGTCCAAACGCGCCTGGCTTTTAAAGGGAATGGGAGATGACTCTCTGATTCCAAAACACACCTATGATTAATGAAGACACTAAGTACAACCCTTGTGAACCATGCGCCCGGCGCACAGACCCTTTTTTCCACAAACTAGCAAAAGTGGATTTGGACACGCCCTAAACGTACATGTGCCAGGCGCTCCACACCGTGCTCTTAGATCGTTAAAATAGGGCCCATTGTGTCACCTTGCTGTGGTTACCTGCTGAAAGACTTTATTTAGTCTAAACAACACTGAGCTGCAAATGCTGAGTGAATGTTGTTTCAGAGCTATGATGAGAATAGGATTGTGTGTATTTACAGTATTGTATAGTGCCTCAACATATACACCTGCAGTCAGCCACGCGGTAACATATTTTGACCAGGGGGGGCTGCCTCACTAATGTGACCAGCTTATAACAGGTCCTTATTACATGGCTTGGTTGAATTCTAATGTAGAATGTGGTGTGTTATTTCTTATAACAGACCGTTGCTAAGTTTAACAGACCGTTGCCATGCAAAAGCAGAGCGTTGCCATGGACGCAGTTCTTTTCACTCTGGAGGGCAGCTATCAATCAGTCCGCTGAAAGAAGTCCAGATAATTTATCAGCTGTGACAAAAAGTGGAGCAACTTCTGTCCTCCAATTCAAGCAATGACAGCAAATCTGGTGAGCACCATCGCTACATCTTTATATACGGTCTATGATCTCTACATCTTTATATACATCTGCATATACGGTCTATGATCTCTACATCTTTATATACGGTCTATCATCTCTACATCTTTATATACATCTGCATATACGGTCTATGATCTCTACATCTTTATATACGGTCTATCATCTCTACATCTTTATATACATCTGCATATACGGTCTATGATCTCTACATCTTTATATACGGTCTATGATCTCTACATCTTTATATACATCTGCATATACGGTCTATGATCTCTACATCTTTATATACGGTCTATGATCTCTACATCTTTATATACGGTCTATGATCTCTACATCTTTATATGCGGCTTATGATCGCTACGCAGTAAGTTACTTCAGCTAGGGACAACAACGCTAATTAGTGAGCTTAGCTTACATTGCAACATGTTTACGTTACAGGTGTATCAACATGCAGCGGCTGTGCAAAAAGGAAACTAGATGAATGAGGACATAAACATCAACATAAATATTCCCAAAGAAGCCATTTACCTCGTCTCACTTCAGCGTCAACAGAAATGTTCAGTTTAATGTGAATTAGAGCAGCCGATAGCCCGCTAGCTCACTACAACGCGTCAGCTGGACGGATGAAACCCAAACTAACTTCTATCAGGATGGACAAATGTGTATTTCTATTATTTGATGAATTAGTCTGTTGTGTTGACTGTAACTGAAGTGAAAGTACTGTATACAGTCATAGCAGTATATGTGTCCCTATCTCTTCCCCTCCCACATTTATCCTATATCCATTCCTTCATCCATTTGCCAGGCAGTAACACCGCAGGCACCTCAACCTTACACCTCACACAGAAAAACCAGATTAGCATATTACAACAACAAAAATGTCTCTCAACAAAGCAGTTAGTGACCCGCACAACCTCAGCCACTGAAAAGACAACACAACTTTAATTTTCTAACACTTTCCTCTCGGGGTCCGGAACCAGAGAGCAGCGGCGGTTCAGCGAGCCTGCAGCACAAAAACCACCACCACACTGCCAAACATATGAATCATAAAAGTGAGCCTACACATGGTGTGCCAGGACACAACCCAAACCTGGAGATTCAGAGTTTCATTTGGAACAGTTCAATATTGATTAGATAATACCGACGGCGAGCGCTTTCAGTAAAAAAGGCCTGGTAGTGGTTGAGGGCGAAGCGGCGGGCGGGAGGGGAAGCGTTGATGTGGGTGGCCACAGAATAATAATGGCTGTTGCATAACCGTCACTGAGTGTAGACTGGATGTTTTTTTTTAAACAGGAGAGTCAAAGTGATGTAATGTCTGTGTCTGAGCAGAGGGGTCATATCAAAGAGCCGCCACTAGGAGGAGAGAGTGGGCCTGAACTGACAGAATGTGAGGATGAGGAGGATGGTGGACCGGATGTAGACTGATGAGGCCAGATGTGTGAACACTACAATCGAGTTACATCTTTATCAGTAATTAAGTCCCAATGTTAAATGGGTTATGCTCTTGAAACAAGTGAAACAATCTGCCATAACCATTTTGATTTAAGCTAATGGAGAATGGACCGAGAATGGGGAAATCTTTAGGACTTTATTATAAACAAAACTGACTTGATTTGACTTTTTGCATTGAAGAAAATGCTTTAATTTGCACTTTTTGGAAACATACTATACTATTTCCCCCCAGAAATATTGTATTTTATATTCCAGTTCATTGTCAGTATCTCATGGCTGTAGTTACTGGTTACTGTCCGCATTCAGCTTTTACAGTCTGCATCTAATAAACTCATAACATATGACTGAAATCTTTTATCCTCAAAGTGTTCACTTTTCAGGAACTCTGAGTCTTTCAGCTCCATGACATGATGACTGTAGACACTGTCTAGAGGATTAGAGATCAATTTGTGAAAGATCATGTAATCCTTCAACCCGTTCTCAATCCGAACTCATATAATACGGATGTTTGGACAGTGGCTGTCAGCGTCTGAAGCGACGCAAAAATCCCCCCTTCAGCGTGTGTTTGTAGAACGTACCGGGGAGAGCAGCAGCTACTCTGGGTTTAGTGAATAGGGAGGTTGGTTGGGGGGGGGGGGGGTGGATGCTTCAAACAACACAGGGCTTTCACCCAGGAGTCCGCGTGTCACGTTTCCTGAACCCAACCGTTCGTTCTTCTTTTACTAAACCCAACCGTCCCGTTAATCAATAACGCCAAAGGCACCTGACCAAACGTCTGTATTTTACGCAAAGGGAGTGAGAATGTGTTGAATCCTTCAACTAATCTGGAATAATACAAAATATATGGGGGGCTTTCATTGTTCTGACCCCCTTTTGATGTGTTGTATGTATTACATAACTGAGCAATAGGAACTTATTTTATTGTCAGTACTTTTACTTTGGATACTGCTAATAGGTCAGAAGTAAGTTTTTGAATACTTTTTCTTTTTTTTTGCACATCATAGTGGGAGACGTTTTGAGCATCAACGACTTCATTTCCTGTATTTGGATACAGTTTTATGCACCAATTTACAGTGGAAATACCTTTATTTAGCCTATGTGAAGAAGAAAAACACTGATGACAATTTAGAATATATCAATTGTCATCAGTGTTTTTCTTCTTCACATAGGCTAAATAAAGGTATTAAAATAAAATATATCAAACATATAATGGAAAGTATGTTGTTGTGTGTCATTAGGCATTTTACGTGGGTATATGGAAATCCTGGAGCTTTCTTAGTGGGTATACTGCATATACCTGCGTATTACGTAGACTAAACTGCTTCCAACATGTGAATACAAGCACTAGAAGATGTAGAAATCACCTCTTGGGAGCTCCCTTGGGCCCGGTGAGTGACAAGGTTATTTACGAGCTTCAAAGTCAATGTGGTGTCTTTGTGCGGGAGCTGCCCTGGGTGCCAGGGGCTGACACACGGATATGCGATCAACTCAACATGAGTGATTTTCCCTCATCACACACCGAGACTCCACCTGCACCCGCTGATAAATCACTTCATAGATGTGAGAAATATATTTGGCTCGGAGGAGAAATAATGGTCAGAAAAATGAGCCAACTCTCTTTTTGAATTTTTTTGTTTCTTTGGCTGCTCAGTTTGTTTAAACTTGACTCCAAAAAATATATTGCAATGTGTAAAGAGCAGGTGCAGCATAGTGCTTGGCAGCATGTTGTGAAATTCATAGCAAGAGAGACAGTGTTTTTCTTATTTCTTTTCTAATACAAGCACTTAGCTCCACCACGTTTCCCTCTGGGAATCATTCATTTGACCCTGACTAATTAGTTTGTTATTGCACCTTAAATGTTGAAATAGTACAACATTCCAGACTGATCTCATGAAGTGGCATATGTATGACACAGCAATTCTTTCACCCAGGAGACCGGGGATCGGGTCCCGCGTGTCACGTTTCCTAAACCCAACCGTAGCTTTCTTCTTTTCCTAAACCCAACCCGTTGTATAAGGCGCTCAAAATGGTACAAATAGCACGCCACTTGGCTTCAGAAAGTGGGCATGTTGCATGGCATGTTTACGCAAAGTCATGATGTCATGTTGAACATTGCTACTGCACAAAGGCTACGTTCACACCGCAAGTCTTAATGCTCAGTTCAGATTTTTTGCTCAGATCTGATTTTTTGTTTGGCTGGTCACATGACCTTTTAAAATGTGGCCTATATCAGACTCTAGTGTGAAATTTTCGCGGTTTCCAACTGACCCGTCTGCACAAAAGAACAATAACAATGACATCAGACACAGCACGCTGCTTCAATAAAGTTAGGGAGGTTATGGAGGAAGGAAGCATTTTCACTTTGATTTCAAAGTGTTTGTGTAATGGTGGCCGTAACATTAATGAGCAGGTGCTGAGGAGAAGAATGAAGAGAAAAGAGAGCCAAAATGGCTATTTTGGCCTTTTGCAAGGTTATGGCTGCATATTCACTCCAGAGGTCTGTGTGGATGCAGAGACGAAGCCTCCCTCTCCCTCCATTGACTTGCTCCATCACTGTTCTCCATGTTGTAGGTCTAGTCAAGACTTTAATGTAGCTGTCTGTGTCTCGGGCTAACTCCCGCCGGCGCATAATTGTGACAAATGTCGATGTAGATGACATAAAAGTTGCATCAAATCCACCTTGGTTGTTCACACTGCGGTCACATTGAAAAAAATCAGACCTGGGTCTGATTCAGGACCACATATGGAAGTCGTCTAGACTGGGTAAACCAGCCCAATCTGCTGGTGATTTGATGTCTCCCTGCAGCTCAGGCTGGAAACCTGTATGTTTATCTCTCCTGCTTCCATTCACAATTTTGCAGGGACCAATCACAAACTGGCTTATCCACCTGCCGCGCTATTGGCAGGTTTAACACGATGACGAAGAGAAGCGACTAAGCAGCTTTTTGTTTACATTCAACATGGCGGCCACGGAAGCGCAGCAACCCGTTGATGCCGCTGTCGCTGCTACGTCACCCGGATCGCTGGTCTGATTGGTTGAAAGACTATCCAATTGCGTACAGAGTCATTTGAACTATACCCGTTGGTCCCGCCTCTTGTGCAGAGAAAATACAGAGCAGACTCCCCAGACTAATGTTCAGTCTTAAAAGATTGAGCTTGATAGCCAGACTAGAAGTGGTCTAAATCTGATTTTAAAAAGATTTGGTCCCCTTTTGCCTGCAGTCTGAACGTAGAACGTGAGTTAGGTGCTCTTTGTGTTTTTCTTTGACACACTGACCTCAAGGCCCAATAAACCCAACTGAAAACCCACAGTAATATAAAAAAAATTAAATAATGCATGGCTGGGAATGTCAAACATGTTAATTTAAAGGTTTGAAAAACAACACTTTGACGGCTGGTGAGAGAGGACAGAAGCATTGAGGCCTGGCTGGATGGATGGAGAAACGCTCTATAGAAAAATGACATGGAGTTTGTTAGAATATATAGGACTAGGTGATGTGGCCAAAATCTTCTATCCTGTTGTATTACAATATGAATACTGTATAATGTGCAAGGATCAGAACGTAAAGCGTCGTCAAAATAATTATTTATATATATATATTTGAATATTGTTGTAATGCAGTTCACCGCTGGTTTTCCAATTTGCGATAACGATATAGAAAAATGTATATTTTACATTATTACGTCGTCATATTGCCCAGCCCTACAAGGAGAGAAAATATCTTTTAAATGTTTTCTTTGTTTTTGTTTCTCATTTCAGATTATATTTTTATGCATACTTTCAAAAGGTAACAGTACTTAGAAAAGATAAAAGGTAGAATTTGTACAAAAGGTAGAGTTGTTTCTATTTTCTGTATTTGTCGTGATTCTTGTGCTGCTTATTTTACTTAATTTGAATGTTTCAGTTAGTCTGTTGTGTCTTGTTTTTGAGGAGGCGGACCCCACAGAATGCCAAAAAACACTTCAAATAAATGTGCAACTATAAATCCATCAACCTGAAATGAAAAACCACTTTTCTGACTCCATGAAAACATTGTACGTTTGTATCTCTGCCAGCTGCTTTAGCATGGGACCTGCTCCATTAATGATGTCGCCATATTTTAGAACAGCGTTGTTACAGTAGCAGTCACTTCCTATAGCAGAGCACAATACCTCCTGGAGGGGAACCCGGTAATATATCTTCCTGCTGGGCCTTTAGTCTGAGTTACAGCAGGAAAAAACAAAAGGTTAATCCCATTGGGAGACTCCGCTCTGCCTCTGACCACCCAGCTTGTCCCTGTCACTCCCTCAGTGTTTAAATTCAAGTGGCTTTATTGGCATGAATGTTGGATGAACTGGGGGGGGGGGGGGGGTCGGCACCTAAAAAACAATACAGATGTCTTTCTGTCCTTTTCCTGCCCATGTTTGGTTCTCTTCTTGCCTTTTCTCGCTGCCCCACTTTTCGTCACCCTCAATTTACATCCGTCACAACGACATGCTTTGCAATCACCATACGTCGAATCAAAATGTAAATGTATTATAAACCGGGCTGCTAGAAATGCGTTCACTCATCTGAGAATCACGTATCAGAGTGTCCTCTTGTTGATGACCAAAATCGTTTATCCCCGACGCCCCCCTTCTCTTCATTTCCCAGCGTGCTTAAATGCCGGCAGGCGCATTACTTTGAGATTCAAGAGGTTATCTCACAGTGGTGATGGGGATTGCAACAGCCTAAAGGATCGCCACAGGTTACAGCTTTTTTTCTTTTTTCAAGCGCCATGTATGGCTGAGCTTTAATGAGCACAACTCTTTTTCTCCCACCGTCAACCCGTTCGGTAAAATACGTTTGGACCGTGGCTGTCAGCGTCTGAAGCGATGCAAAAAACGCCCTTCAGCGTGTTTGTAGAACGTACCGGGGAGAGCAGCAGCTACTCTGGATTTAGCGAGTAGTATGTAAGGCAGAAATTTTGCGTAGGGAGGTTGGTTGGGATGGTGGACGGGTCACACACAGGACTTTCACCCAGGAGACCGGGGATCGTGTGCCGCGTGTCACGTTTCCTAAAGAGTCACTTTCTTCTTTAACCGTCCCGTTATTCCCGCGTGTCACGGAAACGTAAGCCCACCTACGACCTTTTCCTTAACATAACAGCATCAAAAGGGACGCCAATAGTCCCGACCAAGCATGTTTAGATAAAGCGTGTCATATGACGCTAAAGGAGACTTTTAGCGTCAATAACAACAACAAAGGCACCTGACCAAGTGTCCGTATTTTATGAGATGGGAGTGAGAATCTGTTGCCTCCTTCTGAAAAGCAACACCTCTCCACCATGGAAAGTAGGTTGCCAGCATGTCTTTGTAAAGCTTCTAACTGTGTATCTGTGTGTTTTTACAGGGTGGTGGGCTCCGCTGTGACCTTCAAAGTGAGCCCCAACACTCACAACGTCAGCACCACAGATGTGGCCAACGTGGCTGGTAGGCTCTGCTTGAGTAATGTTGCCTTTATACTGACAGAGAGAAAAAAAAAAACAGGCCATTATCAATGGCTTGCTGCTGCACCTGAGGCACCTGAGGCCCCAGATGACCATTTTTCAAAATGTATGACACCTCTGTCAAATGTCTGGGTTTTTCTCCCAATGTTTATTATGGCAGTACCCACACTGGCACTATATAGGGTTTACTATTGCATTGTATTAAAGCTGCAGTAGGTAAGCCTTATAAAACTACCTTTCTGTCATATCTGTTGAAACTGAGCCTATGTTCCAGTAGAACTACATGAAGCAGGTCATTTAAAATAAATCCAGCTCCTCTGGCTCCACCTACAGCCTGGAGTTAGATTTGCAAAAATGCACCGCTCCCTGTTCAGATGCACCAATCAGGGCCGTCAATGTCAATCACTGCTCATGCACACACATTCATTCTCCCTTGTGGGGGGAGGGGCTTAGGAGACCGTTTTGGGATTCCGCGGAAAAGGGGGAGGGACTAAGAAGTTGTTAATGTTCAAAGCTCTGGATCTTCACAATCCTACCCACGGCACCTTTAAGTTTAATTGAGTTTAAGTGTTTGGTATTGGCCCATTTTAAAAGGATGCCGGCAGGATTTGTCTTTGTGTCACTAATCTCCAAGCGGCCATGTTCCATTGGAGAGTTGGATGTGTGTCTAAAACCACATGCTAGAAAAAAATAAAAGACACCAGATTTTTTCTTTGTGTTTTGGAAATTATTTGGTTCATTAGTGCCTTTTGCAAATATGAAAAGTCTGATAAGGTTGAGTTTTCCTCAGAAGGACACATGATGTTGCCCTCAGTCTTGTTTCGCCAATCATTATCAGTTGTACCTCAAATAATCTAGTTCAGTTAGCTGAATCTGATTTATAGGCCAGGGCTCACTTACAACTTTGGCTGACTGTTCTCACACACATATCTCTTATGTGGAGGAATAATACATCAATTACTACCTCTGAATACTTAAGGTTCAATAATTGAGTAGTATGGATCTAACAAGTGAGAGGCACTGTCAACATGATGCAGTTAAAATCATAGATCATGCTCAGTATTTATCCGGAGTTAGATTGGGGTGGGAACGTTACTTCATTTAGCTTTGGTTAAACCAGATAATCTCATTTGACTTAAGGTTTCCTACTAATAACAACCCAGTCTCACGGCATATTTAAAGAAACATTAAAAGAAATACATGTCTTTCAACATTGTGTGTGTGTGTGTGTGTGTGTGTGTGTGTGTGTGTGTGTGTGTGTGTGTGTGTGTGTGTGTGTGTGTGTGTGTGTGTGTGTGTGTGTGTGTGTGTGTACCGGGCTACAGTGTGACTCAGTAATGAGGCAAGGGTGTTGATGAAGAGGGGAAATAAAGAGGAGGAATGTTTGCCATTAGCCAAGCTGTCAGTCCAGAGAGAGAGTTTCCTGATATTCCCTCCGCCACACACACACACACACACACACACACACACACACACACACACACACACACACACACACACACACACACACACACACACACACAAGATGCTATCCCTGCCTTGATAATTGCAATTCACCCCCCCACCCATATGGAGAAACACACTGTGCTGATTGTGCAACGGCGTCTCTCCTGTTTTTAAGTGCTATTGTTGGCGTTCTCATTTCCCGCCCGCCGCTCCCGCTGGCTCTGCAGGGTCACGGATGAGCCTTGATTGTTATTAATGCAAACATTTGACAGAACGTGCTCAAAATGAAATATGGCATCCTCTCAGCTAAAGTGCAATAATGTGGGCGGGCCATATTTGAAGTGTCGTTTGTCATATTCAGCAAGAATATCTATCCATCCCAAAACGTACATTATCCCCCCCCTGGCCAGGGTTTTAAGTGCATTTCTGAAACATTAAGCTTTACACAGCCATTGTATTTACGTCATTTTGTCATCATTCATAGCCGCTCAACAGCTGATGGTAAAGATCGGACGTCCGTCTCTTCTGTCACAAACTTGTCTGTTTTGCTAGAACACTTTTGCCAGCTGTGTTAAAAAACAAACACGTGTGGCCGGTTAGCTCAGTTGGTAGAGCAGGTGCACATATACTGTCAAGGATTCTTTGCTGTGGGGATCAGTGTGGTATTTCCGATCGGTGGCCTTGCTTCTTCTTCCTCTCCGCCCTCCTCGCTTGCCGCGGCCAACAACAATCACACGGGCGCCCGCTGGTCTGGTGGATGTCCTCCGGAGGACTGGTGATGCCTTTGCAGCAAAAACATTTTATTTTCCCCTCTGAGCGCTGTAGTGGTTATGAGCATATTAGTGACTATGTAACTACATGGAAACAGGCAGAATTATGTCAGTGCCTTGTTCAGTAAAATAGTGTTACAGACGGTTCGCTGCAGTCTTGTGCTGAAGTCCCGTGGGAATTCAGTTGTAGCAAGAAAAAGATAAATAACAGTGTGTAGGTCGGAGGAGCGCTCAATTACCAATTTTTGAGGGGAAATAAACAAAACAAAAATGCCCAATTAATGCGGCCAGACCTAATGTTGCATTTTAAGAAGCCATGATACCACTTCTGTCACGCGCTCCCGCCCATTGTGAGCAACTTCGGGACCATTGTCAAACATGGGGGGTGGATGTCAAGATGGTGGGCAGCGAGGTGGTGACCTTCATTGTCCGGCTGAGGGTGGGTGCGGTACCCAGAGGCTGCTTCCAGCGGTGTGTCACGGCCGTGAGAACGGGACCCCGTGAATAGGCCAGGGGTCAGGGTCAGGACAGCGGGCAGCTCAATTAGCACTTAAAGCAGGAGGAGAGCAGCTGAGAGCCCCATCCCTACACCGTCTGTTCATTTAACTTCTAGTTTTTTTATCCCACCAGCACTTGTTTTTGCGTACATGCTAATCATGTCTCTCAGTGTGAAGAATGTTACTCACACATGCCCAAAAGCTGTCCACTCTAGGGACGATGGACGGTTCTGGACAGTTTGCTGCTGGTCAGTGTCAGGCTCCTCCGTCTTTCCTACCGTCACAGTGTTTTCTCCAGTTAAACTAACTGTCTTTGTTGTCGGCGGACAATAGCTAGTTGCTCAGTCAGTCGATTTTGCATCTGACGTTTGATTTGTGTGTTGACATTTTCTGGTGGAGAGGTCAATATCAAGTTAAAAAGTAATTTTCCCCCTGGAGAGAGTAAAGCAGTGAATGGCAAATTTACATGCTAATTAATGGAATATGCCTTAAAAAAGTGGCGGAAAGTGCTTATCATTCCTATCTAGTTCACACATCAATCAAAAATGCGTTTTTGTTAGTGCTTTGTTTATTATTAAGGGTGGATGTTTGAATGTGCACAAAGAGATATATAACACAATAAAGGAAAGGGGAAAAGAACTTTAAACCTTTTTTAGCCACCGTACAAAGCAGCTAGTAATAATTGCTGCACACGTGAAGGCCAGTAAAGAACATGCAAACTGTACTTATACTTTTCCCTTATACTTTAATCCAAAATAACATGATCAGCCTCAAACGACTGCTGCAGTCAGACATGCTGCAAGATCTTTGGCTATCTGGGCCTTTTAGAGTTGCTTTTAGGATTTATATGATCTTCATATCCTCATTTGGAGTCATGACCGAAAGAACGAGATCCAGGGTACAAGCGGCCGAAATGGGTTTCCTCAGGAGGGTGGCTGGCGTCTCCCTTAGAGATAGGGTGAGAAGCTCAGTCATCCGTGAGGAGCTCGGAGTAGAGCCGCTGCTCCTTCACGTCGAAAGGAGCCAGTTGAGGTGGTTCGGGCATCTGGTAAGGATGCCCCCTGGGCGCCTCCCTAGGGAGGTGGTCCAGGCACGTCCAGCTGGGAGGAGACCTCGGGGAAGACCCAGGACTAGGTGGAGGGATTACATCTCCAACCTGGCCTGGGAACGCCTCGGGATCCCCCAGTCAGAGCTGGTTAATGTGGCTCGGGAAAGGGAAGTTTGGGGTCCCCTGCTGGAGCTGCTCCCCCCGCAACCCGATACCGGATAAGCGGACGAAGATGGATATCCTCATTTGGTGTTTGCTCTTGACTTTGTTAGTGACTTATTAACCATATATCAGCTTAAATACAGCCTGAGTAGGTCCTCGTTAGTGATTTCCAGTGATTCCCACTTTTGTGACCTAGCAGGAGGTGAACCTGTCCAATTAGGATTATTTTAGATCTCCTATGAGTTATTTAGATGATCTATTCAAATTATGTTAAAATCCAAGTCCATTATTGCTGTTGATGTTCTTGTGTACTCATACAGGGCTGCCAACTCTCACGCATTGACCGTGAGACTCGTGCAAATGGCACTTTTCACACACTCTCACGCCACACATCCATTTTGTCATGCAATAGAATAACAGATAACCAGTAACATAGCTCAAACACAGCGTTCATCGTTTGACTGGTCATGACTGTTTTCCAAGATGGCGCCCACATGTAAATATGAACGCTACTGTCTTTCTAAATTATATTTTTAATAAACTGTCTGTACACTTACAAAGTTGTCAATGCTTGTGTTTACATGTAGGGACCCTCATTATGCTACCGTGGAAGTGTGGTGCTATTTTGAGTCTTGTTGGTGGTGTAGAAATAGAGATTTCTTTTTACTTTACCAGTGCCCCGACTACTAGCGTTACAAGCTAATTAGCGGTCTGCGCTAAAACTGGTCACAAAACATATCCCAGAGAACGGTCGACTCGGCACACATATGTTATTAACCCCTAGGTTGATTTTGCACTGGAATTGTCTAGGGCTGCCCCCTCTTAGTCGATTAGTCGACTAATCGGTCGTTTTGGTCTTAGTCGACTAACCCCCAATTTACACCGGTTGCGTAACGGCTGCAGAGTGGCTCCGGAACGTCGGCGGAGTCAATCGGTTTCCATTAAAGTCTGTGTGTATTTTCACTGACTGCAGAACGGCTGCGTCCCGACTCCGGCACAGCTGCAGCTGTCCACAGCCCTCCAAAGCAGATACGCACAGCTTCTATTTTTGCGGAGAGCTCCGCAGCAATTCAGCACACAGCAGATAGGGCTGGACAGGAAGTCGAGCACAGAAACAAAATAAAACATCCGGTTAGTTTTCAAAATAAAATACACTGTGCTCAGGGCGGATCATATTTCCCTTCACTACACCTTGAAAACACAGCACAGTTATTTCCCCTTGACTCCTCTGGATGGAAAGAAACTGTTGTTGGTTTTGTGGTTCTATTGACGGACGGCGGACCACGGAGCAGACATGCAGCGGAGCCGTTCCGCAAGCGGTGTAAATCCCCGGTAAGATTTCTTTAGTCGATAAGTAATTTTTTTATGCTTATTCATGCTTAATTCCTCATTTCCAAGCAACTTATGAGAACATTTCTGGTGAACACAAGATTTAAAGTGGTGCTTTTGCAGTTTCGGAGAAACTCAGTTTTACAGATGGTTAATTAACTACATTTATATTACGCTTTTCTAGTCTTAACCACCTGTCAAAGAGCACAGCTCTGTCGATTAAATCAACTAATCGATTAGTCTACAAAATCATATAAGTGTTAGTCGACTAAGAATTTCTTTAGTCGAGGACGGCCCTAGAATTGTCCTTTAATAACTGATGACGTTGCAGCACGAAAAGAGGTTTGATGACATTTTCAATGGAGTTATGTTCATACTGTACAGTAGAGTAAAATTGTCATTTCATAACAACAAACCTGCGTCTCCAGTGACCCCACTGGTCAGTGCCTCATGCTTTTGATGCAAAAAGGTAACACGATTACAAATAACTAAAAGTTCTTAAGTGGTTACTTTCTGGCAACTGATATCTTTCTGTCACTAAGCTTCAAATCCGATCCTGATGACTGGGCGGAGGAAGGCTTACGTTTGCTTTCACAAAGGCATCAGTTACGTCTGGGCCTTTCCTTCCCTTGACTTTTTGTCTCATCGTTTTCTTCCGTCTGAGTGTATTAGCATAGATCTCGTATGCTGACAGGACTGACCTTCACTGCAGCTAAACACTTGTCAAAATGCCAAATGTAATTACTGAGCTCTTTAGGTCAAACTAATGTGTTTCATCTACCTCACTTCGCCCTGTTATTGATGTTCAGGCCCTCGGACCTCAGACAGCAGTCGAGTCCCCTTTCTTCCCCTCTCGCAGCACCGGCTCCCTGCATGTGTTTGCGTGTCATAGCGAGTGAGGAAACGTATGCGTAATTATGCCTAAGTAATGTGGCCGAATTGTCATCTATGTGGACTAGTTTGCACGTTGCTACGCTGGTAGATGTCTTTGTGTGACTTTGTCAGCGTATAATCTTTCCGATCCTGTGATTATAGATCATTTCAAGTTATCTGGCAGAGCTGCAGAGTGCTTCACTAACACTGCCTTTCAAAGGTTGTCATCATCGTCATCATCCTCATCTCCATTACCATTCCTCTGTAAGTTACACGCCTGTAAATTGTCAACTCTAATACGCTGTCTCTCAAGGGAGCTCATTTACTTGTCTTGTATTTACATCGGCTGTTGACTATATCAACACATACTTCAACTGCAATCTTTGTTGAATCTTAAAGGACAATTCCGGTGCAAAATGAACCTAGGGGTTAATAACACATGTGTACTGAGTCGACCGTTCTCTGGGATATGTTTTCATGCTAATTGAATGTGTCTCTAGCTTTAAACAAGCTACCGCAAACCGGTGGTTAGCTGCTAACGCTAGTTTTCGGGGCAGAGGGTAAATCTCTATTTCTACACCACTAACGAGGCTCAAAATAGCACCACACTTCCACGGTAGCATAATGAGGGTCCCTACATGTAAACACAAGCATTGAGAACTTTCTAAGTGTACAGACAGTTTATTAAAAAGATAGATTATAAATACAGTAGCGTTCATGTTTACATGCGGGCGCCATCTTGGAAAACAGTCATGAGCAGTCGAATCACGAAGTGACTGTTGAAGTGTGGTGCTATTTTGAGCCTTCTTAGTGGTATAAAATAGCTATTTATTTTTACTCTACCAGTGCCCCGAAGGCTAGCGTTAGCAGCTAATCACCGGTTTACGGTAGCTTGTTTCAAGCTAGAGACACATTTGATTAGCATGAAAACATATCCCAGAGAACGGTCGACTCGGTACACATGTGTTATTAACCCCTAGGTTCATTTTGCGCCAGAATTGTCCTTTAACTTCTTATTTAGCTGTTGAGTAAATAAAATGACTCTCAAACCTTTGAATTGTAGTTCCCCACATTATTATTTTCAAGAAATCATTCTTTTCTTATTGCGCTTATTGCTTATTTTTCTCATTCGGCGTTGTGTTCAGTTGAAGAGAAACGGAAAATTGTATTGTCGTATTTGACAACCTATCCATACACGCTGTCATTAGTAACCCCACTGACTGATTTTTCTGTCATCACTGTCACTGCGTGGAACTCCGTTAATTGTTCCCATTGATTGCCGGAGTGATTGCATTGGAAACAGCTCTCACATTGGGATCCATCCAGCGGTATCTCTGTGCCCTTCAGGAGCAGGCAAATCTATTTGAGTTCACTTGAAGTTACCTGTTAATCAGTTTTCATTGCATGCCAAAGGCGAATCCATTTGATCAGTTTCTCTTAACTGTTGCTAAAGAAAAGAATCAAAATAGGGAGAGTCGAGAGGTGTGCTGGGGTTTTGTGATGCAATTTGCTGTGACACCTCGCCACGTTTTTATCTCCTCGCCTGTCGTCACAGGCAGCACTGGAGGCGTTTTGTGAACTGCAAGATGCCTCATCCAAGCTTTAAAAAGCCGGCACAACTCCCCGCCGATCCAAAGTCACCTGTGGTTATTTTGGTCTGACTTCAGAGGGAGCGTGGAGCTGTGTGCTGTCCTCTGGAGCTTTGAAAGCATCTGTGAGTCCTGCCGTTGAGCAAAGGGGAGGGATATGAGGGGATGGATATGAGGGGAGGGATATGAGGGGGAGACACAGGTGTTGTGCCTAGCTCGAGTTTGCACAGCGGTGCAACGTGATCCCTGAGCCAACCGTGCAGCCGCCCTGCCAGCCACTAAGCCAAGCAGCCAAGCAGCCGGCCTGATTTCCCTGGCCTGCTGGCACTGCCAACCCCTCTCTCCCATTCCCACAGCTGGCAGGATCTCTGCGTGTTGGCCTCAGCTCCTGACGTTTGCTGTGGGGTTGGCAGACCTCTCCCAGATGGCCACCTTGTAGTAAAGCTGGCTTCATGCTTGCTTCACTTTTACATCATTCCCCCGGCTACTGAGCTGTAGTGGAAGGAGAAGGTTTTTCGTTGGTTGTGCTGCGACATGTCTGCTGTGAGAACAGACTGCTGTACGTTAGAGCTCGAAGTGCTAACCTCTGCTGTAGCTCTCACACTTTTCAGTCATTTTTCGTTTGTGCCATTTGTGTGGCTGCTTTTCAGGAAACCAGTGACAGTTGACAGTTTTTGGACTGGAAACAGATGGGGAAAAAAAGATCTGGTCTAACTATCTTGAAACAACCTGCACATACGCACCTGCACATACATACACGTTACTACCAACACTGCTTTTTCATTTGAATAGGCCCATAATAGTCCTATCTTTTACGTTCATAATGACAGGACAGTGTCAAGGTGACTTTTGGATTCATATTTTATTGATAATCTAATTTAAATCCTACTGCATTACCTATAATTTATTTCCCACTAACTGTAATCCCAGTTGAACAGAAGAAAATCAGACCTTGGCCCCCCAAAAAGTTGATAGCCCTGAGATTGAATAATTTAATATACATTTTTTTAAACTGCAGTGGATGGGAGTAAAATCATCTCACAATCTTTGTAATATCCTTAGATTTAATGACCATGTCTGTCTGATGACTGCTCCTAATTATCACATTATCATCCTACTGCTTTTCACTTTCCTTGCTGGCACATAATATGCCATATAGTAGCTGTAATACCATGAAAGTACAGTTATTGAAATATTAAAAGTTGCGTGGCACCAGAGAAGGTTTTCTCTTGGTGTTGACAGGTAAGGTATCTTTGCTCTGAGCTCTTGTCACTTCCCATTCTTATCTTTTTTACCACTACAGCATCTCTAACATTTTTATCTTTTGAAAGAAATTCATATCATATTTTGCTGAATACTACTTGATAATGAGTATGAAATGAGTGAAAATTAGATATATTCAATGGAAAAGAAATACTGTTTATAAAAATAATTTGAAGGAATAAAACAAATATACTTTGTCTGTCCTTGAACAGCTGAAATGTTTCTAATCTACAAAATGAAGGCACACAGTGAAAACAGTTGCTATAAGGGGTGCAGTTGTCTATTCTACCAATTATTCCACTGATTATTCCAGCACTCGTATTAGAAATACCTTTGTTTATAGTAGATAGCAATAGTAGGCTAAATATACAAAAGAGAGGTTTCCTTTTCAGAAAAAAACAACAACACTTTTATTGCTTTAATTACATACAATAACAGTGGTATGCACAGGGCTTAATTTGAGCCGGAACACGTTGGAACATGTTCCGGCACCTCACGCTTCATTCAACCAAATTTTAGGAACGCGCCACTTTACATTCTCAGTAACGATAACGGCGTTGCAACGATGGGAAAAGTAATTAGATTACTCCGTTACTGAAAAAACTGAGTTAGTAACGCCGTTATACTTAAACGCCGTTACTCCCAACACTGCTGATCAGTCTCCCCCGACTTGGTCAAAAAAGTGCCTCGGAACACACCGAAGCGACTCCAACTTGAGCATATGTTCTGCGCGTGCACGAGATGTAATACGTCTCCATTACAGCAAGCGCCACTAATCTGTATTGTCGCCCACAAAATTAAAACTGGCAGCTGATTGGACAAACACATGACGTGGGTCTGGCTGCTCCCTGATTTCATAATGGCGGCTCGTTCAGAATACGATCTCATATTTTACGAAAATAGTTCACCGAAACGTGTTTCTGAAAACATTTTAAGCGAGAAATAGGCCATGCAGTTACTGAATCTGTCTTCATTTCAGATCGACAAAGGTCAGTTTAAAAGATTTTCGTCAGATTTTGAGGCGTTAGTCTCACTCATCCCGCTTGTCATTTCCAGGTTAGCACTCCACCAATCAGATTGGTCATTGAGTCCGACTGCCCGCCCTCCAACCCAGCAAGTCCCCTCTGACTGACGATGGCACAAAACACACCAAACCGACTCGAGTCACTGACCTCGCCAGACTGTCCGACAGACGATAATCGGGTTGGTGTGTTGATAGTCAGTGTTACAAGGACTGTGATTGGTCAACTGGTCCTGTGTGTTGATAGTCAGTGTTACAAGGACTGTGATTGGTCAACTGGTCCTGTGTGTTGATAGTCTGTGTTTCAAGGACTGTGATTGGTCAGCTGGTCCTGTGTGTTGATAGTCGGTGTTTCCAGCAGCCTACTGTGGGGAGTAGCAACATGCTAGTTCACTGACATCAGTTTTGCAAATAAACTCAGACATATTTTGGTTACAATGACGCGGTTATCCGTTTGTAGAGTGTCTAACTAGTTTGATTTTTACAACAGACAAACTGTACAGTTTTCTTTTTTTTGCAGCTTGAAAACATCACAACCTTTCTGTGGTTTTCTCAGCTGGTCTCTTCTCTTAGCCCCTCTCTATTTTCGCTCTCTCAGGATGCCTCTGAGAAAGGTTGATGGGTCAGTGCAGCAAACTAGCAGCAGTACATCAAGTGTGTAGAAATATTTTCCTAAAGATGAAGCCTGTAGCACTGTCACTTGCAAAATATGCAACCGATGTACAAGTGCTTTTCCACACCCATCTGAAAAGGCACCCGCTAACACTAGCTGATGAAGCTAAATCCTCATGGCAGCAGTCAATTAGCGACTTCACCCAAATGCCCTGCTGTGACAGAGAAAAGACGGCAGCAAATCACCAATTTGCTGGTGAATTTCATTGTCAAAGATATTCGACCTGAAGCTGCAGTACATGGAGAGGGCTTCAGAGAAATCCTTCATTTTTTTGAGCCTGGCCATGACGCGCTATGGAACACTATTACTACCAGTACAGCCTGCATTAAAAGACACCATTGTTATGGGACTGAGTGTGTAACTGCTCTAGTGGAAGCGCAGTGTAGTGTGTAGCACTGCACCTCTGCTTCCTGGTCTCAACTCTGGGTTGTCATGTAGGACCGCTAACAAACTCGGTCAGGTTTCTAGATATAAGAGTGGCTCAATCAGTGATGGACAGGGATCAATGGCCCAAGCATTTTCAACACACCGGCTCTATTTTCAAGCCAACCTCACACAAACGTTGACATAAAAAGCAAAAATGTGCAGACAACAGTTTAACATCTTAAAGCATCTGCAGACCACTCGGTGGCAGTGCTACGACGTGATACGCTCCACTAAAGGCCCATCCAGCACAAATTCAAAGGCTCGATTTTAAAGCACAGTACATATTACAACAGCTCCAACAGAAATGGAAAGAGCAATGCACGGCCACAGTGCAAATTACGATAGTTACGTATTGTAACTCCCGATTCTATGAGTATAGGCATAGCCCTCAGATTCGATCCTGATGACTGGGCGGAGGAAGGGTTACATTTGCGTTCACAAAGGCATCAGTTACATCTGGGCCTTTCCTTCCCTCGACTTTTTGCCTCATTGTATTCTTCCGTCTGAGTGGATTAGCATAGATCTTGTATGCTGACAGGACTGACCTTCACTGCAGCTAAACACTTGTCAAAAGAGCTGTTGCTATTGGGTTTATCCCCTGTGCATGCACAGATTTCGTTTGCGTCCTTGTGCCCTGCATAGGCCTTTCTTACATCCGCAGTTACTGTATATTTCATTTGCGAGACCAGAGATCTGCTCCCAACATCAGCATTTTTCTTCAGCCAATGTTAGTGAAGCAGGTGGCCTGGATCTTAGAGGGCTATGCCTATTCTCATAGAATCTGGAGTTACAATACGTAACCATCATTTTATTTCGTATAGGCTTCGCCCTTTATGAGCTGTTGCTATTGGGTTAAGGGCGAAGCTGATGTAGTCAGTGCCACCTGTAACACCAAAATCCTCTTCCATCTCACACTGTCCAGGTTTTTGTAAGTAACAAAATTATAGTGTTTGCTTAAAAACCTGATAGGCTATCTCCATGACTGGCCTTCTTAACGTTGTGAGGCCCTGCCGCATGGATTCTGAAGGTGCTCCATAATTAAGACATTCAGGAGGATGAAGACGATGGTATACCAGATCTAATTGCTCATCACATGCCGTTAAAGCAACACCGAAGCACTTTTCCTCTTTGGTCCCCCCTACAGGTTGGAAGCGGAATTGTCCATTACCGCTGCCGTTAACCCTGTTACGAGTTGATGAACCACTCAAATGATTTTGAGTCATTATTTTAAGATACAAAAGAATCTTTGCTGTTGCTTTAAGTGCGGATAAGACCGAATGAATCATGGAGAAATATCACGCAATGAAAGCGGATGAAAAAAGTCGGAGATGCCCAAGACGCCGTTGCGCAGATGTCAGCCACTGTCATACCTCTGAGGAGCAACACCAGCAGACGCTGAATTATGGATGCACCTTGCCAACCAAGCAGGCTAGCTAGCTAGCCTGCTTGGTTGGCAAGGTGCATCTTCTTCCTAGCTCCCCACTCTCTGGCTCCAAAAAAACAAGATGGTGAAGGCCAAAATGCAAAACTCAAGGCCTCAAAACCGTTATCAACAAACCAATGGGTGATGTCGTGGTGGCTCCACTTCTTTTGTGAGTTGAACTCTACGAATAAATATTTACCATGACATCACTAATACTAAAACATTTCTGTAGCAGTAACCACTTCCCTCTCAACACAAGGCGTGTCATTTTCTTTTCAGTTTGACTGCAGCTCACATTTTCAGGACCGTCTTGTTATTACAGACCCCTGACCAAAGCCGCCTGTTGCTTGCTCTCTCAGAGGCCCGAGGAAGCCGTCTGGACCCGGCAACTCATTTTTAGCCGTCTTCAAGATGCCTGATGAGATGTAGAGGCAGACAGCTGGATTGATTGGGCCCTCTTGAGCACACAGGCCTTGATTACAAATGCACTCAAGTGCTACCTTCCCCCCCTCTCCTTGATTTCTCCTTTTCCCTTAGTCTGTCTCTCTCCTTTCAGCCTCTTTCCGTCTCCCTTTTCTCATGATTTCTTTTTCCTCACAAAGAGAGAGGGTGGATAAGGAGAGGCTTCTGAGGAGAAAATGGAAAAGAGCAGAATGACTAATGAAGATTTGCTTCGCATGGTTCTCTGCCTGCATTGAAAAGTAGAACAGGTCTGGTTTGCGATGAATTTGGAATCACGCTTCGCTGTGAGAGAATTAGATCAATATTTTAAGAACTGAGCAGCAATAGTCTCTATCACAGGATGATTTGTATTTGTTTGAATTTAGGCATGCACATCCTGTCTGCTCTGTAAATTAGACATCTTAAAAACAGCCTTCTGAGAGAGACTGATTATTCAGGCTCTGCATGTTTCCCTAGCACAAATCCTTATTCTGGGTGGAAGTATTTTAGTATGTTGGCAGTAATCTAACCCTTCTTTATAATTAGAATCAAAGCACCTTTAAAGGGTCAGTTCACCTGAATAATAACAATATCTTCTCCCTTACCTCTAATAGCATCTAGCCATGAGAATATTTTTTTCAGATGAAAACAGCGGATGTAGAATGAATTGTATGTGTGGTGCTTACAGCATTGAAAGATCACGCTGAAGAATATCTAAACAGCCATGACACCCCAGTTTCATAATCTAAAGTTTTTAAAGATAATTTTAGATAGATTTTCAAAATAATAGAAAATGCACCAAGAAGAATCTGTTACAATGATAAACTGAAGCCCCAGGGGGGCTTATAAAGCATCTCAGTCTCCCCCCTAAAACTGGGATGTGTTGTTCTTGCTTCTGACTGACAGTTGTAGACTACAGTCTTTATAAAGCACTGCATGGCTGCACACACACTTCTACTCAGTAATGCTCAGTATTTTATAGGAATACCTGTTGAATGAATAAAAGGGTTTGATATAGAGGTCCCCTTGTAGAGGATCAATCTGGTGATATCATCTCAATCAACATATACTCAACACCCACAATGAACTGATCCTAGTACACCTGACTGTGTATCCAAGCCTGATATATCTTCCTCTGTGCCATAGAGCTCCACTGTTGTCCAAAAACTGTTCAAATGTTTGACTCGGTCCCACATATTCCAACCTGCTTACGGAAATACTCACTAAAGGACAAAATCTGTATTAATCCGCTGCTGAAAATAGTCCCTAACAAATGCATTTTAAAGTTCTCCCAGACGGCGAAGTCGACAGAACCAAAGTTATTTGTAGCCACTGCAAAGTTGAATTTTCTTATCACCGGAGTACTTCCAGTCTGAAATATCACCTAAATGCAGTAAATACACACAGTTGATACCAGCAAATCATTCAACGAAATAAACAGTGGCGCAAGGCTTTGGCAGACTACGTTAGATGCAGCGTGTGGGAGAAGTAGAGATAAACAAAGGAAAGAGAAGCTAACAAATGCCATAGCGAAATTGATAGCTACAGACTGCAGGCCGATTCATGTTGTGGAGGACATCGGTCTGAAAAACATTCTGAGAATCGCAACAAATGACGGCAGGTATGAGATTCCCTCAAGATGCACCATCACAAGAAGAATACACGAGTTGTATGAAAAGGAGAGGACTGCAAAAGAAACAACTTTACAACGTGCAACCCGCTGTTGATCTCACTGGGGACTACTGTGCTCACTGGGTAACCATAATAACCACGGAGTTACAGTGCATTATATTGATGAACAGTGGGTGCTGAATTCACATGCTCTGACTGTAATGAAAACAGAGGAGAGACATTATGCTGAAACGTGCGCGGGACACTTTATTGAAGTTTCACAGTGGACAGTGGAATGTGTCCTATTAATTATAACGTAAATGTGTCCTATTAATGATAACGTGAATGTGTCCTATTAATGATAACGTGAATGCCCTGGCAGTGGCAATAAGCTTTTATTTTGTATTTGCTTTGATTACATTGTTTAGATTACGTTGAGATTTACACTAAATATGTCATTTAACTGCTACTGTATGAACAAAATGCTGATGTTACGTATTTGCAGAACAAATGTTATGACACTTTAGTTCATATGGCAGAACATTTCAAATAAAATTGCGCTATACACTACTTTTGAATTCATTATTGGATTTTGCGTATAACAATGTGATTAATCGCGATAAATCAGGGAAATCATGCGATTAATCGCGATTAATCGCGATTAAAACTTTTAATTGTTGCCGAGCCCTAATTTAAACCAATCACAATCATCTTGGGTGCAGCTAAGCCCCGGATGCAGCAACAGTGCTTTGCAATACCATAGAGATAGAAGAAAGGGGCCTGGATGTCAGGCTTTATCCCAGCACTGTACATCCTGTAAACCAGACTAGTTTTACACTGACAAGAACAAAATCATAACACAAACATGGAATACGTTTTCAGATGTTTTTTTAGCCAAACTAACCCAAATGATCAGTGTTCTTTCTTGTAAGGTATTTAATGGATAGCTATGAAATGTAGTTATTAACGTTCCCTAGAAGATGACTCCTACTCTCCTGACTTTGCATCGGCTGTGCCCAGCAGGTCAAAGTTCCTGACAGAACACCTTAAAACTGACTGACTGAACTGAATGCAACAGCAGATCTTTGGATATGCATGCTATTTTTATGACAAGAGGAAGAAAATATTTATTTTACAAATAACAGA
The DNA here is from genome assembly GCA_023631565.1 of Gymnocephalus cernua. NCBI lineage: Eukaryota > Metazoa > Chordata > Actinopteri > Perciformes > Percidae > Gymnocephalus > Gymnocephalus cernua. Next base: position 5,619,158 of record CM042436.1, read on the forward strand.
AACGGCAGATTTAAATCTAACGTAAATCTTCAATGATGTCTGTAAATATTGAAACCTCTGGTTGTCCCCAGATAACATTAGTCCTCTTTGAGTTGGACTTCATCAACCTGCAGCAGTGTGACCAAGATACATTTTTATTTTTGTTTAAACAGTGCATCTGATTCTGTAGATTTTGTATTTTTGATCAGAGATTGAAAAATATATATATATTTTTTTTATCTGCATGGGACATGGGTATGCCAGCGTTTATTACCCTGTCAGACACTTGTCAATGTAAATGTCAATGCTTGAGTTCCTGCCTTGCACAAGTGAAGTACAATACACCTTGCTTTTATACGATATCTCTCTTCTTTTTTTAGGGTGTGAACCCCCAAGTTGAAATGTCCCGCACCGTTGCGGGCTGTTTCTGTCTACTGCACCGTGTTTCATGTGGAGGAGAAGTGAGAGACAAAGGCAACTGAGAGCTTCAAAGGCTGCGGATGACATTTAGTGTTCAGTATCTTCAAAGACCAGGCCCTCTTTTGTAGTTCTTCTTTTTGTGTATAATTAATGTAGCCCTTTCTATGGAATATTCTTTTTCTTTTTACCTCCTTTTTGGAGCTGGATTAGAACAGCAGATTAAGGAAGTGCACCTTAAATTTCAATTTGCGTTTTGGAGACTTCACCGTGTGTATTGTGTGTGGTCATATGATCAAAGATTGTTTTGTAACTGGAAAGGTTTAATGCAAGAAGAAGCTGTGTGCTTTCTGCAGAGAAGAATGAATGTGTCACAAAGTGCCCCCAAAAAGTACATTAGGAAGTCCATCTCATGCTGCATGTCTGTTAATGTAGTCATATTTCATAAGATTGGGTAAAACCTATGTTATTAAAGGACCATTTCAGTGCAAAATGAACCTAGGGGTTAATAGCACATGGCTACCAAGTTGACCGTTCTGTGGGATATGTTTTCATACTAATCGAACAGTTTTAGCGCTAACCACTAATTAGCTTGTAACGCTAGTCGTCAGGGCATGGGTAAAGTAACAAGAAATCTCTATTTCTACACACTAACGAGGCTCAAAATATCACCACACTTCCACGGTAGCATAATGAGGGTCCCTACATGTAAACACAAGCATTGAGAACTTTGTAAGTGTACAGACAGTTTATTAAAAAGATAGATTATAAAGACAGTACCGTTCATGTATACAGGCAGGCGCCATCTTGGGAAAACAGTCTCGACCAGTCGATCCACGAACGCCGTGCTTGAGCTATGTTACTGGTTACTGGTTGCACGCCGTTCGTCGTTCAACTGGTCATGACTGTTTTCCCAAGATGGCGCCTGCCTGCATACATGAACGGTACTGTCTTTTTTCTCATTATGCTACCGTGGATGTGTTGGGCTATTTTGAGCCTTGTTAGTGGTATAGAAATAGAGATTTCTTTTTACTTTACCATTGCCCAGACTACTAGCGTTATAAGCTAATTAGCGGTTAGCCCTAAAACTGGTCACATTCGATTAGTATGAAAACATATCCCAGAGAACGGTCGACTCTGTACCCATGTGTTATTAACCCCTAGGTTCAATTTGCGCTGGAATTGTCCTTTAACGTAAACAGATTAAAACACTTTAACAAATACCAAATCCTAACATATACCATTTGGGACTCTGTTTTCTCTCAACGTGTTTGTGGGAACATGTTTGAGATGTTTTTTTTTTGTGATTTTGGCTGATAGGAAAAGTGGAAATCAGATTAAACACTCAGGACATGGCAGCTTTAAAGATATTAGTCCATATTTTTTATGTGTCCAAAATTTGGGATGTTCTACAGTGTTCCCATTCAGAGTAATGTTCTGATTTCACTTGACTTACAGTAAATAAAAAAGGGCTTTGCTACTCTATATCCAGATACACTGGATAAATGCATCAACGAAATTGACCTCCTGTCCCCCTCATGATAAACTATGAATATTAATCAAACATGAAATAAACCAATTCGACCTCTCAGTATTTTTGGAGGCATCTATCCGTCGTAGATGTACCTGTTTCAACACAGAGCTGAAGGATGAACGAATGGGGCGTATTCCTGTGCTCATTTCATGTTAATCTGCAGAGTATTTCCCTGCTGGAAAGGGCAAGTAAAGATCTGTCAGGAAAATTGAGAAGGTTGCGTTTGCTTGTTAGAGTGATGGGGAGAAATGAGTTATGTATCGACTGAAGAAAAAGAGAAGCATGATTACTGGGAATGAGCTCAAACATAGTCACAGTGTTGTAATTCTTGGACTCCAAAATAATGTTTGTTCTACAACGAGATGTCAGTCATTTGAAAGAAATGACAAAATTACTATTCACACAAAATATACCAAATATTGTAATTCAGTCAGGACCACTTTGTCAAAAAATAGATTTATTAATCTTTTTAATTTGTATTTGGTGGTACGGCTCTGTTCTGGGGGCCTCCAATGCTCTTCCACGTGTATACGTGGAAAGTCTGAGGCAGGAAGAGCACACCTCCCTGCCCTTCCATGTGCATACATGGAAAGCCTTAGCAGGGAGAGCAGCAGTCAACGACAACAGACATGACATTGATTCAGTCATACAACATGAATGTCAATTTTAACAGGAGGAGCTGGGGTGGAGGTGGAGGTGGGTTGTGAGCGCTAGCAGAGATGCAGGGAGGTAGCAGTTTAAAGAGGGTGCTGTATTTGGGAAATCCAATCATGCTAGGAGGGAATCAGCTGAGCCACCAGCTATGAGCTGAGCTAAGAGCCGAGCTTGACTCTGTGACCTGCCAGAACTTATGCTATGCTTCATTTGCTTACAGAGTAAGAGTTTCTATCTTTAAGCCTTTTTGATTTGAAAAAAGGCTAACCGTTTTATAAACAGGAAACTCTGCACACTGTCTTTTTCACAATAAATACTCACCCCTGTAGGCTTCCCTCATTGACAGACAAGGCAGAAAAAGGTTTAGCTTACTTATTTTTGGCTAAAAATGATTTTGTCCCCCAGTAGCATTCCAATTCAATTCACTTCATTGTCATTTCACAGAGTACTTGCATATTCAGAAGAAACAAAAAGTTGTCTCTCATCAGTGGTAATTAATACAACAGAAATAAATACTTATAAGTTAAAAGAAGTTATATCTAATAACTAATAAAAGAGCTATAAAAACAAAACATACACACAAACACAGACAGAGCAATCAGTCCATAAAAATAGAGTGCAGTGTAAAGTGCAGTTATGTGGCATCATATTGATAGGTGACTAGCTGTCACTATGTTGGGGTGGTGTAATGTGGTGTATGTGTATGGTGGGGGGTGGTCCATTGACTATTTGTGGTGCTTGGGAAGAAAAGATGTTTAGCATCCTAGTGGCCAATTTTCCTGAACCTCTTTCCCGATGGCAGGACGGAGAAGATGTGATGGGAGGGGTGTTAAGGGTCCTTAATGATGGAGGTGGCCCTGCGGATGAAACGCATCTTGTAGATCTCCAACAGAAAGGGGAGTGGGACACCAATGATCCTGCTGGCTGTCTTCACTATCCTGTTCAGCTGGTTTTTTTTCATAGGCCTTGGATAGGAGTCTCGGAGGGGGTGGAGCCGCTGCTGTGCTCTTTTGATCACTGCTGTGGTGCTGGTTGTTGATGTGAGGTCGTCCGCAAGGTGAACTCCCAGGAACTTCACGCTGCTTACCCATCTCCACAACAGTACCATCAATGTGCAGTGGTGCATGATGATGTTTGCCAGCCCTCCTGAAATCAATTACCATCTCCTTTGTCTTGTCCACATTAAGGGGGTGGGGTAATGAGACCGGCACCACTCTGTAAGCAGCTTCACCTCCATCCTGTATGCTGAGACCCACCGCTGTTGTGTCATCAACGAACTTGATGATGTGATTGTTGCCGAGTCTGGCCGTGCAGTCGTGTGTGAGCAGACTGAACAGCATGGGGCCCAGGACGCAGCCTTGGGGTGAGCCAGTACTATAATGGTTCTTGACATACGGCTCCCCACTCTGGCAGTCTGCTGCCGCTGTGTCAGAAAGTTAAGAACCCAGTGGTAGTTGTGGGTGTCCACCTTCAACAGCTTCAGCTTCCCCACCAGCTGCTGTGGGATGATGTGTGTTGAGCTGACGTCTATGAAGAGGATGCTGGCATAGGGGTTCTTCTGCTCTAGGTGTGACAGCACCCGGTGGATAACGTAGATAAGGTTACATACATCTTAAAGGAACAATACTGAAACCACTAAACCACTTTTCTACTCAGATTTTTCTCTCTGCTTCACTTTATTTGAATGAATATATACTGTAGTTATTGTTGCTATTGCATGTACTTCTATTACACTTTTTGTATTCATGTTTATGCTCTCACATATGAGTACTGTGTACCTGATTCTTATTTAAAATGAACAAAAAGCTTCTGTTAGAATAACTAGCGCTCCACTGAACACAGCAGAGTGATTTGCATCTGTTAAATTACATTTTTTGACATGTAGCTTCCTGCAGTTAAGTCAACAATGTAATAGACCGACAAAGGTCAGGATGCTAACTTGCCTAGATACTGGAGGGTGGAGGAGGATGCTTGATGTCGGCACAGCTTCTGTCCAAAGACTTTGTCTAATTCTACTTGTCAACAAACTGGTGAGAAAATCACTGCGACGCTAATAAGATTTAGGAAAGTGTTGTATTAGCACCTTGAAGTGTAAATAGCTTCTTCTATTGCCTATTAGACCTAGATAACCTGGCAAGGTGGAGTGTGATGGTGACGTTATGTGCATGCGTGGGTGGGTGGGTGGGGGGGGGGGGGGGGGTGGGGGTCACAGAAAAGCATATTAGCTGTGTCAAAACAGTCAGAAAAAAACACTAACTCCAGAGAATATAATTAGGAATCTTTTTTCTATCTCTCTGTCTTGTTTGTGTTTAATCTGCTCATGATGAAAGCCGGTTTATTTGTTTCTTCAGCTGCATACTCGGTGCAATATCCTGTCGCACTGGCTGCCTGCGAAAAGAAATATCTGACATCCATCCTCTACTCTCTTCTCCTCTGGGATTTGCATTATAAAGAGATTTCATCTTATCCACCTTTAGCAAGGTTTTGCCTTTGATATTATGTATTAGCGCCGGTATTCAACAGTTCATGGAGATAGCACCTTGAATTGGCCCCCTCGTTTTCTTCTCCATACAATCAATACTGTTGCACATTACAAATACATCAGCTCAGGGTGCAATATCGCTCGCTCTCAACCTGCGGCCTAATTAAAAAGATAAGCTGTTTCGTTTGAAGCTTGCTTTAATTGGCCGCTGCCTTGTTTCTAGGCGTGAATATTGAGTGGAATCCTGACTACTGGAGATTCACTTCATTTAGGATGGATTATTCTGACATGATGAAGGGTTTGAATTAGGCCACGATCACATGGAGCCACTCTGGTTGGTTCATGTTGCTTTACTGTGTGTTACCTGCAATGTGATGCATAATCAGGACTGGACCTCAGACTCCACTTTTGAATGTATGGAAACTTGGGAGTGTTTTCATACTGTGCTCCACCATTTAGGACATTATACAAAGTATCCTTTTGGTCGTAATAATGTTTTTGTAGTTTTAGGGCGCTTTCACACCTTCCTCGTTTAGTGCGTTGAATCAAACTAGAGTTTGTTTGCCCTGCTGGTGCGGTTTGTTTGGGCAGGTGAGAACGCAGCATTCACACTCGGGTGTGCACCAAAAGCGGACCAAACAAGCATACCGAGACCTGCTTGAAGAGGTGGTCTCAGTATGCTTGCAGTGTTTCTCTCATAGAAATAGCCAGCAGTCAAGCTTGCCATCCGTCACTCACATTTCCGTGGTCAAACCAGCCGCCGCTAAAGTTGGAGACAGACACTGGCAGAGCAGAAACAATGTCTGATTATTTAAATGAAATGAGCTGGTTTGACCATGGAGATGCAATAAATATGCACTAGTCCACTCAGATCGTTCTTCCTGTATTTACTTTCTTGCTCCCGCCCCAGACACATTGGACCAATAAGAGGAGTGAATGTTGTGATTTGTGATTTGGAATGATGCATTTTGGTGCACTTGAGTTTCCAGGTGCAAAACGAAACCAAACGATGGGAAAATGCTCCGAGTTTACAAACTAATCAACTGATTCAGGCCAGAGCAAACCAACTGTAGGTTTAAAACGCCCTCAGTACCACAAATCCATTTGTCCTAACTCTTAGTTCTTGACAAGATACCTCAAAAGGTAATATAAACATGCTCTGTTGAGCAATTAGTAAAGAGTAATATTATAGGCAGCCATTCCAATCACACAAAGCACCTATTGTCAATATGTGTGAGCTTATTAACTATATAATAATCGATCCCAGCTCCCAGTCTCCTTTGGGCTTTCTGGTTGGACAAGAGAAATATTTTAAATGAACCAATAAACAAAATATTGCTCATTCCTTCCCATACAGTGGCCTACACATCATGGGGGCTAGTATCCATTGAATTTCTGTAATTATTCAGTCTGGTGAACACAGTTTGGCCGGCTGCTGTCCTTTCAGCTCCCCACTAAAGCTGTGCTGCTGACTGGGCATATGTTCTGAGGACAGAGATGTTTATAACGGAGGTCGGAGTCGGTCACTAGCTAGAAACACATTTGAGAGTGAACTGCAGAGTCTCGGACCCTTTTTTATATCTTTCAAATCACCACTGAACATAAACACAGTAGCATTTGTAGATTGTAATAGCATTTGCAGACCGTGTATTGGACTCTTTTTGTATGCTCTTGATATTTATAACTGATGGGCCCCTTGTTATGACCTAAATAATCCTACAGATATGAATCCTGGCTCTGTGGTCCGACAGAGCCACTAGATTTAAAGGTGCTCTGCCACACAAAACCGTTTTTACTTGCATTTTTTTTTTAAATCTGTACGGTCGATATGTGTGTGTGTTATGTGGTGAATGTGTAGATGAACTGCTACCTCCTCTGTCAGCTCTAGCCACTGAAAAGAAATAAGAGGAGAAATCAGGCCAATTACAAAAGCTGGTCAGTCTGACGTGATGTTGCCTGAGCTCATTACTATTCATGAGCTCGTCCAGTTGAGCTGGGTAAAGGATGCTGATAGCCAGGCTCTCATTGGCTAGCTGTTGTAGTTGAATATTAATGAGAACTGGCACAAATCAAACTGAGTCTTCCTGCAGGCTTTCCATACCACGCTAGAAGGGATTGAAACAAGGTAGCCAAGGCATTTTTTCCACAAAAAAATGTTACAGAGTCCATGGTAGAACTTCAGACATTACCACAAAGTAATGATATACGTGTGGCAGGGCACCTTTTAAAAAGGTAAACATAAAACTGTTAGGATCACATTTTTTTCAATGAATAATTTATGGGCGAGATGTTTACTTTGTTACACTGCAGTCCTCAAATAATATAGGTATAAGGTAGGATTATGTGTTTGGGGAACGATTTTTTATTAAAGTGCCCATATTATGAAAAAAATCACTTTTTCTGGGATTTGGGGAGTTATTTTGTGTCTCTGGTGCTTCCACGCGCATACAAACTTGGGAAAAAAATCTATCCCTGCTGTTTTGAGTGAGATACGGTTTCTGAATGTGTCCTGCCTTCAGTCTCTGGGTGAGCTGTTCAAAATCTGCACGGCTTTTTACGTAACTAGCCGAAACGGCGGGCTAGCCACAACCGCCACTAGCTCGTTCTCAATGGCAAAGCACTGCTACAACCCCCCCCCCCCTTGATGGAAGGCTACCAGACAGCCCAAAAACAGAAAATAAAACAAAAATGTCCTCAAAAGAGTCCAGAAAGGGCGAGCAAAAACAGGAGCGGGACTCGGGGACTGGGGCTGCAGGCCGTGGCGCAGGCAGAAACCCTCTGGTGGCCAAGCCAGACGCTGAAGACCCTCTGGAGGCCGAGTAGGACGGCGAAGGCTGAGACCCTCTGGGTACCAGGCAGGACGTTGAGGATTCTCAGGCGGCCGGTGGCGAAGGCGAAAACCTTCTGGTGGCCTAACAGGACGTCAAAGACTCTCAGGAGGTCGTCTGCAAAAGCCCTCTGGTGGCCGGCGGCGAAGGCGATATCCCTCTGGAGGCTGGTGGCGAAGGTGATACCCCTCCGGCGGCGAAGGCGGAATCCCTCTGGGGACCATCGTGCGAATGAGATCGGGCTCAGATCGGGATGAGTGTCGGGCAACGGTACAGTCTCTAAGGCGCCGGGGAACGACAAAATCTCTGGGGGACCGGAGGCCGGCAAAGTCACTGGGGCAGTCTCTGGGGCGCCAGAGACCGGCAAACCCTCTAGGGCAGTCTCTGGGGCGCCGGAGGCCGGCAAACCCTCTAGGGCAGTCTCTGGGGCGCCGGAGACCAGCAAAGTCTCTGGGGTGCTGACCAGTGGCAAAGTCTCTGGGGTGCTGACCTGACTGAAAATGCGGGAACTTGCAAAAATTGCGGTTTGATGAAAAAGAGAAAAGAAGTGATTCCCCCAACACTGTTCTCAGTAGGTGAAATGACGTCACTTCATAACGTTCCCATGGCAACAGGGGAAAATGGCTGCTCTTGTGTGAAGTAAACGCAACATTTTTCAACTTTCTGCTGAGACTTTTTTGCAACGAAAATGCGGGGATTATGAAATCATGTAAGCCCTGCATATTTTGCGCGGAAATCGGCAATTTATGCAGCGAAAGTGCGGCGTATTTGAAAAAATGCGGCCCCCGCAATAATATGCAGACTTTGGCTGATTATGCATTGAATTCTGCGATCGCATAATCGCGTTTTTCTGGAGGGACTGTACATAACACAGCACTGAGGACTCAGGTCCGCTGCACAACACTGAGGGCTGCGGCTTTTTGCACAACACCGAGGACACAGGTCCGCTGCATAACAGCTGCTGAGGCTCAGGAGGACAAACAGGGTTGGAGATGGGGAGGCCAAACTCCTGAGTAGTTGCCTGCCAGTGCACCTCCAAAAAGGTGCCTAGCAAAAGCAGGATCCTCCTTATGAAGCTCACCAAAAAAAAGGGTTTCACTGACCAAGTCCAGAGGGTGAAACAATGGCTGGAAAACAGCTAGGTCCATTTTGGTCGGATTCTTCTGTCAGGATGGAGATGAGACTTGGACCCAAATGCAGTTCAAAAATAGATTTATTCCAGACAGGAAACACAACTTGGAGAATATCCACAAGACAAGGGAACACCACACTAACATAACACAAGAATCCGACAAGAGACAAAGACAGCACAGGGACTAAATACACTGGTAATGAGGACAAACGAGGGACAGGTGACACAACAGGTGGAACGAATCAGGGCGGGGCAGAACAATCAAACGGGGGAAAACACAAGACAGGAAGCAAAACCAGACAAGACTAGGGGCAAACAGACTATTACAAAATAAAACGGGAAACAGAAACGACAGTCACAATCGTGATAATAATACACCACAAGACAAGATATTTAATGTTCAAACTGATAAACTTTATTGTTTTTTTGCAAATATTCACTCATTTTGAATTTGATGCCTGCAACACATTCAGAACGTGGGACAGGGACAACAAAAGACTGGGAAAGTTGAGGAATGCTCAAAAAACACCTGTTTGGAACATTCCAGGTGAACAGGTTAATTGGAAATTGGAATAGTGTCTCAGTCGTTGTGTCTCAGTGGCTCAATCGTTCACAAGCAGGGATCCGGCGAGGTTCACCACTTGGTGAACAACTGCGTTAGCAAATAGTCCAACAGTTTAAGAACGTTTCCCAACGTACAATTGAAAGGAATTTAGGGATTTCATCATCTACAGTCCATAATATCATCAAAAGATCCAGAGAATCTGGAGAAATCTCTGTACGCAAGTGGCAAGGACGAAAACCAACGTTGACTGCCCGTGACCTTCGATCCCTCAGGCGGCACTGCATTAAAAACTGACCTCGTTATGTAAAGGATATTACCATGTGGGCATAGGTACACTTCGGAAAACCATTGTCAGTTAACACAGTTCAATGTTACAAGTGCAAGTTAAAACTCTACCATGCAAAGCGAAAGCCATACATCAACAACACCCAGAAACGCTGCCGGCTTCTCTGGGCCCGAGCTCATCTGAGATGGACTGACGCAAAGTGGAAAAGTGTGCTGTGGTCTGACGAGTTCACATTTCAAATTGTTTTTGGAAATCATGGACGCCATGTCCTCTGGGACATGCACATCTGTGAAGGCACCATTAATGCTGAAAGGTACATACAGGTTTTGGAACAACATATGCTGCCATCCAAGCAACGTCTTTTTCAGGGATGTCCCTGCTAATTTCAGCAAAACAATGCTAAGCCACATTCTGCACGTGTTACAACAGTGTGTCTTCGCAGTCCAGACCTGTCTCCCATTGAAAATGCGCATTATGAAGAACAAAATACGACGAGACCCCGGACTGTTGAGCAACTGAAGTCGTACATCAAGCAAGAATGAGAAAGAATTCCACCTACAAAGATTCAACAATTAGTGTCCTCAATTCCCAAACATTTAATGAGTGGAAAGGTGATGTAACACAGTGGTAAACATGCCCCTGTCCCAGTTTTTTTGGAACGTGTTCTAGTCATCAAATTCAAAATGAGTGAATATTTGCAAAAAAAACAATCAAGTTTATAAGTTTAAACTAGGGCTGTCAAATGATTAAAATTTTTAATCAAATTAATCACAATTTTCAGTGGATTAATCATGATTAATCACCATTTGCAATTACACCTGAATCCTAACCATTTTTTTCTGAAATGCATACCAAAAGATACTAGTGCTGTCAAGCAATTAAAATATTTAATCGCGATTAATTGCACATTTTTATCTATTCTAAATGTTCCTCGATTTCTTTTTGTCCCATTATATTTTCTCATTTTAATTCTCTTATCAGCATGGAAAAGTAGATTGGCTTGCTTTGTGACAATGTTTTTTTATTGAAAACAACATTGTCATATACGTTATGTTCAATTTCACACTAACATTCACACTTGGAACTAATAATCTGTCACATAATGTAACGCTGTTACCTCGATTTTCCATTGCAGATAGTCCTGCCTCATGCCTGAGGTGAGCGTGGCTGGTCCTACTGTCTATGCTATGTGTCTATGGGTTCATAGCGTCGTCAGCGGCATAGCCGTCGTCATAGCAACTGATTTCCCGTGACTCATTTCCTGGTTCTCGTTCATAACCAACGTAAAATCAAGGAGAGGGTTTTCCTGCTCCAGGTTTCCCACCGTGGTCAGAAAGAACAGAGGAGACACTTTGTTTCTCTCACTGACTGTAGAGTCACTACTCGCTCGCTCCGAAACTAATCGCCGTGACGAGACTACTAGCTACGCGGCTAGCAAGTTCAAACCGGCCGAGGCTTGTGTCTGTTTTGTTTCCGGTCTGCGAAATTACAAGACCCGCCCTTCAATCACTACTATTGGCCAGGCGTCCAAGGTAACGTAACTCCATTTGTTCAGGTCCTATCCCCTGACCAATCCACTATCCTAACTACTCGCGGTGAAATGCCTAAACCAAACCAATCAGCTGCTTCGTAGGGCGGGACATGCCGTGGCCATAGACAGTTAAAGAAGTGGACTAACAGATCCCGTTGCTCTCTCTATGCGTTAAACGTGCGTTAAAAAAATTATCGGCATTAAACTGGGTTTGCGTTAACGCCGTTAATAACGCGTTAAACTGACAGCCCTAGTTTAAACATTAAATATCTTGTCTTTGTAGTGTATTCGATTGAATATAGATTGAAACGGATTTGCAAATCATTGTGATCTGTTTTACCCAACGTCCCAACTTCATTGGAATTGGGGTTTGTAGGTGTTATGGGTCCTGAGCGTGGTGCCATATCAACAGATTCTGCAATGGTTTCTCATTACATTACATTCCAGGATATTGTGTCCTTTTTCTCAAAGAAAGAGTTCAATTTCAGTCTTTGGACCAGAATATAATCAGTTTTATGTTGAATTAAAATGTATTCTAATATTTTGTACTTCAGTATAACATTTTATACATGAATTTTACATTTACTTATAAAAGCACTGCTGTTTTGCTACTTTGAGTACAAGATAGAAGTACAAGTACTGCTTCCGCCACTGCAGTCCAACAGCAGCCAGATTTAAAGTGCAGAGGTAAAAACAAAGAGTCTCAGTATCAGCTGGAGGAAGTAGGCATCAAGTGTGTGTGTGTGTGTGTGTGTGTGTGTGTGTGTGTGTGTGTGTGTGTGTGTGTGTGTGTGTGTGTGTGTGTGTGTGTGTGTGTGTGTGTGTGTGTGTGTGTGTGTGCGTGTGTGTGTGTGTGTGTGTGTGTATGTGTGTGTGTGCATGCATGCGTGTGAGTGAGACAGATATTTGGATCTGCCATTGAAACCACATTCCTCCAGAAGTGTGGCAAGGCCAACGCATCCCCGACTACCAGCTGCTGAGAGAGAGGGAGCTGCCTGACACACACACACACACACACACACACACACCCCTTCTCTCACTCCGCTGCTGGCTGGCATGAGACCAAGTCCTGCATAATGGCTCTGCCAAAGCAGATATGTTCACCAGTTAACTGGCTGCTGCCATCACCAGCCGCATCCAACAGCAACACACACACACACACACACACACACACACACACACACACACACACACACTTTTGACAAAATAATAGCTGTTTACAACACACGTTGAAGTCAGTTGTCAGACAAAAACCTACAGTCAGGTGTTGTAACCCAGAATTGTGTGCCCTGAACTGAGCTTCTTCCAATACTCTACCAATCAAATGCTTTAGCTTGTGGTCAGGATTAGGGTTCAGACCAAAATACTACAAAAGCATTGAAGGCTCCTTTCTGAATTCACCATTGTCTGAATTTATAAAGGAGGTTTGACAAGCTGTCACACTGACAAACCAACAAACTGACAGCCATGCCTGTTTTATTCAGCTATCACTCAGGTGTGCAGAGGTGTGAACAACTACCTTGAAAATTACTTTCTCACCACTCCTTATATTCCTATTTCTTGTGAAACTTAAAAAGACAAACGCTGCAGGAATGCCGGTACCTATATATATATATATATATTTTTTTTTTTTTTTTTTTTGTACCAACAGCTTCTAACAGTCTCCCTCACTATGACCAGCTTCTTGCCTTGCATTTGAGGGTCACCACAACCCTCATGTATTCTTGTTTGTTTTGAGTAAAGTAAATATACTGCTGCCTTTAGCTGAGCTGGACTAGAGAAATATTCCTTAACCGATCCATGGTGCTGTTTTGCCCTTATTATTGCCATTTGGCCTAATGTGCTCTGATTAATAACTTTGTTTTAATCTAAACTCCTGGCATTTCATTTGCCGTTTGTCACCACTTTGGAAGACGAAAAAATTCTACCACCCCTTAACTGCCGCCTCGACACTACGCGTTAGGCTGGCTGCACACTAGCTGCGTGGCGTGAGTGTGTCAGCTGCGTGGCGTGTCCGTTTTTATTTCGGCTCCCATGTTAACAGGTTAGAGCGTGCACACTGCCTATAAAAGATGTTTATATGTCATTTTGACACAAATACATTTAATAAATTACATTTTGATATTTGAAAGTCTCTAAGTTTTGACATAAATGCAGATATAAATGTAATTTAAAAAAAACAAATAATTATTAATTTTTAACTATTGCACCTGTCAGAACGAAATATTCTGGAGCCTATTTTGCAGTCAATACTGCCGGCGTTGTCTTTGCTGTAATCAGATCAGTATATATTTATGTTTAACATGAAGTATACTACTGCTTGAGTGCATTTTATCAATGGGAAACATCCATGTCTCCAGACAAGGCTAGCAGCAGCAGCGCGCATCAGACACGTTTCTGGTGTGTAAAGACATAGAAAACGCCACGCAGCCGCCACGCAGCTGACACGCAACAGAAACGCCACGCTCACGCCACGCAGCCAGTGTGCAGCCGGAAATCCTTATTTCCATGGTAATCATGTGATCCTTACCTAACAAATGACATATTGCATAGTGCAAATGACTGTTCTGTCCAGACAAAGAAGAGCATTGGTCAAATTATATGTTTATATACTATATAGTGGCAAAAGTCACAAAGCCAATCTTTCTTTATTTTTAAACAAGTGTTTTACTTACCTACACTCAGACTTTAAGCATTGAGTTGGCAGAAAACCCAAATGTATGTAAGCTTTAGAACTGTCATATGGGTCTTTTTGACAAATGACCTGACCGTTGGTTTAGGCACAGCCACTAGCTCGAAATATCCTAAAGCATCTAGTTGTGGCCAAAATGTGTCCGCTTCAGTAAATGGCCTGCATGTAAAGAACACATTTACAGTTCTCAGGTTGAGTTATCTTACTTATTGCAGACGGTGTAATGCTCTGACACTGCCGACACTTGTACAGCATCCTGATAGAGATGTGAACTGTCACATGGACATTCTGCCCAGCAGACAGTTTAGAGGTCAGCAGGTCAGAAAGGAACTGCTTACATGCTAGATAAACTTCGCCCTGAGATCAAACCTGTTAAATGAAGTCAGCTGTTGCAGTCACGTTTGCGTTTCCTTCGCCCTCCTCGTTGGGACCAACGGAGACCCTCAAGTTTCCCAGAGTCTATCAAAATGGGAACGGAATAGAGCTGATTTTGTCAGGGGCCACGGATCAGGAAGCATCAGCTCTGCGGGGACGGGCGGGTTAGCGGCTGCCGTGGCTGCGCGGTGTCGCCGGATTGACGGACACAGTGTGTGATTTGCAGCGACAAGCGGAACAAATGTCGGTAATGAGGTCACCTTGGGCTCCAGGTCTGCGTCCGACTTTTAAGCCTGATCTCTTTCCCTCTATCTCCCACGCATGCACGCACGCACACACACGCACATACACACACACACACACACACACACACACACACACACACACACACACACACACACACACACACACACACACACACACACACCACTCCAGAGAAAAGTCAAAAGGCATTCAGAGCCATCTAAATGAAAATGAGATGGTTGAGATGCAGGACAAAGATAGGTATGAGGCAATCACAGGTCTGTCTACCTGTTGATGTTTTACTTTTGAAGTTTTCTATGTGTGTTTTTAAAGAAATAATTTGTTATTCATAAAAAAAACAAGGCAATATACAAATAATACATTAAAGGGATACTTCACCGATTTAGCATTCAGCTTTGTATCAGTAGAAACCCGGTAGTATTTCTGAATGACCGTGCGTCCCTCCCTCATATCCCCCTGAGACGGGAGATATCTGCATTGGGGGTGCTGGAAAAAATCTTCCGATGACGTAAAATGATGATTTTTGTGTCATCGGAAGATTTTTTGGCCAGAGCAAAAGACTACAGGCAGTAGTAGGACCTACTTCCGCATGTTTTAAACCCGCCCATCACCCAAAGCGAGCCGATCTCAGCCGGAAAAAAACGAAATGTCAGCCATCTTGAATCCTCGCTAAACAGGGCTCTCTCTCATGGATGTATTAAGAAAATTTCTCAGCAGCAAACTTTTACAACAATTATGTACATTCAAACTACCGCACGTGTTCCACCGGGATACATCGGTACAGATCAGAGAATATGCAGGAAACGTTATTACAGACGGAATAATCGGCCCACTACGAGAGCTTCGCCTGCACGGAGACCAGCGGTCTCGCTCGATGCCCCGAGCCGGGTAGGGGACATCCTCATCGGCTAGGTGGGAAGCTAACGCTAGCCGGCCACCTGTCCCATCAATCCTGCTTGCAAGTGTCTGTTCATTAAACAACAAACTGGACTACATCCAACTTCAACGATGCTCCCAACGTGAGTTCAGACACTGTGTTTTTTGCTTTCGTGGAAACATGGCTGAACAACAGTGAACCGGACTGTCCAGCTACCAGGCCTGCTAGCCTTCTGACGATCCGAGCTCTGTATGAAGGTGGGCTGTGTTAACACGGACTGGTGCAGAAATGTGGTGATTTGTGTCCAACTAAATGCTAACCGCTGGAGTTTGTGACTGTTACATGGCGACCATTCGACATTCCACGCTAATTCACGGCTGTGTTTATACTCGGTGTTGAGTAGCCTGTAATGTGTGTGTGCACTAAATGTAGCCTGTTTCGTATGTCGTTTTTATATAATGTAGTTTTTATATATTTTAAATGTGTAACACCACTTGAGCCACGATGAGACGTTGTTTCGTGTATATGGTTGAAATAACAATAAAACACATTGAGTTGAGTTGAATGCCTCACTGTCTGTCAAGCGGTAGGCGTGGCTTGGGAGTGGACTCAAAGCAGCGAAGCGAAGTGCATTCTGGGATTTGGTGTCTTTCATCCATATGAGCCAAAAACACATTTTCTGGCTTTTCTTGGCCTAGAAGGAACCAATTTCAATTTTCTTTTCACATTTCTGCTACATAAGTGACCCAATTTAAAGATATATTCAGCTTTCCAGCGGTAAAATATCCCTTTAAGAGTAAAATTAAATACAAGAAGGCTAAATATGTGCTTGCGCACCGGTCACTGACGCCATGGAAACGATGTTTGGTGAACATAAAAGTGCTCAGAAAAGATGACCGCTGTTTAGGAATTTTCGGGAAAAAAACCCAAAAGAAAACAAGATGGTTGCAGCAGATGTGGAACTTTCTGTTTTTTGTTTCAAATTCTGATGGCAAAAACGGCAAAACTCGTTCACAGATATTAAAGTTTCACCATCGCAGCTAGTCTCTGCATGCTGTAGTCTGTTTACTTTTGTCCATCGCTCCGTCACATGTTCCAGTGCTCCGATTGGTTGTAGGTCAGTAGTAGAGTTGAGCCGGATACTCGGCTGAAACGAGTATCCAGTACGGATAAAGCACTTTTGCCGAATACGAGTATTATATGAGTAATACGAGTCAATATCTGTGCTCGGATTGAATAAAAATCCTCATTGGGTAGCTGACTGTGTCTGCGTTCTGTGATAGGCTAGTAGTCACAGCGCCCCTCCCCTACACACGCTCTGCTCACTCACTCACAGAACACAGAGGAGAACAGCTCTCTCTCTCTCTCTCTCTCTCTCTCTCTCTCTCTCTCTCTCTCTCTCTCTCTCTCTCTCTCAGTCACTCAGGTTCGCGGGTCTTTTCCGTTAACGTTTAGGGTCTCTTCAGCTTCAGGTTTGTTTTTTACTTCGGTTTATAGTACTTACTTATTAACCAGTAGAGTTCTGATAAACGTGCTGTTTGTAGACGAGGTGCTTGGTAGAATGTGACTCGCGTTGCGTCTCTGCCTGTCGGAGATTTCTTTTCTTTTTTAAACCGTCAGCTGGCTCTAACCAGTTTTTTTTACTTCACGCACTGAGTGTCTGACACTTTCTTGCTGTATTTTATAAGTCAATGCAGATCTGAAAAACAGCATCAGACTATTTGAAGCTGAATGCTGATGCTGTCATGTAAATAGTTTTCTAATCAGCAATAAATATAACAATTTCTGATCAACCCAAATCAATTGCGTGCTTAAAATAACATACTGGTTAAAGCCCGCCCATTTCAAGACAGTCCCAGTCCGAGTACCGATACGGATAATTCATATGGTTAACAGATGCAGATACAGATAATGCTGTACTCGCTCATCCCTAGTCAGTAGTCTGCGTGATACCCAGGTATACCAGTCACTGATGGGCAGTAACACGTTAGAAGTAACGCGTTACTGTAATCTGATTATTTTTTTCAAGTAACAAGTAAAGTAAGGGATTACAATTGCAAAAACAGTAATTACTTAACCGTGATTTTGTTTCATGACACTGTCTCATGAGTGACAATGACGTATGAGCGCCGCGACGTCAGTGTAAACACCAACATGTGAAGTAGTGATGTGCGATACCACTTAATTCCTATTCAATCCGATACCAAGTCAGGGGCGTAGGCAGAAACAGTATTTTGGGCGGGCCAGTACAAAAGTGAGTGGGCCATTTTCAAAAAGACTAGAAGTAGCAAAAAGGACAAACTGAAAAAATAGAAACACTTTTACCTTCCAACTCTGTCTCTACAACATGCTCAACCAACAAAGCTCAGTCTAAAACGTTTGTACACAACTATATAGACAAAAACCTGTCGGTTTGAACCTATTCAGGCTAAAATATATTTGCACCAGCAGAACCAGCAGCATTGGCTCTGCACTGCACTGTTATAAAATTAACCATTTTATTGCACAAAGTGGCAACTAAACATGAACCCAGACAGCAGAGAAGGTGTTAACATACTGCATGACATAAAACAGCCTACATCAGACAGAAATCACACATGTAACAACAACAATGCAACAGCATTGTTGCTTCAGGACTACGGTCAGATCATGAGCAGTGAATGCTACCAGCAGTAAAAGAAAATCAAAGAATGGAAACTTCCAGCTAAGCATTGTTTGAAATATGAAAGATATAATGAAAACTGACCAGCAAGGCGCAAAATCTTAGACAGTGTATCGAGTCCACAGCAGTGACAGGATCAGGGTCCAAAATTAACTTATTTGTCCACCAGCCATGTGACTAGTGTTGAAGATGCTGAGTGTTCAGAATCTCTGAAGAAGGAGAGGCTTTGGTTCGGATGAAGATTTAACACAAAGATTTATTAATAAAAATGATAAGTCAAAATACATGAAATTACGCTGCAGCGGGCATGTAAATAGTTGTTTAACCCTTAAGTCTCCACATCTATTTTCCCCGAAGTTGTGTCTCCCTCCTGGCTATATTCCTTTTGCCTCAGGGGCGGTTACTTCTTACTCTCCTGAGTAAGAATCATCTTTATTGGCTCTTCGTTGGCATGGAGACGTATTGGACGCTTCTCGTTGGTTTCTTCGCTGTCCAATTAGGAAGGGCATGCTTTACCCCTGTCCCCTTGAGGTCATTTTCATTCATAGATCAAAAAAGATTCTATCATGTAGATGGCAACTCTTTAATCAACATTGTATTGTCTTAATCTTGTCTGAGACTCCAGGGTGTTGGAGCCAGAGGAAGACATGCTGTGTAACAGTAGTGTAGTAGACGGTTCCTTTCTATATGTTGATTGCTTGGTTTTGATCTAATCTGTCTATGAGAGACAGGAAGAGAGGGGGAGGGCAGGGGACAAACAGGGTCTGCCTTGACCTAGTCTTCACAGAGGGAGTGAGTATAACAGCATGATATGGAGTTCGCATTGAATTTAATCATATTTTCTAACCCAGCTGCAGCATATCATTTATTACATTAAACATAAAACATAAAAGCATAAAATATACATGGTTATCAAGCATCACCATTATTGAGACTTTATTTAACTCAACAATCCCTCCTTTTTCACTCCTTTGGTGTGAAAACATTACATGCTTACCGAAAACAATGTCATTATGATTGCACAAAAGTATAGAAAAATTGTAAACATCAATTTATTGAAAAAAATTGTAAAAGAAAATACTTCATGGTGGAAACATTTTAGTAAACAAGTTGTAAAAAACTGATAATAACAAGAAATAATAATAAAGAAAAAATACCCTCCCTCCTTTTTCACACCTTTGGTGTGAAAACATTATGATTTATACAAGCGATTCATTCTCTTCTTCGATCTCACTATCTGACTCCTCACCCTGCATCCAAGGTGCCACAGGTGCTTGTCTCAGCAGAAACTGTCCCTCCTTTTCCCTAGTTAACGCTGTGGTGATGAGCCTATTGGCTAAGGTTCTAATGCAGGGAATGCAACAACATCCACAAAGTACAAGTATTGCACACATTATTGCTATTGACAGGAGGATGCTGTGGAAGAAAGCTTTGTATTCTCCAAACATTGAGTTAAAAATTTTAAATGGTGAAGTTACTCCACTGTTTCCAGCCAATTCCTCACTTAAGGTGGTAAGTCCTTGAAGTGCCCGTGTGACTGAGCCATCAGGTGCTGTGTTATTGGGAATGTAGGTGCAGCATACGGATTTGAACATGCTGCAGACTCCGCCTTTTTCTGCCAAGATCATGTCAAGTGCAATTCTATTTTGGTATGTCATTAAGGTGGTTCTGGATAACTGTTCATGAAGGCCTTTCACTGCATCTCTGGTGTGATTGATAAAGCGTTGTTGATTATAGTATATATAATTTATCCAGTCTACATTCTTGTTAATTGTAGGCCAGAGGAAGATGGATTCGAACCCCGCCCCAATTTGACATCTCGCCTTGTATTCATCAGGAACCCCTCGTGGCACCCCTATACCGTCAAGGTATATGGTTTTATCAAAACTGCCTTTGGGGAGTGTTCTTTTAGTTATTCTTGTTTGGGTGTGGGGGTTGGCTGCCGTAGCCAGTAGATCACGGCTGTCGTATGGTAATGCATAGAATGGCATTACTAGTTGTACCAGGGCACAAGTGCCCGTCCAGTGTAATGGCAGGGTTGGATACAGAGTCATTTTTCCACAAAACCACCAGACGTCAGCTCTTGCTGTTAGCATTTTTCCTAAAGCTTGTATTGTAGTCTGATTGATGCCTTTATTAATGGTGTCACAACTAGTTAGATTACCCACCAGGATTCCCTCTTTATCTGAACGGTGAATACATGTGTACGGTCCTTCATACGGGACAAATGGTGGAGGCATTGTGAGTCTATTAACTTCGGGATATAGCAATTCTAGTGTTGTACAATTGTGAACAGTTTGTTTCAAATAGAGCTGTATCATGCAGTTGTACCCCGAGGGATCATTTAGTGGATTAAGTGGGAAAGGCATGGTGCCTAATTGGGGGCGGGCTGAGGCACAAGTAATGCAGTCTGACATGTGGTGTGTTTTTGCCGAATATCTAACCCAGTCAAGCCAAGTATTCTTGTCAGTGTATCCTGTTTCTATTGCGATTGCTTGTCCTGGATTATCTTTATCTAAATAGGTAACTAGCGGTGCTTTCTTTACATCAAACAGAGAGTCTGTGGTTCTGGTAAATGGTGCACGGCTCGGACTTAATTCGTCATTATTTTGGTTTCCTGATGTGTCAGCCTGTTTTTTGCTGACCTGTATGTTAAAGTGACCTAATGGATCGTCCCCACTTTGATATGCCCCCAACACATAGACATCAGTATCTGTGATCTGTGGATTCCTTAAAGTGAGGAACAAAGGGTTACATTTATTGGTTTCACAATCACTGGGAGGCGATGCTTTATACATTGTGAGTCTACCTTTTAATGGCATTTTTCCTTCTTTAGTTGGGGGGTCATATCCCCAATCGTCCGGTCCTGTGTTAGTAATTACAAAATTCCAATTTGTACACCATATGTCCTGGGGTTGATCCGCAGTATGGTAGGCTTCACATATATACTTTTCAGACCACACATAGGCGCTCTGACGGCCCCTACAGTCCACTACTGCACATAAATCAAATCGGGCGGCTCCTGTTTCACCTTCGGTAAATTGTAGCGTCAGTGTGGGATGAGCAATCCTATTGGATCTTCTAACTCTTTTGTGATCTTTTGCAAGGAAATTTGTACTGTTTTGTGGAATAAAACTACCTACACGTGCAGTGTTACTGTGCTGACTGGGGGTTATGGGTGTCCTAACCTCGGGATTGAAAGCTAGGATTAGTGTGATAACTAATGAAATGGTTATGGCTAAAATTGCTATTGTTCCCTTTATTCCACAAAACTCTAGGAGTCTCAATTTGTTCCCTCTCTTGTACTCCATTTTGTTTCACTGGTGAACAAGTTAATCAAATCAAAAATGGGTTACTTGGGGGAAAAAATTTAAAGGAGATTCCTAGGAGGTTGAATTTATTTTAATTTCTTTCCAGAAATTTCTCCTTTTTTTTTTTTTTTTTTTTTTTTTTGCTTGCTGTATTTAATTCAAATTCATTATTATATCAATCAAAACCTACTTTTTGTTCACAGCGTGGTCAAATCAGTCCTAACCTCCTCTAGTGTTCGGGAGGGCGCCTGGGCGGGTGCACAGTGTGTCAGGTGGTGCCAATTAGCTCCTGTTTTACCTTTAACTTTCAGGGCGTGGGTTGAGCTTTCAATCACTTCCCACGGTCCTGTCCACCTTGGTTCGGCCCACTTTCGTTTGTGGACTCTTAACCTCACCCAATCTCCAGGCCTTACAGGAGGCTCTGCGTCGCTCTGTGGTGCTTCCGTTGCAGCTTGGATCTGTGAAGACAACACTCGAGTGAGATTAGTGAGAGCTCTCATGTAATCGTCTGCCTCTATCTGCCACAGATCCAGTACTGGGCCTATACCGCCATCTCTGGGCGGCCCTGGCATTGGCCTGCCTGTCAATAACTCGTGAGGAGACAGGTGCGTTTTATTACTCTGTGAAGACCGCATAGACATCAGTGCCAGAGGTAGTGCATCCACCCAATTCATTTTGGTGTTAAAACAAGCCTTGGCAATTTTTCTCTTCAAAGTTTGATTAGCCCTTTCTACCAGCCCTTGTGACGCGGGGTGGTACACTGATCCAAACTTGTGCACAATGCCAAAATACTTTTCTACTTCACTTAACTTTTGGCTGGTGAAGTGAGTTCCATTATCTGATCTAATGCATCTGGGGACCCCATATCTTGGTATTAGTTCATTTTTCAGCCATTTTACCACTGATTTTGCATCCTCCTTCTTACATGGGATAGCTTCAATCCATTTGGTGTAACGGTCTACCATAACCAAGATGTATCTGTGTCCCCTTACTACATTATCTGCCCCCATGTCTGTGTAGTCTATGCAAATTTCTTTGAATGGAGCGTCTGGAACTGGAAAACGTCCCATTGGACATTTGTAGGGTCTTTTATCATTGTGAGCATTGCAATTTTCGCAGTCTTTTATGAAGTTTTCTACCATTTCTTTCATGTATGGATGCCACCAGTGGGCTTCCACTTCTTTAGTGGTTCTTGTTTTGCCAACATGGGTTGGTCCATGGGCTTCTTTGATTAGCAAATGACACAGTTTTGCAGGTGCCACCAAGCGACCATCATGTGACCTCCACAGGCCTTTGTCTGACTTTGTTGCGCCTTTTGAAACCCACTGATTTTGTTCATAAACTCCTGCATGTTCCTGCATTTTCTCTATGTGTTCTTCAGTTAGTTCAGGGGTGTTTTCTGTCTGTAGGCATATCAATTGCCTGCTGTACCCTCCTGCCTTTTTAGCTGCTTTGTCTGCGGCGTCATTACCCTTAGCTACGGTTGAGGCTGAGTTTTGGTGTCCTTTGCACTTCATTACTGCTATCTGTGTAGGGAGCAGGACGGCTTTGAGAAGATTTTGGAGTGCATCGGCATGTTTAACTGGGGTCTTTTGACTGGTCAGAAATCCCCTTCTTAGCCATTGTGGGCCATCTATGTGTACTGCGCCATGTGCATATGCTGAGTCAGTGTAAATGTTTACTCTTTTGTCTTTCCCTATTTCTAAAGCTTTGGTTAATGCTATCACTTCAGCTAATTGGGCAGAGGCTGGTTGGGGAATGATTGCTGAGTCAAGGGTCTCAATTTGCTGTCCCTGTTGTTGTACTACTGCATATGAGGCTACATTTCCCTGATCTCCTCTATAGCAGCAGCCATCACAGTACAATGTCATTTCTGGATTTTCCAGTGGGTTTGCTTGTAGATCTTCTCTGAGCTTCAAGTCTTTTTGTGCCACAAATTCACAGTCATGTGGCTCATGTTCTTCTGAGTTTAGCCCATTGGCCATGTTTGTTCTTTCAGTTTCGTAACTGATGTGTGGTTGCTTCAGGATGTCAGAAATCTTGATCTTTCTTACTGGGGAGAATGTGAATGCATTTGAGCTCAGGAATGCAATTACTCCATGTGAAGTGTTGATTTTCAGGGGATGGCACATGACCACATGTGATGTTTTGTCTATAGCCCTAGTTAGGGCTGCTAGATGTCTGGCACATCCTGTTTGCCCTTGTTCAATATTGTCTAGTGTGGAACTGTGGTACATTAGTACTCTTCTTTCTCCCTCCTTTTTCTGAAATAGGACAGCATTCACAATGCTTCCTGTTTCTGAAACATCAAGATGGAATGGCTTTGTGTAGTCTGGGGAGGAGAGATGTGCTGCTTGTCCTAGTGCTTGTTTAGTGTGGGTGAAGGCTTCTTCTCCATCTGGTGTCCAATCAAGGGTAGCAGTGAGATTTCTGTTTCCAGCTACTGATAGCATTTCCCTGAGTGGTTGTGTGAGGGATACATAATCTGGCACATGGTTCCTGGAGTATCCTGTGAGTCCAAGAAAAGCAAGCATCTGTTGCACAGTTTTTGGTTTTCCATGCGAGAGAATGGAACTTCTTTGTGATGCTGTCAGAGTGAGGCTGTTGGCAGAGATTAGTCTTCCCAGGAATGTAACTGTTCGTCTGCACACTTGTGTTTTTTCTTTTTTGACTTTGTAGCCTGCTTTGGCGAGAAGTATCAGGAGGTCTGTTGTAGTTTTTAGACATGCTTGTGGTGTTGGACTAGCCAGCAACAGGTCATCAACATATTGAATCAGGACGGTTCCTTGTGGCAGTTGGAGGTGTTTCAAGTCTTCCCTTAATGCTTGGTTGAAAAGACCTGGGCTGTCTTTGTAGCCTTGGGGCATGCGGTTGTAGGTGAACTGCTGTCCTCTGTAGGCAAAAGCAAATATGTCTTGTACTTCTGGGGCAAGAGGCAGGCAAAAGAATGCGTTTGCAAGGTCAATGACACTGAAGTGGGTGTGGGTGGGGTTCAGATTCTGTAAGGCAACATAGGGGTCTGGGACGGGGATATTTTCAGTAGTGGTAGCTTCATTAATTTGTCGTAGATCATGTACCATTCTCCATCCTTTGTTGTCTTTTTTCTCACACGGCAGTATGGGTGTGTTCCATGGGGATGTAGTTGGTCTTAACACACCTGCTGCGAGTAAGCCTTTTATGGTGTCATAAATCCCTACAACCTGTTCCTGTCTAAGTCTGTATTGGGGACGCCAGCTGGGCAATTGGTGTGGTCTCAATTTGACGGTGACCTGGTGGGCGGGGACATATCCTACATCATATGGGTCTTTAGTCCACAATGTGTCTGGAACTCGTGAGAGCCATTTTTCTGCATCTGGATGGTTGGTATGTTCCCTTCCATGGTCTCTGTCCAACTCTTGTCTTTCTAGTATTCCTGAATTTGTTCCATCATGCTTGATTTTCCACATGGTTCCATCTGATGAGCGGAACACTTTTGGGACAGAGGTTTGCTGCCAGTCTTTGGTTAGTGCTGTCTTCATCATGGGTCCCAGTGATCTTGCTTCACATCCGACCCCTACAGCCAGGGTTACATGTGGTTCACTCTCATGTCCCAGAGCATACCAGGTTTTCTGTTCGGCAGTCAGTTCACAGTATGCAGCGACACCTTGTGCTCCCACATAGATATCAGTGATGGACAGTTGTTCAGTCATTTCTTCTTTATCTTCTTCCCATGCTTGCTGGTACTCATCATCAGGTCTGCGTAGGTAGTTGTAGGTGCAGTGTAGAGGATCCAGGGGAGGTCCATATGGTCCCAGTGTGTTGATCCA
Source organism: Gymnocephalus cernua (assembly GCA_023631565.1). Classification (NCBI taxonomy): domain Eukaryota; kingdom Metazoa; phylum Chordata; class Actinopteri; order Perciformes; family Percidae; genus Gymnocephalus; species Gymnocephalus cernua. The sequence goes on from CM042436.1 coordinate 5,644,553, forward strand.
TGGTTTCCACTCCATGTAGTGGCGTTGTATTTCTGGTGTATCCACTGAGGTGCTGCACAGTCTGGTCCAGTATACTTGTGTGGTTTCTGGTAGTGTGTTTTGTTCCAGTTCAGGTCCCATCATGAGTATTCTGTGTCCATGCTGTAATGAAGTGGGTGTTACTGTCTGTCCTGGGAGATGCACAATGAGTCCATCTGCAGTACACAGAATAATGGCGCCAATTTTTACTAGCAGGTCTCTTCCGAGCAGGGGTATAGGGCATTTGGGAGCATATAGGAATGCGTGACGTAGGGTTTGGACTCCAACTGTGATTACCAATGGCTTTGTGTATCTTTGTTCTTCTGTCTTTCCCGAGTATCCAACTGTTCGTAGAGTTTTTGAGGAAAGAGGGGGAACCCCTCCCTTCAGTTTGATGAGGCATGAAACAGACGCTCCACTGTCAACCATCATGTCAATTTGTTCTGACTCTATTGTGCAGGTGACCATTGGTTCAAGGTGTGGTGGGGTAGGAACACCTGCAGTTGGATCCTCTGGGCCCCATCATTGCTCCTCCCATGCAGTCATTGGCATCTGGGTGTAGTTGGGCGGCATGTTTCTTCCTCTTCCTCCCCCTGGGTGTGATCCTCTTCCTCTCTGTGAGCCATAAGGCATGGATGCTGGTGGGCCCACGGAAGGACAGTCTCTGGCCCAGTGGGTGAGCTGTCCACAGATGAAACAGCCATTTGATCTTGCCCTACTCCTATGTTGTCCTCTTAGGGGTGGTGTCTGGTATTGCATGGGGTATTGTTGTGGCATAACTGGTTCTGTCATTGGCCATGTTGGCCTTGTGTGTGGGGGCGTGGCTTCCACTGGGGTTTTCTTCAGTGCTGCAGCTACAGCCTTTTCCACTGCATCTTGTATGTCACCTGCCACAGATCCCATTATCATTTGTTTTTCTGTTTTATCTTTCTTTGATCTGTTAATTATGTCTTCTTTTTCTGCCACTTGCATCTTCAGCAGTCTTTTATTGAGGGTCTTGAGTTCTTCCTCACGTTCTCTTTCTAATTTGCGGTAATTGCTACAGTGATGTGTCAGGTTTATTCGCCAATTTTCTTCATCCATGATGCTGAGTCCTGCAACGTCATTCAATTTGGCTTGAACTGTTAATGGGAGAGCTTTTAGCACTCTGTCTCTGTACAACATGCGATGGGAGGGGGAGTGATCATACCGTTCACCTGTGCTCTCTAACCATTCTTCTTCACACCGTCTCAAGAAGACGTGCTGCTCCTCCCCCGCTGCCATTTTGAGACTGTTCAATCCAGTGAGGGATCTCTGGGTAGGGAATTTATCTCTTATTGCTCCCCAGTAGGCAGTTCTGTACTGGTTGAAACGTGAGTCATCTGCTTCCTCAGAGCATCCGGATGTGTCATCTAATTCCCGGACTCTGATGTTTCCTTCTATGCGTCTTATGAGGGCCCTTACATCCCCCAAACAAAGCTGGTCTGTTGCTGTGTACTTTTCCCACTCGATAATCCATCTTTGGCCTCCTGCCTGTATTGGTGGCAGTTTTGACACCAATGCCTCCATATCCCTATGCTTCCATGGCTGGTAGACAGTTTCTCCTCCTCCAATAGCCACTAGGGGGAATTGTCTTGCGGTTTTATTTCCTGGGTGTGATCGGGTGTGTTTTGAGATGGGGCTGGATAGGGTCACACCTTCAGGAACAGTGGGGGGAAGGGCAACCTTTACTTCTCCAGTTAGTCTAACTGTGCATGTTTTGTGGCCATCTTCTTCTGAGTCTGAGCACTCACTATAAGTATGTCCCTCTTTTCTTGCTGTTATTTCTTTCCTACTTGCTTCTTCTTCACTGTCATAACCAGTCCTATATTTAGTTTCTCCTTTTTGTTTCTGCTTCAGTTTCTGTTTTGAAGTTGGACACACAGTCTTATCCCCTCCAAATCTACATGCTGCATCTCTGTTGTATTCATTCTCTTGACATGCTTGTCTTTGATCTGGGGTGGAGGTGGAGGGATGCACAGCTCTTGTCTCTGGTGTTCCAGTGACTTCACATCTGGTTCCATTTGTCTGCAGCATGTTCTGGGTGTCGCTTAGCATTTGCTGTGCATTCTGAGCCACAGCCATGACGTCTGTTAGAATCTCACTCAGCTTTTGGGTTGATACAGGGACTTCATCAACTTCTAGGACTCCTCCTGTTACCTGCAGGACTGGGGCCTGTACTGGTTGGCAGAGGGAGTTAGGTGGCATGTAAGGAGGGGGTGCCGTGGGAAGCCTTGAATGTAAGTCAAGGACAGAGTTGGTGGTGTCTGAGTCTGTTTCCTTCCCTGGGCCAACTCCAATGAGTCCATCTGGAGTGATCTGCTTCATGTACAACAACAGTTTAGTGACACGTGCCATGCGTCTTTCAGCCTTGTTATAAGCTCTTTTTGTTGATCCAAACTTAGGCTCTCCTTTCCTCTCCCAATCCTTCTGAGCCTTGGATGCTTCTGCTCTTTCATGTACTATTATCCGGGCTCTGTATGTTCCTGTAGGACATGGGTCTGTATCCCCTGGCATTAGTCTTCTGTCTTGCCAATCTTTCCAGATGTGTTCAAGTTTCTTTTTAGTCTTTTGTCTGTCCTTTGGTTCTGTGGTGGCTTCAATTTTTTGAAAAATCTTATTCTTCCAGTCTTCTGTTTTTTTTTTTAGGAATGACGGTAGGGGCTGTTTGTCTGCCATTGTGCTAAACAGTCTGTCCCTGATTTCTAGCGATCAATAGGGGTTTAAACTAAAGGTAATAAAAGTCAATGAATCCAAAAAGTTCTTAAAACAAGTTGAATTTTAAATGGCAAAACAAAACAAACAAAATATATATAAAAAATAAATAAAATAAATTAAAGTAAAAATAAAAAGTAAAATTACTGTATTGTAAACAATGCCAAATATAAAAATTAAAAATTAAACTGTTTGGGATAAAATTAAGGTTTGCTAAATAAAAATGAAATGGATGAAACTAGAGAGTTTGTGTCACGAAAATAAAAACAAAAACAAAGAGTCGTGCTCTTAACAAAAGGGGACACTAATTTTACGCAAATCTTGGTGCTTGATGACACTTGTATCTGTAAACCCCCCCTTTTTTAAAGTTCTGGTTTGCTAATGCTCACAATGATGAGGAGTATATCATTTTTTGATTTTTTTTTTTTTTTTTTTTTTTTTACTATGCAAAGACAAACGGTGATTTACTGCCACACACTTCCCATTCCCTTTTGCCACAGAGTAAAACTCAAAGATCTGTTTGTTTTTTCCACTTAATTCACTTAATACGGAGCCAAGCTTCTACCATTTTCAGGCGGACACTCATAAATCGTGAATGTGTTATTTCAAACAGAACTTTCTGTTGAGTTTTTTCAGTTTAACAATCCACCCCACATTTTCCCAGGCACTACAGAATGGGCGCCAATGGACGCTTTTTCTGTTTAAAACCACACTGCTTGAGCTTGCATGCTCTTATTTTCAAAACAATCTTATTTACACAAAGCGTTATTCACGATCACACCCAACACCTTCCGCAATCTCCCAATTTCAACACAAACACTCTTATTCAAATTAATTTACAGTAGCTTATCACGAAAAAAGAAAAACGAAAACACGCTGCGCAAGTCGCCACAGACACAAATTACAATACGCAATTAAACTGTATTTTACAATAGGCCTCTGTACAGTTCCTAGGTGTATTTCACACAATTCGACTATACCTAGCTATAAATTGACCGCTCTATTCCACATATGCTCTGGAGGAAAAAAAAACTGAGAGGTGCCCCAAGGCGCTTTACTTCCGCCGTCGCCGCAAAGTCAGTGTTACCAAGTCCTCCCCCTCACAGGTTACACATAGTTTGCACACAGTGTACACTGGCTTCTTTAAGTCTTAGTTTTTTCTCCGTCCCTCCAAAGACCTGTGTCTTTGTGCCGCCCTGCGGTCTTTTATTTAAAATTTTTCAGAGTCTAACTCGGCCGGCTGTTACGGACCTCTAGCCTAAAGGTTTTTCGAGTTTTAAAAACTCGGCCGACTTAAATGGACTTCTATGTCTAAAATAATTTCAGGTGTTACCCTGGCCGGCTACGTACGGACTTTTAATGATTTTTTCAGGGGCTCTAAACACCCCGGCCGGCTTGTACGGACCTCTATATCTAAATAATTCAGGTTCTAAAAACCCGCCGGTTATTACGGACTTTTAATGATTTTTCAGGGGCTGAACCCCAGCCAAGTCAAATGGACATCTAATTAGTGCACGCGATTCAAACGCTCTCACAGGTTCCCAACCTCGGCCGACTTCCACGGACTTAGCCAAAACATGTACCCTTTTCAGGCTTTTAAGCTTTTTCAAAACCGTACAATCATACAACAAATCACACACAAAACACATACATTGCTTTTGACTTATCGTTTTTCAACTGTTTTTCAATTATGTTTTCAATTACTTTTACAGATTTTAATAGACTTACGAGTTGATGGCTGTTGAAACTCTTATGCCTAAATTTCCTATGTAATCCTATGCCAAGTTATGATGAAACAGGTTTGGCTTACCTTTTAGTTTTTTGGGCCCGCATAAGAGTTTCGACAGCATCCACTTTTCAGTCTGGTTCTCCTCTTTTCCTCCGTCCTTCTTTCAGAGATCACGTCCTGGGGTCACCAATTGTTGAAGATGCTGAGTGTTCAGAATCTCTGAAGAAGGAGAGGCTTTGGTTCGGATGAAGATTTAACACAAAGATTTATTAATAAAAATGATAAGTCAAAATACATGAAATTACGCTGCAGCGGGCATGTAAATAGTTGTTTAACCCTTAAGTCTCCACATCTATTTGCCCCGAAGTTGTGTCTCCCTCCTGGCTATATTCCTTTTGCCTCAGGGGCGGTTACTTCTTACTCTCCTGAGTAAGAATCATCTTTATTGGCTCTTCGTTGGCATGGAGACGTATTGGACGCTTCTCGTTGGTTTCTTCGCTGTCCAATTAGGAAGGGCATGCTTTACCCCTGTCCCCTTGAGGTCATTTTCATTCATAGATCAAAAAAGATTCTATCATGTAGATGGCAACTCTTTAATCAACATTGTATTGTCTTAATCTTGTCTGAGACTCCAGGGTGTTGGAGCCAGAGGAAGACATGCTGTGTAACAGTAGTGTAGTAGACGGTTCCTTTCTATATGTTGATTGCTTGGTTTTGATCTAATCTGTCTATGAGAGACAGGAAGAGAGGGGGAGGGCAGGGGACAAACAGGGTCTGCCTTGACCTAGTCTTCACAGAGGGAGTGAGTATAACAGCATGATATGGAGTTCGCATTGAATTTAATCATATTTTCTAACCCAGCTGCAGCATATCATTTATTACATTAAACATAAAACATAAAAGCATAAAATATACATGGTTATCAAGCATCACCATTATTGAGACTTTATTTAACTCAACACTAGTGAATGTTCAAATGTTACCAGCCACTCAATAGATTACCATTGTTTTTTGGCTGGTGAGTGAAGAAAATCTACCAGCCACTTGCATATTTTACCAGCATTTGGCTGGTAAATGGTGCTAATTTCGGGCCCTGGACAGGATCAAAGAAAACTAAAACCTTCATTACTCACAGATAAGTTATCTTCTTATTTAATGTGGGCAAAACACAGACGTGTTTCAGCTAGAAGCCATCATCAGTGTTCACCATTTCTTACTAAATAGAAAGGTTATAGGTTACTTAATTAATAACACAAGAAGCATGAAAGACGTTTTAGTGAATGTTACCTCTGTGACGGCCTCCTCTCTCTCTGATTGGCTGTCAGCTCCGCTGGGGAAATGTCTGCACATGCTGCTGGTCCTTATGCTGCGTTCCAGACACAATTTTTAGCCCGTAAATTACGACTTCAAGCCACGACTCACGACTTGGTAGCGTTCCAGGGTTCAGGTTGGGCTACCTAACGTTAACGTTAGCTATTGGCTACGCTGACGTTGACGTTAGCTAGTGGCTGCGCTGACGTTAGCTAGCGGCTACCTAACGTTGACGTTAGCTAGGGCTAGCTGATACTAGCGATTTCTAGTCAGCGACATATATCGGGCTTTTTAATAAACATAACCTGTAGTAGTACACAATTGTGTGTGTATTGTTTTGATTACAATGTGCGGAATTACTTTACGTTGCATATTTATGTCTATTTATTTCTATTTTACCGGCGTCTGTACAGCATCAACAGGGGGTCGCCATTGTTGTTTATGTGTGTGTGACGTCCAAAACTGTAACTGGGAGTACAACGATCTGGTACGAGTTCACGGGTAGTAAGTTACGGTTTGGACTGGCGTTCCAGGTCACTTTCACGGGTAGAAGGTTGTGAAAACACGAGTTACGGGTTGCCTGGAACGCAGCATAATTTACACTCTATTCCATCCAAAAACACTGTCCATTCCACTTAAAAGAGAAGCCATTGTTGTCGCGGTAACTTTTAACAGTAGCCTACATTGCTTAACACATCCATGGTGCATTGTCTAAAAAGCCAGCTAGCTAACGTTAGCTGCTGAAGGCGACGTTAGTTAGCTGCTGAAGGCAGCCCGGACACAAAATTACGAATCCCACTATGGCCACGCCAAGACCCGCCCTTCAATCACTACTATTGGCCAGGCGTCCAAGGTAACGTAACCCCATTAGTTCAGGTCCTTTCCCCTGACCAATCCACTATCCTAACCTTAACCACTCGAGGTGAAATGCCTAACCCCAACCAATCGAGCTGCTTCGGAGGGCGGGTCTTGGCGTGGCCATAGTGGGATTCGTAATTTTGCAACCAGGACGCTAACGTCAACTACAGCAGCCCAGATGACCAATAATAGCCTTGCTAATGAGCGATTCACAACTTCACCAGGCATGAAAATACTTCGGAATCTGAATTGAATTGAATTGAATTGAAAATTGACGTTTACAAGCAAACACATTTACAAAAACATAATGCCCATAACAGGTTCGAAATTTGAATATTAAGAGCTGCCTAATATTTGTTCGAATATCAATATTTTTTTAAATATTCGAATTATATTCAAATATCGAAGTTCGGAGTCAAAGCCCTAATTCTTTCAGATGTTTCATATCAAATGTATAACCAGCGGCCATGTTGTGTGTTGTTTAGGGTCCTCGCCACCACAAGACAAATCAGCATTGCACCTTGAATGGCCTTCTTTTTTTACTGAAAGTACTGCCAAACAACACTTGTTCTGCTCACGAGTTCCATTTTCACTTTCTTACAGCCTACTGCATTGAATACTCCACCTACGTAAACACCTTCCCGTAATCAACGGCGCCGTCATTACGACGACCAGCGTAGCGCGCGTAGGTTAGTGCAAGCGTAGGGTTCGGTTCGGTGGGAAAAAATTCCACGGTTCAGCAGAAACCGAACCCCGTCAAAAAGCCCAATATTCGGCTGGATTCGGTGCATCCCTACCAGATATTCATCTGAGGAAGGGGACTTCTAGTCTGTGAGGCAGGCATGAGCAACAGGTGTTAAACAAATGAGATTATTTAAAGCAGTTTATTAGGAGGTGAAATGAAAGTGAGAGAAATGTCTGCTGTAATCCCTCATTGTACGAGAAAACTGCACAACTAAAGAAAGTACGGTAGGATTCCAATGCACCCTCAGGCAGCTACATAGTTTTTGGGTTCCCATCAAACTGCGACCTTTAAACCGTGACAAGCATGGCAAGAGACTGGTGGAAACTTCATGCAGACACCAGAGATTAGAGCTGCATTTATTAGATTTAAAGAGAGCTTACAGATTCATGAAGAAAATAAAATATTCCACTCAGAACATCAAAATAGTACACATCATATCAAGATAATGCTGTAATAATGATCACAAAAAAGATTTTTGCCTACAAGAAGTCAACTGTGCATCAGTGCATACGTGTTTGTGTGTGCAGATCTGTGTGAAGTGTTGGCCTTCTAATCAGAATGTGTTTGTGTGTGTGACGGTGAGTGTGTGTTTAAGAGAGACGGAACAGACCTCATGCAAACAGCTCTGTGTCAAATCACATTAGAGGACTTGCTCGCTGAAGGGCAGATTGAAACCAGAAGCTTCTCAGCAATCAAACAACAGTCTGCTCTGGAAAAAGCAGCAGAGGAGAGAGACAAACAACCTCAGATAATTCCCTCGAAAACAACCACATTTACGTTAATTCAAAACACGTGATCTCGATATCATTTAGACAACACTTATTGAAGGATCATGGAAAAAATTGTAACGTCCACAATCAAGGTACAAGGTGGACTGAATAACAGACACGTCTTACAATAAACAGTTTGTGAAATGGTCACGTTATTTTTAATCTATTGATTCGTGTACACGGACACGTTTATCTTATTTTTTTCATGGTGATCAGCACGACATGGGAAGCATCTATACGGAGGTTGGGTTTAGGAAAAGCAGAATGGGGAAAGGACACGTCACACGCTGGGTCTCTGGGGGACGCGGGACAACAACGGGATGGTTTAGGAAAATAAGAACAGGGAAAGAAACGTGACATGTGGGACACGATCCCCGGTCTCTGGGGTGAAAGTCCTGTGTTGTTTGCATATGTTTACGTCCGCTGTATACAGCGTAGACATACATGTGGATAGCTCAAAATGCGAACAGATAACATGCCACTTGGTTTAAGAAAGTGGGCGTGTATGTTTACGCGAAGTTATGATGTCATGTTGCCCATTCAGTCTGAAGGCACCTATAGACTTATGATGTTATTTAGCAGTTATCACCAGTAAGTTAAAAGAACACACCACCAATCAACCAACTGGGAATAAACACTGCACCACCAATATCGGTTTTTGAGGTTGTAAGGTTGTTTCCTTCCTTTCAATCTGCCTGTGTACTGTAACCTGTACCTCTACCTCTCTGTCTTCCTTCAACATAGAAACGGTATTAATGATGGTGAACTCATCCATCCCCGTACTTGATGTTGACACTCAGTACCTCAGAAATTGCTTGGCCTTGCAGGTAAAAGCCAAGCTTTGGATACACTGAAGGGAGAAGGAATATCTCCCTCTTATCCTTTGTGTCTGTCCCACAGATGTAGCTTCTGAGTGGGCGCTGGCAGCCTAATGGCAGTTTACCCACCGGCCACTTCCCCGGCTTTTTTTTTTACAGTCTGCTAGCGAGGCAAAGAGCCAAGGCTTTGGTATGCTGTTGTATTTATGCCGAAGGCTGCCCTTTATTTACAATCTAGTATCTATGGCTTGGGCTCCTGAGGGGGACGGTCGGTGCTGAGTAGCCCTCCCAACACCTCGCTCCCTCCGTTGCCTCTTTTTGCTCAAAGTCATCTGGCATTTCTCCAAAGCTAAGCCATCCTCTCCCAGCAAAAGTTTATCATTATTAAATCATTGTTGTTTTGATCATTAGTAGTAGTAGTAAGGCAGCAGAAAAAGCCTCATTTTCAACCTCCACCATGTCATAGAGAAGCAGTAGCTTGTCAGGTTGTCGCTATCATTTCTTTGAATTTATCTTTACACTGTTCTCTTTTGCACTACCACCATTGCACACAGTCTACCATAGCACCTTTAACTCTTTACATTTTTGTGAGTGATTTTTATGTATGTGAGATAAATGTGTGTATGTGTTTGTTGTGTGATGGTTGTCTAAGCTACTGGATGCCTAAAATTTCCCTCGGGATGAATAAAGTATCTATCTATCTATATATCCATCCATCCATCCATCCCAGATTTTTGTACCAGCCTAGATTGTAATTAGGAGCCGCGGGGCAAAATGGATTGTCTGGCGAGGGTAACGTCTTGATGTGAAAGTCTCTCTTATCGTGGATTTACCCATAAGGCCACTGTGCCCCCAGGCTGTGTTGACACCATGATGTGTGTGCTCGCTGGTGTGTCTGATGTGGCCATCGCAGCTGGAGGCAGGGGGATGTGTTTGTAGAAATGAAAAGGGACCAAAGTTATTCCTTTTTTCTTACTTATTTCTTTAACTGCTCTCAGACCAGAGAACAATGTGACTGTCTAGTTGATAAAAAAAGATCGATGACCTTTGATTAGTGATCTTTGTAAGGCAATAACTAGGCCAATTTCACTGTTTTATACCAACCAACCAAACAATAACCCCATGAATCAGTTCATCATTATGTAATATGATGTGTCAATGCAAATAATACTGTTCTGATAGTACAAAGGCAGATTAACATGATGACTCCAGCTACAACAGTACACTACTTAAAAATGCTCTCTTGTCTTTTGATAAACACCTGATTACTCCATACATTGATCCTTTATATTTACTGGCCCTTCCCTCATTGGATTAGCCTGGTCTCCACCAGACCCTTCTCAGCTGTAACTGAGAGCAGGTCTGGGGAAGCTTCATTCACAGCCCATTTCCAAAGGGGCGTCACCAACGGACACCACTCAAATGCCTCTGGACGCAATTGGATAGTCCTTCAACCAATCAGACCAATGATCCGGATGACGCAACAGCGACAGCGGCATCAACGGGTTGCTGCACTCTCTTAATACATCCATGGTTGCTGCGCTTCAGTGGCGGTGGTCGTCATGTTGAATGTAAACAAAAAGTTGCTTGCCGTCGCTGCGCTATCGTCATCATGTAAAGCATCAACGGTTGTGATTGGTGCCTCAATTTGAAAAATTGGAAATGGGCTTGAATGGTCTCTTGGTCAGACGGACTTGCAGAGCAAATCTCAAATTTGCCAGAAGTTCGTCAGGGTTTTCCCAGGCTATCATTGGATAACTACAAGCCAAGTGAAGTGAGCATTAATACATCTTGAGCGTACACTGCATTTTGTCGAGCCTGGTTTTCACTGTGAGGTCAGTCTCTTCTCTCTCTCCGGGATCCTGCTTTAAAGATGTCTACGAGCTCGACCAGGCCTCTGTCACTTTGAACTAAGTGTTTCTAGACTGATGTAAAGAACACAGCAGACTTTTGATCTGTGCCTATTTTTCCTCTCAGGATGTAACGTAGACTGAGGAAGGTCACTTATTCATTCTTGTATCCAGGCTTGAAGTAGGATGCATTTAAAATCAAGTGGAAAAACACAATATGTAAATGTGAGATAATGACGTCCTCCATCAAGGAAGTTAAAGGTGCCCTGTGGAGTTTTTTTGTAAACAAACACATATCAGTGTTACTTACCTAAATGAAGCTCGACAAACATCTTGAAGGCATTTTTTAAAGTATTTTATATCCTTCAGTGTTTACTGTGTGGCAGTCTTTTTCTTCTCTGCCTTTGCCGGCACTATAATAGGCGCAGGACTGCCACCTGTAGATCAGTGGACTGGTGTGACACCATTGGATCGCAACCTCTAAAAAAGCTTATGAGTGGACCTGATTTGAAATGATTTGACACGCTCTGTAGTTATTTTTTGATTCCACACCATTTCACTTTTGAACACATCGCACAGATGCAACCAACTTATTGAAAAAAATCCTGCAACATAGAATCACACTTCACATGATGTACTGTATGGCTGTAACTCAGTAGTTATGAGTCCTTATTGCCCTTCAATGCTTATGATTCACTTCTCCAAAAATCAGCATGATTTTCTTTCATTATGTGTAGTTTGATGTTAATATGGGTTATTGGAATGATAACTTTAAATTAGCACAGGTGTCTGCTCTCTGATTTTCTTTTAGTTAACAATGCAGCTGGTCATGACATCCTGAAACACAGTGCATGCCTCATCCACATCAGGTTAAATAAAGTGTGTAAAATAAGTAGTTGATTTGCCAAAATGTGAGTAACTATTTAGACAGGTATTATTTTTTTTCTGGTGTTTGATACTTGAATTGAATCCAATCCAATATGTCTGGCGGGTTTTAGAAAGCCAGCACTTAACTGCTCTCTTATGCCCAGGTCAGATTTGCTGCATGTTTTATGAATATTTCTTACACAAAAGCAACACTGTCTTGTCAAGGCTTCCAGTCGATACAGTTTCAAGAGAAGCGACCGCGACGTGAATGAGATGAACAACCTTGAGCATGTTACGGATGGATTGTTGTACAGTCGAAGTGAGGAGGCGGGGGAGGGACGGACGATTGGAAGCTCAAGGTTTTCTCCTCTAGCATTTGGACCTGCTTGTCCTCCTTCCAGTGAAAATGAGAGATATTTCCTGTAAGTGGAATTTCAGCGGAGGAGAAGCCTGTGCTATTCCCCATTGAGAGCCCGGCCTTGGCTGCGGCGCAACGCTAGCGGGCTGCATGGGGATGAAAACATACCCATACACAAACAAAGTTGTAGATATGTGAGAATTAAAAAGACAGGAGTGGGAAAGCCAATCAGAGCATCAGTCCTCCATCAATATAAAAGGACAAAATGATTGTAAGAGTGTTGATCATAGCTAGATGGGTTAAGACATTCTTTCACTAGTAAATGTTACACTTTATGAGGGCAGCGCAGGTATTTTGTTTTTAAAGATTTTTTTTTTCAGGCATTTTAGGCCTTTATTTCCACAGGACAGCTGAAGACATGGAAGTGGAGAGAGAGGGGGAATGACATGCAGCAAAGGGCCGCAGGTCGGAGTCGAACCCACGGCCGCTGCGTCGAGGAGTAAACCTCTATATATGCGCGCCTACTGAATGCACCATTAGTTTTTGGTCTCTGTGAGGTTAGACCACATGTCAAACTCAAGGCCCGGGGGCCAAATCTGGCCCCTTGCAAATTTTGATCTGTCCCGCATTTCAATTTAGGTTCACAGCAAATTTTGGCCCGACTGGTTGCGCACCACACCCAAAAAATCAGGAAACAGTTTTTCACACTGTAATTATGCGACACTGCCGTGCAGAATTTGACAGGTCTGCCGACTTTGAGACTCCAAATTCTCCGCAGAAGTAGAGAGATTTTTTTAATATTCAGGCTGTGAAACAGGTTGCTGTGAGTCGGCTGGGTGGTAGCTGCTTTTAAAAAAAATTGTAAAGTTTGTTTTTCATGACTTGCTAAATTCTACGATGGCTAAGAAACTTTTTAGCTGACTTTTTTAGGGTTTTATGTCGACTAAACTGTTTGGGAGAAAGCTATTTGAGACATGCAATAATACAAAGTTAATTGACTTTTTTTGTTAAATAAATGCATGTCAATAAACTCAACATGTCTGGCCCTTATTGTGATCATCGTTTCCAGTGTGGCCCTTAGTGAAATTGTGTTTGACACCCCTGGGTCTCAATTGAGGACGAGGAGCAGCTTTAGTTACTAATTACTCTGACGTTCAACTTCTCTGAAGGACACATCTTCATGGATACATAAGAGAAACGATCAGAAATGTTGGAGAGAAGCAGGCTAAAGACCAGAAGGATGGCTTCAGAAAGTGGCACATACTCCGAGAGGCATTTACACTGGAAGTTGGTGCAACTTCATCATGCCAGACATTGTGTCTTGGCTCAGTTGTTAGGGTTTAGAAACAGTTGCAAGGGGATCTGTGTGCCAGTTGACACTACAGGGACACATTAGCGTCTTTGTTTCTGATCCGATGGTCACATAAAACCACTTGGCACTGACATGCGTGGTTGATGATCTGAATGTAGCTCAGCAGATCAACATCATGTGAAATCCAGGTGTGAATGCAGCCAAGATGATGATTATGCAGGATGGACAGTAACAAATGTGGATTATGAGAACTCTGGATGGACAGCACGAAAGATCAAGAAGTCTCAGATGTCAGTGTGTCGTACATGACAACCTGCATTTTCAGGGCATGAAAGAGAAATTGGATTTTAGCATGTGGCAAAGCAAAATAGTAATATCAGGTGCAAAGGCACCAACACATTCACAGCTATATATTTTTTATGTTTATATGTCAACTTGCCCCTTTTTATTATGCCATTGTGCTGTCTGAACCAACCCATGCTGCAGTACCGTCAGCTATCTCCCTCTCACTCTCTAACATGCTTCTCACCCAGTCTGCCGAGAAGATGAGTCATATACTGCAAAGGTCATTCATCAGAGAGAGCGAGAGAGGGGAGTGAGGCAGGAGAGGGAGATAGAAGGGGACAGGAATGGAGGGAGAGTGATGGAAGAGGGAGGCGTAAGTGTTGGCTTTCCATGTCAATTTTTCTGTCAGAAGCAGTAAGTGGGGCCTCTCTTCTTCTCCTAGTGCTTCTTTTTCGCGCTGTTACTCGCCGATATCCTCTCTGACTGCAGGATGGCCACCTGCTGATTCAGGGAAACAGCCTAGCTCTGACTGGAAGCAAGAGCAAACAGCTTGCCTGGCCGTGTCCAAAGTCCAAAAATACACCTGCCAACAGCTCTAAAGCTCACGAATTAAGACATTGTATGTCTTGTATCCAATCATTGCACAAACAATAATAAATAAAATGAAAGTAATAAAAATAAAAATTACTTTTTGGGGGTTTTAGAGGTACACGAAGCATTACTTACAGTAACTATCCAGTGCATGTTGGCCGGCCTGTCAAGGAGTTCCTCCTGTGTCTAAAGATGGAGAGCTGTTACCTTTTCCACATCCTCCCTCCCTCCCTCCCTCACTCCTCGGCTGGGTGATGCTTGGCTTGGCTGTGGGGAGGTTTGATAGATGGCGTCCCCAGTTTTGGCAGCCTTATCTCGGGCCCCTGCAAGCGATCGTCATCTGCCACTTATCAGCCTTATAAACACCCTCCACAAACACTCTGCTGTGGAGGGGCTGGGGAGTAGGGAGAGGAGGGGTAAGGAGAATAAAGGATAAGAAATGGGTGGCAAGAAGATAGAAGAAGATGGAAGTAAGTGAAGAGGAAGGGGGGGAGGACAGAGATGGGTAGATGGTAGGACAGAGTAGAGGAGAGTAGGGAGGAGAGGGGGAGAAGTGTAGGGGAGAGGGAATGAGAATAAAAGAGGCACGAGAAAAAGCTACGAATGTTGGACGGAGTAGTGCAGAGGGCAGGTAGGGCTGGCTATCATTATAATTATTTTGATACCAATACAGTCCTTGTATTCTGGTATCAATAAACCAATACTTTTCTCGAGTCCTTACTTTTCTACAGGACAAAAAAAGGTTCTAAATTCTAAAGTGTTAAATGTTGTCCAAACTCAAACGGTTACAAGAACTTTGCCTAAACAAAATGCAATGTAACGTTTGATACAAATCAGGAACTATCTGATCAGAGAATAAGTAGAAAGGATACAAACCTGATCAGACATTCAATGACAGTTTTTTGGTACTTGACAGTTTTAAATACTCTGTGCAACATACAATACATCATTTATTATTGCCATTAAAACGTATTCAGATGAATTTTTTCTGACCTGTAGCTCCGATCCTATGGTCAGGATGCAAACATTTTTTACAGGGTGGTAGGTGAAGACTCATGAATATTCATTAGGGAACTCATCCCTGATTGGCTCGCCCTGACGTTCTTACCCTAACCATAACCAGTCCCACTTATCTTGCCTAAACCTAACCAACCCAACCAGAGCAGGCAACGAGTACTAGCCATTCAGGGATGAGTTCCCTAATGAATATTCATGAGTCTTCTCCTACCACCCTGCAACAAAAAAAAAAAAAGGCGGTCAGGATGACATTGTTTGGCGGTGCCTGAATTTGTGACAAGCGACAGTTTCTGTCAGAGGCACAAAAACGATTTGGTTTAGTTGGTTAAAGGGACTCGATTACACACTAAGGTCTTGGAGCGCCTTGGTAGCTGAATGGTTGCAGAGCATGACGCATAACCACAACATCACAGGTTGGGGCTGAAGCTGAAGACTACAAGTTTAAAAATAATGATAAGTTATAAAGAACTCCTCATCCCTTCTTGAGATTACCATTGGCCAAATATCAGCCAAACCTTGGGCAGTCATGTTGCATTGTGGGTAATGTAGGCACCGGCTTTTGACAAGGAAGAAGATTGCATGGAATAAAAAAGACTATAGCTATGGTTCTGCTGTGTCGATTTTGAGCTGTCCATTATGGGTAATGTTATAGGAGTGCATAGCTAAATCAGTGGAGTGCCCATTTGAGGAAAGGGGGTTAGGATTACTAGTCATGTGTAGTAGTGTAGTAGTGTAGACATGGTGAAAAACCAATATTGACAGCTGGTGGGATACGCAATGTAATCAGCAGTCTCCCATGTCAAAGTCACAGGGTTTGTTCTGAAATTGTGGATACTCTGAGAGAGGAGAACACAACTTAACCAAACAATTGTCCTCTGATATATAAATGTTATTACACATCTTTATATGAATACTTAATATTTAATATTTTGTTGAATACACACAAAATGGGCTTATGGAGAGAGGAGAGAGTATAGGGAAGAGTTGGGTGATGGGAAGGTAGACGCAAGGAGAATAGGAACGGGGAAGAATGATGGTGAGAGGAAGGGAGGAGACCAGAGGAGAGAAATGTAGGAAGGAAGGTAAGGAGTGAAATGGGACAGATTAGGAGATGAAGAAGGGAGGTATAGTGTAAGGAAGCACTGAGACTGGAGGCAAAATGTTGCACAAATCCAGTTTGTCATCACATTTTTGAAGCCAGAACAGGGTTTTATTTTGTCTTTTCCCCCCACATACTGGAGGTCAGTTCCACTTGTGGAGTATTGGGTTTTATGACTCAAGACTCAATCTCTCAAAGGTCACCTCCACTTGGGGAATATTAGTTTTTACCCCAATTCCCTCTCAGAAAGAAAAACCTCTTGTACACACTTCCCAACTGCTCCAGTGGGAGAGTGTCTGTATACTTTGTGATTGCCAAGCAGCCAGTGGATGAACAAAATAAATAAAAAATACTATTAAAAACAGAGGTTAAAAAAATATTGCAGATTTCTTTAGGTTTATTTTTCATAGTGCGAGCAGTGATCAGCTAATGATCGTTTGTTATTGGAACAGGCCTTCCTGTGTCAGTGCAGCGAGGCGTCGGTTGATGCGAGGTCATTAATTGTCGTGGGCGGTGGACATATGTTTTCCTGCCGGGGTCCCCAGTGTCATATCAGCTTAATGAATTGTTTATGTAAACTAGTAGAGGTGTTTAATACCTGCCTTTTAAAATGGGAAGGAATCAAACAGAGCAGAAGCGGAGAGCTAAATGCCAGCAATTAAAGCGGTGAACAGTGTTCACACAACAAGGCAAACAAACACATTACGGTTGTTGTGTAATTCCAGCGGCTGAGTTCGACATCACTTACGGGAGGCGTGGACTCGATGACCCAGATGTTAACTTTACAGCAAGAGGTTACATCACGCTACTGCAGGAGGCAAATTCAGATCTCATTTTGTAAAGACAAAAAAAGTTTGAAGAAGGAGGGAATTTTGAAAATAGATTGTTAAAAAAACACTTTTTAGAAATTTGGCAAGAAACAGAGGCTTGATGGTGTTTCAAGTCCCCAATGTCCACTTCAAGGCATCGCTGCAACCGTCGACTTCAAGGCACCTAACCCTTACCATAACCATTACCTAATCCTAGTGCCTCCCAGGCAGCGCTGCCTGGAAGGAGATGTTTGGGGCTTAAAACAAACACCGACACAGAGAAACTGACGCCATGTTTTGCAAAAAGTATCAAAACTCGAAAGGTTCCCTACATTTACATGTATCAATGTGAAGGAACCAATTGTGTCCGCCCGTCAATGCTAGGCTACAGTGTAGTTTAGTCAGACGTTGGCGCTATAGGCTCCACGTGGCTGGAAGAAGTAAGCCATCTAAAAATGGAGCAGCCTGGTCTCACAGATTTCCTGAAACTATCACAAATTATCACAAACTCACACAATCACACAATCACAAACACCACATTACGTGGTGGTGGCACGGAATGTGTGAAAATTCCATGTGGCCACCATGGAAAACAATGCCAATGTAAAGTCAATGAGAAGATGACGTAGCATTAAGAGTGACTTTGGTAGAGAGTAGTATGAAAGGCCGAAAATCTGCCTAGGGAGGTTGGTTGGGGGGGCGGATGGGTCAAACAACACAGGACTTTCACCCAGGAGACCGCAGATCGGGTCCTGCATGTCACTTTTCCAGATTTACAGTTGAATTCTATGAGATCAGGTTGAATGAAGAGAGGTCTTTACAAATGTGTTTTTAAAACAAAACCTAGACTTTTCTTGGACTGGCAAAGCAAACATGTCCACCCTTATCTCAGGAGCACAGTGATACAGTCACAGTTTGTGGTATTTCTCTGATCTTTTCTCTAACTGAAAAATGAAGAGCTAAGCTTTTGCTACATTATTTAGCTCCTTTTACTTCTTGGTGTCCCGTGCTCTCCGTCTCTTTCCTTTTGTCTTGTGTCCTCCTCCCCTGCCTCTCTTTTTGTCCCATTCCCCTCTTCGTGGTTAGTCCTTCGTGTCTCCTTTTTAACTGATTCTGCTCATTCCTCCTTCAACCAACTCCTCTTCCTCTTTCACATCACTTTTCTTTCTACCTCCCCTCCTTCCTCTCCCATTCTTTTTGCGTTCCCTCAATCTTTACATCTCTCTCTCTCCCTCTCACTCCTCACCTAATGGTCTCTCGTCCCCCAGGTGGCCCTAGATGCCATTTCGGCCCCCTGCTTATGAATTTAATTACACATGGCATTGTCTTCATGTAGCCCCCCCCCCCATATACACATAAATATAACCCAAGCCACTGCTGCTAGATCACTGCAGGCAATAACACCCAGGGGCGGGGCGGTGGGGGTGGGGGGATCAACACGGAGCAGATTGAAGGCTGAAAAGTTGATATTGGAAATCAAATTAATGCTGGTGAGAGCGACACCATATCTAATTAAGATGCTTTTGAAAAACCGACAAGCAAACCTGGTGTGACAGAAATACTCATGACTCGTATAGCGTTTATTATGAGATGAAGAGTAAATTTACAAAATGTTAGAAATGTCTTTTTTTATGGGGAAAAAAGCCTGCGCTATGGACATTTGGTGCTTTAAATGATACGCCGGCTTAGACAAAAAGAATGTATGGTGGTTTGTTGGTGTTTTTTTGTGATATTTTCCAGACTGATCATTGTGACATTTGTTTGTCTGTTGCTACCGTAGCTTGGGAACACTTGATTATACCTCTTCAAAGTGGTGATAGTTTTTAATGAAATGTTATTTTGCTGTTTGATGGAGGCAATGCACACATATATTGCATGTATGAAAAATATATGTTTATCATGTTTGTTTTCAACTGTTTCAAGAAAAAGACTGTATCAGTAGACTTTTTGCACACTTTGTAGGTGTACTGTATTTCATATACTGCTTATGTCATTTGGGCACTAAACTCCTCAGATGGCTTTTTTGTATCTAGAATAAGCTTACCTGCTGAAACAAATGGCTGAACTTCACTTCTCATTACTTCTCCTGACTGTATGGTCGTTTTTTTTATAAATATATATTAACGGCAACATTTTCTCTGCTGCTTTTTCTTATTAGCCGCAACATTTGTTTTCATGTTGGGTTGTTTTTCATTATCTGCAAAACATTCAGTGGTGGTTGGGTGGATTGGACCGGATCTTACAGGGGCACTGAAAAAAAACAAAAACAGGCAGCAATATATTTTAATTTGCCTAGGGATGGTGGCTCTCGTGATCAACTAATGTGATTACGTCTCTGTACTGTGTCAGTGCAGCGATGGAGCTCCACTGCGCTCCCTGCCTTTGGTTTTGAAGGATGGCTGTTGTTTTCTTCTCATTATACGACTCCTGAAATGTACCCGGGAGGGTGAATGAGAGGTATGGAGGTTGGGTGGGTGTATGGGTGTGGTTAGACGTTGAAATAACGACCCCTCAGTGCCGCAAAAGCATCTATTCTGTTGGTCCAGGACTCGTGGAGCCAGCCTGGGCCTTTACCCTTTGTCAACAGTGAAAAATGAAGCATTTCTAAATCCCTGGCACTCGCTGTGTTTCCCTCTAGGCGCCTCAGATACATTGAGTTAACATAAAGCAAAATTCAGGACAGGGGCAGCCGGGGTGACAAATGAAGCGCCTCCGTGTGTTTTGGAGGGAAAATAAAGGGGCCCCTTTTTATAGAAATGAGATTTGGACCTCGTTACTTCCTTCAGGCCCAATTTCTCCCCAGCAGTCCAAATGGATCTGAGAGGTACAATGAAAGATGGAATATTCTTGAAATGGAAAAAAGAGAATAATCTGAGTATAGATCATTTCCCTTGCATTCGCCCTCAGTCTGTAGTCCATCGCAGCTTCATTCCCATTTAGTCACATTATGGCTTATTTTCACACTGCACTGCCAGCCAGCCAAAAAGAGAAGTCACCAGTCGGTCTGATCACGACACCCAGCCCATTGCGGCTTCTTAAAAATGGATCCAATTTGGGTTTTGGCGAGAAAGCTCGCTAGGTACAAATGAGGCACCTCGGCTCGCCCGTTCACGAGCAGTGCTCCTATGCAACTTGGGCTCATTTGTAGTCTGCAGGAGAGAAGAAGAATAGATGGTTCGGGTAGCTTTTGGCTACATTTTCGAGAGGCTGCAGTGCTGTGTTGTGGGGGTCCAAAGACTTGTTGGCTAATTAGAGGGAGCTCGCCGCCTGTGATGCACGGCAAATCTCCGGGGAACCAGACGAACGCCCGTGATGCTGCAAAGTTTTCTGATTCCCGCCCAACAAAATTCATGTTGAGTGCTTTCATGTTTGTTTGTGTGTCGGTATATTTTACTCCGATTCTGTGTTTGTGTTTGTATGTAGGTGTGTGTCTGTATGTGTGTTTTTGTGTGTGTGTGTGTGTGTGTGTGTGTGTGTGTGTGTGTGTGTGTGTGTGTGTGTGTGTGTGTGTGTGTGGGTGTGTGTGGGTGTTTGTGTGTGGGTGTCAATTAGGCTTTCCTGCAGATCCAACTCAAATAGGTTTTGCTTTACCAATTAACGAAAGGCAGCAGAGTTTTTGCTTGTTTCACTGGTCTGGTCCCAAAGTTGTCTGCTATTTACCATCTCTGGCTGTGTTTCATTTAAACTTAATTATAATCCTTTAAAACATTTTGGAGTAATCAATCCATTGGCACAACTGCAACGTTTTTCAAAGTAAGTGACAATAGTCGCACTTGGCACTAATAAAGGATCGACAGCATCAGATTTAAACAAATACAACTGATAGTAAAACGAAAGTAATTTAAAGCTGCGAAAATTAGTCTTTATTTCTGGAGGCAAGAGCTTATAGCTCCAGAAGCTGCAAAACTAACTTCTCAACAAACCACTTCTCACCCCATCTTCCTTATCTCTCCAAGAAAATGTAAGATCAAGACATGATATCCGGCAAAATAAGCGACAGGTCTGCATTTTTGGCCAGCAGCACAATGTCAGCTTTAAATGGTCTTCATAAATTATAAAGTAGGTGACACTAGCCCAAACCTTACACACTGGATCATGATGGATAAGGTGAAATGTGAGACTGTCCTCCCACGAAAAACGCTTCTATAGGTTGTTTGTTCAAACAGCTAGTGCTGGGCGGTATGACAAACATGTACATCACGGTATTTTTTAAGATTCTGGTGATTTCATGGTATATCACGGTATTTTCTTTCTTTGCTTGACTGGGTATTTATATAGATTTAAATGTGTGTCTCTCTCTCTCTCTCTCTCTCTATATATATATATATATATATATATATATATATATATATATATATATCTTTATATATAAAACATTATACAATAACGTTATATGATGGAGAATGCATCAAACAGTTACAGAATCTAAACTATTTTTATTGCGCAAACTGCAAAGTAGTAAAATGAACTTAAATTAAACTTAAACAAAATAGTTGTAAGATAGTTGTATAAACACTACCTTGGCCACAGGTAAGTTAGGTTGTTGGCACCTGAACGTAGCTCCGCTGTCAGCCTGCTTCGGTGTTTGAATAATGTTTGGTTGGTGGACGTATTTCAGCGAGACAAGACATCTTAAATCCAGTGTTTTAATCACTGCACTGAACCGTCTTCTCAACGGTCTGTAGCGGGACAGTAGGTGGATCGTTATTGCGTTCATAATGTTGCTCCGCTGCATGCTTGAAGTGACATGTATTTACAACCCGGTCACGGCCGAGTAACGTTAGCGCAACCAAGTAATGTTTAGCGACGGGCAACCACACTGGCTAAATTATGTCCGATTTTTTAGACAAACAGACGGCTCCTCTCTTGAGCATGCGTTGTTCTGGTGTATCTCTGGTCTTTCTTCATCCTCTAACTTTCTTCTCTGTTCTTGAATGTGCAGTAGCGACCGGAGCCTCTCCTCTCCCAGTTTAACGGACTGTTATGCTACCTAGCTAGCTCCTAGCTGGCATCTATAATGTTACCCAGCATGCCGTTCAGTGGTGTAAATTTGTAAATGTAAAATTATTAGAGTTAGAAATAGTTTAAGTCACAAATAGTTGTGTGTGTGCTATGGTGTTTTATCCTGTAAAAGAGAGTTAGTTGTGGGTTATTAATTGTTGTGTTATAAAGTTACTACCATGAGTGAGAAGGGTATGCAGTTAACAGGGCTCCTGTTCTCAATTCACTTGCAGATTAATTTGGTCGTAGTGCCCTCTGCGGCAATTCACTGGTATCATGGTATATGAAAAATTCATATCATATGGGAAATTAATACCGGTGTATGGTACAAACCGGTATACCGCCCAGCACTACAAGAAGCAACCGACGTCTCCTTCAGACATGTGTAACACTGAACCACAAGTCTGTTCAGATGCTGCTCAGTGAACAGAAGAAGAGGCAACGCTGACAAACCAATTCAGCCACTTCAGCTTCAATTTCCTGCTGAAGGGAGCCAAGCCTGCAGTTGCTACCTGCTCACAGCACTATTAAGACATGTCTGCCTTGGCTATCGCCGACAAGGTGTTCATACGTCGCTGTCTGGGGCTTGGACGCCGACTAGTCTGCTGCTTCTCCATTTGCAACAGTTCACATTGGTTTTACTACAGTTTGAGTCTAATTTCCATACTTTATGAATACCTGCCATCATATAACATGCTTAAAGGTACCATGCAGTAACCAAAAGATGCTCACACTAATTTAAGTTTTTTTTTTTTTCAACCTGGACCCTATTTCCCTATGCATTTGTGTCTAATAGACTGATGTGACCAAATCTTTGAATTTGGTCCAGTATTGAGCGAGAACGCAGAGACGGGCCGACGCGTACAGAGCTGCAATGTAACCTAATGGGGCAATTTGGCACCCTCGATTTTTGTCCATTAAAATTGATCATTTTTGCCACAGCCTCCGATTGTTATTAAAAGTGTCTGACAAGTGTCTGACAACATTATCATAAGGTGAATTGTTGTCTGAAGACAGTGGTGTGGAGAGTGGAACGCAAGTCGGGACTAAGGCGTTCGGGAGTCTGTTGTTTCCTAGTAAGCTACAGAAATGATAGGCTCCTGTTATGTAATAGCCTATTTAAATGATTTCGACAAGGTGGATGAGGTCCTTATAGTTATGACCACCTGTATTCATTTGAGCCAGAGTAGGCTACAGCTTATGGATGAAGAGCAGATGAGGTGAGAGAGCAATAGAGTGAGACAAGTCTGAGGGTGCCAATTGCCCCATTAGGTAACATTGCAGCTCGGGATGCACCAGCCAGTCACTGCGATCTCGCTCAATACTGCCCAATTTCAAAGACTTTTGGTCACATCAGTCTATTAGACAAATGCATGGAGAAATGGAGTCCAGGTTGAAAAATGACCCTTTAAGTGTTTAGGTATTAGAGAGATGTAAGTGCTAACATAGTGTTTCTTTGCCTAGTGGTGAATTAGATGGTTATACTGTAAATAGCTACTTATTTGGGGAATGGTGTTTACGGTCAAAGTCTGTGGTGGCAACACATGGCTCTGATAGATTGAAAGACTGGATAATAAAATGAATTTGGAGGACTGTGGCAGAGGTCAAGGCTTGCTATTTGCATATCCTTCATCTGCCTGGTGTGTCAACAAAGGAGACTCGCTCTCTGTCTCCACACCGGTGTATTCAGATGCAAAGTAAAGTGAATGTAATTATGAATCCTTTTTTTTCCATAACATTTTGTTCGTGGCTTTAATATGTGCTCTGCTGTGAATTTCAATTGTAGCCCTCCATTTGTTTCCCTTTAAAGCGATGAAAAAATAACTTTGTTCAGAGTTTAATTCTATTTGTGTGGAAATTTATTGTAATATTTGCCTTGCCGCAGGTCAGGTTAGAAACTCATATTTCATTAAGTGAAGATATGCTACAGTAATTGCTCATTTGGTTCTGGAACGGCAGCATTTATTGCCAAGACCTGTGGAGGTGTTGGCCTAATTCAGCAAATGTTTGTGTCTGAGAAGTCCAAGTCGAGTCTCAAGTTTTAGAGCTTGAGTCCAAGTGAAGTCTCAAGTCGTTGAGGGGCAAGTTCAAGTCAAGTCTCAAGTCTTTTGCCACGAGTCCAAGTGAAGTCTCAAGTCTCTGGCCATCTGATCTGTCCCTAACACTGTATTATAAATTCAAAGCATGTCCTGAATGACCTGCCTGGGTGTGTTTTCAGATGCCTGATGAAGTTTGACGTTGTCGATCCGGCATCATTTATCTTGGTGCCACACACCTTGCATGTAGCTGTTAGCTTACTGCCACTGTTAACAAAGTTATTGAAAGCTAAACTAATGACAAAAGGCACAACTCCGGGAGGACTTGGTGTCGCCATCGTCAATGCATTTTTTGATATGAGTGCGCGCACATAAGGCATAGAGTATGCGTTACGTTGCACATTATAGAAAAGGGCAGGAGACATGCAGCTCGTCATACGTTTCCCCAACGTATATGCGCCAATAAAAGAAAATAGAAATACATTAATACATTTAGATTTAAAAAGCAATAACTGCATGAAAACAGGTTGTTGACGAGTCTCAAAGCTTGAGTCCGAGTCAAGTCTGAAGTTTTTTGGGTCGAGTCGCAAGTCAAGACTGAAGTCAGCTGTTTGTGCGACTTAAGTGCAACTTGAGTCCCCATCTCTGGTGCTCACATGATAAACACAATGACATCACCACCTTCACCACCTGTTTGATAAAATCCAAACTTCAGTGTAGGCGAGGCACTGACATTAGTTTAAAGAAAAGTTGTAGTTAGAAATATGTAAAGGAAGAAAAGCTATTCCTTTTATCTATTCCCCAATCTTCATAAAAAGTATACACCCCATTCAATAGTCAATATGACATTTCACCAACCATACCATATGTTTTTGACCTCCTACTGTACCTGCTCACCACCTCACAAGTTTGTCATATGGCTTGAGATAGGAGCGTCATATCTGAAAAAAACTAAATACCATCATGGTGGTGTTACTGTGGTCCCTAGTGCAAAATCTTCTCTACACATAAAGTCATAAGTCAAACAGATTTAAGAGTCTACAGCTCTGTTTGGCTGTTGTAGGCACAGCGGTATAAACTGTGTGTTAGGATGAAGAAGAAAGTTATTGATTTTCTTTGAAGCAGTCGAGCGCAGAGTTTGAAAAGCTGCTTTGGTAGATTTCGTACCATTAATTACTAGCAGCGTCTGCACACACATGGATGCATGCTGCACATTATTGCGGACACTAGGGATTAATCACATCCATCCATCCATCCATCCATCCATCCATCCATCCATCCATCCATCCATCCATCCATCCATCCATCTATCCATCTATCCATCCATCCATCCATCCATCCATCCCTCTATGTGTTTTACATGTTTCACTTCATGGATGGTTGCTTTTCTAACTCTCTGTTCTTTTCATATTGTAGTTCACCAGAAAGAGGCTCTGGAGAAAGAAGCCAAGGTCAGCATCCTGGAGGCCGGGGTCACCGATGTGAGTAAATAAGTTTACACTTTTCTTTTCACTGTCAATTTAAATCGAAAGTTAAGATGGGTAGTAACAAATTATAATACGAGTATTCAACCAAAAGCAGAATCACTAAAGGGTCAAAAGTACGTGGACAACCCCAACCATAGGCATTCATCTACTGCTGCTGTATATATTAGCAGCCTCTACTCTTTCAGAAGCTGGCTGCAGGGATTTGCTCCCAGTCAGCAACAACAGCATCAGTGAGGGCCAACACTGATGCTGGGGGATCAGGTCTCGCTCACAGTCGGCGTTCCAGTTCATCCCAAAGGTGTTGGATGGGGCTGAGGTCAGGACTCTCTGCAGGCCAGTCAACTTATTTCACACCAAACTGGGATTCAAAAAGAAAGTTTTATGGACCTGCATAGGGGAACACTGTCATGGAAACAGAAAAGGACCTTCCATAAAGTGCCACAAAGTTGGAAGCACTCAATTGTTTAAAATGAATGAATGAATGAAGAAATTTATTTCAGACATATCAAAAATAAACCAAACAAAACATCAAAGAATGTACTAATAAGTTAAATAAGCAAAACATTCAATAAACAGTAAGTAACATTAGCCAACATAGACATGTCTGAAAAGGAGTAGGAAGAAGTATACACTTATTTAATCCTACCCCTTTTCCATAACTCACTAACTTATTATTATTATTATTATTATTATTATTATTATTATTATTATTATTATTATTATTATTATTATTATTATTTCATTTACCACATATTTATATCTTATTTATATTTATCACATTTATCTTATAATATACACCACCGGTCAAAAGTTTGGGGTCACTTAGAAATTTCCATTTCAGACAGAATACCAGCTGAGATCAGTTGCATTGTTTTTGTAACCAGGGCAGCAGGGGTCCGTTTCAGGTAGGAGGATTAGTGGAAACTCTGAGTTTGTTAAGCCTGAGATGAGGGAAACTCTGAGTTTTCCGTTTCAGAAAGAGAGATAACTGAACCTCAGAGTCAGTTACTATGGTAACTGAGCCTATGAACCTAACCTGGTCGGGAGCAGGTTTGCTTCAAGAAACCTCGAGTTTCTCTCAGACTCCTCCCCATGGATGTATGAAGAGAATTAACGCTCCTCCCTCTGACACAGAGCTCTTCATTTCCTCATTCATTCATTCAGTCTGTATCAGGCGCATTTCAGCGCAGTTTGTTATATTGGCATGAATAAAAAAACATTGTTGGTTTATTAACTGTTAGGCAGACTTTAAAACATTGTTTTTTCTCAAAACATGACATTTCCTTTTGTCGACGATCCCGTTGATGAAGACGCTGTATGGCAGGGAGTTAAACATATGTTGGAAGATGATATTGACGCATTTTAATTTCCAGATAACTATCTATTTGAGCGGTATGTTTTTCTTCCCAGTCTATCAGTTATGTAAGCTACATAACCTTATCCGTCCTCATATCACTAACGTCACCCATCGTGGACATGCTCTACATCCCAGCACATTCTTGCATTAGGCTACAGTTGTCTCTACAACCTTAGTGATAATAATAATTTTAATAAAGCGCCGTCATAAGAGATCGCTCTGAAACGTTGTATAACTGCTATAAATCATCTCATGCTTTGTGTTTGGGCTTAATTAAATCCTGACAGTCTAAGCTTTCAACCGATGTGCTGCATGACCATATATTTTGAAGATTTAATGCGTCAAATTTATAACAAAGTTTAAGCAGCGTCCACTTTGAGCGTGAGTGTCCCGTATACGGGTCAGTGAAAGTAAAGAGTTTAAACATGTGTAGTGTTCCCTGGACACAGATCAGTCAGAGACATTAAAAAGGAGTTCCACAGGATTGCAGGTGAATGATGTAAACCCTTTGAAATAAGATTATGAACTATAATTCTGTTAATGATGGTGCTGCAGCCTCAGAATGGGATTAGTAGCCTAGGACTTTTTCGCCCGGAGTATTGCACCTACCTGAAATACGGTAGATTTGAAGTAATATTATCTTATGATTAAATATGATATACATCATATTGGAATATAAGCACTTTACTCTAGCAGCAATTTTCTCCAGCGCAATTTCTCTCTCTTTGCAGCAGCCGCGTGTTGCTTTTTTAACGAAATACATGTTCAAACTCGCTGTCTGTGCGCATGAGTATGTCCGCCGACCCGTTTGTTTGTGATTGTTGCCATGGTGAATTGTAGTATCATGACTCCATTCATGCTGTCTTTGGTGCACGCGCGTAACCCTGAGTCAACCTACTCCGAGTTGATTGAACCAACTCGAATCAGCCGTTGTGAAACCGAAAACTCAGAGTTTCCATCTCAGGATAAATCAACTCAGAGGTCAGGTACAGACTCAGAGTTTGTTGAACCTCCTACCTGAAACGGACCCCAGATTTCAGATGACATTATGTGTTTACATAATTGCAAAAGGCTTCTCCAATGTTTTCTCAGTTAGCCCTTTAAAATGATATCAGATTAGTAAACAGAATGTGCCTTTGGAACATCGGATGAATGGTTGCTTATGGCGTTATTTTTTAGTCAAAAGTTATGAGCGTGTAACACATGCTCACGAGCACATTATGTTATTTCACACGCGCAAAAATGAACCTTCAGCTGGCATGATAAAAGTACTCGCGCACAAATTCAACAACCGAGAGGTGTAGGTAGCTGCGAGCGAGCGCCTTACTCTGCTTGTACAGTGGAATCCTGCTCGCGCGCAGCGGGCTTCTGCTCGCGGAGTGCTGTTTTGCTCGCGGAGTGGATTTCTGCTCGTTCAGCTGATTTCTGCTCGCTCGAGTACATGACTTTTGACAATTTGGGGGCGGAAACCAAGGAGGGCACTGACCCTCTTATGATTGGTCACTTTCACACAGGGACATCCTTGATTGACAGCTCTCATTACAGGAAGCACGGAGTCAAAGTATCTGACGGAGTTCAGTCATTCAGTTAACACTGCACAGTGGACGGAATGGCGGCGACACCTGAAGATGTAGGCGTAAGTGTGTTTGACAGTGTTATAGCCATTTAATCTGAAATTTGTTGAGAATAAACTCATTAAATA
The DNA here is from genome assembly GCA_023631565.1 of Gymnocephalus cernua. Lineage (NCBI taxonomy): Eukaryota > Metazoa > Chordata > Actinopteri > Perciformes > Percidae > Gymnocephalus > Gymnocephalus cernua. The sequence continues at coordinate 5,673,306 of CM042436.1, forward strand.
TTGAGAATAAAGTCGTTGTATTTCGAGTTTTTTTCTCAATATTTAATGAGTTTTTTCTCGAAACACAACGACTTTATTCTCAATATTTAATGAGTTTATTCTCAACAAATTTCAGATTAAATGGCTATAACACTGTCAAACACACTTACGCCTACATCTTCAGGTGTCGCCGCCATTCCGTCCACTGTGCAGTGTTAACTGAATGACTGAACTCCGTCAGATACTTTGACTCCGTGCTTCCTGTAATGAGAGCTGTCAATCAAGGATGTCCCTGTGTGAAAGTGACCAATCATAAGAGGGTCAGTGCCCTCCTTGGTTTCCGCCCCCAAATTGTCAAAAGTCATGTACTCAAGCGAGCAGAAATCAGCTGAACGAGCAGAAATCCACTCCGCGAGCAAAACAGCACTCCGCGAGCAGAAGCCCGCTGCGCGCGAGCAGGATTCCACTGTACAAGCAGAGTAAGGCGCTCGCTCGCAGCTACCTACACCTCTCGGTTGTTGAATTTGTGCGCGAGTACTTTTATCATGCCAGCTGAAGGTTCATTTTTGCGCGTGTGAAATAACATAATGTGCTCGTGATCATGTCTTACACGCTCACAACTTTTGACTAAAAAATGACGCCATAGTTGCTGATCAGTGTTGTGCCAGTTCACAGCTTTTCTGAACTAGTTCACGTTCAGTTCATACATGCTCAAAGTGAACAGTTCACGTTCAAAGTTCACAATTTTAATTCTGAACTAGTTCAAAGTTCAGTTCATTTTACTTTTTTCGTGAGATATTCAAATAAATACTTTTTTTCACACTACGAGCTAGAAATCACTATACGTTCTTTGAAGCTGCTCATTGTAGACATTTGCTCATGACACTGCAATTGTGGGTTTCTTACCAGGTGATGAAACTTGCAGCAGTACAGACAAGGTAGACCAGTTGGTTTGCAAGAGTGTAAAATTGTTTTAAATGTTCATAAGGAGAATCGGTGTCCGTCTCCGTGCCATCACTTCCACTAGCCATTTTTTTTAAATTGCAGCGCTTTCTCTCACTCTCGTCTTTGGTCTGTCTCTCTCTCTCTCTCGCTCCTCTAGCCCTCCGCGCTCTCGTCGTTGCCTGCTACGCGGCGTTGCTATGCCTACCCCGCTCTGCTGCAATTCATCACGGGTAACGTTGTGCGGAAGCCAGTATGCTATTCAACTATTCTCAGCCGGACACTACGTTGCCCGCAATGCATTGCGCACACAATGTCAAAACCATTTCTGTCTGGTGATACATGATTTAAGCGGCACCAGCGAGAATACAGGAGGGAGGAACTTTCTCTCGTTGCGTTTCAAAAGAGAAAACAGATGTCACTCAGTTTTCAATGGAAAACAAATTCCAACGTTCATTTACAGTGATGTCTGCCGTTCATGACACATAATGTGAACTAATTCACGTTCAAGTTCTTTATTAAAAAATGTGTTGCGTTCAGTTCAACGTTCACGAAAAAATGAGCGTGTTCAATGAACGCGTTCTTTTGAACTCGTTCACGCACAACACTGTTGCTGATAATGGGCAGTGGAGATATTGCATTAAAGATCAGCCACTTCTTTCTATAACGCTCCATATTAATGCTCCATCTTGAAATACGGTAGCCGGTAAGGGACATACAGGACATACTGCTCCGCCTTTCACGTTTTCACTGTCACATGATAAACTCACAGCTGCTGCTAACGCTGCTAACGGGTATCGTAGCTTCCCGGCCCCGGCAAGTTAGAAGAAGGAAACATGGAGGACCACACGTATTCAAAATCCAAATGTCAGGAGCAAAAGTCTTCTTCTTCTTCGCCCATAAAAAGAAAAAGGGTATTGAAAAGAGCAAGAGACCGGCTTTTTGAAGCGTGAAGGCTACCGTAGCTGTAACACAAACTTTGAACTGCGTGGTGCGAGAGAGTTGATTGCGATATATGATCACAACCCTAGATGGGAGAAATTCCTACACAGTGGACCTTTAAATGCAATTTTTGGACTTTCTGAGCAGCCAAATTCCCCTGCCTTGTATTTCTGTCCTTTCTCACACTTTTTGTCACTTATTGTAGTCCATCCTTTATAAATGTACGTATACTTAAAATAAGTAAGCAGCATTTCTGATGTTTAGCACCCACTCCAACCCTTCCACCTATCTCTTTCTCTCTCAGCCTCTCTCCCCCTTTGGTTTCCGTCTCTTCACATTGCTATTCTCCACCATCTCTGCGATAAATAGACTGCTGAGCGTCTGCACTCGCCTATTGATTCAAGAGTTAGTCTGCAACGATGACGGCACGCCATTCACCAAGCTTATCGAAGAGGCAGCAGCAGCAGCGAGGTCTGAGAGAGAAACAGTTGGAAAAGGGGGAGAGGAGGGAAGTAAGGAGAACGAGGGAGAGAGAAGTTGGGAGGGTGGAGTAGAAAGGGTGGAATGGAGGGTGTATCGAGGTGATCAATACCTAGCTGCAAACAACCAATCGAACCACTGTTGCGAGAGAGAGAGAGAGAGAGAGAGAGAGAGAGAGAGAGAGAGAGAGAAGCAGAGAAAATCCCCCCATCACAGGCTGCCAGATAGAGAAATAGCAAGAGAGTCTCAACCTGCAACAAAACATCCATCATCAACCCCATACAGTGTTTATTATAGTTTTATCATACACTGTAAAATAAGAATATTAACATACTTCATCACAGCTGACAGGTTAAAAATATGAAAAAAAAAACTCAACTTAGGTTTTCAAGAGTGCAGAGGAGGTGATATGTTTTCTCTCGACGTGTTTTCCAGCTCGACTCTGTGAGGATATTTTGAAAAGGCCTGCAGGTTTGAGCGTTGGGTTTATTTGGCAGGCGGAGAAATCTCATTAATACCAGTGAATATGTACATGCCTGTTTGAAACGAAGATGACACAGACATGTATTGATCCCTGTGTGATTGTTGCCACAGCAAAGGTAATGAGGAAGAATAGCATGCAATAAAACCAATAACAGTCCATCAGTAAAACAGAACATAAATTATTGTGGCGTTGTAAAAGTTAATGCGCCTGAAAATCCAGCATGTGGGAGTGCACATGCTGGATGTGCCATTTTTTTTTTTTTTTTGCATCTGCAGATTTTATTATATATTTGTAGACAGAATGTGTCTTGTTTATTCGTGGACACTAATGTGTTTTCAAACGATATGGTCTTTGCTAACAAGAACCCAGAGATCACATTATATTGTATTGTATTTATTGTATGTTGTAACCCTAAACCCTTCATTTAAATTGCTGGGCAATAAGTCCATTTTGGCTTTCACCTCCTTGAGGGGTCATTGTGGAATAAAGAAGAAAACATAGCTGCCTAAGATGTTAGAGTCTTATTGTCCTCCCTTAATAATAATAATGTATACTTTATTAATCCCGCAAGAGGAAATTACGTTTCCCCTCTGTTGTTATTACACACAGGCCTGAATTATCATGCTCAGTACCTATACGTGCACTAATGAAGAGATGTCAGAGAGCGGTTGGGGGTTTGGTGCCTTGCTCAAGAGCACCTTGGCAGTGCCCAGGAGGTGAACTGGCACCTCTCCAGCTACCAGTCCACCACCATACTTTGGTCCATAGGAGGACTTGAACCAGCAACCCTCCAGTTCCAAACCCAACTCCCTAATGACTGAGCTACTGCCACCCCGAAGAAAACAGGATCTCTTCACTGGGGATTCGAACTAGAGCTGAAGATCTTTGCCCGAACCCAACGGGACCCGACGCTCTCGGGTGCCGAAATTTGGCACCGTTTGATTTAAAGTGAATCCGTCCTCCGTTATACCAACGTTATTTGTTCGGTACCCAAACCTAGTAATGAGTGGCACATAATGTGAAGTAACTTGGCATTTTATTTTGTTTGAGTTTTAACTTGTCCAGTGGGGCAAGTCAATTTCTCTTCCACTTGCCCTACAAAAACATCCACTTGTCCTGGACAAACAGACAAGCCTTAATGTCGAGTCCTGTATGTTTAAAGATTGTAAAAACTGATTATTTTCCAATAATTTTTTTTGTATGCGTTCTGCAGAGAAGGGAGACTGGGAGACATGACCCATTGTACATCTACCCTGTAAATTTAAAGTTGCTCACATTAGTGCAAGTGGTGAATCCAAACTTTGACCAATCAGTACCCCACTGTAGGGGTGGCTTCAGGAGTGGCCCTAGATGGTAGGCGTCACATTTTGTAAAACTTGGATGAGCCGTTCATGAGATATAAACTGTTTCTACTTGTAGCGTCTCTTAGTGGCCAGTTTTAAAAAATGTGTGAGGGACCTCCAAAGCATCATGGCAAACAAGAATCTAAAGTTTCGCATTGATAGCATCTATTTTGGCCGAGATGTGGCAAAGTTGGCGTTGTCATAGTTAGCTACACACATTTGTTTGTGCGTAATGTGCGCAATTTTGATCATATGAAAACTCTTTTTATAACTTTTTGACAGGTCGGTCTGAAGATGCTACCTCCCAAGTTTCATGCAGATCGGTCACACGGTCTAGGAGGAGATCGAAAAAGTAGCTTTTTGATAAATCGCGGATTTTCACACATAAAAGGAAATGGGCGTGGCCTATATCAGGTGATTCAGTTGGATCCAGGGAACGCGTGGATATGTGTATTTTTAATGTGCGATGTACAGTGTGGGAGTTATAAGGCCAAACGCCCTGTCCTGAAAATGGCACCCGCCCACCATGTATGGTTTAGGCTGTAGTGGGAGTTTTACGCGGAGAAGAAAAATAATAATTTATTATTTAGAAAAACAATAGGGTTCAACAGCCCTGCTGTGTGAACGGCGTAGCTTTGCTACCGTTGTTTCTTCCAGACCGCTAATAAGGAAGGAATATTGGTCTTTTTTGCCAGTTTTGACAGCTCTATGTGCATTGGATTGATCAGATAAGATGAAGATAATAAAAATGAGAAGAGCCTTCTGCCTGTGCCTTCTCAACAGTTGTTTGCTTGCTTTCTTACTACCGTTTTTGTCAGATGTCTGAAAAAAAGACAGACGAAGGCTGATGAGTAGCGACGGTGCTTGACACACCGCAAAAGCTAGGGTGACGGACCAACTTGGACCGATGGCTGACTTTTTTTTTTTTGTGTGAGTCAGGGCCTTTAGTCTGCCTTGGCCTTTTCCCTGTTCCTTGTGGAGGAAACCTTTATGTTTTTACTGTGTCATTAAGAGCTCTCAAACCCCGAAACTCTGACGGTCTCATCACATTTCCACCTTACACAACAATGTGTTCTCCTGCTAAAGGTGCTGTAGGTAGGATTGTGAAGATCCAGGACTTAGCCAAAAAAATTTAACATCGACAACTTCTCAGTCCCTCCCCCCTTTCTGGTAAAGCCCAAACGGTCTCCTATGCCCCTTCCCTCACAAGGGAGAGCTGTGCGCAATAGAGTTAGACACCCCCCCCCCCGGCTGATTGGTGCATCTGAACAGAGACTGGTGGATTTTAGGTGCTGTAGGTGGTGCCAGAGGAGCCAGATTTCTTTTTGAATTAGCTGCTTCATGTAGTTCTACTGGAACATAGGGTCAGTTTCAGCAAATATGACAGAAAGTTAGTTTTATAAGGCTTACCTACTGCACCTTTGAACATGGTTTAAGGAATGCTCTGACCGTGCGTCCCTCCCTCATGTCCCCCTGAGACAAGAGATCTCTGCATTGGGGGTCTGGTAAAAAAATCTTCCGATGACGTAAAACAAAGATTTTTGCGTCATCAGAAGATTTTTACTACAGCCAGATACTTCCGCATGTTTTCAACCTGCCCACAGGGGGTTGGACTGCCGAGTCCATTTGTAAAAGCCCGATTCAAAACGAGAGTCAGCCATCTTGAATCTTTGCTAAGGCTCTCTCTTTTCAGCAGTAAACATTTACAACAATTATGTGCATTCAAACTACCGCACATGTGTAGCACCGGGATATATTGGTACAGATCAGAGAATGGAATGGAATGGAACTGAACTGGACTACATCCAACTTCAATGAAACTCCCAATGCGAGTTCAGAGACTGCTGTGTTTTTGTGGAAACATGGCTGAACAACAGTGAACCGGAATGTCCAGCTACCAGGCCTGCTAGCCCTCCGACGATCCAAGCTAGAGATACTCTGTCACTGGGTAAAAGACCCATGAAGGTGGGCTGTGTTAACACGGACTGGTGCAGAAATGGGGTGATTTGTATCCCACTAACTGCTAACCGCTGGAGTTTGTGACTGTTACATGGCGACCATTCGACATTCCACGCTAATTCACGGCTGTGTTTATACTCGGTGTTTACAGCCCACCAAGCCTAATGCTGGTATGCTTAGCTGAACTTTACGGAGCCTATAATGTGTGTGTGCACTAAAGGTAGCCTGTTTCGTATGTCGTTTTTATATAATGTTGTTTTTATATATTTTAAATGTGTAACCACTTGAGCCACGATGAGACGTTGTTTCGTGTATATGGTTGAAATAACAATAAAACACATTGAGTTGAGTTGAATGCATCACTGTCTGTCTGTCCGTCTGTCCGTCTGTCAAGCGGTAGGCGTGGCTTGGGAGTGGACTTGTAAAGCAGCGAAGCAGGTGCATTCTGGGATTTGGTGTCTTTCAGCCATATGAGCCAAAAACACATTTTCTGGCTTTTCTCGGCCTAGAAGGCACGAATTTCAAAAACAAATTCACATTTCTACTACATAAGTGACCCAATGTAATGATATATTCAGCTTTCCAGCGGTGAAATATTCCTTTAAGCTTTGGATAATTAACATTGGAACGTTATGAACGGGTTTAGCCCCACAAAGAAATTAAGGGAAGGCACATCCTCTCAAAGACCTAACTACAGATTAAGGAATGTCAATAAGTTGTCAAACCAAAATGAAAAAGACGCTCATTTGTCAGTGCATTTTGTTGGAACAAGAGGGAGGAAAAAGTAAACACGTCATTTTAAGTGTTTGAATTGAATGCTGTTGTTTTTCTAGCGAGGACATTTTCATAAATCTGACAATAACTTTAATATTTATTATTCAAGTCGTAAAAGTATAGTGCTCTTAACGACTTCTTAAAGCGCTTTCACACTACAGTCACCACTCGCGCACACGTTCACACGCTGGTGGCCGAGGCTGCCATACAAGGTGCCACCTGCTCCTCAGGTAACTATTCACACACATATGGCGCAGCAATTGGTGGAGAAATTCAGGGTTCATGTCTGGACACTTTGACATGTAGACGGCAGGGCCCAGGGATTAACCTTCCGAGCCACAGCTGCACACAGTCGTAGTGGGTGGTGGTGTTGTATTGGACTGCATTATATTAAAATGTGTCCTTTCCATTTACACACATGAGGAGGGTGGCAAAATATTAGAAAGTACTTGAATGCACTCAAGTACAACACCACCATTCACCACAACCTCAATAATAAACATTAGAATGATCACCTGTCTGACAGTATCAACACAAACATTTAACTTTTATAATTTAAAGTAGAATTCATGGCGGAGCTGTTGTAATATATGACATTTATTCCACTGATATGAAATGACACTCCATTAAAGGTGTAGTAGGTAAGAAACTAACTTTCATATTTGCTGAAACTGACCCTATGTTTGAGTAGAACTACATGAAGCAGGTATTTCTTTTTAAATTAGATAGATTAGATTCAAGATACAACAATAAAGTTGAATCTTGAATCTAATCTATCTAATTAAAAATAAATCCAGCTCCTCTGGCACCACCTACAGCCTGTAGTGCGATTTGCAAAAATCCACCGCTCCCTGTTCAGATGCATTACATTACATTACATTATGCACCAATCAGGGCCAGGGTGGGGGTGTCTAACTGCGTGTCAGTCACTGCTCATGCACACACATTAATTCTCCCTTGTGGGGGGAGGGGCTTAGGAGACTGTTTTGGGCTTTAGCAGAAAGGGGGGAGGGACTGAAAAGTTGTCGATGTTCAAATTTTTGGCTAAGTCCTGGATCTTCGCAATCCTACCTACAGCATCTTTAAAGGGTAACTACTGTTTTTTCCAACCTGGATTGGAAGATTGTTGTTTCCATCAGTCACTTAGACACAAAAACATAGGAATATAGGGTCCAGTTTGAAAAAAACGGTAGTTACCCTTTAATGGCCCAGCCTGTTGGATCAGGACATAAACATGTTTTTTGGTTTTGGTATTCACATAGTGACGACTCAGTGGCTTCGGGAGATTACAACCCTTCATAAAAATCTCAAGCATCCTCATTTAAGTTTTTTTTATAAAGGCTTGTACGACACACTGCTGTTTGTTAAATGACTTCAGGCTCTCTCCATTTTTCTCCAGTCTTACCTCATGTGGCTTAGCGATTGAACATGGCCTCTTCGAGGCCACAGAGAACACAGCTCAGTTTTCACTCTGCGACTTGCGTCCAATTAAGAGAATGTGTGCATGTGTGTTGGGAGGGAGGTAGGAGATAAGGTTGCCATGGCAGCAAACAGATTATAATTGTCCTGGAGTGCCACTAATCCCCCTCCACCCGGGCCGTTTTGTTCACCACAAATCAAGGCGCTTCCAATCTGTCTGTCGATTTCACAAAATAGAGGGAGGCATGGAGGAGGGAAGGAGCTAATGAAACAAAAGGAAAAAAAACAATAGTAGATGGCCCTTTTCATCACACTCACTACACAAGAATACAGGCAGGCACACATACTCACATTTACACAGACACGGACTCGCTTGTTACTTCAAGTATTAAAAATGAAAGCAGCTGCTTTGAGCTGGAGAGGATCGAACTCATCAGCTGTTGCAGTGTTTGGTTGGGTGGACGGCAGATGTTTAGATTCTTAAAGGGAAACCCTGTTTTAACTTGTCAAACTCAGTTAGTCATTAGTTAATTTTACAGGTTTACATGTGTACATGCGGATTGCGACATCTGGAGGTGATCTGGCTCACATTCTGATTGGATGTCAGCCGGATGTAAATGCACAATAAAAATAAAAAAAACATCTGCCCAAAAAGTAGATGGACCTAATGATCTATGATGGATCATCTAATTCAGCTGCCTTCTGCTGTCTCAAGCCTTTAAAAAAATGTACAGATAACCCGTCTCTGCAGCGGAAAAAGAAGTAATGTAGAGCCCATACAGCAGCATCGCTTCGGAAGACAGTGACTGATTGGGGAAGCCAAGCTAGCATTTACAAGTGCTTTTTTTTGAGAAATGTTTCCGATAACCTAGTCTCACTTTGCCAGACCTTCCTCCACAGCACTGCAGAGGAAGGTATGTCTAGAGAAAAACGTGCTCTGGTTTATTGGCATTTCTTTAAACCAATCACAATCGCTTCGGGGGCATTGCTAATCGTCGGACGGAGCGACGGTGCCTCTGCAAAATAGCCTTGGTAAGGAACTTGTTTTGAACATGTGTACGTTCAAAAGTTGTTTTAGTCGTGCAACAGAAAACTCTGATTGGACAGATAGTCTATCTAGCTGTCTGGATTCAGGAGCAGCAATCCATATTAACAACAGAGTTTCTCCTCAGTTACAATATTGGAGATGATTTTTTTTTAAGTAGAACCCTCTCACCCTTGCAGCATTGTTGATGTCCCATTCACCCATCACACCGAACCATAATGAACGGCTTTGATAATTATTTCACTGAGAATATATTCCTGTCTGTTGTTTCTGTGGTTGGAGGAGAGCAGAGCGATAGCATCGCTCGTAATGACACAGTATTGTTGTGTGCTGTCTGTCCAGGTGCCTGGATTTGAAAGAGAATATTCATGAAGCAGAGACACACACACACACACACACACACACACACACACACACACACACACACACACACACACACACATACACACACACACACACACACATACACACACACATACACACACTGGATAAAGGTTGTCTGTTCACCACTGTGCCCTGTTCTGCCTATAATTTTCATCACAAAGAGGAAAATAAATCATAGAAGATCAGAACAATGGCATGCATGTGAGCTTGTATACATACATACATACATACATTATTACCTGCATGTGAGTGTAAGAGTGTGTATACGGCTGCACACGTGTGTCTGTGTTTGAGTGCGTACACTCGTGCGTCCATCTGCATCTCCTGCCATAGATATTCAAATGGCTCCATGTGAAAAATGGAATTGAGAGGCTGTTGAAGAGCTGGCTCTTCTTTTTCTGACTGGCCGAGACACGTAGCCTGAATGGCCTTTGATATGGTAATGACACGTCTACCTGGTTGTGGAAGACAGTTTGCTTACCATCAGAAAGCAGGGTTTCTTACCTCTGCCATGGAGGTCGATGTGTGTCTGTAGCCCCAACCCAGTCTCACGGCAGTTCGTGAAATGGTCAGTTATTTAATCTATTGATTCATGTACACAGACACATTTATCTGATTTTTTTCGTGGTGGTCAGCACGCAATTTAAACTAATGTATTTCAATGGGAAGCATCTTTCGTGAGCATAGCACGACTACGGTAGCGAGTAGTATGAAAGACCAAAAATCCACACAGGGAGGTTGGTTGGGGGGGTGGACGGGTCAAACAACACAGGACTTTCACCCAGGAGACCGGAAATCGTGTCCCGGCGTGTGGCATTTCCTTTCCCCGGTCTTCTTTTCCTAAACCCAACCTCTGTGTAGATGCTTCCCATTACGTGCTGAGCACCATGAAAAAAACGACATTAACGTGTCAGTGTACACTAGGGTGACCATATTTTGATTTCCAAAAAAGAGGACACCCTGCCCGGCCTCGAGACACAAATTCAGAGCTTCTCAGAGGTTAATGAACATACTTTATTATGCCTCAATGGTACAAAAATAACTTCTGTAATAAAATAAAATAAAATATGCTATAAACTGTAACAAAATATTAGCTTTCTTTTCAAATAAATAAATCATATGAAATAATGTTCTAAATATGACCTCTTCTGTGTCAGAAAATCCAGCTTCAAATAAATATCTCTTAATGCCTTTTCAATGTAATAAGATAAATAATAAAAGTCTCACAAAGATACTAACTTAACAAAAAGGATATATAATTCAATTCAATTTTATTTATAGCATCAAATCATAACAGGAGTTATCTCAAGACACTTTACAGATAGAGTAGGTCTAGATCACAGTCTATAATTTACAAAAAACCCAACAATTCCCCCAAGAGCAAGCACTCAGTGCAACAGTGGTGAGGAAAAACTCCCTTTTAGGAAGAAACCTGGGACAGACCCAGGCTCTTGGTAGGAGGTGTCTGACGTGCCGTTGGGGTGCATCACAGTATAGTTAATAAACAGTGACTAGAAATAGTGGTTGTAGTAGCGCAGGGAGCAGCACGGCATAGCAGGGTATTTCAGCAGAACCACGGCAACAGCTGGAACCATGATTTTGGTGCCATCCTAATCCCGGGATTTCATCCTGGGTGAAAAAGAAACAGAAAGACTCCGGAGGGCAAGCTCCCTAGAGCTAGGTTAGTAGCAAGCATTTCTGGGACAGAGAAGCAGGTGGGCCGGGCTAGGCAGATGCTGCAACTCCTCACTCCCTAACTATAAGCTTTATCGAAGAGGAGAGTCTTAAGTTTACTCTTAAATGTGGTGACAGTATCTGCCTCCGGGACCCAGACTGGGAGCTGGTTCCACAGGAGTGGAGCCTGATAGCTAAAGGCTCTGGCTCCCATTCTACTTTTAGAGACTCTAGGAACCACAAGTAACTCAGCATTCTGGGAGCGCAGTGCTCTAGTGGGACAGTAAGGTACTATGAGTTCTTCAAGATATGATGGTGCTTGACCATTTAGAGCTTTGTAGGTCAGGAGAAGGATTTTAAATTCAATCCTGGATTTTACAGGGAGCCAATGCAGAGAAGCCAATACAGGAGAAATATGATCTCTTTTCTTAGTTCTTGTCAGTACACGAGCTGCAGCATTCTGGATCAGCTGGAGAGTCTTAAGTGACTTGTTTGAGCTTCCTGATAGTAAGGAATTACAATAGTCCAGCCTGGAAGAAACAAATGCATGGACTAGTTGTTCAGCATCGTTCTGAGACAGGATGTTCCTTATTTTGGCTGTTCTTGAGGTTTGTTTTAAGTGGGCATTAAAGGATATATCCTGGTCAAAAATAACTCCTAGATTTCTGACAGTAGTGCTGGAGGCCAGGGCAATACCATCCAAGGTAGCTATATCTTTAGATAGTAAGTTTCGAAGTTGTTTAGATCCCAGCACAATTACCTCAGTTTTGCTTGAGTTTAGCATCAGAAATTTGTGGGTCATCCATGCTTTTATATCTTTAATACATGCTTGAAGCTGAGCTAACTGACTGATTTCATCTGGTTTGATTGATAAGTATAATTGGGTGTCATCTGCATAACAGTGAAAGTTAATTGAGTGTTTCCTAATAATATTGCCTAGAGGAAGCATATATAAGGAGCATAGAATTGGTCCAAGCAATGAACCTTGTGGAACGCCATGGTTAACTTTAGCGTACTTGGAGGATTTGTCATTAACATTAACAAATTGAGATTGATCAGAGAAATAGGACTTAAACCAGCTTAGTGCGATTCCTTTAATGCCAACTAAGTGTTCCAGTCTCTGTAACAGGATGGTATGGTCAATAGTGTCAAAGGCAGCACTAAGATCTAGAAAGACCAGTATGGAGACAAGTCCTTTGTCTGAAGCAGTTAGAAGGTCGTTAGTAATTTTCACCAGTGCCTTCTCTGTGCTATGATGCTTTCTAAATCCTGACTGAAAGTCCTCAAATGAACTGTTGCTATGTAGGAAATCACATAACTGATTAGCAACTACCTTCTCAAGGATTTTGGAGAGGAAGGGAGGTCTATAGTTGGCTAAGACCTCAGGATCGAGGGTGGGTTTTTTCAGAATAGGTTTTATCACAGCTACTTTAAATGACTGTGGTACATAACCTGTTAATAAGGACATATTAATCATATCTAATAATGAAATGTTAACCAGTGGTAGCGCTTCTTTAAGTAACCTCGTTGGGATGGGGTCTAAGAGACAGGTAGATGGCTTAGCTGAAGAGACCTTTAACATTAATTGTTGAAGGTTTATAGGGTAAAAGCAGTCTAAGTATATGTCAGGTCTTGACGTTCCGTCTAGCAGTCCTGCATTTGAAGGTGAACTGTTAGAAGTTGAGGGCAAGAGGTGATTAATTTTATCTCTAATTGTTATAATTTTATCATTAAAGAAGCTCATGAAGTCGACACTACTCAGAGCTATAGGAATAGATGGCTCAGTAGAGCTGTGACTGTCTGTCAGCCTGGCTACAGTGCTGAAAAGAAACCTTGGGTTGTTCCTATTTTCTTCTATTAGTGATGAGTAATAGTCTGATCTGGTATTTCTGAGGGCCTTCCTATAGGTTTTCAGACTGTCTTGCCAATCTAAACGAGATTCTTCCAGTTTGGTGGAACGCCATTTACTTTCCAGTTTTCGCGATATTTGTTTTAGTTTGCGAGTTTGGGAGTTTATACCAAGGTGCTAGTTTCCTTTGCTTCCTCGTCTTCTTTTTGAGGGGAGCAACAGAATCTAAAGTTGTCCGTAGGCAGGCCGTAGCACTGTCTACAAAATTATCAATTTGGGAGGGACTGAAGTTAACAAAAAGGTCCTCTGTTATATTAAAGCACGACATTGAGTTAAATGCTGTTGGAATATCTTCCTTAAATTTAGCTATAGCACTGTCAGATAGGCATCTAGTGTAGAAGCTTTTATCTGATTTCATATAGTCGGGTAGTAAGAATTCGAAAGTTATTAAAAAATGGTCTGATAATAAAGGATTCTGCGGAAATACTATTAAATCTTCAATTTCGATGCCGTATGCCAGCACAAGGTCGAGGGTGTGGTTAAAACAGTGAGTGGCCTTATGCACACTCTGACTGAAACCAATTGAATCTAATAGTGAGTTGAAAGCAATACTAAGGCTGTCGTTGTCAACGTCCATGTGAATATTAAAATCACCTACAATAAGTACTTTGTCTGATTTTAGGACTAAACATGATAAAAACTCTGAGAATTCAGATAAAAATTCTGAATACGGACCTGGAGCTCGGTAAACAACAACAAATGTAATTGGCTGTACAGTTTTCCACGTTGGATGTTGAAGATTAAGAAGTAGGCTTTCGAACGAGTTATAATTTAGTTTAGGTTTAGGATTAATTAACAGGCTTGAATCAAATATGGCTGCAATTTTAGTACTATAATACTCTATAATACTTTTAATCTTTAGTTGTCTTCTTCATCCTCCTTGTCTGCCCATCCATATTTTGCTGTATGTGCCAGCTTTGCACACGGTGCACTCCGCCTCCCGATTGTCCCGACCGGGACGGTACGTGGGAAACTTTTTTTGTAGTCCAACTGTGAAACGCACGCTTCGGCATTTTGTGTGCAATGCTGCTTGCTGTCTGCTCTGCTCCCGGTGTATGTGAGCGTCGCAGAGCCGCCCACAAGGCAGCCTCTCGGGAATTACGCCACGCAACAAGGTACCGTAGTATTGTGTGCAACGCGCCAGTCAATTTAAGTACGTGCTTTTGGTCCTATGAAAAACAGTAAAAAACGGACATTTTCATGAATTTATAAACCCCTCTATAACCCCTATAAAACGCCCTCATACTTTGCTTCTGACTGGCTAGTAGTCCTTACCTAGGCACTGTCAGGACACGCCCTCATACTCTGCTTCTGACTGGCTAGTAGTCCTTACCTAGGTACTGTTAGGACACGCCCTCATACTTTGCTTCTGACTGGCTAGTAGTCCTTACCTAGGCACTGTCAGGACACGCCCTCATACTCTGCTTCTGACTGGCTAGTAGTCCTTACCTAGGTACTGTCAGGGCATGCCCTCATACTCTGCTTCTGACTGGCTAGTAGTCCTTACCTAGGTACTGTCAGGACACGCCCTCATACTCTGCTTCTGACTGGCTAGTAGTCCTTACCTAGGTACTGTCAGGACACGCCCTCATTCTCTGCTTCTGACTGGCTAGTAGTCCTTACCTAGGTACTGTCAGGGCACGCCTTCATACTCTGCTTCTGACTGGCTAGTAGTCCTTACCTAGGTACTGTCAGGGCACGCCATCATACTCTGCTTCTGACTGGCTAGTAGTCCTTACCTAGGTACTGTCAGGGCACGCCTTCATACTCTGCTTCTGACTGGCTAGTAGTCCTTACCTAGGTACTGTCAGGACACGCCCTCATACTCTGCTACTGACTGGCTAGTAGTCCTTACCTAGGTACTGTCAGGGCACGCCCTCATACTCTGCTTCTGACTGGCTAGTAGTCCTTACCTAGGTACTGTCAGGACACGCCCTCATACTCTGCTTCTGACTGGCTAGTAGTCCTTACCTAGGTACTGTCAGGGCACGCCCTCATACTCTGCTTCTGACTGGCTAGTAGTCCTTACCTAGGTACTGTCAGGACACGCCCTCATACTCTGCTTCTGACTGGCTAGTAGTCCTTACCTAGGTACTGTCAGGGCACGCCCTCAGACTCTGCTTCTGACTGGCTAGTAGTCCTTACCTAGCTACTGAGCATGTGTGACTCCCAACAAAGATGGTACAGAAGTGAGATGTCTCACTCTGTAGCTAAAACAGAGAGCTCAACACACAGGGTGAAAAGAGGAGCTGCAGCAATGTGCAGTACAACAAAAATATGGTATTTTTTGAAAATTAAACCACATAAACCTATTCTGGTACAACCTCTAAATACAATTATGAACCTGAAAATGAGCATAAAGAAGCACTTTAAAACATGAAAATAATCCTTCCCTAACCCTAACGGTACGTTTCCACACAGCGAAATTTCGCTTTGCTCTCATTGAGGTTGAATGGAGACGAAATTCGGCCTGATTGGGCGAGATGAGAGCGAATCGCCGAGGGGAGCGAAACAAAATAATAGCTCTCTTTTCAAATAAATAAATCATATGAAATAATGTTCTAAATATGACCTCTTCTGTGTCAGAAAATCCAGCTTCAAATAAATATCTCTTAATGCCTTTTCAATTTAATAAGATAAATAAACAAAGATACTAACAAACAAAACAAAAAGGATATATAGTACTATAATACTCTATAATACTTTTAATCTTTAGTTGTCTTCTTCATCCTCCTTGTCTGCCCATCCATATTTTGCTGTATGTGCCAGCTTTGCACACGGTGCACTCCGCCTCCCGATTGTCCCGACCGGGACGGTACGTGGGAAACTTTTTTTGTAGTCCAACTGTGAAACGCATGCTTCGGCATTTTGTGTGCAATGCTGCTCGCTGTCTGCTCTGCTCCCAGTGTATGTGAGCGTCGCAGAGCCGCCCACAAGGCAGCCTCTTGGGAATTACGCCACGCAACAAGGTACCGTAGTATTGTGTGCAACGCGCCAGTCAATTTAAGTACGCGCTTTTGGTCCTATGAAAAACAGTAAAAACCGGACATTTTCATGAATTCATAAACCCCCCCCGGACGCCCCGGACAGTACGTAAAAAGTGGACATGTCCGGGAAAAGAGGACGTTTGGTCACTCTACTGTATATGTTAGTTTAAACACTCAAACTTTTCAGCTAGCCGACAGGCTAATCGCTAGCATGTTCAGACATTGGATTTCCTTGTAGCCTAGCCAGGCAGCTAGCTAGGCTACTTGTGCATTTGTTTGATTACATGTTTTGTTGGCGAACATTGACGCTTGTAGCAACATGGATTGTTGTTTATATGTCACACGAACTTAAACAGGGCTAATACACCACCAAATAGACCACTGTAGATGTTAGTTTAAACACTCAACATTATTCAGCTAGCCGACAGGTCAACCGCTAGCCGGTGTTCTGTTGCAGTCTTGCATGTTGTTTTCGCGACCACGCCCCCTAAGGCAAAATATCGCTGGCCGAAAATCGCGAGGTGTTTCGCTGTGTGGAAACGTACTGTAACCAATTAGTTTTAGTTGCTTGAACTTCACCAAACCTTAACCATGTAGTTGGTAGATCATAAAAAGCTTGTATTAGTCGTTTTTTTAGAATTGCCATTTTGGAAGTAAATGACAACCTATTTTGTCATTGAGCATGAACACTTGTTGCTTCGATACAAGTGACATCATAGATGCAACAGTTGTCTTTAATCTAAATTTTTCCAAATGCATACTAGTACTTAACATTTTAAAGTGCAGAGAAGAAGCTGCGAGAGGCTGACAGTTCTCAAAAATTAGATTTTTCAGAAATCAATATGTTGATATCAGTTATTTGAAATGTTCCCTTTAAGCACAGGGGGGAGGAGAAAAAGTCTTCCTCGTTATCCAGGTTAGTCACTACAGCTTAGCATCTCCATGTTCAGCCAAGCCTGCCTCATACCTGGTCTGGACTCTCTACTGTATTTATAGCACATATTGTTCTCCCAGCTATACTTCAGCAGACCGGCAGGCTGCTTAGGGGGCTGTGGGTACCGGCTGGGCATTCTGGCAAACAGCGTGGCACTACAGACAGCTGGCATACAAGGCCCACACCACCTCTCCTGTTTTCCCCAGGTGCTAAATGGGCTGTTAGGTACAGTTGAGGTCACCCAGGAAAAGAAAAAAAAGTAGGAAAATGAAAGAGTACACCACAACAGTCTGGATCTTCTCTCAGACAAAATGCACTCCTGAGAGGCTCTGCTCTAGCAAACAAGGTGCGTAATGACAGCAGCATCAAGCCTGGTAATATGCACCTGTAGGCTCCGTCTAATGTCCTAAATACTGAGCTGTAATTTAGACTGGACAACACACTGCAACACTGTTGTATGTTCACATCATTGAGCAAAATGGCCTATTACTCTCAAATGGCTTATTAACTAGATCTCACACCTGATTAGTCAGTGGCATCTTGGTATGATAGTAGATGACTTCAATCGCTCGTTAACATGAACATTGTCTGCACATGAAGAGAAGAATCAGGAGGTGTGTGTGTGTTTTCATTAAGAGACTTAAGGGGGAACTATGATGTTTTTTGTAGCTTAATTGACCTTAACTGAACAGCTTTGGAGTCATTGGAATAGTTGTATGACTTTTTTTCGGGTTGAATGGTGGTCGTCTCGCTCCCTCCCTAGCCCCTGTGGGCGGAAAAACCACCCTTGTAACTTTGGGCCGTCAGGAAGTATCCCGTGATATCAGGTCTTGCGATGTAACAAATTGCTTCACGGCACTGCACACATACGGCCATTCAGGAACCGGCTAACAAGGTAGAGATGGAGTTTTTCACACTATCATCATGAATTACTTTACTGTAATAATCAGCCGAATGTATTAGTTACATTACTAAGCTCTGTTAAAGATGTCCTCAAACAACTCCAACACCGTCACACCCAGATGTTACATCTTCTGTTTTCAACACATGTAGAAATACCCATCTGATTCCTGAATGGGAATTTACCAGTGGCTAACGTTAGCCAGTCAGGAGAAGACACAATATGTAAAATCATGCAATATGTAAACCACATAAGGCCATAAAAAACAATGACTCTTGGTTGAGTAGTTTGACACTAGAACATTCACAACTCAACTAGCTTACTACCTTTACAGAGCCCTTTAGATTTTTTTTTTATTTTATTTTTTTTATTTATTTGGTCAGGAATTCAACATGACGCCTTAGGTTTGAATATTTCACTCAAAATGTAGTTTTAAATTAAATATAGCCTCAAAGAAGAGTTGGAACCAGCTAATACAGAATATGGGTGATATTCTTAGATAGGGTGGAATTGAGTTTTCCAACCTTATAGACACTTAAAAATAAACCTTTTTCTTAACAAAATGTAACAAATACATGTTTGGCTGACAGAGAAAGAGAGAGAGAGCGAAAACATGCATAATGTATATGTTTGTGCAAATCGGTTGCTTGTTATTTGTGTGTTATTGCCATGTACTTTATCCGCACATCTGCCTTTCCCAAATCCCCTCTCCTCCTGGTGAGAGGAACAGCAGCACCACACGCTGCGTGGCATCTGCAGCTTAAGGTTTCTGTTGGCTGGGAGGCTGGCTGATCTTCAGCAGAGCCTACCAGACACTGACAGACAGGCTTGGAGAAACCGTTACCCAGGCACAGTACTCCCTGGGTGGGCACAGAGAGGACTGTCAGGGCCCGAAGGCTCTGCCGTAATTACCCCCACCCACAGCAGCAACCATTACAAGCTCCCCAGAATATCTCCCTCCCTTCATGGGGCTAGCAGAATGCATCAGCTGTCTGGCTGATGGACGTTGATGGAGTGAGTGGACTGATATGTTTACACAGCAGTGGTGTGGGTTAATGTGTGTGGTGTGTGTGTGTGTGTGTGTGTGTGTGTGTGTGTGTGTGTGTGTGTGTGTGTGTGTGTGTGTGTGTGTGTGTGTGTGTGTGGTGTGTGTGTGTGTGTGTGTGTTTGTGTGTGTGTCAGAATCAGATTCATTTTATTTGTCATTGTACAACCCCAAATCAGAAAAAGTTGGGACAGTGTGGAAAACACAAATAAAAAAAGAAAGTAGTGATTTCTAAATGTACTTTGACTTATATTTCATTGCAGACAATGTGTCTTGTATGGTCAACTTAATTTCATTTGTAAATATACATCCTTTCCTGTCAATCAGAAGCCCACAAGCTACAATAAAGCTGGGAGTAGTATATGCTCTGGAAAAGAGAAGCAGAGTACTCACTCACTTTTGATTGGCGACCTGGAGGCCATAGCCTACACAATGTCCATACTCAAGTGCAAGGAATTGCCAAACATTTAAGTATACAAGTGTATTGTCACAGGCTGTATACATAGTGTACATGAGCCTAGTAGAACAGGCTGTATACATAGTATACATGAGCCTAGTAGAACAGGCTGTATACATAGTATACATGAGTCTAGTAGAACAGGCTGTATACATAGTATACATGAGTCTAGTAGAACAGGCTGTATACATAGTATACATGAGCCTAGTAGAACAGGCTGTATACATAGTATACATGAGCCTAGTAGAACAGGCTGTATACATAGTATACATGAGCCTAGTAGAACAGGCTGTATACATAGTGTACATGAGCCTAGTAGAACAGGCTGTATACATAGTATACATGAGCCTAGTAGAACAGGCTGTATACCTAGTATACATGAGCCTAGTAGAACAGGCTGTATACCTAGTATACATGAGCCTAGTAGAACAGGCTGTATACATAGTATACATGAGCCTAGTAGAACAGGCTGTATACATAGTGTACATGAGCCTAGTAGAACAGGCTGTATACATAGTATACTTGAGCCTAGTAGAACAGGCTGTATACATAGTATACATGAGCCTAGTAGAACAGGCTGTATACATAGTATACATGAGCCTAGTAGAACAGGCTGTATACATAGTATACATGAGCCTAGTAGAACAGGCTGTATACATAGTATACATGAGCCTAGTAGAACAGGCTGTATAGATCACAGACTTCAGCTACCCAACAGGCCAACCCTTATTAAACAGTGAGGTTACCTGACAGCCACTAACTTTAATGTTACTGCCGAACTGCTTGTTGTCGTTACACACGCATGCACGCACGCACGCACACACACACACACACACACACACACACACACACACAACCTCCCTCCCTTCCTGAGAGTCCCTGTTAATTTGCGTACTTCTTACCGTCGTCAACTAGCCTACTCTCTCTTCCATCTGTTCCTCCCTCTCTCCCTGTCATGGTCGCTCTCCTCCTCCTCGGCTTCTTCCCTGTCATCATGATGTTGTTTCTGCTTCTCTGTGTAGCCAGCCACCTCTCCTCCTTTCTGTACTTCAGGTAGCCTAATAATGCTGATGTTGAAGCAGCTACTACAGCCCCAAACATGTCAGACATTTTGGCACATTTTGAGGCATTCGCCTGTAGATTCTTAATCTTTTTCTCCCGTAATTTCTGTAGGCTACACATCGCTTGCGTATGGGGTTCCGTGGCCATTTTAACGTGGATGCTTAACTTCCAGCATATTATAACGTTTACAGCTCGTGTCTCAGGGCCGGGAATGGGTAAAGGTGTTCCTGGATTTGATTGGGTTAGGTCAGTGCCAATAAAGAATATTAACCAATGGGCCGCTGTCAGTTATCTATGGGCCGGCGCGGCCCAAAAAAATTTTTAAAAATTAAAACAAAGGCCTCCCACCGGGAAAATGCCCAGTATGCCGGATGGCCAGTCCAGCCCTGCTCGCACGTGTGACCTGTGAAATTAGACTTTTAGATTTTTTATTTCATGTTGAAAAATGAGGAGGGAGCGAGTCTGCTAGTTGGCCAATATGTGTGAGGGGGGGAGGGTCCGTGAGTTATTAGTCAGCTGCGTGGGAAACGTCATCTACCGTACCAACATGGTCTCACAGCAGTTTGTGAAATTGTCACGTTATTTTTAATCTATTCATTCGTGTACACGGACATGATTTCCTTGTTTTTTTATGTTGCTGAGAACGTAATGGGAAGCATCTATACGGAGGTTGGGTTTAGGAAAAGAAGAACAGGGAAACAACACGCCACACGCCGGGACACGAGCCGCGGTCTCCGGGGGATGCGCCACAAAGAAGAATGGTGAAAGGACATGCCACCCGCCGGGACACGATCCCCGGTCTCCGGGGTGAAAGTCCTGTGTTGTTTGACCCATCCCCCACTCCCAACTAAAAGAATCAAAACAGAAATTTGGTGATCGCTGTTTAGGTACATTAAACCACGTTAAGCTTTTGCCTTTGAATGGGCTCTAATGCAGAAACGCTTAATGTCAGATAACGTCCATAATAATAGGAATTTTGGTAATCATTGATCATTGTTAAACCACGTTAAGCTTTTTCCACCTTAAGCATTTTCTATGTCCCCTGACTGTCTTATGCTTTTTGAAAACTTAAGGTGTCAGACATCATCACATTTTTGAATACATTTTTATTAATTTACATTAGTAAGCTACAGGACAGTGTCTTTCAAAACATGACCTGCGCAAAAGAGAAGAAAATGAATGCGTCATTGTACCCAGCACTTCTGGAAATGCACTTCTGATTGCATCTGTGTCCCCAGCACATTTCAAACCAAACTGACGCCCATGAGTATATATAGGCTTTGCCCATGCACACACACTTGTATGATGAGCAGTTCAGGATCTCAGAATCTGACACACACACATAGAAACGCACACAAATACACTCACAGTGAGGCACAGTACAGTCTTTGTTCAATGGTAACAGGTGAAGGTGAATGTCAGACAGGCTGTGAGTATTCCTCCCCCTCATCAGTGACGGCCTTGCGTTCTATTGTGCGTATACTACACTCTGCCAACACACCCCAGCTCAGCTGCAGCACGTCAGGTGCAAACCGTACTGGCTGCTGAATTGAAATGCACTTGTCCATGGACGATAACAAAACACTGTCATTATACTCAACCTTTTTATTCTCAGTTTGCTAGCTTGTATTTATAAAATCTACAGTTATAAGCCCTTAGTATAGCTATGAAAAGAACTAGAAAACATTCCAAAAAAACACTAAAAAAACTTATGAACATAACTGAGGAAAAGTCCTTTGTTAAATCTAAACACTACACTACAGAATGATAATCTCTGTATTTCAGAGATATTGAATTTCACTCATTTTTGTCACAAAATGGCATTTCTTACAACATGTCTGTGGATTGTTATTGTGTCCAGACTAGAGGATGGACACAATAACAATTTGCCCCACGTTTTTGAAGCTTTTTCCAAAAATGTTATAATTTTTTTCAACGTTCTTTTATCAATTTCTTTCTTCAAATGATATAAAATTGAATAAAACACCCAAATTCAATGAAAGTAGTGATCTGATTATTTATTTTACTTGTACAGAGTAATGGTTATTTTTTTTGGACAATTCGGGTGAAAGAAACCCAAATTTCTGATATAGAAACTTTTTGAAAATGGATCAAATTTGACAGGAGGGTTAATGCCTGTCGGGCTCAGGTCGGCTTCGGTTACTGCTCTGTTGGACGCGGCCGGGCTCGGACAGAAAAATGCGGCGCAATCTGCACTAGTCCAGATGCTTCTGGTTGACGAGTTTAGTTGCCTTCCCAGAGTAGACAGTAGGCCGCGTGATGCTGTTCCAGATCGAGGGAGACACAACAGCAAAATAAAGCAATCAATCTGATGATAAAGGTGATCAAATATTTCCATTGCTAGAATGATGTATGACAGGTAAAGCCTATGGGATCGCATTAATAAAAATGACAACATACTTTATTTATTCCTTAAACAAAATACAGAAACTTGGGACACAGCAGAGTGAGATGTGGCTACATGATTCATTAGTACATTTGAATCACTCGGCTGATGCTTCAGTCTAGACTAAATGCAACAGTAGAAAACATGTCAGTTCTCATATGGCCATATGACCCATTACAAGCCTGCAGTATTTGAAGCGATTTAAACTTCAGCACAGCTCTAGAAAATCCTGCCGGGAACCAGCGGGACTGAAAGGTCAGTGACGATGTCATACTGTTTGTCTTGTCTTCTTTGCCATACGTCACTGAATGTGTGCTGAGGCTTTTGCTGTCTGCAACAGGTAAACAAGCAATTTAGTAACTGTTCAAAACAGCAACTATACTGTATTCATTGGAAATTGATGGTGAATCTGAAATGAGGAATAGTTAACATTTCTGGTACTTTTAATTCATGAAAACGTATCTCAGCAACAGACAATTGTGTCCTGATCACAGATCATGCAGTTATGTTCCTGTATAATGAAATGATTGTGTGAAAATGGCATGCATAACCTACAGTTTAATATACAACTCAGGTTTTGGTCATGGATTAAAAAGAAAGTAAGAAAGAAAACAATGTTGTCACATTTTTCCTGCCTTAGGCATTTTGACTAATTGTGTGTTTAGCAGTTTGTCTTTAAGGCTTGGATTTATTCTCTGTAAAGCTCTGCAATGTGTTTGAAAAGTGATAAACAAACAAAAGGGAAACGTTTTGGCTTTAATTAGCACCATCAATACCATATTGATGACATAATTGTGCAGATTTAGAATTAACTTTTCTCTGTGTTTTTGCCACCTCACATTTACAGTCGTAAAGTTGCAGCAAATCTGACTTGTCATTTGTTCAGTTGCTACTTACTATTTGGCAGTTCTGTGTGCATATAATGGAGTACTTAATTTGTATGACTGTTGTTTGTTTTCTTCCTGTTGGCTAATGTAGCTGTTCTCAATCACAGCATGAGCTGTGTGGGGTAAGCAATTAGCCAAAATGAACCGCCCTTTAGCTGGCCACTGTTAGCTCTGGTGTGTCTGCTGATCACAAGCCGTTGGTAATGCTTTTCTATGCTGATGATGACTGAGTCACTTACCATGGTGAGTCTAATTCCCTCTACGATTAGAAGTATTACAAAGTGAAGCAGGTAAACCAAGGGTAGACAGGGAAGGCAACACAACCCTCAACTATACCTGCAAATGTTAACCGTAACTGCTTTGTGACGCATTCAAAATTAATCTGAGCATTGGGCTGAGGCTTCCCTGAGAAGGATTTATGTATGAAAGACTGAAAAATAACTGCCATAATATAAGGTCAGTCATATCCATCTAATAATAATACATGTTGTACAGTTATATAAGTATTTTGTGAGCATTTCACAACTACAAACACCCATGGGTGTTAGATGTACTTGTAGGATTAAAGTTTTGTTCAGACTGTGTGAAGGGAATTTCAGAGGCACAACTGCATACAAGTCAATGTTGTTTACTTCAGACGGGTTGAGGGGTTTCGTAAGGACCCTCTCTGTTTTATAGACTCATTCTGTTTGATGATTACAGACTGGTCTCACAGAATTCCGTGAAATTATCACGAACTGTTAACTACGTTAATTACGTGGTGGTGGCACGTAATGTGTGAATATTCTGTGTGGCCACCACGGAAAACAATGCCAATGTAAAGTCAATGAGAAGATGACGTAGCATTAGGAGCGACTACGGTAGAGAGTAGTATGAAAGGCCGAACATTTGAGTAGGGAGGTTGGTTGGGGGGGGTGGATGGGTCAAACAACACAGGACTTTCACCCAGGAGACCGCGGATCGTGTCCCGCGTGTCACCCAACCATCGCTTTCTTCTTTTCCTGAATCCAACCGTCCCGTTGTTGTCCCGCGTGTCATGGGAACGTAAGCCCACCCACGACCTTTTTAACTTAAGGGGCCGTGTTCATTTCGTGGAATTCTTCTGTGGGCCATCACGGAATTTTTGGCGATTCCCGTGAAACGGCCACAGATTTTGAGTTACTTCACGAAATTCTGTGAGATCAGGTTGTTCAGACAGAAACTAACTGACATGGTGGTACAGCAGACACTTGTGTAACAGAAGCTGACCTAAAGTGGATTCAAATTCAGCTCTCTATCTGATCGTGCTTTAGTTTCGTGAACAACACTAATGAGACTGTTGTTGAGGAAAAAAAACATGCATTATCTTCTTTGTACCATTTCCGTCTTCATTAGAGAGTGAGACACGAAAAACCAGGCGAAGGAAAGCGATGATCAGTTTTCATGGTTTTCTTAGCCCACTATGCCATCCCAAACACCCTATAATGGTACAAATTTTAAAAAGAAAGTTTCATGTACCAGACATTATTGCACTTCAACCACCACTACTGCTGTTCCCAAGCAGTTTTGCTCCTTTAAAAGTGCTCTCCAGGCAAACGACCCCAGTGAACAAATAATGTTTTCGATGGAGTAATCTCCCACAGGTCTGACCTTGGCAGCTTTTATCAGGTGATGAATACTTTGAAAAGATTGCATTGTTTTTCAGACCAATACCACTGCTTTTTAGCAGGACCCCAAACACTGCAATCCTCTCTACCTTAAATTGTAGATTTCAGCAAATTGATCATTTCATCCTGCTGTGGGAAAAAAAAGATATGACTGTTGATGGAAACTTATCTGTTATCTCTTAAAGGACATCTGAGACAGGACCCCCTTGAAGTTTGCCTTCGCTTTGTAGATGCTGGGATGTTTAGGGAAGGGGCTAATTAAAGGGAAGGGGCTAATTAAATTGTGTGTGTTTTGATAATACCTATGAACAGCCAGTGTCTAACATGCACCCACCATGAAATGAGAGCAACACTGGGTGTGATGGATGAATACCTGTCGTCTAGGTGTCTGTCACGAGCGGCTGATTGCCAATCAATTAAAAAAAGAATGTCACGACTGAAAGTTAATTAGAGCATTTACTGCAATGAATATAGAACCTTGTGGAGATGCTCCTGGATTACTGATACTATAACACCATACAAATCAAGGGACTGATATTTGAGGTGTGTGCATCTAGTTTGTGCTAGATTTAAATGAAGAATTTAAGGAAAAGCCAATGCCTTTAGTGAGTCACAGACGTCAAGGAAATGGGGGGAAAGCTGGTTCAAAGTCACTGCAGGGGGGCCTCCAAATTATTGTCAAATTTTAAAAGTTTTTTCATAAATTAATTCTAACATATTATTAGCAAATATAATCCCTACTGATGATAGGCTTACTGGTCTATAGGTAAGGTGGTCTCTAAGATAGCAACCCACAGATAGAGTTAATTCACTGTGCCACATGTATGTGTAACATTAAAATCATGCAAACAATAATTGTTTAAATAGCTTAGTATGATATGCAAAAACAGCACATACTCAGGCTGTAAATAATAATAATAATAATAATACATTTAATTTATATAGCGCTTTTCATAGACTCAAAGTAGAGTAGATTACACAAACAAAGCAAAACAAAACGAGAAAACAAAACAACGGATAGGGGGCTACGGATAGGCAGAGGTGAAGAGATGGGTCTTTCGGCGGGACTGGAAGATGGTGAGGGATTCAGAGGTGCGGATCTCTTGGGGGAGGTGGTTCCAGAGCCTGGGAGCTGCCCTGGAGAAGGCTCTGTCCCCAAAACTGAGGTTGGACTTGTGGATGCAAAGGAGACCGGCTGAGGTAGATCTGAGGGACCGTGAGGGTTGGTAGGGGGAGAGGAGGTCAGTGAGGTATGAGGGGGCCAGATGGTGGAGGGCTTTGTAGATGAGGACCAGGATTTTGTAGGTGATCCGGTGTGAGATAGGAATACTGGGCACCTTGTACAGACGTTTTTATCCCGGCGAGTGCTGGCGGCCAGCACGCGCCGTCTCATTAGCATTGGCTCGGCTTCCTTAGATTAGCCATAATTAAACTGTGAAAAACTGGAGCTGTTACCTTAAGTCACGACACAGTGAGGACACCATGAGCTTGGTGACAGCGTTGGGCAGGACGCAGGTGTGGGGGGCTGGCAACGCTGCCATCTTGGCTCACTGCCACAGCCCCCCCCCCCCCCCCCCCCCCCCCCCCCCCCCCCCCCCGCTTTCAGAGAAACAGAATGTGGCCAAGCAGCCCGGTCTCACAGAATTCCGTGAAATGATCAAAAACCATTAACATCGCATTACGTGGTGGTGGCACGGAATGTGTGAAAACACATGTCCTGTGTGTCACGTTTCCTAAACCCAACCGTTCCGTTCTTCTTTTCCTAAACTCAACCGTTCCGTTCTTCTTTTCCTAAACCCAACCGTTCCGTTCTTCTTTTCCTAAACCCAACCGTTCCGTTCTTCTTTTCCTAAACCCAATGTTTAGGGTCAGTGTCAAGAGGAACTTTTAGCATTGTTGGTGTTAGTGTGCCTGTTTTTAACCTTTTTACTGCAGCCAGGGGAAGTCAATTTTACTTAATTCACTTATTAGTCACTTTTCTCCTTTCTTTGGGGCATTTGCTTTAAATATATATATATATATATATATATATATATATATATATATATATATATATATATATATATATATATATATATATATATATATAGAAAGTTTATTTATTTTATGAATATATAGATGAATTTGTTGTTAAAGCAACACTAGGTAACTTTCCCCGCTTCGGTGCCCCTACAGGTGGAATTGTCCATTACATTACATTGTCCTTCCCAAACTAATTAGGGTTTCATACATCAAGTAATGCTCATGAAGTGAAGCCAATTCTCTCAGGCTTCTCACAATCAGTGGTCTTTTCTTATCAGAACAATGGACTGCTGGTTTAAAAAGGAATTCAGTAGCGTTACATAATGTTGCATTAAATCAATTGATTTGTTGTTGTTTAATTGTCACGCTTCCCAGTCTTGACTGACTTACAAGTCACATCCTTGCTTCATGATGACATTTCTGTGCAACAATCATATTTCAACATCCAGTATATTTCCTTGTTGCAGAAACCACATTTTCTTCAGTATGAAGTTGTTAATAGTCTTCCCCTGTGCATTCACTTTGAACATATCATTCTCTCTTGGTTTGTGATGCATTTTGTTGCACCGGTCTCCAATCTAATTGTTTGTCATCCTTTGAGTTTCTCGTCCCTCTCGCTCTGGATTTTGTTTGTGTCAGGTACAGTTTATTTATGAAAATACAATAGGTCTATTAAAATTTTCTCTTACTAAAGTGTAGATAGAGTATATTTAATAAGACAACTGACTGTAAATACCAGGGGTCATCTAGTCTAGGCTTTGCGTCACTGTATTGTGTCAACAGTTAACTTCATTTAATATTGTATGTGACGTTTTCTTTTGTGGGGTGCAAATGTTCCACCAAATACAAAAAACTACAAAAACACTGGAACCTATATCTGTACTGTGTATTTATGTTTCTGCATCCCTGGTTTCCAATAAAAATACATTTAAAAAAGAGGTAATAAATGAATTAACTACACAGAGAGAAACTTGGATCAGAAACTTGGATCATACAATCTTATACAGACAGTGTGAGGTGTGGAGCCTGGCTGACCCATGAGTGATTGGTTCTTTTCAAATCTTCATAAGGAGTCAGGCCAGAATATATATAGTTTATATAGAGTGACTTATATGGTTGTAGTGAAAGCGTAAGGAACACGGCTGACAGTGGTGAGGCCAGATTTCTGAGTGTTTCTGTGCCAGGCGAGGAGGACAAGTGAGTTTCAAGCTGCACTCCTGCACGCCACAGAAATGCCTGGCAGCCATGTTTAGTCAGGAGGCCGTCCCGCTGGAGTTGTGCATTTAAGGGGCGGGTGGGATGCAGTGGGATGGGGGTGGGGGAGTATGTGGGAAGAGGAGATTTGGGCCCAGGGGGTAGTTGTCATGACAATGACATGGGTGTGGACCGATGGGGTGCAGCTAATGATGAATAATTATGCACATTTTTTTTTTATTAATATTGCTGTTGTTTTTTTCCCTCCTCCTGTTGTGAAAATTGTGACCTCGCCCCTGATTTTCTGGTGTTTGGAAAAACAAGAAATGACTTTGATGAATGGAGACTAAATGGTGTTGCAGAGAATTTTGTTCGCTGCGGAAACAACACTCCCCTCAGGCAGGGTCGCTGCCTTTTTGTAATATGTGCTCTCCGGGTCACATGTATTTAATATTCCACGGCTGGCTGTTTGCAGCCTTGCCAAGTGCAGCTAATGGCACTGTGACGATTTCACAGTAAGCACACATTATAGTAGGAAAGTTGTAGTTAACAAGTATTAAGTCGAACAGGAACCCCACATTGGGATTGTAATCAGTCAGCTAATGAAGGTGATCTAAAACCTGAAGGCTGAACTGCTTTTTGTGTATTTTAATTTACATAAGAGAACTCAAATATGACTGCAGGAGTGTCAGAAGTATAACAAGACACCTTCCATAGCTGAAGATTTACATATAGCATCTGGGTGTGTTTAGTCACTTAAAGGAACACGCCGACTTATTGGGACATTAGCTTATTCACCGTAACCCCGACAGTTAGACAAGTCCAGACATACCCTTCTCATCTCCGTGCGTGTCGTAACTCTGTCTGACGGCTCCACCATTAGCTTAGCCTAGCACAGATCCTGGAGGTAACCGGCTCCAACTAGCCTACTGCTCCGAATAAGTGACGAAATAACGCCAACGTTCCTATTTACATGTTGTGATTTGTATAGTCACAGCATGTACAAATAACAATGTCACATGAGACGCAGCCATCTTCTAACTGTATATAAACTGGGAACTATATTCTCAGAAAGGGAAGCAGTGCTACTTGGGCGGAGTAATATGCTTGCAGCTCTGCTGAGCGCTGCAGCATATCACTCCGCCCAAGTAACACTGCTTCCCTTTCTGAGAATATAGTATCGACTTGTCGGGGTTACGGTGAATAAGCTAATGTCCCAATAAGTTGGCGTGTTCCTTTAAGGATTTTGATGCCTCTACGGATCCTTTAAATTGTGTTTTATCTCATTGGCCTCTCATGGTATCTTTCCTTACAGATACTTTAGGTTGAATTTGAGATGTGTCTCTGAGCATCATTGTTGAAAAAAATGTCCTTCCAAGGTAATGGCCTCATCTCTCACTGTAAACACTTTAATTGGAAGTACTTTCTACTAGGGCTGTCAAAAGAACTCGTTAATTTTGATTAATTAATCTGAGAAAAAATAACGTGGAGGGACTGGCAACAGAAACATCGCTGCACGTGACGCTAGTTAACACTACACTCAACAGCAGGTAACGTTAGCCTTCCGCTAGCTAGTAGCTGGATTAAACACGGTTAAAATGCTGACAGCTAACGCTAAACGCTGTAAAGTTTGACTGTGTTTCTGCCGTTGTCGGAAAAACACAGACGGAGACGGTGCGTTCAATGAAACTGGTAATCTACAGCCTCGCAGTGCATTCGTAGTTATTGTAAAATACCCTTTTGAATTTATTTCCTCACCATATTAGGTCATATTGTTGATTGTTATGGTCATTATTTGAACAGTGAAAATAAAAATAAAAATATTTTTTTAACTTTATGTCACTAATGCTATTCATTGATTTTATTTGAATTTAAATATTTAAAATACTTTCACAGCAAAAATTATGTATGTGATTAATTTTGATTAGATCTTGTAATCGATTGACAGCCCTACTTTCTACTAAAGAATAATTTCCTATTTTTGTAATTTCTGTGAACTAATGATTTTAAGGTTAAAAGACAATTCCGGTGCAAAATGAACCTAGGGGTTAATAACACATGTGTACCGAGTCGACCGTTCTCTGGGATATGTTTTCATGCTAATCCAATGTGTCTCTAGCTTGAAACAAGCTAGTGCAAACCGGTGGTTAGCTGCTAACGCTAGCTTTCGGGGCAGAGGGTAAATCTCTATTTCTACACACTAACGAGGCTCAAAATATCACCACACTTCCACGGTAGCATAATGAGGGTCCCTACATGTAAACACAAGCATTGAAAACTTTGTAAGTGTACAGACAGTTTATTAAAAAGATAGATTATAAAGACGGTAGCGTTCATGTTTACATGAGCAGTCGAACGATGAACGGCGTGCAACCAGTAACCAGTAACATAGCTCAAGCACGGCGTTCGTGAAAGTTGTCAATGCTTCAAAACAGCGATTTACCCTCTGCCCCGAGAGGTAGCGTTGGCAGCTAACCACCGGTTTGTGGTAGCTTGTTTAAAGCTAGAGACACACTGGATTAGCATGAAAACATATCCCAGAGAACGGTCGACTCGGTACACATGTTATTAACCCCTAGGTTCATTTTGCGCCAGAATTGTCCTTTAAGGCTGGTGTGTTTGTTATTGTCAAAAAACTTGATAAAGAGACCCACACTAATACTTTCTGAATGCCTACCCGGTATGGCACTCACCCCCAAGCCCATTGGTTCCTACTGAAGACTTGAATCTCTAAAAAAACAATTCACAAATGCATGCGTTAATTGTTTGAAAGGCTGTTAAATTTCCTGAAGCAGCTTGACACTGCAGCTGGACACTGTCTTTTTAGCAAACATTACTCAAACAGGAGGGAAGAATTTTCAGCAGCGGATTAATCCACATTTGGTCCTCTAGTGTGTGGGATTGAGTCAAAGTAAACTACAGTGTGTGTGTGTGTTACAGGTAATGCAGGAACACGTCACCCAGTGCAACAGTCTGGCTTGACGTGTTTAATTGTTGGACAATAGAGCTCTATGGTACAGAAGAAGAAGTTATATCAGTCTTCAGCCATACTTTGGTATTTTGGTCTTAAATAGGATTTTGTGACGAAAAGAAAAATATAGAATATCGCCTTACCTTTTAAGGATCAAATCACAAAGAAATTGAACAACTATTGAAGGGATCACAATGGAAGAAGAATAAGTTCATCGTACAATAAAGTCCCATATGGGTTTCTTTTAAAATGAAAAATAATAAGACCTAGTTGTACGTGATAACGAAGCTTTGCACATCTAGCTCCCTCCCACTATCACTCTGTCTTTCTCCCTCTATCTCTTTAACCAAATGCTGGTGTAAAGCCATGAACAGCCGTGTTGTTTGGTTGGCGCTCATTTAACCTCAAGGTTTCGCTTCCTTTCAGCTCTTATGTACATCAGTCCCTCAAACGCTCCCTGAAAGAACTTCCGATCTGCTCCCCTTTCACTATTAGCCTTCCAATTTTAGGGAACATTTCAGTGCGGCAGAGCTGAATGTTGAAAAGGAAAATCTGTGCAGGCAAATGTGCACTACGTACATACACGCACGCACACACTTGTGCACACGCGCACACACACACACACACACACACACACGCACACACACACACACACACATATCTCTACAAACATAGGAAACACACACTCAGGCACACAGCCATACGCCCCAAACACACACTTTCTAATCAACTCCTAAACCTTGCACATACAGTATGAACACACAAACTAGCACTTGTTTAGCGCATACTCCCTCATGCATGCCATCAGCCCCATAAACACACACACACACACACACACACACACACACTGGCAGCCTGCAGGCAGACGTGTGGGTGATTGAATGTGAGGGAGAACCGAGACGACAAGCGTAGCATTCACCTTGATCAACTGCCTTTTCTTGGCTTTGAAGCGTTGTGCATGCTAACGCTGCTGCTCTATTTCAACAAGCTAATCTGGGCAGAGCGTCTCACACACACGCACACTCACACATGCACACCTTGTTGCTGCATTTGGAGGCTCTGTGCATGAAGGTATCTGTAGGTTTGTCTGGTTTGTGTTGGGGGTTGGATGTATTAAAAGCAGATAATGAGAGCTAATCAAATAAACATGATAATTGTTAATCTTATAGTTTAAGGTGAATACTACATTATGGACAATTGATGAAGAGGACATTGTAGTCAGTAGTAGGTGTAGAAATGGTAACGTATTCTCTTGTCCATTTGAGTAATCCATTTGCTTGCTAAACCACAGTGGGTGTTTTTGGTGCATTACCCTCACGCTTTGGACTGGAGTAGGGCTAACTCTGATTTTCACGTAGCCCAGGATAGTCAGATTGTGGCTAATTGGTCAAGGTTAGGAAAAGATCAGGGTCATATTTGACTAACTGTTGGCAGGAGAAGATGCTAAAAATGAAACAGGATACACATGAATATGATTCAATATTGGGGAACTGCAGATAAGAACCATTTTTGAACGTCCTAAATGTTCTTTTATGCAAACTTCTTACAGTAAGAGCTCTTCCGCTGCCGTGACAGTAACCCTCAATGTTGGCTGCAGGCGTGAGAGAGTTATGTGGCAGCACCGCACAGCTATTAGATATGTATTTGTCACACTGAGGGAAGAAAACAATCCACTGGGACCCACAAGCAGATGTAAAAACAGCTTTAATGACTCGAGAAAAGTCATTGTTATCACCTTCCCCTCGGTCTGGATCTCATAAGAAAATAACCCTCAATTTATTTCGCAGAGCTGTGAGGCATCCTCCTCACAGCGGCGAAGATGGCTGATAAAGGTGATGGTTGAGGGGGATCCATCCATCCTTCTCTCCCTCCTTCCCTCCCTCCCTCCGTATCTGCAACCTGTCTCTGCTACAGAAAAGTCTCCATTTGATGTGTGAGGAGGCAGGGAGACAGAAAACATTTCGCTGTGCTTCCAGACAAAAGCCGGCTCCTTCAAAATGTCATTGCTTTCTCAGCCAGGTGGCAGACACATTCAGCCCTGAACTGGTCAGATTGAGTTGTTGAAATAAGTCTGTTGCCTTGATACTGTCATGCCCAGTGACTCAAAATGAATATCTGTCAGAGTGCGTTGCAGAGTGCATCCTGGGTTATTTGTATTTGGGACAACAATAATTGATTAAATACATTACCACTATATAATGTAATATAGATTTTAGAGTAAATAGCATGACAACATGGTAACATTTTCTTTTGTGCAAAATAACTACACACATTTACATAGCCGTACTGGAATAATGAGGTTAATCTGCAGTAGAAACAGTTCATGTGAGGACAGGAAAGCAAACTAACAGTGGTTATAAATGTATTCAATTGCATTGTATATGAAGATTAGCCTGTAGCTAGGGCTGCAAGATTTGGAGAAAAAGTCATATTGTGATTGTGATTTGCAATGCTGCGATTGTGATATAATGGTATCATGATTTCAGTCAAATGAGCGTGAGAAGAAATACATAAATAAATGTGCAATACAAAAATACAAATCCTTATTAAATTAATAAATTGTGTATGCCCTTATAAATGATGACATTCAAGATGGGTGTAATATAACAACTAGTGATTATGTTACAAAATATAATTTGTACATCCCTTAAAGATGCTGTAGGTAGGATTGTGAAGATCCAGGACTTAGACCCCCCTTTCCGCTAAAGCCCAAAACGGTCTCCTAAGCCCCTCCCCCTACAAGGGAGAATGGATGTGTGTGCATGAGCAGTGATTGACATGTAATTAGACACCCCCATTTGCCAGCGTCTTCCAAAACATCCCAAAAATAAATGTTTCAAAAACAACTCATAGTCATCTTCCACCTCTATGGCTAAGGTCTGGTTAAGTTTAGGAAAGTAAAACTTAAGTGGTAAGGGTTAGGAAGAATGATGATCATGATTCACGTTAGAGACAGTTAGTTAATAGATACACTGACTGTTGTTAGGAAATGGGAAATACGCGATCGCCTTTAATGTGATTTATACTGCCAGTTCCCAAGCTGGAGCACGCCATCGTGACGTCACAATGACGTAGATCTTGCTGGCGCGCCCGGATTTATAGCGCGTGAGCAGAGGTCGCGCACCACTTTATTTTGTTTCAGCGGCGTGCGACAAACCAGAAACAGGAAGCATGAACGAGCTCCTGGACAACGTGATGCCAGGACTCTCTGAGTGACTGCAAGACTCTCTTGTAAACTTACTGGGTTAAGATGAGTTCTTTTATGGTGATGAAAGGCTTGATCCCATCAAGTAGGTCATCCAATCAAATCGAAGCATTCACGTCAATGCTGCTGCCAGGTCTGCCATTGTTTATCTTTTTCTTCTTCTTCTAGTCCGTAGAAAGAGCAACGTTGGTAGTCTTTCCTCATTACCGCCACCTCTGTTCAGGAGAAGACTGCAACTAGTGTCGCGAGTATAAACAGTTACGGCGATCCCGTGACGTCACAATGTCGTGCGCCACCTTGGGAACGGGCAGGATAATTCACGCTTTACTGTCAATCCTCTTGTAGATGTTTTATGTGCGAGACAGGGGACAACAGTCAGCACACGGTACCTTTAAGCTCTCAGGGTGTGATTGGACTGGTGAAATGGAGCTTACAGACGACCGGCTGGTAGTGATGCAGCTCTGGTCGAGGCTGTCAGGAGAATTGTTTCATGCTCTTCTATCTGACTGCAGAGGGAAGACAGTTACCTCAGCCTCCACTGTCATGCCATTTTCCAGCTTGTGAAGTGAGCTTAGGTACAAGACACTGTGTGTGTGTGTGTGTGTGTGTGTGTGTGTGTGTGTGTGTGTGTGCGTGTGCGTGTGCGTGTGCGTGTGCGTGCGCGTGCGTGTGTGTGTGTGTGTATATGTGTGTGTGTGTAATAAAAGTGAGTCAATAGAAAGAAATATAAAGATATAGCCACAAGCAGCAGTGGTGTGCAGCAGGTGATACAACACTCATTAGAACCACCAGAGACTTGAGACTTGACTTGGACTCAAGCTCAAAGACTTGAGACTTGATTTGGACTCGAGCTCAAAGACTTGAGACTTGACTTGGACTTGAGCTCAAAGACTTGAGACTTGACTTGGACTCAAGCTCAAAGACTTGAGACTTGACTTGGAGTAGAACTCAAAGACTCAAGACTTGACTTGGACTAGAACTCAAAGACTTGAGACTTGACTTGGACTCGAGCTCAAAGACTTGTGAGCATCTCTTGTGTGTGATGTGTTTCCACATACAAGTGAGATCCTTTGAGACACCCAGACTCAAAGGTGTCTCAAATTAAAGAACAAGTGTTCTTTAATTTATTAGCAATACCACTAGTGAAAATACTCTACTACAAGTAATATTCCAGCATTTAAATATTAGCAGTAAAATGTTCTCAGCGATTCAAAATGAAAATACCAATAATGAATACAAGTATGGAGTGTAGTTTTACTCTGGTGATTCATTGACAGTTTTGAGTTTTTATGTATGTAAAGAAAGATGGAGGAGCTGAAAGAATGAGAGGAAGTAGGAATTTAAATTTAGAGAAGGAAAAGGAAGAACAAAACACCAGGAACAATGGCGGAAATATGTTGTAGGACTTTATCCTTGTATCTTTGACAAATTGTGATATGTTGTATATTATAGATATATTAGAATGTTGTCAATAAACCAAACCATAAAAAAGAAAGGAACAAGGACTGACACAGACAAACAAATATAGAAAGAAGAAAGAAGGGAAAGGACGGAAGAAGTAAAACAAAGAATATAGTAGTGATATTATCTCATGTTTAAGTCACTAGCGACTCCAGCCACCGGATAAATGTGGTGGGTTAAAAGGTACACTACATCTGTCTGATGCGATGACAACCTCCACAGGCTCTCCACAAGGATGTGTTCTATCTCCTTTACTATTTATTTTATACACAAATTTATGCACTAGCACTTTACAAAACAGGCACTTTATTAAATGTGCAGATGACACAGCTCTAGTGAGTCTGCTACAGGATGGGGATGTCATGGGCCAGTTTTAGACTCCTTTTTAGAATGGTGCAATAAGTCACACTTAATTTTAAATACCAATAAGACCAAAGAAATGTCCATAGATTTTAGAAAGTCACAGCAATCCACCAACACTTTTATCAATGCGGAGACTATTCAAGTTGTTACAAACTACAAATACCTTGGCATTGTACTGGACAACAAGCTTAAATGGGACTCACTGATCTTTTGCACATTAAGATACAGCAAAGAATGTACTTTTTTAAAGAAGCTGCTTGTTTTTAATGTCAATAACAAAATGCTCCAAATGTTTTAATCTGCTTTTATTGAAAGTGTTTTTTAACTTGTATTATCTGCTGGTTCAACAACTGCCAGCAAGTTACTTGGGATAACAAGCATTGAACACATTTACATTTACAAAAGTGAGAAAGGCCAATAACATTGTATGTGACTACACACACCCCCTGGCATCTCATTTTAAACTACTGCTATCGATGCGTTGTTTCTGCCCACCCTTAAAGTTATCTACTACTAGTCAGGAAAAAATAAACCACAGATTTTAGTTACTGTACTCTCAGCCCGTGTTTATTACCTTTTCCATAAATAACAGAGAACATCAGTTATGCTTTCATCTTGCAGTTACAAGCGATGGTGTGCAAAAGGCCCCTTCTTTCTCAGGGAAAAGTACAATATCTTTCTCTAACATGTAGTGTACTTAAGTAAAAGCAGAAAGTAAAGCACCTCATAGTTTTGAGATAATTTGATACTTACTTCTGGCCAGTCTTATGCAGTCCAATTAGCTCTGCAGACTTTCCGTTGCAGTTTGTCCATTATAATATGTAACTGTCACTTGTCATTCAGCCCAGATGTTATGCTCGCTAACTGTATGTTAAAGATTTATGTCCCAGGGAGCGTCAGGGCCGAGGGGCTACCATATCATGCGGATGATGGCTCTTTTGTCTTGGGTGTCATCCCTAGAGACAAGGCGAGCGGGGGCAGGACGGTGGGTCACAAGAATCCAAAATATGTTGCAACGCACAAAGGACATCAGTACGGTGGTCCTGGGCTGAATGAGCTATCATTTTGGTGAAAAACAAGAGAGAGAGAGGCTTTCATTTTGTTTCCATCGGTGACCGTTTGAATATCAAACAAGCTGTTTGCGGGTATCCAGGCGATGGCCAATGGCGGCCTCTGACAGAGCTGATGGCGGAGTTCATGTCCATGTCGCTATGAAGCCGTCAGACAAAGAGGCAGACACGTCTGTTTTTAGGGTTTTGAGATGAGTGATGTTTTCCGAGCTCATTGTGAGTCTAAAACCTTCTGTTCATCCATAGTTAATAACAACAGAGACTTTGTCACTCTGGGCGTTCTGTGAGGCATCAAGTGATAGCAGAAAATAAAATTGAGTCATGCAGAGAAGACAACTTTATGGTCACTATCAATCTTAAGGCGCTGACACACCAACCCGATTATCGGCCGTTTGACAGTCTGGCGAGGTCAGTGACTCGAGTCTGTTCCATGTTTTCCGTGCCGTTGTCAGCCGGAGGAGCTGTCGGCCTTCATTTGGGCCAATTTGACTTGTTGAATCGGCCAGTGGGCAGTCAGACTCAATGACCAATCTGATTGGTGGAGTGGAGCTGACAACGCCAGTATCTTCTTATTACTAGCCATCGTATTTTCTTCTGTTCAGCGAGTAATGACGACAACATCCTTCTTGACTACTATTAACACTCCGATGAAAACAATGGCTGACGACAGCGTGCTCTGTGTTTACTAGGTCTAGAGAGATGTTCACTCATTTCCGGTTTTCATTTTTTGGGTGACAATACAGATTAGCGCCGGCTGAACGTACGCTTCGGTGTGTTCCGAGGCACTTTTTTGACCTCAGGGAGCCGACTGATCAGTCCGACTGCCTTTTCTGCCGATGGTCGGCCGTCGGTTTGGTGTGTCAGAGCCTTTAAAGGTCCCATGCCATGAAAATGTCACTTTATGAGGTTTTTAACATTAATATGAGTTCCCCCAGCCTGCCTATGGTCCCCAATTGGCTTGAAATGGTGATAGGTATAAACCGAGCCCTGGGTATCTTGCTCTGCCTTTGAGAAAATGAAAGTTCAGATGAGCTGATCTGGAATCTTGCTTGTTATGTTGTCATAAGGGGAAAGGTTACCTCCCCTTTCTCTGCTTTGCCCGCCCAGAGAATTTGGCCAACCCATGAGAAAGAGAGAGACATCATGGCTTGCAAACGAGTGAAGCATGGCAGTTGGTCAAGGCCACACCCCCACCCTTCATCTTGCCCCCCCTTTCTCCTCCTCGATAGCTACAGACACAGAAATGGCACGTCCTAAGGAAAGTACTACAGTATTAGGGGACCACTGAGGTCTATATAAAAGAGACTTCAGATACAGTATTAGGGGACCACTGAGGTCTATATAAAAGAGACTTCAGATACAGTATTAGTGGACCACTAAGGTCTATATAAAAGAGACTTCAGATACAGTATTAGTGGACCACTAAGGTCTATATAAAAGAGACTTCAGATACAGTATTAGTGGACCACTAAGGTCTATATAAAAGAGACTTCAGATACAGTATTAGGCAGAGGTGTAGTGGTAAAAAAAGAGGTGGGTAAACTATAAATTCTGGTGGACCACGACGTGGTCACCTTTTAAGGTGGGCCACTGCCTACCGGTGTATGTGTATCCTGATGACATCGCTATAGGCTATCATTTGATGGTACTACCAAGGGTATCACTGGTTGTTTCCTCATCATAGGTCACACAATCACTATTCAATTCATACATTAATCTAAGCTCTTGTTAAAGAGACTCAAGAAGGAATAATATGGT
Source organism: Gymnocephalus cernua (assembly GCA_023631565.1). Classification (NCBI taxonomy): domain Eukaryota; kingdom Metazoa; phylum Chordata; class Actinopteri; order Perciformes; family Percidae; genus Gymnocephalus; species Gymnocephalus cernua. The sequence goes on from CM042436.1 coordinate 5,713,010, forward strand.
TGAAATCTATAAAGTTTACTAAATGACAAAACAGAGAGAACAAAAATATATAATACATTTGACTGAAGAGATAGAGAGGGAGGCTTATATCCAGGGCTTCCAATGCAATGCACTTGTACATAATGATTAGGGATTTGGGATTATTTTCATAGTCGATTATTCTGTTGAATATTTTCTCGATTAATCGATTAGTTGTTTGGTCTACAATATGTCAGAAAAATGTGGATCAGTGTTTCCCAAAAGCCCAGGATGACGTCCTCAAATGTCTCATTTTGTTTCTGCTCCTGTAGAAGCTAGAGGTCTGTATGAAATCAACCTTGTTACTAGAAAAACATGTTTTTAGCCGCAATCTTATGGAGAAAAACTACACTACCCACAGTCCTAAGCTTAACAGCGACGCCTCTGATTGGTTCAACTCGCCGTTTCCATAGAAACGTTTACCGTACCCGCAAAACCGCGAACGGCGATAACATTAACTAGCTAGGTGACTAGCAAAGAGAGCTTGTTGTCACAAACTTCCAGTGGTTTAAATGTCAGAGAATGCATATAATTACATCCAGTTATTTATCTGATAATGTATCCTGAATTTTACTTGTAACATGGGCTAATGGGAAAAGGTAGAGGTGACTTGTTGAGTCAGTGGCATGAATCTACTGTGAACCAAATTACCCTAAAAAACATGAAGTTTAGTACTGTTTTTCGAGCTCACTCACTTTGGGCTTGTAGCCGAGGCCGTTTGCTGGCATCGGGAGGAGGGCTGCTGTCTTGACGCCGCTTAAAAGATTGCCGGACATCTATTTTTACAATTTATAACATGAGACATGTAGGCTAGTTTGGGCTAGTGACCATGGATGTATTAAGAGAACTGACGAGTCTTGATGCAGTCATAGACAGTAGGCTATATAAAATGCAGTCTGATGCTTCCTGCTGGCTACGCCCCCAACGTTGACTTCAAGGCAGCGCTGCGACCGTTGACTTAGTTCAAGGCACTGTTGCCTAATCCTAGTGCCTTCCAGGCATCGCTGCCTGGAAGGCGACGTTGTGGGCTTTACAAACAAACACCGCAAGAGATTGGTCAACACTGAGAGTAAGCAGCGCAATATGAAAGACTTCGTCTTAGGTTTAACAATCTATGAAACTAATAATGAAAAATATGAAACTAAAACGACATAAGCTTAATTTAAAATGTCTTAGGAACTATAGGCTATTTAGAGGTGGATAAACACAATTTAGAGGTGGATAAACGCACTTTGGAGGTGGGTAAACGCTATTTCCGAATTTTGGGAGGTGCGTAAACGGCGTTTACGTGCGTTTAGCCTCCACTACATCCCTGGTATTAGGGGACCACTAAGGTCTATATAAAAGAGACTTCAGATACAGTATTAGGAGACCACTAAGGCCTATATAAAAGAGACTTCAGATACAGTGTTAGGGGACCACTGAGGTCTATATAAAAGAGACTTCAGATACAGTATTAGGAGACCACTAAGGCCTATATAAAAGAGACTTCAGATACAGTGTTAGGGGACCACTGAGGTCTATATAAAAGAGACTTCAGATACAGTATTAGGGGACCACTAAGGTCTATATAAAAGAGACTTCAGATACAGTATTAGAGGACCACTAAGGCCTATATAAAAGAGACTTCAGATACAGTATTATGGGACCACTAAGGTCTATATAAAAGAGACTTCAGATACAGTATTAGGGGACCACTAAGGTCTATATAAAAGAGACTTCAGATACAGTATTAGGGGACCACTAAGGTCTATATAAAAGCATCCAAAGAGCACCATGTCATGGGACCTTTAAACTATTACACATCAACACTGATGAACGCACTTAAGTAGATCATGGAAACTTATTGGAAAAGAAAAAAAATATTTACAGCGATGATTCCTGAAAATCACTACAAACTTTATTTCTGTAATGTTACTTAGGCTGGAAGGTGTTAAAGGTAGCATTTAGATTAAACAAATTACTCACATCAAAGGTAATGAGACATGAGTCTGATTACTGCAAACAAATGTGAACATCACTGTGCAGGTATCAGCCTTGACATTACATATCACATGCTATACTATATAAACTTTTTGTTATCAACCCTTGCCACAGCATAACCAACCCTGGGCACTTGATTGCTCTTGCTACATATAGGATTATTGTACCAGAGCTTGGTTTTACTCGTATATTTGTAAACTACGAACTGAATGATTACCCGCTAACTGGTAAAGGTGAAGGTGCGGCCTAGCCTGACGTCGTCATACTCGGATTCTAGTCAGAATATATGAGTCTGATCCTGCTCCATTGGGCTGTGATTATGGGGCGTGTTTCAACCAAACCAGAAAAGAAAATGCTTCTGCACTCAATTGGATAGACTTACAACCAATCAGAGCAACGGACCTCAACTCAACTGTCAACAGAACTCAACCCCAATGAGACGAGATGGTGTATCGTCTCCATAGCAACCACTCTTTGCACTTCCGTCCTACCTTCCGACTTTTAGACTTTTGTGTAGGTGAATATATAATTTGTCGCGTCTAAATATTAATGTGTATAACGTTATTGATGCTACAGTTGCATTTCTAGTGATGAATCGGCAAAAACACGTTTTATTTCTCTGATTCACTGCTTTGTTCTAATGCCACTGGACGCTCCCTGTCTTCAGTCACTCTCTATCTCCATATAGCGGTTGTTGAGGCTCCGTTTTGTACAGCTGTTTGTAACATAAAAATAAAATGGGTTGTGGATCATTTATTTCTATAGTTTAACGCTGACTTTACCAGCTGACTTCTCTATTGGCTGTTGAAACAGGAGACGTCTCTTACGTTCTAAAACCAGCCTCTGCAACTTGAACAGCTGGTTTGAGTCAAACTGAGACAGGCCGGATGAGGATTTTAAAATGAATGCGCTGGCGATATCTTCTATAACAGACGCAATGGCGGAATCTACACATCTCAATTCTCCGAATTCAACCCAAGCGCTCTTTGGTGACGTGGTTGATTATGTTACTGTTGATCATCTGTCCATCATCGTATCAAGCCCGTCCTGACAATTTGATTGGTCCAAACAGCTCTGGCTCGACATAGTTGCTCCACAAGGGATCAAGTCCAGACCTTCCCGACCTCAAATGTTGTGGGCGGGGCTAAGTTCAGCTGGCTTCCAGGCTAGGTGCGGCCTACCTGTTTTTTTTCTTGCCTCGGCTCCTCGTAAACCAACATAAGAGATTCTGCTACCAGATAAGAACTTTGTACATGTAGGGAGACTATTCACCATGAGCACAATGCTCTAAATGCTTTAAACATATCTATTGCTGTCTTTGTAAAGTGTGGTACAAATCTCTCACAGCACATCTGCTCCCCAACTGACCTCTTGTACATAGAGCAAGGTACACTACGTTGCATGTATGCCAGCACCATTGATAACTCTATGTGTGTGTGTGACTGTGGCCTTGTTAGGTGCGTTGTGTGGAGGTGTTTACCAAATACAATGTAGCTCAGTGTTCATGTAAAGACCTTGTTCACAAAAGTAAATTAAAGGAGTGATTTACTACGGTCTCTCATTTATGCATTTTCAGGATTTTTTCATATCAAGGACTTCACTGTCGCTCATGCTTCATGCTGCTTTTTAAAATGTACCCAATGATTCTAGGTTTAACTTTACAAATGTGGCAGAAAAATAGCCCTTGACAAGGTGTGCCATGGTGCAATGTTGGGATGCAATTGCCAAAAAGTGAGTTAGTTGAACTGTAAACCTGATTAATGTAAGTCTAATATTCATTCTCCTCTTAGCTTTGGTTTGGTCTTCACATAGTCTGACTGCCTGCATGTAGACTGTTGGTAAAAGCTTGTCATAGGTCGCCTATTTCAGACAGAATTACTCTCCCTTTCCGCTATCTATTTTGCAAAGGCACTGGAGCTGCATCCTGGGCTTAATGGCGCCCAAGACAATTGTTATTGGTTTAAAGAAATAAGAGCAAGGAAGTGCGCTGGGCTTTGAAGCCAAAGTGACGTAGTGGCCAAAAGGTGGAATTGCAACTTCTGTGTCCATCAACGATGCCTTGTACCCTGGAAATCCAGAGTTCACGCAAGAGAACAATTTGAATTTACTCAGCAAGTCCCTCTGGCATTGAGTAATGATGCTCATTAACTATGCCCTGGTAGCCTAGCTGCACCAATCACATCGCTGTATTTGATATAGATGGGCTAGAGGTGAGCTAAACAGATGACGAATCTACCAGTTAGCTCCGCTGGTAGTTAAGCGTATGGGGCTCTGGATACGTCACCCTGGATACGTATTGTTGTGATTGGTCGTAGTGTTATCCAATTGCGTGCAGTGAGATTTTCAAATGCATGCTTGCCCTCCAGTTGGGCCATTTTCACTACTCAATGCCAGAACCTTAATCTTTCAGATTTGGGTCTGGATTTCCAGGCTAGATGCCCTGTGGGCCACAAATACATTTCCCATAGACTTACATGACGAAAGAGACGTCTGTAACACAGTGGATACATTTGTTTGAGCATCACATCCCCCCCAAAATGACTGGTCAAACTATCAAACTAACTATCAGAATTTGATTATTGGTCTGACAACATTTGTAAAGTCTAGAAGAGCCACACGATGAAATAATTTTATCCCCATTCAAGTTAGTGGAGCGCTAAACCGGTAGTAGCTGGCTTGGCCAGTTGAGGTCTCTAGTGTGTCTGCTCTATGGGCCACACAGTGCGGAAGCAGTGCCAATCATCCGGGTAATTTAATATGCGGAATTTGAACTTTTTTGGCTTCATGCACCACTGAGCAATTCTAATAGGAATGAACGGGGCTCTGCCTCAAACACTGTACCAGTTTTATTTTTATACACACATGTTTTTTCCCCCTATAACAGAATGATACCATGACCGTGCTCCAGCACTGACACAGCACAGTGGAGATAGGTCTAGCAATGCAAGAATAGGTCTCCACTATCTCCTGAGGCAAATAATCTGGCTCTTTAACTGATATATGCTCCACTCTGATCACAAACATCATCTGTATGATGTTTGGTGCTGGGCTTTGCCTTCTGCTACTTAAAATAGTATTTTACATTACACATTTATCCACTGAAATATTGATTATTGTTATACTAGTACAGTACTGTATGGCGCTACTGTAAACTGTACTGTTATATGGTTTCTACAGACACCTCAGGCCAATCAAAAAGTTGTATTTTCCATAGCCATTTATACTAAGGAATAGTGTATATGCGTAATGAATCAATACCTAAATTTACCTGAAGCTCAGTATGTTGAAATGAATTGATTGAGAGTTCAGAGAGTCAACACGTTTCTGCTGAGGCTGTGACTGTGTGTGAATAAAGTGGTTATACCTTCTCTATCATAAGACGTTGTTTGAACTGTAATGCAGACAGAATGAGTGTGAGTGAATGGTGGGAGGTGGCGGTGGTGTGTGTGTGTGTGTGTGTGTCTGTGTGTCTGAGAATACAAGAATACAAGTCTGAGGGGAAGCGATTTTCTTGCTGCTAAAAGGGAAAGGAAATGAAATATTGGCGCCCAAAGCTCCCTCAACTCTCTCTCTTCCACTTCGGTTAGCTTGTGTTCAGAGCATTGAGAGTTGGACAGGTGGGGGTCTAGAGAAGTATTAAGGGGGGGGGGGGATACAAACTGAAAGAAACTGCCCCCCCCCCCCCCACACACACACACACGCACACACACACACACACACACACGCACTCATATACACACAGAGCAGAGGAGGGTCCTCATTGCCTGCCACCTCCAGCTGTCGCCAAAGGGGACAAAAGGAGGTGTGGGGGTGTCTGTGAAGGAGTTGGAGGGAGTGTGGGGGGGTTGAATAGAAAGATAAACTAAAGAAACCCCCCCCATCAACACACACACAGACACACACAAGGTCCTTGTCATCTGCATTAGGCAGCATCTCCACTCTTTGCCCCCTCACTTACTTTTCTAAGCCGAACTGCACACGGTGCTACGATGGGAGACTTATGCTCTCTTTTAAACACACTGACACACACACACACACAACCCAATACACATGTATATACTTGTTAAAGGCTAAATATGTGTCAAACCATCCTGAACTGTTTTCTGCAGAGATGTCCCGGCCTTCAAATCCTATCCTAAGCTATTAATTCAGACATGCCAGTTTGTAATATTTTGCATTATGCTGTTCTTGACTTTACTAAAATCAAAACTAATCAAAGGGCAGAATGCTCTTACAAATCATGAGGGAGCGATTTGACTTTTGGCTAACGTAATAGACGTGCTGTGAATCGCCTTTAGCATACATTACATTCATAACTAATTTAACTTTAAGTGCTCATATTATGCTCGTTTTCAGGGTCATAATTGTATTTAAAGGTTGTACCAGAATAGGTTTACATGGTTTAATAAAAAATAAAAAACATATATTTGTTGTACTGCACATAGCTGCAGCTCCTCTTTTCACACTGTGTGTTGAGCTCTCTGTTTTTTTTTCTGTTTTAGTGAGGCATCTCACTTCTGTTCCATCTTTGTTGGGAGTCGCACATGCTCAGTAGCTAGGTAAGGACTACTAGCCAGTCAGAAGCAGAGTATGAGGGCGTGTCCTGACAGTACCTAGGTAAGGACTACTAGCCAGTCAGAAGCAGAGTATGAGGGCGTGTCCTGACAGTACCTAGGTAAGGACTACTAGCCAGTCAGAAGCAGAGTATGAGGGCGTGTCCTGACAGTAGCTAGGTAAGGACTACTAGCCAGTCAGAAGCAGAGTATGAGGGCGTGTCCTGACAGTAGCTAGGTAAGGACTACTAGCCAGTCAGAAGCAGAGTATGAGGGCGTGTCCTGACAGTAGCTAGGTAAGGACTACTAGCCAGTCAGAAGCAGAGTATGAGGGCGTGTCCTGACAGTACCTAGGTAAGGACTACTAGCCAGTCAGAAGCAGAGTATGAGGGCGTGCCATGCTAGCAGCTAGGCGAGCATTATAACGTGTGTTCCAAAGTGACCACGTTTGTCTCTGAAGTAAAGGCTGGACTACAACAGAGCTGTTTGGAGCAGTTGGTGAACAGTGTTTTCTGGTGGAGATGGTAAGTCCCTTTGGGGGGTTTGGGGGGGACTTTGGGTTTTTTCACTTAAGTGAAAGTACAAATAACCAGAGACATATTTACTTTAGTAAAAGTAGAAGCACCACAATGACAACCCTACTTAAGTAAAAGTAAAAAGTACCTGATTTTAAATGTACTTTAAGTATTAAAAGTAAAAGTACTTGCATAATGATTTATTCTCTTAATGTCTATATTCTAATAATTAAAAAAACAAAACAGTATGGGTTGTGGCATTTAAATTGTTAGTTTTAGTTTAATGTAATTGTGCTTACCATCTATGGCCCAGTTTACATTCTGACCTACAATTCTGGTTGTCTATCAGGGTGATCTGCATGAAGCTCGACTTTGCATTATTTCCCACGGGACAGTGAATGCTGCACACATTTATCTAGCGAGAACACACGGGTTGGACAACAAGTACGTGGCTTCACAGCTGAGGAGGACCGGGAGTGTTTTTAAGATAAATATACGGGCTATATATTAACCCTATGTGAACGGATGCTTCACATATGACCAAGCAGAGTATCGGGAGCAGCAGCAGTAACAGGAGCAGCGGTAGTACCGGGAGCGGTATGCGCCTGGCCAATAAGCCAGGAGCTGCTGCTGAAGATTTCCCTGTGGACTGCAAAAGTGTGACGGTCAGGAAGATGTTTTGGCAGGGGGAAAAACTGATCAGAAAATGTAACGGAACGTTGTAGAAATGTAGTGGAATGGAAAAAGTATGCACTATTGATTCTACTTAAGTAAAGTACAGATACGTGCAAAATGGGCTTAAGTACAGTAACAAAGTATTTATACTTTGTTACATTCCGTCACTATATATAACACAATAAAGGTAAGGGAAAAAGCCAAAAAGCATAATATGAGCACTTTAAATTAAACATGTGTTTAAACTTCACCTGGGGAAACTGACTTCACCTTCAGAGGCTCGGGGGGGGCAGCTCAGTCGCTCCAATCTTTGCCGGGATGCAGGGCCACCACACCGCAGCAGACTCGCTGTGTGTGAACGCCACTCTGCACATTGATGCCCCCCCCGTAGATCCGCCCCTGCCAGGCAGCCTGCTTTACTTTACCGCCGCTCTCTTCTTCTTCTCTACTAGTTCTTGCTTATTCACAGATTATTTTGTTTGCACGCCCCCTAGTGCAAAGAACAATGCGTTGAGCATAAACGTTTCCGTGCATGCTCGTAGCGTGCGCCATCTATGGAGGACTGTGCCACGGTGTCACCAGCGAGTATAACCAAAGCTTTAATGCTCTGACCCTCCTCCCATGTGTTCTGCAGCTGTTCGTCCTCCACTGGTCTTAGTGCCTCCTTCTCCACTCTCCGCAGCTTATAACTCATTACCCCTATTTGTTGATTAAGTCTGTGTGTGTGTGTGTGTGTGTGTGTGTGTGTGTGTGTGTGTGTGTGTGTGTGTGTGTGTGTGTGTGTGTGTGTGTGTGTGTGTGTGTGTGTGTTTGTGTGTGTGCGTGCGTGCATGTGTGCGTGCGTGTGTGTGTGTGGTCACCTTTCTTAGTAACAGCACAAACTGTCTGTTCCTGTCAACTGCACTCTCTCTTTGCAGAAGAAGATTAGGATATATATAGAGATGGATAGAGTAGATGGGGAGATCTAAATCCATCCACATGTGGATCTGGGCATGTATTTCCTGTTTTGCCTGTAATCACCAGGTTACAATATTTATTGTACAACATTTCAGGAAGTTAAAAGCTCCTTTTAAACTATGTAATTGTTGTCCAATGAGTGTGAAGTATAGTAAGTCTCCATTCATTTTTTTGGTGCAATCATTGTTCCACACTTCTTGCTTACATGTTATTGTTGGCAGGGGCGTTGGACTGGGGGGGGGGGGGACTCAGTACCCAGGGCCCTCATGTGAGGAGCTGTGGATGCGGGGAGGGGCCCATAGAAAATCCCTTTCTACAGAGCCCAGAATGTTGTGCTACGCCCCTGTTTGTTGGTGTTCAGGTTTAAGCGAATAGTTGAAAATGTCAGCTCAACAGCTCAGTTTGCTATCTGTTCAGGGAGAATTTGTTTTTCCCCGCCAAATACGTTTCCCCACTTTCTTTAGCGGATATAAAGATACATTTTCATTTTCGCAACCAATACTGTTTTTTTTAGGCCAATAGCATTGAGTATTTAAGATTAAAAAATATTTTTTTCTACCACCACGCTATGTGCTGAGAAGGATGTTTTACAGTTAGAAAATAGACTTGTCCGTGCCTTCTGACTATATAATGGCGACGCTCTTTCCAAATTAGCTAAAACTAATTTTCAACATTTCTGTACTGCAATTTATTGTTATTTGTTTATTTTATTTTAATTTATGAACCTTTCCTTTACCAGGAAATAATCCCATTGAGATTCAGAATCTCTTTTTCAAGGGAGTCCTGGTCAAGACAGCAGTATCATAGTTCCATATTAAAATATACAGTGATAAACATTAAGCAGAAAAAGACAAGTTCAACTCAACATAACCACCAGCAGCGCTCAGTAACAGCACATGTGCATTTAGTACTCAAATAGTCCTTTATCCTAATTTTAAACGGTGTCATTGTTGGTAGGTAGTCTAATGTAAGATGATTCTGCAATTTATACCAGGATGAGGTAGAGTGCGGATCGGGCTGAATTTTTCTGTCCAAGCCCGTCCGACAGAGCCGTGACCGAACCGGCCCGAGCCCGACAGGCATTAAGAGATTTCTGTCCGAGCCCGACCTGAGCCTGACAGTTAAAATCTCATTTTTTTCTCATATTAACACATGTACGTTTGTTTGTGTGGAAAGCTTTTATTAAGCAACTGTAGGAAGGCATTCAGAAATGTCAACAGAGACATCAGCACACACGGGGCAACAAGCTCACGTTCACACAGGCACGCGCGTGTGTGTGTGTGCGAAGTGAAACAGGCCCATTGGCTACCTACATAATAAGCTGTTTTAAAATTTAAATGTTCAATGCCTTATCGTGCTGATGTGACCGAGCCCAACCCAAACCCCAACATCATTTGTAAATATCTGTCCCGGCCTGGCCCGTCGGAACCCGTTGGGCTCGGGTCAGGTATCCATCCTCTAGATGAGGACGCAAAAACTTTAAAGGCACTTTCACCAAAGACAGTTGGGGGATGTCATGCGTGATTTGCCCATATGATCAAAGATTACATTTCCTGGTGGTGACTTTAGGAGTCAGGAAAGAACACAAGCTTGTTAGCCGACATATTGTTTTGGTGATAAGCTCAAATCTGAATGGGTAGGATCATGTTTGTATTCGTCGTGAGTGGAATCCACATTAGTCACATGAAATTGTGCATTTTCTAAAAATAAGTGATTGCATTGTTAATGTAGATGATTATTTTCCAATGATGACTGGACGGACCGGATGTTGTATGGCATTATAGCTGTTGCTCGTGTCATTTCACAGCTCTTGACAGCTCTTGATATCAGCCTGAGTTTTATAACTATGCAAAACATGTTCTTGACAAAGCCCAGTCACAAATAGTCTTACAATCTCATTAAAGTCGAGTTGTAGAAGAGAACACTGCGGTGCCAGTGGAGATAAGTCTGCTTGTATCGAGCAGCAGTTTCTTGGCAGCAGATGACTGATCTGCCTGAAGATATTTCCCACTAGTTTCCAGAAAGCAAGTGAATGTCGCCACACTGACCAAAATGATTTTAAAAACAAGAGATTTGAATGCTCAGCGTAAGTGTGAATAAGTTGTGGAGAGGAATGGTTTTTGCCACACACCGCTCTCCTTTCTCTTCTCTTCTTCACTACTTTCCTCCCTTATTTTCCTCCCAACCTTTTCTTCCATTCACTCTACCACTCCTTATTCCTTTCCTTTTTCGCCTCCTTCCTTCCATGCTCTCCCCCCCCCCATCCTCTCTTGTCCTCACCTCCTCTTCTTCCTCCTGTCGGCAACATGTGGAGCCATTGTCATAGCAACGAGGGGAGGTGACATGTGCTGTAGACAGGCAGGGAATGGAGGGAGGGATGGGAGGAATATAAGGAGGAGCCCCACAGTGCACTTTGTAGTCTCTCTCTCTCTCTCTGTGTGTGGAAGTGTTGGAGGCTGCTGCTCCTCTTTCCCCTCTCCTCTCTGAGCGTCAAGGAAAAGACTGTAGACAGATCTGGTGGTGCATTTCTTCCTCTTATTTTGCAACGGATGAGATGCGAATGGCAGAAAAAAAGGAAGGAGGAGGTGCAGAGGAAGCTGGGAAACTTTTTTTTTTCCAAAGGAGAGAAAACGGAGGATGGGGAGAAGCTCCCTCTCTCTCTCCCACTCACTCTCTCTCGTCCTCCTCCTCCTCCTCCTCTGCTGCCGGTGTGGTGCTGTCTCTGAGTCGGTGGTGTCGGTGCAGCCGAGCTGGAATGGGAAATAGACGCAGGAGGAGGTGTCCGTTGCATCACCTCGCCATGGATTTTGGGTAGGATTTAATTGTTGTTCTGCATGCTGATGTGGTCTAGTTTTCCTTGCAACCTTTCTGCTGTTGACTTTCCCTGCTGCCATTCATCCCAAAATCTTTATAAAAATGCCAAAGAAGACGAGTCGCTTTCCTCTTCCTTCATTCCTCGGTTGGATTGAGGAGTGCGTCCTACACACTTTACGCACGGTCCCTTTTATTCAATTTTTATTTGAAATATTCTAATTTGTTACATGCCATATTCATTTAGCCTATTTTGTGCCAAAATGCTTCAATGTTACATTTTAGAAATGGACTAGTCCCGGGCAGAAGTAAAATATTTGAGGTGAGCGGGCAACGGGAGTATCCGTGGAGTTGAAACACTGATTGACGGCGCGCCCTGCTCCAGCAGCTGCATCCCACCGGAGCGCTGTAATAACATTCAGTTGAATGGGATTCACCGCTGTTTTCATTTTCTCCCGCTGCGGCCTCGCGCTGCCGGAGAGCACACTTGTAATCATATTGAGCTTTTTTTAAATGTTGCACGTGATATTCAACTTGGAGGAGTATCCTAAATTTGTATGCAATGTTTGATATCACGGACAGACTGATTTGTCTGGGGAATGAAAAACATAAAAAAAAGTGAAATGAATAGTCCCGTTAAATTTGTAAATGAAAGTCCATAAATGATGGTATTTCGTAGCATGTTTTGGGATTTTCTTTTTACAAATAGGTGTGAGGACTTTTGCTTGTGTGTATTTGTATTTGTGCGGGTGCAGTGTGCACACAAGTGCAAGCGCGTACTGTGTCTGAGTATGTGCGGGGGTGTCTGTTAAATCAAATGAAAATGTGTACAAGTGTATCATATAAGTGTATCAGTTGAAAAAAATGCATATCAGAGTGCATGTACCTGTGTGCATTTTACACACAGACACATCTACTTAATTGCATGTGCAGGTGTGTGTGTGTGTGTGTGTGTGTGTGTGTGTGTGTGTGTGTGTGTGTGTGTGTGTGTGTGTGTGTGTGCCTGTTTGCTGAAAGGTTTTGTTAAAACCCTGGCGGAACTTTTCCAAAGCCCCAGGATGAATCAGAGGTGAGGGACAGATCTTTGTTTCCTGCAGCAGAAGTCGTCGTGGAGGAAAACAATAGCCGGCCGCCCGCTCTCCCTCTGACCTTTTTTCACCCACTCTGCATAAGCCAGAGCTGTGCAAATCCATCTGCCTTTTGTTTATGGGAGCCTGGCTAATCCACAGCCCCCTTCATACACCCCCCCCCCACACACACACACACACACACACACACACACACACACACACACACAAACTCATATAACCCTGTCACACACACAGATGCACCAATCAGAAGACCTAACCCCTCCACCGTTACACCTCTATCCCAAATCCACATACCAAGAAACTACACCCGCGTTTTTTTTTAAATGATTTTAGTGACATATTCTTCAGAAGTAAGATTCATGTAAGTCGATGAATTAGAATCCTACCTACACATTAATAATAGTGGATATAGCTGGTAAAAGGAGAGTCAGAAATTGAATCAAAAACCCACCAGAGGAATAATTAAATATCCCCTAAAAACAAAACAAAAAATCTGTAATGATACACTTCTTTTCCCTCCCTTTTTGAGAGTTCCTGTTCTAGTTCCCTCCTGTTCAAAGATGCCCGTCTCTCTGTAGGGAGCGTGTCTGATATGCTGAAAAGGGCTCAACCTAGCAGAGGATACAGCCAGCCAGCCAGCATCCTTGACGGCTATGTTAATGCTTTTCAGAAATACTCAGCCAGGAGGAGCTGCACACTTTGCCTACGCGAAATGAAAAAATTTGCAAGTACAATCGCTTTTGCTGGGGCAGATGGACAATAGAGGTGGAGGCATGAAAGGAAACCCTTCTCCCCGCTGCCCCTTCCGAAAATAGACTGAATTGAAAACGTCTGATTTTACTCCAGAAACAGAACAGGTTCTTCCTGCATCATATGATTAAAGAAAATCGACATCTGAGTCAGGAATGACCCGGACTGATGTCTGGAGTGCTGTTTAATTATGGCTGTGTTCGTTTTAGCCACAAAATCAACACAAACAACATTCTGATTATAGTCCGAGATTATTCCTTTTTCCTTCCTTCAATCATACCAAGAGCACAAATGTTACATGTTGCTCTCCATAGTGTTTGCAGAACTGTGCATCAAGCCCTCAACATGTCATTTCATTAAAAGTGTGAAGCCACAGGAGGGAGAGTCAGGAAAAGGCCTCAGAGCTGCAGCGCTGTGCAGATAACCTCCTATTATCGGAAACGGGGTGTAGGTGTAGGTGACACTAGGAATCGTTACGCAGATGTAGGTGTTGAACACTTTGCTCAGTGTTTCCAACTGTACTATAATGACTGCATGCCTTGGCTCATGGTGTGAATGTTCTGCCTCTCATCCTGAGCAAACGTTAGATTTTCAATCATTGCAAGATTCCTGCTATCTGCCTCTGCAGCGCGAGCAAAATGGCTTCTCATTTTTCATAGCTGCGATCTAACAAGTCATACACACCCAAGTCTCTCTCTCTCTCTCTCACGCAACGACACACACACACACACACACACACACACACACACACACACACACACACACACACACACACACACACACACACACACACACACACACACACACACTCCTCCACCCCTTACCCTACTGTTACTAACAACTGCAACCAAACTTGATTAAACAGGTGGGGTCAGGCTACATTTGTTTGAATCAATAGACAGACATGCCGGGCAGCCATGATAAAGAGACTGGGGGGAGGTGGAATCAGTGTGTTACTGGGGGGTGCATTGGAAACGCCGGCATCTGTCCCATGAAAGATGACGTGATGAGCTGTTACAGTTAGAGCCTTGAATTATGGGCCATTACTAGCCAAGCAAGATGCAATCCCTCTTCATGAAGCTTCACTTTGACAAAACAAAGATGACACGGGGAGTAAAATGACAAATGAAGTTATTTGATCCGTGGTAAAAAAAAAAAAAAAGATGATTGCAGTGGAAGCATGTGGAATCAGCAGTAATGCATTATTGATGGCCTTGCCAAGCCCACACCACGTACAGGCTACTTCTGTCCATGAGGCTGATGTTTCGGCTGCCGTCTTTCTACATTAAGATCGCATTAATGGCAAGAAACATTAAAAGTACAAACTACGAGTAATTGTATCAGCTTTTACGAATGTCTAATGCAATATTAATAACTGCAGCCGTGCACATTTAACATAAACAGAATCCCTGCATTATTACTGATTCATGAACAGCCTCAGTAGTAACTTGTGGTTACTAGCAGATCAATCTTTTATACGTACTCTACTCCAGAGCTGGATTTCTCACATTTGTTTGTCCTGCTTTATTATTATTATTATTATTGTAATATTTTTCCCGAGCGCTGACAGAATGGTCTTCAGTGCAGCGCCTCAGTCAGTTTCCTTTCAGGGCCACCACATTACTATGCAACCAGCTTTTACAGTAAGGCTTTAGAGCTCCCCGAGCAAATTGGACACCCCCACAAAGCATCGGACAACTGTTGTCCCCCCCCATTGTGGGTCTTTTCTGCAGGCACTCTTTATCAGGTGCTGAATGCAGAGGCGGCAATGAATGAAATCATAGGGGGTGGGGTGGCAAAAGAGGGGGTGGGGTTCACAAGAACTCCAGAACAATCCGTGTGCAGGGTAGAGCAGTCCTTTTCCCACTTCCCAGGATTTCGGGGTCTCTCTGTGTTGACAGGCTGCCAGGAGGGATTTCTCCCTACCGCTTCCAAAGCCTCCTTTCCATTAACTCACCTCGCCTAATCTCTGTGACCTCTACCACCAGGATTTCTTTTTTAACCCCCCCACCCTTTTTTTAACCCTCGAGACAAGAGCCTGCTGCCTTTCTGCTCTGGTTGAGAGCACCTCCGAACGCATTTCTCTAGCGCAAAAATAATACCATACGAGCTTAATATGCAGCACAAAATGACTATCAGGGCAAGCTAATGATGAGCTATAGGGAGCGCCAGTAAAATAGGGTGGGGGGATTTATGGTACCTTTTTAATATGCTGCAACAATGTGACAAAAAAAACTCTTGTTCCCAAGCAGAAATTAGTTTAAAAAAAAGCTTTTTTTAGCTATTAATTTCTTTCGATAACTGTGTGTCAGGAGAAATTGCCGACCTCGTCGTTGGCAGTGCCATTTATAGTTCTTCTCTTTTGGTTCTTGCGTTGCTCTTTGTTGTCGAGATCGTCATGCACTGTGTAACTAAGGTCGAATTGTGTTGGCTATCGTTAACTCTTCAGGTCAAAGTAGTCAGGTAAAAATGCAACCAGCCCAATCTCTGCGCTTCAATAAGAATTACTTCCCCTCACTCAAATTATTGCCGTCGCGGTTTTTACGTACACACTCAAGAGACTTTCACCATACAGTTTGTGTCCGTTGTGTTATCTTAAGCAGCAGAACCCGGTGAAAAGAAATCTTTCATCTCCAGTTGTTTGCCCAAGGATCTGGTTGTCACGCGCTGCATTAAAGTGCCGCCACGATCGAAATTGGCAAGGTGCTGGCTCACGACAAGCACGTCTGTTACCTCCGCTCACAATGGTAGAAAATTCCTCCAATACAGCAAACGGTGTGTCGAGCTGTCGAGGCACACTCAGAGTGCTCTGCTTAACAGTTTAGCTTATGCATTCTATGCACTCCTGTGTGCAGATGGCGGAACAAACGCTTGTGATTATACTTTTCATCCAGCACAGTGATATGCATATTTATGTCTTTCCAAAAAGAAAATAACCACTTTCATCTACCGATGTGGAAGCACACCCTCTTTTTTTGGGGGGGGGGGGGGGGGGTTTCAGTTCCAGGATTTCAGTGACTTGTTTTTTGGACTGTTGCGGTTGACGTTTTCATTCAGACTCATCAAACCAAATGCCATGAAGCACTGAGAGTCCAATCAAACACTCCACCAGATGATTTTGCTTATTAGTTCCCCTTGTCTGATTGATCAATGAAATCGCCTTTTGTAGTTTTTGGCTGGAATGAAAGTGTGCATATTATTAGTATGTAGATCTAAACCCCTGCGGTTTACACATCACAAGCGCAGACATTTCTAGCGTTGTGGATGAATCAAAAACCCTTATCTTGCCTGTGAGAGTACCACACTCCACCTGTCGAGCTGCACAGGGCACCACTCACCTCAGGTACAAATTATAGTAGAAAACATATAATTAACTCTTTTCATCTGTTCTTCTGTGGGCCACAGGGAAGCCAGATCAACCAGATCTCCACCAAGTACAGCCAGGCGGAGTCCACCAAGTTCCTGGTCCTCACAGTCGTGTCTATCCTGTGCATCGTTGGCGTGCTGCTGGCCTCCACTGTGGTCTACTGCCTCCGCCACCGCTCCCACCACAAGCTGAAACAGAAGCTAACCAACCTGGGAACAGACGCTGGCAGCGAGGCTACCGCCACCTATCAGGTAGGAGGTGCTACTGCACTATTTGTGAATTTGAGAGATGATGATGTGTTTTATAACAAAATAATGTAATAAAATATGTAGGATTGGGATGGTGTAGATGAAGTAATGTATGTTTTTCCATCAGATTGCATGTGTTTACTGGTTGTGACAAGTTCAACCAAAGTGTGATTGTTTTCCTTGATTTATTTGAATATTTTGTTACGATAAAAGTATCAAGTAATCCACTGGGGAATAAGCTAGGATAGGAGGAAAGTATGAATAATTAAACATATTGTAATTTGTTTTTTCTGCTAGTCTATCCAATTAAGCATGTTTCATTTATCTGATTTATACCATTTATATTCTACATCAATTCCCAGTTTTTGTTCCAGCCAATATATGTACAACAGAAAATGCTGAGCCCCTTTCAGATAATACTTTTACAACCCCAAATCAGAAAAAGTTGGGACAGTATTGAAAACACAAATAAAAAAAGAAAGTAGTGATTTCTAAATGTACTTTGACTTGTATTTCATTGCAGACAATGTGAACACAAAATATTTCATGTTTTGCCTGGTCAACTTAATTTCATTTGTAAATATACATCCTTTCCTGTCATTCAGACCTGCAACACATTCCAAAAACGGTTGGGACAGGAGCAATTAAGGGCTAGTAATCAGGTAAATTGGTTAAATAATGATGTGATTTGAAACAGGTGATGTCAACAGGTGATTGTAATTATGATTTGGTACAAAAGCAGCATCCAAGAAAGGTCTAGTCCTTTAGGAGCAAAGATGGGCCGGGGATCGCCAGTTTGCCAACAAATACGTGAGAAAATTATTGAAATGTTTAAAAACAATGTTCCTCAAAGAAAGATAGGAAGACATTTGCTTATTTCACCTTCAACAGTGCATAACATAATTAAAAGATTCAAGGAATGTGGAGGAATTTCAGTGCGTAAAGGACAAGGGCGCAAGCCTAAGCTGAACAACCGTGATCTCCGATCCCTCAGACGGCACTGCATCAAGAATCGTCATTCATCTATAAGCGATATCACCACATGGGCTCAGGACTACTTTGGCAAACCTTTGTCAAGTACCACAATATGTAGTTACAGCCACAAATGCCAGTTAAAACTGTACTGTGCCAAAAGGAAGCCCTATGTTAACAGTGTCCAGAAGCGCCGTCGACTTCTCTGGGCTCGGAGGCATCTGGTATGGACCATCACACAGTGGAAACGTGTACTGTGGTCAGATGAATCAGAATTTCAGGTATTTTTTGGGAGAAATGGACGCCGTGTGCTCCGGACCAAAGAAGAAAAGGATCATCCAGACTGTTACCAGCAACAAGTCCAAAAGCCAGGGTCTGTCATGGTATGGAGTTGTGTCAGTGCCCTTGGCAAAGGTAACTTGCACTTCTGTGATGGCACCATTAATGCTGAAAAGTACATAGAGATTTTGGAGCACAATATGCTGCCTTCAAGAAGACATCTTTTCCAGGGACGTCCATGCATATTTCAACAAGATAATGCAAAACCACATTTTGCACACATTACAAAGTCCTGGCTGCGGAGGAAGAAGATACGGGTACTTGACTGGCCTCCCTGGAGTCCTGACCTGTCTCCAATAGAGAATGTGTGGCACATTTTGAAGTGCAAAATGCGAAGACCCCGTACTGTTGCCCACCTTAAGACTTGTTTGCAGCAAGAATGGGACAAAATTACACCTGAAACTCTTCATCACTTGGTGTCTTCAGTCCCTAAATGTCTTTTAAGTGTTGTGAAAAGGAATGGCAACATTACAAAGTAGTAAATGCTTTACTGTACCAACGTTTTTTGAAATGTGTTGCAAGAACCAAAATAGGAATTTTGTTTATTTGAAAAGAAAAACAATAAAAATCATGAGGAACACATTACATTATGTGCTGCTGTATTGTCTGCAATGAAATACAAGTCAAAGTACATTTAGAAATCACTACTTTCTTTTTTTATTTGTGTTTTCCATACTGTCCCAACTTTTTCTGATTTGGGGTTGTAGATAAAGTGCCTTAAGGCACTGACACACCAACCCGATTATCGGCCGTCGGACAGTCTGCCGATGTTGGTGACTCGAGTATGTTCGGTGTGTTCCGTGCCGTCGTCAGTCGGAGGAGCCGTCAGCCTTCATTTGGGCCGATTTGACTTGTTGAATCAACCAGTGGGCAGTCGGACTCAATGACCAATTACTGGAAATGATGAGCGGGATGAGCGTGACGAACGCCTCTCAAAATCTGACGAAAATCTTTCAAACTGACCTTTGTCAATCTGAAATGAAGACAGATTCAGCAACTGCATGGCCTATTTCTTGCTTAAAATCAGTGCTTAATTTGTAAACTGAGAGGTCCCGGAGCGCAGAGGGGGGGTGGATTCGGCGACTCAAAACGGGGGTTGGAGGTAACGGAACAAAAAATAAATTACACCGCGTACAGCGTCTCTGAAAAAACCTAAACAATGCTGTGTGTACATCAGGGCAATGTTTATTTTAATTTCAGAACATGCACTGCATCGGTGCGAAATGTAAAAGAAAAGTAAACTGCAACAATCGTTTTCACAAGCAGCAATTATCCATCGGACTATTAAATTAACCAAAAAACCCACCATGGTCTTCACATTCTTGATCGGCAGAAACGATTTTTGCTTGTTTGGGATCCGACTGGTCAGCGTATTTGAAAAAGTTAAGCAAACTTTGTTGTCTTTTTGACATTTTTCCCCTGAGTGAAATGAGGCTATAGGCCCTGTCATACACCCAGCGCAATTGACTTTGTACACTGACAGATGTATCATTCCTATTTTGCACCCGACGCACAGCTGACTTCCCGCCATAGACGCAAACGTTGCCTGGTGCTATTTTGCAGTTTCAGAAAACAATTCCTCCACTGACCAGGAAAAACCTAGTCTAAAGTCAGTGGTGCTAGTCTAAAGTCAGTGGTGCTAGTCTAAAGTCAGTGGCGCTAGTCTAAAGTCAGTGGTGCTAGTCTAAAGTCAGTGGTGCTAGTCTAAAGTCAGTGGTGCTAGTCTAAAGTCAGTGGTGCTAGTCTAAAGTCAGTGGTGCTAGTCTAAAGTCAGTGGTGCTAGTCTAAAGTCAGTGGTGCTAGTCTAAAGTCAGTGGTGCTAGTCTAAAGTCAGTGGCTCTAGTCTAAAGTCAGTGGCTCTAGTCTAAAGTCAGTGGTGCTTGTCTAAACTCAGTGGCGCTAGTCTAAAGTCAGTGGCTCTAGTCTAAAGTCAGTGGCGCGTTATTCAGATGCTATTTTAGAGGCGCATGCTTGGCCATAATGTAGCGTGTGCACAACATGCATACACTTTGCTTCTCTCATCTACACGGATGCAGCAGTTCCCATTTTTGCAAACCATACATAATTATAAGGACAATATTAGTGAAAATGCTCTTCAGGTGTTTGGATAGGTCAGGAGGAACTTTACAGTCCAGTCCTCAAAAAGTCCCAGCATTCTTTGTGGCTTCTTGTGTTTTACACATTTCCATGAATCATGGATGTGTTGATGACATATATGAGGAAATATTAGAGGACTTAAGGAGACGTGATGTTGAACTACGGCGGGATTGGACACTTGAGGGTCCGGGAGTGGCAATGCGCGATATGCTCCTGGTGGAGCGGGTGGACGGAGACGGAGTGGGGGGAGGAGGAAGGGGCACAACAGGAGCAGGTGGTGCGTTTGGAGGCCCACGCTCCATGGCTGCAGCAATCCTCTCCAGACTTGAGGAGATGCGCCCGAGAGGCCGCAGCAACATCGCCACCCGGTCAAGACGGGCATTTATTACTTTGCTGCATCCCAGACAGCTCCCGCTCCAGCCCTGATGAGAACGTCTCCTCGGCTGTGAACCGCTCCTGGCGTGCGCCAGGCAAATCCGCCGTCATAATAGCAATCCGCTATGGAACAAGCACGCCTGCTCTTAAAGGGAATGTGAGATGACGCTCTGATTGGTTTATTGCATGTTACGCCCAAACCACACCTAGCTACTTCAGACCAACTTATTTTAGATTTGCGTCGGGCGCAAGACTCATTTATCCCACCGGTATAATAGCAACAGCGCCCGAGATCGGACCACAAAGCTACTTCCGTTTCAGATCGTTAAAATAGGGCCCCATAACAGCAATCTCAACCAGCACAAGCGCTTGTGTTACTTGAAGTGCAGCGCTGCGCTGTTGAAGTGCCTCCCCTTCCTCCATCCCTCTCCCCCCTCTGTCTTACCCTGAAAATTCACCTCAAAACGCATTGAAAATGCAAACACAAGATTTTTGTGAAATTTCAATGGGGAATAAAGACAGATAACCACATTGAACTTGACATAAACAGTAATTTATTTTTTCATTTAGGCCATTCATTTTTCATAGTGACACAGGAGGTGCCGGATCCAATAAAAAAGGTTTCCGGATCCAACGTCGGAGGTTTGAAATTAAGCCCTGCTTAAAATGTTTTCAGAAACACGTTTCGGTGAACTATCTTTGTGAAATATGAGATTGTATTCCGAACGAGCCGCCATTATGGTCGCCGGTTTTCATTTTTTGGCGTCGGTGTGTTCCGAGGCACTTTTTGGAACGACAGGAGCCAACTGATCAGTCCGACTGGCTTTTCTGCCGACGGTCGGCCGTCGGGTTGGTGTGTCAGAGCCTTCATTTGACCTCAAGTGTAGCATTTCTAGTGTTGGTGACTAAAAGCTTTGACTGTGGGACTGGTGGTAGGGTTACTGTGGGAGTGTCAGTGACGCCCTCATCATTCTGTTTTTATTTGACATTGTCATGTTATAACTTGATTGATGCTGCGTGCTGATTGATGGCTGTACTCCCCTAACGCCCCTGCTATAATGTGTTGTTTGACACATGAAGTGATATCACCAATCCAACAGGTTTTCCCAGCCCGAGTCATTTCCATTTCCACCCCCTGCCTGCTGTAATTATCCTTTGGCCGGAATAGCAGGGTGTGAAATTTAATTTACAGAATGAAATATTAAGTGGCTTTTTGAGGAATGAATTAGATTGAGATTTTTCCATCTCTCTCTCCCTGACCTTTTCCCACCATGTTTTTAAATGAGAGTGTCCTGTTTGCATTGATTTTTATAATGAGACCAGCCCATCCCCTAAGTGCTTACATCTGATGCTCTCCTCCTGAAACACTGTGCCGCTGCATCAGAGGTTCACCTTAACACATAGGGCTTGTAAAGATTCATAATGTTTTGTCATTTTTGTGGTGATTTATTGTTTACCAATGAGGAAGAAGATGGAAACATAACATATGTATATTTCAAATGACTTACATCATTGGATTTAACTGCCAAGTAAAATAAGAGTCTGTTTCTGGAAGTCTGACATTCATATCCAATCACGTGCTAACAATTCAGCTATCCGCCTTCCTCTGTCTACATAGCATATTTTTTTCTTTTCCTCTGTGAGAAACTTATCTTCATAGTTGCTTGCCTCCGTGATTCGCTTTGAGCCTCTAATTGGAAAATGTGAATTCAAATTCACACATAAGACTGTGTTTACGCATTAATAGCTAACAAAAAAACATGCATGTTGCTCATTCTTGGGGGGTTTGCTCAGCCTGGCTTTGCTCAGACTCCCAAAGCTCTTCCAGTTGATTCTCTTTCCTCCGTCGTCTTTATTGAGTCTCTACAGCGAGCGTTGTCATCCTCAGTGAAAGACCTCAGTGTTCAGCTCCCATCTTAGCCGTGTAAGCCTCGTCTCTTTGTCAGCGCTGCTGTGTAGGGGGGTTCCCTGGGCTGGATTCAGTGTGTGTGTGTGTGTGGGGGTGTTGTGTGTGTGTGTATGTGTGTGTGTGTGTGTGTGTGTGTGTGTGTGTGTGTGTGTGTGTGTGTGTGTGTGTGTGTGTGTGTGTGTTGTGTGTGCAGTCTCTAGGGCTACATGCAATTAAAGCAGACAGGAAGCGGCAGGCTGCCTGACGGCCTTACTACTGCAGCTCCTTCATACTGGCTGTCAAACACACACACACACGCTCACACACACACGCTCACACACACACACACACACACACACACACACACACACACACACACACACACACACACACACACACACACACACACACACACATACGTGCATGCACACACTCACCAGCTACTGCATGGTAATTCTTCTTGCCCTTGGCATGTTTGTTTGAGGCCTCACTTCACACACTTCTCACACTCACGCTCACACAAACGCATGCACACACACACAGACACACTGTCTTCCGTTCCCGTCACCGTGCCACTGGCTCCCTCTCAATCCTCTCCACCTTCAGCCCTCCGCTCCCCGGCTTGTCAATCAGACGGTCCCTGTGAAACTGCAACATGGGATTGGCCGACACTGACAAAGGAGACATTGATTGACAGGTGTCGACAGAGGAGTGTGTGTGCCGTGTCTGAGCGCTGGGCGGGGAGATGGTGCATGATGCTCGTCAGTTAGTTAGTCCCTGGATTACTCTGCCTTCGACATGGGAATCAACAGCGTCGCCTTCAGTTTATTTTTTACATCTGATTCAAACTTTTATCTGCTCCTAAAAATCTTTCTTTTTCCCTCGAAGTAGAAGAAACTATCCGCCAGCAGGGCGAGATCATTGCACTTGCATTGCAGCGGAACTCAACTTTTTGCTTGGATTTTCCACAAATCAAGAGATATTATCTGCAAGCAATGTTATCCTATTTAAAGATATCATCACCCGCACCATGCCATTTCTTTAAACGGGACAAATGCTTTAGAAACTAGTGGAGATATCTCAACATATTTGCGTATTTTATTTTCTCACACATTCTAACGCACAAGACCAGACTAAATGACTTACTAAGTCATTTTTGACTCATGAACCCCATCTGTTTTCTCTCTCTGTCTCAATTTAATTTCAAGGACCTTCACAGACACGATAACATCATCTTTACACTGTCAAAGAATGCGTACAAAAACACATGCCAGTACATCTCAGTTTTGATTAAACAAGCAAACAAGAACTCTTGTTCCCCCGGCTGCCCTACTACACTATTTCTCTCTGTGTCAGTTTTTGATTTCCGGTCTTCCCCTCTCTCTCCTGATCAAATACAGTTTTCTGATAACAACCTTTTATTAAAAATCAGACGGTGTAAAGTCAGTGTTATGTGGTCTGCCACTGATATGATGGATATACTGTTATTTGATTGATTACATATCATACAGTTAATCACTATTGTACTGCTTGTCTTCAGGAAGTCCTTCTCCTGAACTGATTTTAGTGGAACATTTTGATTTGATACCAAGTATTAAAAACATATTATTTAGTACTGGAATAAGTGGCAGTAACAGTAGGATTTGTTAGAGTTGTGCTGTCCTGTGCATTTTCCAAGAGGCTTCCATGTAACAAAGTCAATCAGTCTCCATTGTTTAAACTCATTGTCAGTCCTTGTCTAGATGATGCAACAAGAAGTGCTTGAGTGAACAAACTATGCTGGAACACTTATAAATACTTAGATAGCCCATAAGGCAGGTGAATGCCCAACCCAGTCTCACGGCAGTTTGTGAAATGGTCACGTGATTTAATCTATTGATTCGTGTACACGGACACGTTTATCTAGTTTTTTTCGTGATGGTCAGCACGTTTTTTAAACTAATGTATTAAGAGCAAATACGGTAGCGAGTAGTATGAAAGGCTGAAAATCCGCACAGGGAGGTTTATTGGGGGGGGGGGGATGGGTCAAACAACACAGGACTTTCACCCAGGAGACCGGGGATCGGGTCCTGCGTGTCACGTTTCCTAAATCCAACCGTTGCTTTCTTCTTTTACTAAACCCAGCCGTCCCGTTGTTGTCCCACGTCCCGTTATTGTTTTCCTAAACCCAACCCGACAGCATCGTGCTGTGATCACGAAAGATGCTTCCCATTGAAATATATTAGTTAAAAAAAAGTGCTGACCACCACAAAAAAAAATTGATAAATGTGTACACAAATCAAAAGATTAAATTACGTAACCATTTCACGATCTGCCATGAGACTAGGTTGTAACGCTCCATGCCCTATCCATGTCGCTCTATGAGTTACCTATGTACATGTTGGATGATTCTGCAGGACTAAATGTCCAGTGCCACTGCAGGAAGTAGTGTAATGATAACGTAATGTGGCGAAAAGTAAGGGTATGTAGGTAAAGAGTCCAAATAGATTAGGGGGTTGTGTCCCATCTCCAACCAATAATTTATGTTGGCTGACATTTTTAACAATGATAGCTATCTTTCTCTGTCTCTAACCAAGTAGTTTTAGACCCCAACCATAACTTAAAGCACTGTCGTTCTCATAATAATAATAATAACTTTTATTTATATAGCTTTCATGAAACCCAAGGACACTGTGGTGAACAGGTGCTTTTTTAAACATGTCCAGGGATGTAGCATTGTGGATATCTGCAGGGAGGGTGTTCCAGAGGGACGGGGCTGCAACACTAAAGGCTCGGTCTCTGAAGGTACAGAGTCTGGTGTGAGGAACGGAGAGCAGGCCAGCGTCTGAGGATTGCAGGGTTCGGGGTGGGGTGTATGGATGCAGGAGGTCGGAGAGGTACTGTGGGGCCAGGGACATGGAGGGATTGGTAGGTGAAGAGGAGGCTTTCATATTTGATGCAGGACTTAATTGGCTTTAGCGTTGACAGCTTGCGTTTCTGGTTCCTAGCAGAATAGGAGAATAAGTTGTGGTGGACTTTTCACCTGCACTGGCACAAAACAAACTTAGTAGTAGTCATTAGTCTGGCAATTGGAGTCCATGCTAAGCCTAATTCAACATTTGCATTTAGCAAGGCTTCTGGTAGAAATTAGTTGAGTTTTCAAATCTACTACAACAACTTTGCCTACATTTCGTTACATATGTGCCTGCACATTGTGTCAATGGCAATACAGTTGAATTGCATTGAATTGAATTTGACAAATACAGCGATGAAGGAAACTAACCTGCTACTTACTGTTTGTTGGTGACAATACATTTTGAAATTAAAACCCTATTAGGTGCAAATAACTTTATCCCTTATTTGAGCTTTATATTCTTTATAGGATGAAGCAGAACTCTGATATTTGTGTAACTCAGTGTAATTCTTTCCGCAGCTGCAGTCCAGACATATTGCTCTCAGTATTGGATCCTCGGCCCTCCCTCGACTCCAACATATTGTATTATGTCCCCCCTTTAATTTGTTTGTTCAAGCACAGAGGCACTCGGATGAAGGGCCCTACATTTGTTTTGGTCAGAGGGGCATGTAAACAGAGGCGCCCCTGTGGTCCTGATGGGCTCTTCTGACACACCCCAACCCCCAAAACCCAGTCTTCCTCCCCATTAGCAGGCTTTTATAAAGGGTGTGGGTGGCACACGCATCCCGTTACTGACACGCCCGCCTTCGCCCCGGGGTGATGCATGATTCGAGATGGTCATGTGGCGCCAAGTGGATTCCCTGGCATGACGCCCATGAGAGGGGGTTGTTGTTGTTTTTTCTATTAACCTTTGTTCATGCGGGGAGGGTTGATGAGGCACACGTGCACTGTGAAATCCCTGACACTGGTCACACAGGCTCATTTCCAAATGGCTCTAACTTCACAGCAGCAACTGTTGATGTTTTTGTGTTGCTTTCAAGGTGAGCATTCCTTTTTCTCATACCTTGGCGGTGTCCATTGATTTCTTACTTTCTTTTGCGGTGGCCTAAAAGACAAATTGATGTGTCAAAGCTCTTGTTTTGTTTCAAGCCATCAAACAAAATCTTGAGGACATGAAGAAAAATCATATTGGCAGATTTTCCATGAAAGAAATGTTTCACATAGTATAAATAGCACTTTGGACTTTCTGTACATCGATGACAATCAGTCTTATCATTTAGCCTCATACAAGAGCTTAATTGTAGTTTTACATTTAAGTTATTTAGAGACATGTTGTCTGTAGCAACGGTTCACTTGCTAACGATTGTTTCAAAGAAATCACGTCATTTATGCCAAGCGTTTTTAAATGCTGCTATACATTTTGAGATTGAGTGTCTACCTTCCAGGCAGATATTTATTTTCATTAATTTAAATTTGTTTTTTTTGTTTTAAATCAATTTGAAATGACCTAAAGCTTTCTAGAGATTGGTAATCCATCATGGTGAACGTTTATCCGCCTTTATTTATTATCAAAGTTAATGCAGTTGCAAGAATGGATGCACCAACGTCCTAGGAAAGAAAATGCATTTCATTCATGAGCTGTCAGAAAAATGAATCCAGAAGACAAAATAATAAGCTAATTCCCTGGAAAGGATCACTTTTCTTTTGTTGCATTCTAATGTCTGCTGTTTGGCAGGAGACTGAACTACTGGATGTCCTTGAACCCACCAAAGATTAGGAGTTTTCAAAATTGGCCATGCACGCTACTGCATCTCCTGCAACAATAACGTTCGACGAAAATGTAGATAGACATTATTATAAAGTGTAGGCATTTAAAAATATGATATACTAAAATGAGTGAGTGCATAGACTTCAGCATCCTGAACTAGTGATGTTTTACTTACAGTTACCTGTAAAACTACCCTGCTGCCACACTAAGTAGGGACAAGACTGAGGGCCCTATTTTAACGATCTCAGCGCACGGCGTGAAGCGCCTGCTGCAGGTGCGTTTAGGGCGTGTCCAAATCCTCTTTTGCTAGTTTGACGGCGGAAAAAAGGGACGGCGCATGGCTCCAAAGGGTTGTACTTAGTGTCTTCATTAATTCATAGGTGTGTTTTGTGTGTAACATGCAATAAACCAATCAGAGAGTCATCTCCCATTCCCTTTAAAAGCCAGGCGGACCTTGGAGCATTGCTATTATGATGGACCATAATATTTTTATTTGTAATCTTTTGCATGTGTGTGTGCTGCTGTGCGTCCCTGTGTGTGTAACAAGCATAGTGAGCCTTGGAGCATTTTACTAATGTGCTGTTAAAATAACAATGAAATACTGCGTTATTGACTTTAGACCAGGTTTTTGTTGGTCAATGGTACGATCACTTCCTGCTGCCTCAAGATAGCAATACGCCCAGAATGCACCTGAACACACCTCCCTGTAAGACCAGCACGCCCAGAATGCACCTGAACACACCTCCCTGTAAGACCAGCACGCCCAGAATGCACCTGAACACACCTCCATGTAAGACCAGCACGCCCAGAATGCACCTGAACACACCTCCCTGTAACACCAGCACGCCCATGGGTCACAGATGGACGCAGGTGCATTTGCTATTTAAACGACGTGGGCGTTGGACGGGAAACTGACAACTACGTCGGTCTTAAACTAGCAAAGACACTTGCGTCGGGCTTTGTGCTGCGCTGCGCCGGCTGCAAGATAGAGCCCTAGGTGTGTTTGTTGAAAGTCTTTGGGACTTAGTCCCACCTACTACTGCCATTAACGGCATAAATTCACAAATTAAAGGCAACATTGAGACAAAGCTGGAAAATGCACAGCAGACTCTCATCCAGGTCGTAAGACAACGTGATTAACACGACGCGTCTCGCCACCTGATGAAGTATGATCAAAACATACTTATCAAGCAGCTCGGGGAGGGGACTTCAGAGGTGCTGTAAATTTGCGCTGTTTAGACTCTAAACCTGTCCTGGATTATATTACATTTTTGCCTTTTTGTCCTCTAATTGGCTCTCGGGGGGGGGGGGGAGCCATTTTGAATCAGTTTTAATTACATCGTAAAAGAATTTGCTGTGGCGGCAAAGTTCACTGTGTGGGCTCGATGAAATATGAATGCTATTGATCATGTGTTTCCCTCCTAGACAAAACACCCACAATGCAGTGTGTTGTTCTGATTGGGCTCCATGTTGCTGAGGATGTAACACTGACACACAGACAGAAAAGCAGACAAACTGGTGTATTTAACAGCCAGAAGGGTTAGAACGATTATTTCATGTATTATGTTATTTTATTAAACATCCACAATTGACTAGTTAGTGTGATCCACGGTCACAGGAGAAACATGCAGTGACATTTCATCTTTTTTTGTTGTTGCCATAAATAGGCTGAAGGGAGAGCTCCAGATGCTAAAGTATGTCAAAGTCAAAGTAAAGTAAAATGCTTTGGCATGAAAATATCAAATACAAAGGTGAACAATGGGACAAAATATCTGATATTTGCAGCCTTAACCCAAAAATGTCTGCTGTCACCTAAAAAATCCAAACCATTTTTATTTTTTATTTTTATTTTTATTAGACATATGCTAAAAACTGAAGCACCAACACGGTGTCACGGCAGTTTGTGAAATGGTCACGTTATTTCTAATCTACTGATTCGTGTACACTGACACGTTTATGTCATTTATTTCGTGGTGTTCAGCACGTAATAGGAAGCATTTATACAGAGGTTGGGTTTAGGAAAAGAAGAACGGGGAAAGGACACATTACACGCTGGGACACGATCCGCGGTCGCTGGGGGACGCGGGACAACAACGGGACGGTTGGGTTTAGGATATGAAGAACGGGGAAATTAAACGCCACACGTGGGACACGATCCCCGGTCTCCTGGGTGAAAGTCCTGTGTTGTTTGACCCAGTAAGTAAGAGACAAGAGAAGTAAGAGACAAACATCGAACTTCAACAGTGCCTGAACAGGGTTAATTAAAGTCCTAATGGGAAGCCTCATTATACATTTATACAGTTATGAAGCATGTAACTATTAAAGAAATGAATCATTTGATACAGAATATTGATTAAAATGGATTTTTATTTTTAGATGATTTACAAGGCCTGAAGATCTGTAACCATGAAACACAATTGAATTTGATAAATCCATTTAGCGTCAAACTATCAGTTCATAAGATATACAAACATTTGAATATAATATATGAAATAAATGAAATGTTGTAAAAGTGTCAACTGTTTCTCTGCAGTAGCCAGGCGGTTGAGGGCCACAGTGAGTCGGATGATCATGGATACAAAATTGTATAACTTTATTACAAATGTAGTTGACAAAGTCGTTTAGGTCATGCAAAGTTTATTTTAATGACTTTAGCTACAGGGCTGCACCTATTTATTGTTTTCATTCATATGTTGATGATTTAGGTGCATTATTTAGTGTTTTAAATGCCAGATAAATGACCACCATGATATACTCAGAGGGTGATAGTCTCAGATTGCTTGTTCTGTCCCACTAGCAGTCCAAAATCCCAAAGTTGAAGCTGGAAACAGTGAATGTTTGCCATTTGATAAATGATTATTAGTATTAGTATTATTATCAGAATTGTTGTTCATTCATTAATTGTTGTAAGCTGACGCAAAACATGGACATTTTGGAAATACAAGTGCTAAAACATTTATAAAAACTAGGTCTATAACTGCAGCACTGCAGACTATATTTAGCTATAGTATCTGTCTGCACTCTCTTCGTGTTTGTGTTTGCCTCCCACCAGCGGTGCTGGCAGTATCCCCAGGCCAGGTACTGAAGCACTTTAATAATCTGCACACATTTATGAGTCTGTGTCCGAACTCATAGATCAGTGTCAGAGCGCCGACCTACGAGAATATCAGTCTGATCAGATACAGACTAATGAAGGCCTGCTCACATTACCTCCACCGTCAATCAAACAGGCCGTTAGTTAATCATCAACATCTCTCTCATTAAGAAAAACAGATACCCACAGAGATTCAGCCCAGATCTCCGGATGCAGTCCGTGCTGTAGGCTGATGTATGGTTTCACCTGTAGAGGATGTGACAGATAACGTCACTTTTACATTGCATGCAATGCAAGGTAGCGCCGCCCTGATGGTGCTAAAGAGAATCTACAAGAAAGAACATGACCAGAATTACCCATGATTCTCTTAGCTTTCTGGACTACCAGTTTCTTATAGAGGGAGCTCAGCAGTGTTGGGAAAGTTCACTTTCTACATGAACTAGTTCAAAGTTCAGTTTTTAAAAAACTGATTTTTTAAAATGAACTAGTTCAGTTCAGTTGCTGCAAGCTATTATTTTTCAAAATTATTGCCACAGCCCATATAGATTCACAGACAGCAATTATTTGATCAGTTTTAACACTGAAACTATGCATCAGATTTCATCTTCATATCCAATTTTGAATCCTTATCCAACCAGGGTTTACATTAGCATTAGCATAGCATTGAGCATTGATTCCCCATTGTTGCTTTAACATGCAGAAACTGGGCAGCAGGTTAATAACTACTGCCCATCCTCACAGCGCCCAGGGCACCACACACACACACACGCACACATGCACACACACACGCACACACACACGCACGCACGCACACACACACACACACACACACACACACACACACACACACACACACACACACACACACACACACACAGGAGTCACAGCTGCGGCTGGGAGATGACAACAGATGACACACACCGCTACTGTACGCAGTTAATGGGATTTGGGTCGAGGATCAGTCTTGACTGTCTTTTGATTTTTTATTTGCTTGCACATACCTTGAAAGGCTAGCCAGGTGCTTCAGTTCAATGTGCCGTTTCATGTTTGCTGTGGATGTGACTGAAGTGTGGATTTTCTTTTTGAAAGCCGGCGGGCAAAGTTTGCACAGA
The DNA here is from genome assembly GCA_023631565.1 of Gymnocephalus cernua. Taxonomy (NCBI): domain Eukaryota; kingdom Metazoa; phylum Chordata; class Actinopteri; order Perciformes; family Percidae; genus Gymnocephalus; species Gymnocephalus cernua. Next base: position 5,744,516 of record CM042436.1, read on the forward strand.
AATGTAAGATTTTTCCCATCCTCACCGACCTTGTCATAAAACTCCTTTAAATGATCATACGACGCCTACATGCTGCTGTTGCCTGTTTTTGTTTTGATGACGCATACAGCAGTGCAACACTGGTGGCTGCTGTTGCCAGATTGGGTGTTTTGTCCGCTACATATGAAGGCCTGTTTACGGTGTGTTTTAGCCTGGTTTTCACCTGGGAGGCTCTATAGAAATCTGGCACCCTATTGAACAAAGTTAAACTGAGAGTTCACAGACACCAGAATGAACGAGTTCACAGTAACTTTCATCAGGCAGTAATACAGTTCAGTTCACGTTCGCCCAAAATATGAACGAGTTCATGAACTATCGTTCAGTGAACGCGTTCAGGCACAACACTGGAGCTCAGATCTGGTAACTAAAATCTAGTGATCTTTACAATGTAAATGCGCCTATTATTGCTACAACCTGAACTTTTAACTTTATTATCCCAAAGAAAATCACATCAAGGACCATGGCAAACATAAAATACTGGCAATAGCAACAAATACAGAAAAAAACACCCCACAAATGAAAACAAGGTACACCTGCCATACTAAACCAGAAGCTTAAAAAACAAGCTAAAAACAGAAACAGCCCAGTACATAAATACATGTTAAGTGCTGTACAGAGACAAGTACAAATTGAATGGAATAAATAAATAAATAATCAATCAGAGCTATTCCAGCTATCTAACACGGATACACATCAAAGCAGCATATTAAAGGTGCTGTAGGTAGGATTGTGAAGATCCAGGACATAGCCAAAAAAATGTGAACATCGACAACTTCTCAGTCCCTCCCCCCTTTCCGCTAAAGCCCAAACGGTCTCCTAAGCCCCTCCCCCTACAAGGGAGAATGAATGCGTGTGCATGAGCAGTGATTGGCACGCAGTTAGACCCCCCTCCCCCCCTCCCTGGCCCTGATTGGTGCATCTGAACAGGGAGCGGTGGATTTTTGCAAATCTAACTCCAGGCTATAGGTGGAGCCAGAGGAGCTGGATTTATTTTAAATGACCTGCTTCATGTAGTTCTACTGGAACATAGGCTCAGTTTCAGCAGATATGACAGAAAGGTAGTTTTAGAAGGCTTACTACTGCACCTTTTAATGAAGTAAAGGAAGTGAATTAAGTTTCTAAATGGCCAAAGGGATAAAAAGAAGCCCTGGCACACCTTGTTCTTGTTCTGGGCATTCTGAAACGGTGGCCAGAGGGTGAGAGACAAAACTACTTAAAAAAGTGGGAGGTTGAAAATTTGTTTAGCCTTGCAGGTGACACACTTACCCAGGATTTCCACAGGCTGCGTAACTACTGCGGAACGGCTCCGGAACGTCGGCGGAGTCAATCGGTTTCCATTAAAGTCAACGTGTGTATTTCCACCAGCGGCATAACGTCTGCGTTCCGACTCCGGCACAGCTCCGGCGGTCGCAGCCCTGCGGATCAGATACGCAGAGCTTCTATTTTTGCCGGAGCCGGAGAGCTCCGCAGGAATTCAGCACACGGCAGATAGTGCGGGACAGGAAGTCGAGCACAGAAACAAAATAAAACATCCGGTAAACTTTCAAAATAAAATACACGGAATACGCGGACCACGGAGACGTTCCGCAGCGGAGACGTTCCGCAGCGGAGACGTTCCGCAACAGTTACGCAGCCTGTGGAAATCCTGGGTTACAATAGATATCCTGCAGCTGGGCTTGCTGCACCCCGATCACCTTGCCGGCTACTTTGACCAGCCTTGCTAGCCTGTTTCTAACCCTAGCCAATGGAAGACTGCCATACCAAGCCACTATGCAAAATGCTCAATGATGTTTTAAGCCCCAAAGGCAGCGCTGCCTAGAAGACGACGTTGGGGGCTTAAAACACCGATAAACATGCAAAACGTGAGAGACAGACTCAACAAAACACCGGTAAAACAAGTAATTTAAACATTGCACACATTTTTGCACACACCTTTATTGTCTTACTCGAGGGCCAGTTGATCGGACATATTGATTACTGATGTATTAATCGTCACATTGGGTCTTGTGATGGACAGAAATATGCAGGCAAACACTCTTTTTATTGCTGCATTCCTGTGACTAATACGCCCATTTTCCTTTACTATACCTTTGCACTTGTCCTTTTATTTTGAGATTTTTAGATGGGATGGCAGTGTCGGTCAATCTCTACAACTATTGGATGCAATCACTTTGTGGATAAGTTGTACCTGTCTCATTGGGCTTTGCAGTCATCTCTAACATGTAGAATGCGAAAATTGTAGTTCTCCAAAGAACATTGTCCTTGTGTATGTCTTGCCTCCTGTATGAAGTGGTAAGGCTCTGACACACCAACCTGACGGCCGTAAAGCCAGTCGGACTGATCAGTCTCCCTGAGTTGGTCAAAAATGTGCCTCGGAACACACTGAAGCGACGCCGACTTGAGTATGTTCACCGCGTGCGCGACGCATAATACGTCTCCATAACAGCAGGCAGCGCTAATCTGTATTGTAAAAAAAAAAATGCCAGCTGATTGGACGAACGTGTCACGTGGGTCTGGCTTCTCTCGAATTTCAAAACCGACCATAATGGCGGCTCGTTCAGAACTATTTTACAAAAATAGTTCACAGAAACATGTTTCTGAAAACATTTTAAGCGAGAAATAGGCCATGCAGTTGCTGAATCTGTCTTCATTTCAAATCGACAAAGGTCAGTTTTCATCAGATTTTGAGAGGCGTTCGTAACCCTCATCGCGCTCATCATTTCCAGTAATTGGTCATTGAGTCCGACTGCCCATTGGCCGATTCAACAAGTCAAATCGGCCCAAATGAAGGCCGACGGCTCCTCCGACTGACGACGGCACGGAACACACCGAACAGACTCGAGTCACCAACCTCGCCAGTCAGCGCCTTTACGGTCATTCACTGCGGCTCATTGACGTTCCTGCTGGGAGTTGTGTAGAGAAGGCGTGGTGTCAACATTTCATTGTGGTCACGTAACATTCATGCTGTTTTGCACTGACATCCTGGAAGCTGGCCAGTATAACAGCAGTTGGAGGTTAAGTGCCTTGTGGTAGAAAGGTTTTTACTCATTCACCACTCCTGCCCAGATGTTCACTCTGCATCATTTGAACTACTTTTTTGCTTCTCCTTTACTCTTAAGCTTGTGGCTTTGTTGTGGTTTAATGTCTAGTGATTTACAGACAAGAGCATAACAAAGTTACAAGTCTTAGCAGAATGTTTTTACCATGATGGTCAGGACAACCAAAACGATTTAGTTTTGAGTCAAAGTTGCAGAAATAATATCACTAAAATTAAGTTTTATTTTCAAAGCTTGTCATTTATTATTGCAGTGTCTCTCCACGACTTTTCCTAGAGCCAAAGTCCTGCAAAATTCACCCTTTTGAGTTTTATTTTTATTTATTTTTATTGCAAAAGGAAATATTTTTTGGTTACAGACAAAAAGTGATGCTGTCAGAAAGTGAAGGTGAACAGGCGCCCGGATAGCTCAGTTGGTAGAGCAGGAGCCCATATGTCGAGGGTTATTCCTCGATGCAGTCGGCCTGGGGTCGATTCCGACCTGTGGCGAAGTGAAAGTGAACACATAATGGTGGGATTTGCAGCATTGCAACATTCATCAATTCTCCACTGTGTTTGGTGTTTTAAGCCCCCAGCATCGTCGGCACTAGGATTAGGCAATGGTTAGGTTAGCGTTAAGGTTAGGTGCCTTGAAGTCAACGGTCGCAGCGCTGCCTTGAAGTCAACGTTGGGGGCTTAAAACACCATAGAGCATTCTCCACATAAAAGCAGTTTTCACCTTTCGTTCATCAAAGTGAAGCAGGCCACCGGAGGCCGTCACAACACATCTGAGCCTGACATTCACTGTGGAAATAATTATTTTCTTCCAGTATGTGTATTGTTTTCCTGCACCCATGCTGCCCGGTATAAGTATTTCATTCTCTTTGAAGGTTGCAGCGTAGAGCAAGGCAACGCTGTCTACTGGGATGATTCCTGGTTATGTCAATGAAATTACTTGCCAGATGTCTTGAGTGATGCCATGTTACGACTCTACAAGTTCCCAACTGCATATCATGACTCAACTGTTTCCTTCCTTTCCTTCCTCTAGGAGCTCTGTCGGCAGCGCATGGCGGTCAAACCTCCGGCTGAGCGTCCAGAGCCCATCTCCTCCAGGATCAACAGCGTGTCGTCTCAGTTCAGCGATGGCGGTCAAGCCGTCAGCCCCTCTGCGCGGAGCAGCATTTCCTCCTGGAGCGAAGAACCCGCCCACTCCAACATGGACATCTCCACCGGTCACATGATACTGGTGAGTTTCCTGTTCAGTCACTTTTATGTAATTATCACACCAAACGGTGATAGTGAGAGTGCTACTTCTGTACACAATCATTTTAATAGTAAATGAAAAGGACCATGCTAAATCAACAAGGACATTAATTTAAATGTGCATGATTTTGTGTTGCTGACATTAGAAAACTTGTAACTGATGCATTTCAAGGATACATTCAAAGACTTGGGGGAGGATTGAGGGCTGTTTTTCAATTTTGCACGAAATCCCAGGATGACTAATGGTTTCAAATGTATTTTATGTCCTGACTGAATTAGTGGGACTGACATTAATGTGTAAATCTAATCCACCCACTTCCCATATTGCACAACCAGAGCTGTTGAAAAGGGCTGACTAGAATTCTGACCCTGACTTTATGGAATACTAGAGAATCAGTACATGTTGAAGGAAGGATTTCATTGGTGAATGCTTAAAGGTCCCATTGCATGAATTTTTTTTTAACATCAATATGAATTCCCCCAGCCTGCCTATGGTCCCCCAGTGGCAAGAAATGGTGATAGGTGTAAACCGAGCCCTGGGTATCCTGCTCTGCCTTTGAGAAAGATGGGCCAATCAGGAATCTTCCCTTTATGACGTCATAAGGGGAAAGGTTACCTCCCCTTCTCTGCTTTGCCCGCCCAGAAAATGTGACCGGCCCATGAGAAAGAGATAGACATCATGTCTTTCAAACGAGCGAAGCATGGCAGTTGGTCAAGGCCACACCCCCACCCTCCACCTTGCCCCCCCTCTCTCCTCCTCAATAGCATTTAAAGCTACAGACACAGAAATGGCACGTCCTGAGGAAAGCTCATTGTGGGACTGGCTCTAGTGGCTGTAATTCTGCACCAAGGCTGAATTTCAGGAAACAGACTTCAGATACAGTATTAGGGGACCACTAAGGTCTATATAAAAGAGACTTCAGATACAGTATTAGGGGACCACTAGGGTCTATATAAAAGAGACTTCAGATACAGTATTAGGGGACCACTAAGGCCTATATAAAAGAGACTTCAGATACAGTATTAGGGGACCACTAAGGTCTATATAAAAGAGACTTCAGATACAGTATTAGGGGACCACTAAGGTCTATATAAAAGAGACTTCAGATACAGTATTAGGGGACCACTAAGGCCTATATAAAAGAGACTTCAGATACAGTATTAGGGGACCACTAAGGTCTATATAAAAGAGACTTCAGATACAGTATTAGGGGACCACTAAGGTCTATATAAAAGAGACTTCAGATACAGTATTAGGGGACCACTAAGGCCTATATAAAAGAGACTTCAGATACAGTATTAGGGGACCACTAAGGTCTATATAAAAGAGACTTCAGATACAGTATTAGGGGACCACTAAGGTCTATATAAAAGAGACTTCAGATACAGTATTAGGGGACCACTAAGGTCTATATAAAAGAGACTTCAGATACAGTATTAGGGGACCACTAAGGCCTATATAAAAGAGACTTCAGATACAGTATTAGGGGACCACTAAGGTCTATATAAAAGAGACTTCAGATACAGTATTAGGGGACCACTAAGGTCTATATAAAAGAGACTTCAGATACAGTATTAGGGGACCACTAAGGCCTATATAAAAGAGACTTCAGATACAGTATTAGGGGACCACTAAGGTCTACATAAAAGAGACTTCAGATACAGTATTAGGGGACCACTAAGGTCTATATAAAAGAGACTTCAGATACAGTATTAGGGGACCACTAAGGCCTATATATAAGAGACTTCAGATACAGTATTAGGGGACCACTAAGGTCTATATAAAAGAGACTTCAGATACAGTATTAGGGGACCACTAAGGTCTATATAAAAGAGACTTCAGATACAGTATTAGGGGACCACTAAGGCCTATATAAAAGAGACTTCAGATACAGTATTAGGGGACCACTAAGGTCTATATAAAAGAGACTTCAGATACAGTATTAGGGGACCACTAAGGTCTATATAAAAGAGACTTCAGATACAGTATTAGGGGACCACTAAGGTCTATATAAAAGAGACTTCAGATACAGTATTAGGGGACCACTAAGGCCTATATAAAAGAGACTTCAGATACATTATTAGGGGACCACTAAGGTCTATATAAAAGAGACTTCAGATACAGTATTAGGGGACCACTAAGGTCTATATAAAAGAGACTTCAGATACAGTATTAGGGGACCACTAAGGCCTATATAAAAGAGACTTCAGATAAAGTATTAGGGGACCACTAAGGTCTATATAAAAGAGACTTCAGATACAGTATTAGGGGACCACTAAGGCCTATATATAAGAGACTTCAGATACAGTATTAGGGGACCACTAAGGCCTATATAAAAGCATCCAAAAAGCAGCATGTCATAGGACCTTTAAGAGAACAATCTCGTTTTTTAGCTATTCAAATTTGTGTTATGATGAGCTCATTGATGCTCATTTTTCCTGTTGGAAAACATACCGTGCTAATCAGAGAGCTGTGTAGGCGGGATTAAGAATGGGGCTGCATTTGTTGTGTGCTAAAAGCAGAAACAATACGACATGCATGAAAAAGTGGGACTAAATCAACATACTGTATTTCTTTTAACATTGTGAAAAACATGAAGATAACTGCTCCCAGGAGCCATCTTCGCAGCTTCTTTGTTGCTTTAAAATTACAGCGGATAAATTACTTTCTTCTAAATGGTCAGAGCAAAACAAAATACCCCCTAAGTCCAAACTGAAATTGTTTTTCATTTGCATGAAAATTAGGTCACACTGAATAATTGCATGTAATGATTTCATTCTTATAATCAGGTTGAGTTCATCACTTGCTAACAAGTGTTTTACTAAAAACTGATATTTCAAAGTGAGCTTTGTTTTAGTTCCCATGATCATTTTGCAAGAAAAATCACGTACATACTTTAATATGCTTGCCCTCACATTCCTACAGTATGTTTTTTACCTTTGTGTTCGATTGGCTGTCCTTCCAAACAGCTACCACAGATTTTCCACGTTTCTTTTATTTTCTCTTTTATCCAAAACATCCCATCACCTACGTCTCTTACCCCTTAAAACCATTTATCCCTTTCAGACCCGGTGGAACTACAGTGTTTTTCTTCCATGTCTCTGTCTTATCTGCATTTCTGCTTATAGCACTCTTTTCTCTCTCGCACATGCACACATTTCTATTCAGTCCTCTCATCTCTCTCATCTCTCTCTCTCTCTCTCTCATCCTTCTCCCTGTGTCTTTTTTGTTTCTGTGCATTTCATTACACCCACAGTTTCTGTTGGAGACTTCTTACCCTCATCTATCCTGGAGATGAAAATCTCTATTGGACCTCGTCGCATTTCGTCAAGCGCCTTCATAATTGCAATATATAGCTATTCACTTCAACCACCCACAGCACCACCTCTTCATCCCAACCCCCTCATCCCAACCCAACCCCCCACCCGTTTCTCTCTCTCTCTCTCTCTCGCTCCCCCCATGCATTATGGAGCTGCCGGCAAGATGTGACAGAGTGGGCTTTTTGAAGTGTTCAATAGGCACAAAGATACTAATTACCCCTGGGATTTGCACCAGAGTTGTGTTCAGGAGAAATGACTCCCTTTGCAGCCCTGTGTCACTGCGGAGAGCGGCTCTGTCGTTTTACATGAACGCACATTCCCGCTAAAGTGCTTCTTTTGGCAAACGCACCCACAGCAGGGTGCGATGCGTGCATCTGATGTGCCGCGGTCACATGTTGATGAAAATAGATTGGCGTTTTGAGACAGCGAGGTGAACTTCTTCAAGTACGTTTGCTTTGTCTTCGCCAGGTGAAGCCGTCACAGCAGAGGCGGCATCACTTAAGAGATAAGAGGAATTAAATCATGTTTTGTTAAGTATTCATTTGGTGTGTGGGCCACAGTCTGGTCTGAGTGATTACTGAATGTGTTATAATATAGAGACTAATATGTAAATGCTGCGAGGGATGACAGAGACCAAGTGCATCTGATGTGGCCGTGATGATTAATATGATTTTGTGTGTAGGTGATCAAGATGAATATCAATGCTGATAGCCCACTTCAATCCTCCCAAAAGTAACTTCAAAGTTCTAAAAGACATTTTCCACTCAAAATAAACAATGTGCCTCATGCAAGAACATTTTCATATTTGTGTCCTACATCTCTCTTACTTTTGCTTGTTTCTATCTGATGAATGCCACCTTTTCACGAGTAGGTGCGCGTTCCTGAGATTAATAATCTACACTTTTGAAATCGCTACATAAGAACTACATGTTCCGCTCCATTTATGGGCAAGTTTCATTCACAAAAATGTTACCAAAAAGTTTTTAAAAAAACACACCACAGAGCTTCAAGTCCTGCTGTCAGAAATTAGCAGAAGAAAACATAACAAATTTAGTGTCAGTGGTGGTCACATACAACGGTGGTCAACAACGTTTAAATTGGAAAGTCATGATGATGATGATGATGATATAGTGAACAGAATATTGATTTTGCATTAAGGTTATTTTTGTTACATAGTCAATTTCTGTGTCATATTTAAATTTTAGGCATTAACACTCAGATTCCTGAAGGATGTTTGACAACCTCTGGTCCGTCTGGTTTTATTTTCTAAAAAAGCTTGTAAAACATCAACCATGTTGTCCACAGTCAATCTATGGACATCATTCTTTTCAGGAAAATCTGGGCTACTAGAATATGTGTGCTGCAGTGAGGTCACTTGAATATTAAACCATTTTGTAGGACCTTAAAGATAAATAAATAAATAAAACAGAAACTGGAATCTCACAGATATGTATTGATATGACACACAGATCAATAAAACCTAAGCCGATCTCCTGTCTAAATCACTTCTCATATGTATTAGGAGTCAAACTGTGAAGAAATTAACATTATAACTTATACAGTTGACAAAATATCTACATTTGTTCAAAAAAAGTCCAAACGCTTTTGCCCTCATGACATGCACTTATGCCAATAATCAAAATAATAATGTCATATTTATTTATATAACACTCACAGTTCTGCTACATATATATATTTGGAGTCACCCAGTGAAAAAATAAACATTATAAGACATATAAACGACAAGCTATTTACATTTCTCCATAAAAGGCCCAAATGTATCCAAAAATCAAAACAGTGAGGCTCCCTTCTATGTAGAACGGGTTACAAAGCGAATAGACGATCTTTGTAGTCAAAGAACAACTTTTGTTCACTTGGTTGCATCGTTGCTGGCTTGTAGTGAGCCATCACAGCCATTCCCTATCGTAGAAGATCTCTGCTCTCGAAAGACCGGTTTCCATTGGTTTGCAGACAATAACAAAGCCCCAATGCATTCTGGGAAACCAGAGCACAGAAGCAAATGCCGATCAGCGGAGAAATACGGCCGAAAAATCATAAATTATGGACATAACGTTTATCAATCTTGGATGTAAGAGTTTGGATTTATTGCTCAACCACCCCGAAAAAAGGCACAAGTTCCAGGCTGGATACAAAACCTCCCGTGAAGGCTAGAAGGACGGCAAAGAGACGCTCGTTAGCGTTAGCTTGTTGGCTGCTGGGGACCAAAAAAAGTAAGACGATCAATCTTATGGTTATTAAATGATTAAAATATGATTAAAAGGTGCCGTTGCTTAGTCGTCCACGATGCCGTAGGTATCTGAGGTAGATATTTTGCTAATTTGAATCCAGCTTTGTGTCATCTTAGTGTGGGCAGTATGTGCAAATGGACACTTACACTATGTCCGTCGGATGAAGCAAAACAACGATTTTGTATCATACAGCGGATCTCGGCGCCTCGCCACAGAGGGAAGCCACGCATCGTTCATCGGCACACACTTCCCACACTAAGATGACACAGAGCTGGTTTAAAATCTGCAAAGTATCCCTTTAATTAAAAAAAAAAGCCAAGAAAACAGACTAAGACCAAACACTGACTACCTATTTCATTGTTCTAGTGTGAAGACTTGTTGCACTAGTCCATGTCTGGACCTGATGTGCTGTATTTTAGTCATACTTTTTAATCAGTGTTGTGTAAAGATCTACAGTATAGATGTAGATTGAGATGCCATAAATAGATAGTAAGTATGTACGAAGAAAGAGGGAGGGAGAGACAAGGGAGAAGATTTAGAGCCTGATTTGGGGAAAAAAATAATTTGCTATACCAGTGATTATGATCAAGATGAGAAAGAGGAAGATTCACGTCCAACTGTAGTTAATTAAATGGCCAGATCATTACAGAATTATGTGATCAAATTGTACATGAAAAAACTGTCTGCTACATCCAGTGATTCAGCAGAGGGTCAAGTGAGAGGAAGGAGTCTATGACATTTTCCATTTAAAACCATATGGATTATAAATATAGTCAACCCCCAAACCAATCTTAACAGTTTTATACCCATTAAACCTGTCCAAATGCACATTGGGTGCCCACTGTGTTAATGAGAGGTTGCTGGCATATTTACGTGTGTTTTTATTCCACCAGGGATATAAACAGGAATGAGCAGTGAGGAATCTTGAGTAGTTGATCAGTCACAGGATGCTCATTGACACAGAACGTGATAATATGCGATTCGTAGTTAATGTGAGGGAGCTGTATTTTAAGCTGCAATTCTTTCCTTTTTAATTGTAGCAATAACTGCAATTGTGCTGTAAAGAACAGAAACTGCACGGGGAACGAGACGGGAAAGAGAAATGTGATTCAGTGATGCATACACTGAGCTGTAAGAGTGTTTCAGCACCTTGGACAGCTCCACGGTTACAGTAAAGCCAACTGCAGCTCCGAATGGACCAGACCGTCTTTGTCCTCCCACAATTGGAACATTAGCCAGCAGAGGGAAAGTTACATAATGCCATTGTCATGTGGAAACTGTGTATCTCAAAAAATGTCTGCTTCTCAGGAAGAAAATCCTTGTTTTATTACTGGACCACAATGCACGTATGTAGGTGTGGAACTGTTCAGAAGGTCACATTTGTTTCAGACAGAAGGACGCTCTGCTGAAGCTAAAAGAGGGAAAGAACTAAAATTGGACTTGAGGTTTTCACATAACTGTGAAATTGCAATTTAATGTCTTTTCCCGCCCACCAACCTTCCTCTTTACTAACGTTTTTATAGATTTTGCTGCCACTATCCTCTTTTATCCATCCTCCATCTTTCATTTATTAGTTTTCCTGCATCTTGTTGCTAATTTGATGTTTTCTGTTATTCATTTCCTGCACACTATGTCTGTTTATTTATTTCATCATGTTGTTTCCATTACTTTTTCTACTATACATATTTTTTATTTATTTTTTCAGTTCTTTGTGTTTCTTTGCATTGTTCTCTTTCTTGAATGCTTGCTCCATCGCTATTTTCTTAACTTTCCTTTTTCTTTTCCTCCTCCTATCTCCTTCCTGTGTGTCATTTGCCTTCCGATAATTTCAAACAATGCCTATTTATCACTGCTCACATTTGTCTTTTGCAGTTCTAGCTATCGGTTTTACAAAAATAATATTCACACTTAGAAGTGAGCTCATTTCAGACTCGCATCATGATGTCAGCTAGAGACCGAGTTTAGTTTCATGGCCACAAAATCGGGACACTGTCTACACGTTTGGGTGGAAAATCAGATCCAAGGGATTTTTTGTCAGTGCCGTCACGAGCGCAGCACCGCCATGGAAAAGCAAATATTTCATCTGACGCCCTGCCACGCACTCAAACAAGGCAACTGTTGAATGATTAATAAAAATCACAGGCGCCAAAGGAAGGAATAACATGATGGCTGATGAGCTGCAGTGCCCCACCTCTCCCACCAATCCTCCCAAATAATGAATTGCCTCACATAAACCCGAGCAAATTCCATGTCTTCTTCCACCCACTGATTTTAATTTGAGGAGAAACAGCTTTTACCATCTTATCTAACTTAATGTATTACTGGCCGAGCAACCCTCCCCCCCCACACCACCACCATCTCCCCCAACATCCTCTCTGCTTGTGTCTTAAGAGGATTAGTCGACTCTATATATAAAGCACATTATCTTGTCTTTTGTTGCTGGCTAAGTAAGTGTTATAGATTATACCGCAGCTAGAGACTCCATCGAGATGAACTGTGCAAGGAATGTGTTGTGGTTTTCGTAGCTCAGCAGCAGACCAGCTGGGATGTGATCCGTAGAGTTGATAGGTCGCAGGGCAGTGGCTGTTGGGAGAACGCTCTTCAGGGAATGGATGTTAAATCACTCTATCGTGGTCAGCTGAGGAGAAGTTAGACTCATGGATCAGGATGAGGTCAGCTCCTAAGTAAAGACAAGACAGCAGCCTCTGATATGATGGATGGATGCAGATTGATTGATGATGATTGATAATATGTTTGTTGTAAAATCCACAAATGGGAAGACCATAGCCTGAATTAATGCAGTGCTAGTCCCCCATTGCCAGAACATCCACCATGATTTTCCTGCGGCACCGGAGCAATAATCCCGGAAGTGGAACGTCGGGGATATAGGCTAATGCAGTGCAAACACAAGTGATGCAGATGCAATATTTTGATCAAATGAAAAAAAATCACAAATGTGTTGTTACAAGATTTGAATTCTTCAGGATACACTATATACTTTTAGGGATTTTTGCCTTTAAATGTATCACATGTTAATATATTAAATATCATTAAGGGATATTGGCAATTAGAAGCTTAAATCCAAATTTAGTGGTATTGGCCATTAAAAGCTAATTTACTCCAAACAGTACACCATGGATTTAAATTTGAAAATCTTACTCCTGTCTCATGTTAAAAGGAAGAACATGGACAGCAAAACAGTTATAAAAACAGATCATTTCAAATTCTTGGCTGAATTTGTTGGCAAACTGGCGATCCTCGGCCCATCTTTGCTCCTAAAGGACTAGACCTTTCTTGGATGCTGCTTTTGTACCAAATCATAATTACAATCACCTGTTGACATCACCTGTTTCAAATCACATCATTATTTAACCAATTTACCTGATTACTAGCCCTAAATTGCTCCTGTCCCAACCTTTTTTGGAATGTGTTGCAGGTCTGAATGACAGGAAAGGATGTATATTTACAAATGAAATTAAGTTGACCAGACAAAACATGAAATATTTTGTGTTCACATTGTCTGCAATGAAATACAAGTCAAAGTACATTTGGAAATCACTACTTTCTTTTTGTACTTGTGTTTTCCATACTGTCCCAACTTTTTCTGATTTGGGGTTGTACTATACTATAAGCTGTTGTGTACATTAATGGAACATATTTATTAAGAATTAAGATTGATTTATATTTAATCCTAATCTGCACATTTTACTATTCTGTAGCTGTATGATAAATGCAGTACACTATGTCCCTCCGACATGTAGTGGAGCATAATATGAAAAATACTCAAGTAAAGATCCCACTTCCCCTTTCCCTTTGGTTGCTGTCGAACCAAAATGGCCGCTGCATTACATCACCTCCCATGCGGCCCAGCTGTTTCCTACAGGTGCTCAGAGATGGTGCGTCAGAGCCACAATGGCGGCTAGAGCAGAGTCTTATTGCGAAGTGGTTTTTATCCCCCGCAGTAAGGGGATTATTCAGTGTTTGGTCGACACATGGTGATCTCAGCACCTCCTGATTGGATTGCAGTAATCCCTTTACACAGCCACAAAACCCTATTACTCTGGCATTAGAGAGGGAGAGAGAGGGCAGGGGGTAGAGGGTGGTGGGGGGGCATCTGATGTAAGACACTGTGTGTGTCTTTTGTAGGACTGTGAGTTTCTCTATGCATCTTTCAATCTATGTAGAATATTTGCAGGTGTGTGTGTAGGTGTCTGCACTTTAAATGTCGATTTTGTGCACCAGCGCCCTTTTCGTGGCATTGTGTGTGTGTGTGTGTGTGTGTGTGTGTGTGTGTGTGTGTGTGTGTGTGTGTGTGTGTGTGTGTGTGTGTGTGTGTGTGTGTGTGTTTGAATGTGTGGTTGTCATGTTTCTCTGTGTACATTTTGTGTGACTGTGTGTCTTTGCAGTGTGTATGTGCGAGTGTGTGTGTGGGTGGGTGGACTGTGTTTTCAAGTATGTGACCTTTATGAGAACCTTTATGTGTAGATTGTGCTTTAGACGTGTGTGTCTTTATGTTTGTAGTCTGAATATGTGTGTGTGTGTGTGTGTGTGTGTGTGTGTGTTGGGGGGGGTTACTTGTATGTGTCATTTAAAGGATTCAGACCTCCTGCTGTTGATAAGCATCTGTGTGCAGGTGGAGGCCTGCAGCTTGTGGCTTCCTGTTACATAATTGCTGCTTTTAGCCGCTCTGAAGGAAATATAATAGAAAGCTGATACTACAAGAAGGAAAGGCTAATGTTACACTGTGTGTGTGTGTGTGTGTGTGTGTGTGTGTGTGTGTGTGTGTGTGTGTGTGTGTGTGTGTGTGTGTGTGTGTGTGTGTGTGTGTGTGTGTGTGTGTGTGTGTGCCTGTATACTGTATGTGTGAGTGTGTGTCTGTGTGTGTTTTCAGCTATACACAATGCAGCTGTGAAGAGGTCAAGCCCGCTGTTCAACACTGAGCCTGTTCAGCTCACTAATAGACTAACAAACAACAAATCTGTTGTTTGTAGAGTTTGTTGAGTGTACAAGCCCATGTGTTATAAAATGACATGTCTGAATCTTTTCCGTCATCTTTCACCGGTTGCCCCTTAACTCAAAATTTATGGCAGTTTCACTGAATCGCAAAAAATTCCGTGATGGGCCCACGGAAGAATTCCTTGAAATGAACACGGCCCCTTAAGTTTAGGAAAAGGTCGTGGGTGGGCTTACGTTTCCATGACACACGGGACAACAATGGGACCCATCCACCCCCCCCCCCCCCCCCCCCCCCCCCCAAACCAACCTCCCTATGCAGATTTTCGGCCTTTCATACTACTCTACGTCATCTTCTCATTGACTTTACATTGGCATTGTTTTCTGTGGTGACCACACGGAATGTGTGAAAATTCCATGTGCGGTGTTAACAGTTCCTGATAATTTGTGAGACCAGGCGGCTTTCACCTGACAGACATCTGGCCGCACTGCCTTCCATTATTAACAAACTCCGCTCATTCCTGCAGAAAGCCATTAGGCTAATTCTGATTAAGATCAGCCCCATTTATAACTGCCCCCATAAATCATCGCTGGAGCCATTTAAAGAACCACACCCGCTCATTTTGTTCCCTCATCCATTACACATGATCGTACCATCCATATTTTGTGCACATGGGCTGCAGATTTTCAATCTGCTAAAAAACAAAGTTACACTGGCTACCATCAGATTATGGCAACAAAAAAAAACATAGTCCTTGCTATGGTCTTATGTGCCAACCTCATTTGCAGACAGTTGATTAAAGTCATGTTGTCTTCCTTAATTATGAATATTGTATGGTAGGTAATGGCCATGTCAGAGCTAGAGTAGATACGACTGATACCCGATCTGATTAGGATGGCCTTTGGTGCAACTAATGAAATAAGGAAAACATATGGGAACTCATACACAGTTTAATACCATTTCTAAATGATTCTTGTGAGAGAAAAAAAATGAGAAAGACCAGAGGCCCATAATGTACCTAAACCTGACAGTTGTCATTCTTCTACCGAATGCCAGAATTATTAAGGAATACCATATCTTTAATTTCTTTGCCAATATTGTTGTATGTGATAAACAAGACAAATCAATTGAAACTGTCTTCCTAGAGGGGTGAAGCCTGTCCTTCAGGCAGATAAAGACAGACTTAGATGAATAGAAAGATGAATTAGCCTGGGAAAACCCTGACGAACTTCCGGCAAATTTGAGATTTGCTCTGCAAGTCCGTCTGGCCAAGAGACCATTCAAGTCCATTTCCATTTTTTCCAAATCGAGGCAGCAATCACAACCGTTGAGGCTTTACACAATAATGATAACGCAGCGACGGCAAGCAGCTTTTTGTTTACATTCAACATGGCGGCCACTGAAGCGCAGCAACCCGTTGATGCCGCTGTCGCTGCTACGTCACCCGGATCGTTGGTCTGATTGGTTGAAGGACTATCCAATTGCGCCCAGAGTTATTTGAGTGGCGTCTGTTGGTGACGCCCCTTTGGAAATGGGCTGTGAATGAAGCTTCCCCTGACCCGCTCTCAGTTACAGCTGAGAAGGGTCTGGTGGAGACCAGGCTAAAGATGAATAGGAATAAAAGGAATGGAATAATAATAATAATATATATATATATATATATATATATATATATATATATATATATATATATATATATATATATATATATATATATATGTATATATATATATGTTGGTGTAGAAATCTACGTACACCCTTTTGCTGTATCTCCAGCTCTGTTTTCCTGACCTCCTCTCTTATCTCTCTTCTCCTACAGTCCTACATGGAGGATCACATGAAGAACAAGGACCGCCTGGAGAAGGAGTGGGAGGCGCTGTGTGCCTATCAGGCAGAACCCAACGCCTGCACCAGCGGCCTGAAGGATGGCAACGCCAAGAAGAACCGCTCCACTGCCGTTGTGGCATGTAAGCAATAAACTCTCTCTTGTTCTGTTTCTTTTCTCTGTTTGATAGTGGACGAGCCAACATTAGCATTTAGACAGTACAGTAGTATTCAAAAAGTGATCTAGTAAGTGAACTACTGCTTCAGTATTTACCGTTACTATGGCTGCTGCTTGCACAAGGCCTTGCTTTCAGGGAGGACTTTCATTGCCACTTCCTCCGACTACTGTTCCAGACCTGAAGCAAAGTGATTTGGGCAGATTTCTTATCATGAAAATGGCCCAGAAGCACAGAAATATGAAGTCTCCAGAACAGCCTGACACATGTAAAGTGAAGACAGCATTATATCCTCCTCATTGATGGAGGGCAGACAACCCTTCATTTCTGGGTGGAACCAAAATACACCCCCTGATGTCAGCCCTCCAAACATGGTGGCATTACTCTCACCACCTCTCGACAACACAGCTGTATAGTCTGAGCCTGGCCTCTATTATCACAAACCAGGAGCAGATGTAGCAAGCAGAAGGGTTGTAAATTAGTTTTCTATTAAAGCTCTCCTGCACCGACCTCATCAATGATTAAAATTGCTAAGCTTCTGTGGAAATAGCCCATCTAAAAAAGTGCTGTTCCGTTCTCTCCACCGGGCCCAGGCTTAATGAAATCCAGGTTGTCAGCAGGGAAAGCAGTTTGTCAGGAATAAATTGTGCTTCCTATTTGAAGCACCACTGGCTTCTCCAAAAAAATAAATAATTTAAGAACTGTTTTGCCACTATCACTGCAGACTTGAGGGTTCTGCTCTTAAGTGAGGAATGTACAATTTCAGTGGACCAGGAAGGGTCCCAAACCTGAAATCCAATTCTAAAATACAGTGGATGCATACTGCGCCTACCAGCACCAGTGAACACAACAGCTACTTATGCAATTGTTGCTTAAATGTATATACATTTTTTTTTTTTTGGGGGGGGGGGGTTGATGCAGCATAGTATCGCAATATTTTCCATGGCAATACTGTATTGATCTTTTATTCTATAAATTGCACATGAGAATGTAACCTTTTGGTACTAGAATAATAAGATCAATTGCTCTTTCAGTCCACTAGATGGAAAGTTGGAGTAAGATGAACAAGATTTTTTTTTTGACAAAACAGATGTTGACAAAGTCTTGCTTTGGGAACATAATTTGAAGTTGGAAAAAAGGTAATGAACTGCAATATATCGCAGAATATCGCAATATGTTTAAAATCGCAATAATATCGTATCGTGATGATATTGTATCGTGGGGCGAAGTGAAAGATGATGGATTGTGCATGATTCTATACACAAGTGTAACTGATTCTATTCTGAGGTGAAAATAACCTTGACATACAGTGAGAAATAAACTTTTGGGTCATGGAAACATTTTTATTCTACTGTGAGAGTCCTGTATATTCAACAGATATGCAAAGAATTTCTAATTGCAATGCATATAATATGGCCACTGAGCACTTGCATTCTTCAGACAAAATGTGATGAATTTCTCCATTTGTGTTCCAGATGATCACTCCAGAATCACCTTGAAGGTGGAGAACAGCCAAGGCAACTCTGATTACATCAACGCCAGCCCGATCGTAAGTACCTCCTCTGCATTCTAACTCTGTGCTTCACACCAGCGCTATGCCCGGCTCCCACAGTCCCCACGGGGCTTCACAGGAACAAAGGCAGCCTACCGGTGTACAATATACATTTTGAAGCAACGCTTGCTTAGCTTCAGTGGCAGCCCCACGCTAGTGTGTATGTTCTGCACGATGAATATTAATGATTGTTTTACAGCAAACACCTCGGGCGAGTAGTCGCTCGGGGAAAGCGTGGGAAAAGACATGCGCGCGGCTCTCATCTTGCTTCTCATTTGTGAAAACAAAATTGATCTGTGGGGTCTTGGGGAATGATTGTTTTTGACCTTGGGTTATGCTAATTTGACACTAGTTTGTGTTTACTGTTGCTTTCCTTGGCACGGTGCAGATGTAAGGAGCAGTACAGCCTGTAGGAAGGAGAAGGGGGGAGAAAGAGCCATGTGAATTCAGTAAGTGAGTGTATCAATTTGGAAACCAGTGTTGGAATAGTAGGTTTACGTTTCCCTCGAGGCAGATACAGTGGCATTCCATTAAAAGCAACTGAAACGCTATGCATTTCAAATCTGTGCTTCACACCAAGAAGTGGTGAGTGTGAGTGTGAGTGTGTGTGTGAGTGTGTGTGTGAGTGTGTGTTTGAGTGTGAATGTGTGTGTGTGTGAGAGAGAAAGTAATAAGAATCAAAACTATACAGGAACAAAGGAGCAACCTTGTCAAATGCCACAAATGTAAAACACAGCTGCAAGCCATGTGCCCACGCATGCATAAAGAAACACACACAGACACGCACGCACACACACACACACACACACGCATGCACGCACGCACACACACGCACGCATGCACGCACACACACACACACACACACACACGCACGCACACACACACACACACACACACACACACACACACACACACACACACACACACACACACAAAAACACAAACTTGACATGGAACATGGAACTCAAACATAAACGTGCATACATCCCCCCCCCCCCCACCCCCCCCTACACACACACACATATTAAGGAGTGAATGTATGTGAATGTACGCCACACACACACACACACACACTGAGGTTATTTAAGGAACCTCCTCCTCTGACAATTTGTTTTCTCGTCGTCACCCACGCACTGACGTAAAGAAGACGAGCAAAGACAAGATGTTGGGGATGTTGCTCCGGCAGACTGTCAGTAACTGTAAAGCTTATTAATATTATATTTATATTACTAATGTTTTGGTTGCCTGGCCAAATAACATTCTTATACTATACTGTTGCTATTAGCAAGTGGCTGGATGTAGCTAATAATTCCCTGTCGTGTTAGTTCTGCCGACATCCATTCACTTAAAGTTAGAACACTATTTACATTACTTTTGATTTTAATAAATCAAAACACAGAATAATTCTCTTTTTTTTCTAAAAACAATGCAATGCTACAATGCTTAAAATCAGAATCCGAATCAGAATTGACTTTATTGTCATTGTAAGTACAAGGACACCTTTCAACCCTTCTGCCATGATCAGATTTGGTTCACAAACCTCAATAAAAATGTTATGAGCTATGCATCTTAACAGACAACATAATGTGCCTACACGACTGGCTGCAATCCCCTGTGAGTTGCTGTAAGATAGTTTTCTTCCTAAAACTTTAGTCAGATGCTGCCAACATCAGTAACCTGTGTATGACTTACACCGTGGGATTTGTAATTTTGTGTAGACATGAATTATGTAGAGAAAAAGTCTCACATACACAGATGTACAAAAAGTAAGATCATTTGGAAGGTTGAACAAAGTAAGGACTACGTCACTACCATTTGGCTGAGGCTTTTAAAGCAATACAGTTGTGTAAGGAGGGTCTGGCTCGCCAGACAGCATTCTGGGATGGGAGGAAAACGTGCTCTGGTTTAGTGGCATTTCTTTAAAACAATCACAATCATCATGGGCGGTGCTAAACTCCGCACAGAACCGCTGCAAAATAGTCATGCAACAGAAAACTCAGATTGGACAGATAGTCTAGCTAGCTGTCTGGATTTACCCTGCAGAGATCTGAGGAGCAGTTAACCAGAGTCCTCACAAATCCACCGAATTTAAAATTCCAACACAAAGAAAGAGGAAGGCAACGGAAAATACATGCAACCAGCAGAATTTCCTGCAGCACCGGAGCAATCCCTGAAGTGGAACGTGAAGGACATAGACTAGGGTAACATGAATTAGCTAAAGTGCACCATGAAAGCCTTGCAAAGCCATCCTAAATGTTACATGCTCAGTTTCTCCTTAGATATTTCTCTGGAAAGCTCCCACTGAGATTTAATTGAGACCAGCAGCTGGAGGCTGAACCCACCAGTAAGCTACGGAGGGTGTTTTAGATAATGATTGTTTGTTTCATTGGGTGAAGTCATTAGCCTCACCACGGAGGTTCAGGGAGAGTCCTTAAGTTTGGTCCTTACCTTCTGAACTCTGTATTGTTTGATCAGCCAGAACTCAAACTCACCTCACTTTGGCTCTCTGTGTCAGAGCTTCACACAAGCTCCTCCGACGTGACAATTCACTATGACTTTAGCAAAGAAAGTAAGTAGTGAGGACTGTTTCCTGCTTCACATTTACTCAGGCATTGTATCTGCCAGGTAGTTTGGTGAACTTTGACAATATTTTCAGATAAACCATTATTTTTTTTCAGTTTAAAAACAGGTTGCAGGTTTGGTTCCTGCTGATTTCATCACATCACATCACACAGATTTTGAGATATACCTTTTGATGATGCCCCTTAACCAAGAAACATCCTGTTCAACCTTGACTGATCATGCAAGCGAAATAAAAAAATAATCCAAGCTAACACTTATTGTGCTCAAATTAAAATTACCATAAAAATCTTAGATAAAGAATAACAGACTGAAGCCAGAACCTGTCCTGGTTACTCTGGATAATTCTAGGCCTGTACCCGACTAAGCTTTTTGTCCGTTGAATCAGATTTGGCTGTTCAATACAGTACTTATATGTACTATCTCAGAACGCTTTATTGAACTGCCAGAGTTTTGAACAGAGTTCGGCAGGACGTTCAGGGCGGGACGTTCAGGGCGACAATGACGTTCCCGTAATATAGTAAACAAGTCACATTAGCCCTTTGATCTAATGCATGCTAACTACACTAATGACCGATCAGAAATGTGCAACAACATTTTTTGCCAACACTAAATATCAAACAAAAGCCAGAGACTCTATTGAATACTATTGTTGTTGTGAGCTGTTAATTCACCAGTTCTAAGCAGAAGGCAGAAGATAACGTTAACAGTGTGAATGCGAGGAGCACTCACTCTGCATGTACTTCTGGAGAACCGAAATGTCCCCAGAAGCAGACTGCACACTCACTGACTGGCACAAAAACACTACTACTGACCTCACTGTATGTACCTGGTGATGGCCATATGAAGCTTCGTGAACCATTTTCTTTATTTTCTGAGCCCACTAGATGGCGCTCTTGGTTTGAAGAGAAAGGCCTAAGGCATTACAATTCAGTGTATTCTCAACCCTTTGTTGAACAGAGAGCGCCATGTAGTGGGCTCAGAAAATAAAGACAATGCTTCACGAAGCTTCATTTGGCCATCACTACTGGTACCTGGCTTCATATCAATGGTCTTGGCATGACTGGTTCTCTGCTTTAGGAATGCAATACACTCTTTTACCAGACAAGCTGACTGGCATGTTGGAGGCCTACAGAATACTAGCTGCTTCCATCTGAATGTGTTGTAAAGGTTGGTCTGGTTGTGGACAGTAAGAGGGGAAGAAAAGTATTGAGGGTTTTTTTTTATCATTGGATAACAATTAAATATTGGTGACCAAATATTGGTTTATGGAGACATAAAACGAAACTCTTTGCCAGTTTGAAAAAGATAATTATTTCTCTCTTCAAAAGAACAGCAGAGGATATTTTATTTCTTAGATGTAGATTCCTAACATTCCTAATATGTAGATTCACAATTACATTAAGCAGTTTACCAGTGCCAGTCTGTCAGCACACACACACACACACACACACACACACACACACACACACACACACACACACACACACACACACACTGTCACCCCCACTGAGGTGTCAAACTGTAGTAACAGTTGGGAGAGAGGGAGAGAGAGAGAGAGAGAGAGAGAGAGAGAGAGAGTAATAGAGAGACAGTTGTCCTCTGTCATTAATTCTGGACACACCTTGATGTCAGGAAGAGATTGAAGAGGAGACAGAGAGGGATTTGGAAAAAAAGAGGTGTATTTGTCTTTCTTTCCTCATCTTTTCATCTTCATAGTCTCTGCATTATCCTCCTTCTCTCCTGTATCTTTTCTCCCCCTTTTCCACCTTCGTCTCTCGCCACCTTTTTACTCTACCACTCTCTTTGTTGTCTTTCTTGATTTATCAGTGTCAATTTGTTCCTCCTTTTCTGTCCTTCCTGGTCTTTCTCTTTTAATTTCCTAGACACTACCAACATGAAGTTCCTTCCAGGTCGATATTTCCCCATTTCCTAGACCCAAACACTTTGGGTTGGACAAGGGACATTTTGTAACTTCAGTCATGTCAGTGATAATTGGCAGCTCAAATTCTGATTAGTCCCACTGTGACTTCATATCTCTGGATTTTGACCAGTATGGGCTTTTGAAGCCAAAATAGTTAAGTGCTTCGTTTGGAAATGTACTGTATTCTTTGCAGGATGGAAAAACCTGTGAAAATGCATTTTGTTTAAAGGTGCTGTAGGTAGGATTGTGAAGATCCAGGACTTAGCCCAAAAATTTGAACATCAACAACTTCTCAGTCCCTCCCCCCTTTCTGCTAAAGCCCAAAACGGTCTCCTAAGCCCCTCCCCCCACGAGGGACCATGAGTGTGTGTGCATGAGCAGTGATTGACATGCAAGTTAGACACTGATGATAAAGTCTGGCTCACAGTCAGCATTCCAGTTTATCCCAAAGGTGTTGGATGGGGTTTAGGTCGGCCACACCAAACTGGGGGAACCATTTCTTTATAGACCTGGCATGGGGGGGACAAACACAAACTGTTGCCACCGAGTTGTAAGCAGACTATTGTCTGAAGTATCATTATATGCTCTCGCAGTAGGATTTATATTAATTGAAATCCATGAAAAACAGCCCTGAATCAAAAGAAACATATGTAGGGGCAAATAGATGCCTTGAAAGTGCACTTCTGCCTCCAGCTATTTCTTTACCATGACTTAATTCCAGCTGTGGCTGTTTTAATGGACACTCCCTGGTACCATGTCACCTTTTCTCTCTCTAAATCACTCCATTTTAAGTTTATTAGAAGTGTGCAGAGCATTATTGTTTGGCCTTTATAAAGGGAAAAGGTGGCCATTAAAGACAATTTTGCATGCAAAAAAGGCTCAGAAATGATCTGTCTTCTTCCCTCTGTAATTGCTTCCAGCTAAATTGGTCTTCCCAATTATTACATTTACCGTACAATTTGCATGGTAATAGGCAGGGGTGTCACTCACTTCCTTGCAAATTCACCTTGCGTTTGTCTCCTGTCGTTTTGCTCACAACGCCTACACCATCCTTCTGTGATTTCCATTAAATAAAGTAAGAACAGCAGTGGTGGAATGTAACAGCTTTAGTTACTTGTTTTGCATTGAGTACTTTTTACTTTTAATACTTAAACTACATTTTCCTGATGATACTTATACTGAGACTTGTACTGTAACAGAGTATTATTGCAGTGTAGTATTAGTACTTTTACTTAAAGGTCCTATGATATGCTGCTTTTTGGATGCTTTTATATAGGCCTTAGTGGTCTCCTAATACTGTATCTGAAGTCTCTTTTATATAGACCTTAGTGGTCCCCTAATACTGTATCTGAAGTCTCTTTTATATAGACCTTAGTGGTCCCCTAATACTGTATCTGAAGTCTCTTTTATATAGGCCTTAGTGGTCCCCTAATACTGTATCTGAAGTCTCTTTTATATAGACCTTAGTGGTCCCCTAATACTGTATCTGAAGTCTCTTTTATATAGACCTTAGTGGTCTCCTAATACTGTATCTGAAGTCTCTTTTATATAGACCTTAGTGGTCCCCTAATACTGTATCTGAAGTCTCTTTTATATAGGCCTTAGTGGTCTCCTAATACTGTATCTGAAGTCTCTTTTATATAGACCTTAGTGGTCCCCTAATACTGTATCTGAAGTCTCTTTTATATAGACCTTAGTGGTCTCCTAATACTGTATCTGAAGTCTCTTTTATATAGACCTTAGTGGTCCCCTAATACTGTATCTGAAGTCTCTTTTATATAGGCCTTAGTGGTCCCCTAATACTGTATCTGAAGTCTCTTTTATATAGACCTTAGTGGTCCCCTAATACTGTATCTGAAGTCTCTTTTATATAGACCTTAGTGGTCCCCTAATACTGTATCTGAAGTCTCTTTTACATAGACCTTAGTGGTCCCCTAATACTGTATCTGATGTCTCTTTCCTGAAAGGTGGAGGGTGTGGGTGTGGCCTTGACCAACTGCCACTTTGCTCGTTTGCAAGCCATGATGTCTCTCTCATGGGCGGGCCAAATTCTCTGGGCGGGGCAAAGCAGAGAAAGGGGAGGTAACCTTTCCCCTTATGACGTCATAAAGGGAAGATTCCTGATTGGCCCATCTGAGCTTTCATTTTCTCAAAGGCAGAGCAGGATACCCAGGGCTCGGTTTATACCTGTCACCATTGCTAGCCACTGGGAGACCATAGGCAGGCTGGGGGAGCTCATGTTAATGTTAAAAAACCTCATAAAGTGAATACCATGGGACCTTTAAGTAAAGGATCTGAATTTTGAAAATCCGACAAATAATTAGTTTTTTTTCCATCTTGTTTCTAGGGTTAGTGTTTTTCTTTGGCAATCTTTTAAACAAAACATGGTTTTTCTAACCCACCGGTGGGATTTTGTTACAAAGAGAATGAGACAGAAGAGGTAATTTTGGAAAACAAAGGCTTTTTGCAAACTGACAGGGACAAACGCAATGTGGTGTAAACGTTATATATTTCTGCCACTGTGTGTTGCATTTCTTGGGGGTACTGTATGTCATGATGCACTGAGCTTCATAACAGGCTGCAGAGCACTAAATCATCTCTGCACGGCTCTATGCTAAGGTGAAGTGGCCTTCCTTGACCACTCTGAGATTATTTCAATTATATACTTTTATTTAGGAGGCTATTATTGGTTTGTTGCCCTCTCACTTCTCATTGTATTTTAAGTTTTCATAAAACTCAACCTGCAACCTATTTTCCCAGGACTACATTACAAACATACTGAGACTCGTATTCGACTTTGAAAAGAGCATCTTTTGCAGAAAAAATGAAAATGTTCAGATCTTCAATACGTGGTTTGATTAACATTTTAAGTCAGAGAATTTATAACCTCATTTCTAAAGTTTTGCCATTAAGATTGTTCAACTTTTTCCCTTCAGTTAACGTTAGTCCGTAGGACTTTTATCTCGTTAGTTGTCTGTTAAGTGTTCATATTATGCTCATTTTCTGGTGTAATAATTGTGTTTAGAGGTTATGTAGGTTTACATGGTTTAAGTTTTAAAAAAACACCATATTTTTGTTGGACTGCTCATTGCTGCAGCTCATCTTTTCACCCTGTGTGTTGATCTCTCTGTTTTAGCTACAGAGTGAGACATCTCACTTCTATTTCATCTTTGTTGGGAGTCACACATGTGCAGTTCCTAGGTAAGGACTACTAGCCAGTCAGAAGCAGAGTATGAGGGCGTGCCCTGACAGTACCTAGGTAAGGACTACTAGCCAGTCAGAAGCAGAGTATGAGGGCGTGCCCTGACAGTACCTAGGTAAGGACTACTAGCCAGTCAGAAGCAGAGTATGAGGGCGTGTCCTGACAGTACCTAGGTAAGGACTACTAGCCAGTCAGAAGCAGAGTATGAGGGCGTGTCCTGACAGTACCTAGGTAAGGACTACTAGCCAGTCAGAAGCAGAGTATGAGGGCGTGTCCTG
Organism: Gymnocephalus cernua; assembly: GCA_023631565.1. Taxonomy (NCBI): domain Eukaryota; kingdom Metazoa; phylum Chordata; class Actinopteri; order Perciformes; family Percidae; genus Gymnocephalus; species Gymnocephalus cernua. The sequence continues at coordinate 5,770,912 of CM042436.1, forward strand.
ACAGTACCTAGGTAAGGACTACTAGCCAGTCAGAAGCAGAGTATGAGGGCGTGCCCTGACAGTACCTAGGTAAGGACTACTAGCCAGTCAGAAGCAGAGTATGAGGGCGTGTCCTGACAGTACCTAGGTAAGGACTACTAGCCAGTCAGAAGCAGAGTATGAGGGCGTGTCCTGACAGTACCTAGGTAAGGACTACTAGCCAGTCAGAAGCAGAGTATGAGGGCGTGTCCTGACAGTACCTAGGTAAGGACTACTAGCCAGTCAGAAGCAGAGTATGAGGGCATGTCCTGACAGTACCTAGGTAAGGACTACTAGCCAGTCAGAAGCAGAGTATGAGGGCGTGCCCTAACAGTACCTAGGTAAGGACTACTAGCCAGTCAGAAGCAGAGTATGAGGGCGTGCCCTGACAGTACCTAGGTAAGGACTACTAGCCAGTCAGAAGCAGAGTATGAGGGCGTGTCCTGACAGTACCTAGGTAAGGACTACTAGCCAGTCAGAAGCAGAGTATGAGGGCGTGTCCTGACAGTACCTAGGTAAGGACTACTAGCCAGTCAGAAGCAGAGTATGAGGGCGTGTCCTGACAGTACATAGGTAAGGACTACTAGCCAGTCAGAAGCAGAGTATGAGGGCGTGTCCTGACAGTACCTAGGTAAGGACTACTAGCCAGTCAGAAGCAGAGTATGAGGGCGTGTCCTGACAGTACCTAGGTAAGGACTACTAGCCAGTCAGAAGCAGAGTATGAGGGCGTGCCATGCTAGCAGCTAGGCGAGCATTATAACGTGTGTTCCAAAGTGACCACGTGTGTCTCTGAAGTAAAGGCTGGACTACAACAGAGCTGTTTGGAGCAGTTTGTGAACAGTGTTTTCTGGTGGAGATGGTAAGTCCCTTTTGGGGGGGGGGGGACTTTGGGCTTTTTCACTTTGTAAACCTGTAAACGTGCACAACAAAGATATATAACACAATGAAGGAAAGGAGCCAAAAAAGCATAATATGGACACTTTAAGTTATCTTTCAAAGAGTAAGTGAAAACAATGGTGATTGAGCATATGACCCGCTGATGAAAATGCATGTATTTGCTGTTTTGCCAAGTAATACAATCAGAGTGTCTGGTGCGACTTTCCCACCCCAATTAAACCACACAAACCTATTCTGGTACAACCTCTAAATACAATTATGAACCTGAAAATGAGCATAATATGAGCACTTTAAAATGCAAATTACTGTTGCTTAGTTTACTACTCTGGGTTGTTGTTTTTTTGCAAACTGTACTTCCCTTTTAGAGAGATCCGGATTGCCATCATAGTACATTTAGTGTTAAACAAAACAGGGTGAATATTTGAGACAATACTGACTTGAATTGTTCAAAAAAAGATTCTGTCTACAATCAATATTTCTAACCTTACATCATCTCTTCTCCCTCTTTTCCTTTTGGCTCACCCCTCAGATGGATCATGATCCCAGGAACCCTGCCTACATTGCCACTCAAGGCCCTCTGCCCTCCACCGTGGCTGATTTCTGGCAGGTAAAATCACACATGTACACACATACACACAGTCAAGCACATAAACACAAATCAATACGTTCTCTCTTAAACAAGAGTTAGCCGATTTTAATTACATGGGAGACCAGCTTGTTCTGTGGATGTCGTTATTAATCTCTCCCTCACCGACAACGCCTCTGCCACCACACGCACGCATGCACGCACACACACACACACACACACACACACACACACACACACACACACACACACACACACACACACACACACACACCAGTCTACAGTGGGACACATTATTAATGCAGGGGACGGCAAACATTTCCCACTGTTTTCCAAATGTCAGATTGGGTTTGAATCTTAGACCTAGGGATCGATAAGTTATTCTGGCCAGTCATATGTGTGTGTGCAGTAGGGTGTGTGTGTGTGTGTGTGTGTGTGTGTGTGTGTGTGTGTGTGTGTGTGTGTGTGTGTTGGAAAGAAATGTCCCTTGTGAAACAGGTTCTGTCTCTGCTGCATTCCTAGCAGCGCTGGTTACCATCCAGGCTGGAATCAGAGACATTTCAGACTCTTGTAGATTCACTGTTCAGCTGCTGCTGCTGCTGCTAATCAACTTGAGTGAAATATAAGACAGCTCATTTATACTGTCCATCTATTATCCATCTATTAGCTATACCCATTTATCCTTGAGTGTCGCGGGGGTGCTGGGCAACACCTTAGACAGATTGCCAGTTAATCACAGTGCTGACACAAGACACCCATATACACACCTACAGGAAATGGAAGCGTTCAGTAGACTCGCCGTTCCCGACCTGTCACGCGACAGTGTGACATCATGGGAGCGCCTTAACTGTTTATACTCGCGCTGGTGATTGCGACACTAGCTGCAGTCTTCTCCTGAACAGAGGTGGCGCTAATGAGGAAAGGTTACCGACTTTGCTATTTTTACGGACTAGAAGAAGAAGAAAAAGATAAACAACGGCAGAACTGGCAGCAGCATTGACGTCAATGCTTCGATTTCATTGGATGAGCTACTTGGTGGGATTTCATCACCATAAAAGAACTCATCTTAACCCAGTAAGTTTACCAGAGAGACTTGCAGTCACTCTGAGAGTCCTGGCATCACGTTGTCCTCAAACTCGTCCATGCTTCCTGTTTCTGCTTTGTATAGAGTGGTGTGCGTCCTCTGGTCGCGCACTTAAAATCCTTGCATGCCAGCGAGATCTACGTCATTTTGACGTCACACTGGCGCGCGACAGGTCGGGAATGGCGACTGTAAAGAGGAAAGGTTTTCTTTCTTGAAAAACTTGAAAAAAAAAACTTGAAAAGACTTGAAAAAGAAATTTAAAGACTTGAAAGACTTTCTTGCTTGTCGGGGGACATTTAAAATGTGCCAAAGAATCCAAACATCTTGTTTTATTCTACAATATTATATTATTATATATATTATCCAGGCTTCTTGTTGTGTTTTGGCCAAGTTAACTTAACCAGCATCACTGTGTCATATCGGACTCCTTAATCAGAAGCTGCTGTTATTACACCACATACATCACATGTTCCCCATCAGGATTCTGCTGAAGTGCCTTCCAGCAAAGTACTGAAGGGACACATTCCACAATGTCTAGCTCACGGATGTTAATACACGGACTTGTGTGACGTTACGCACTGCAAATCTCAGAGAAGAGCATGGTGTGCAGTTAACGTTTTCCTGGATAAATAACAGTTTGAATTAAATTTGCATTTTAACAAACTGCAAGTTTTAAAAGAGGGAACTGGTCGTCCCAGCACCGGCGAGTTCTCTCCCTGTCAGCTAAAGCGAACTAACACCATTTCTCAAAAAAAGTGCTTTAAACTTTAGATCCATGAGACCAATCGGGGGAAGCAAGTGGAGCCTGAGAGGAGCAGTAATTCAAAACCCACCGCAATTAACGTCGGTTGAATCTCCGGTAAGGTGTGGCAGCACTGCTGGCCGAACGGCATGTGCGGCCGTCTTGATTATCTAATGCGATGATGTGGGAGCGGTATTGTTTTATGGCTTCCATTAACGGCTGACTGTTACCTCTGATCAGAGTCGAATAGATCTCCAGAGCCAGCCCACCCTCCGGCTGTGAGAATATGAGTGCCAGCAGGAAAATTACGACCGCGTACCAAGTCTCACTGTGGAATGACCCAGCTGGGGGAGGGAACAACCTCGACAGCAATTACTTGTCATGCCACAATGCTTGACTTGCTTGTAGTTTCTGACCAAAGTTTGAAACACAGTAAACATGTCTGGAAGTGTTTGGCTTCAAACTAAGACTTTTATTTCCACCCCACCCCCAAAACAGACACATCTACAGTATACCCTTCCAAAATGATAGATAGCACAAACTTTAAACTGATTATGGACCGATATCCAAGTAAGTGGGTGAGTGAGGACACATGTCAGTGTTCCTGTTAGCAGGTTGTGTGGAGTGTTGACAGCTTCGCATGAGATCTTGTTTCAAATCGAGCTTCAAGAAGGCGACTCTCAGGAAACGGCTTGACATTTAAACAGTCTTTGGAACTTTTTAAAGAACATTAGGCAACAGAAGTCCCTGGTTATGAAAGCAGGCATGTTCACTCTCTTGTTTCCACAAATAAATACCAGGTTTTTACAGAATAGGCCTTTAAAGAGAGATCTCGTGCCATATGAGGCATTAACTGAGTGTGTTTTGTTTGCAGATGGTATGGGAGAACGGCTGCGTGGTTATCGTTATGCTGACACCTCTTGTCGAGAGCGGGGTGAAGCAGTGCTACCACTACTGGCCTGATGAGGGATCCAACCTGTACCACATCTACGAGGTAAAATGACTCAGCATTAGCAGAAACATACTGTTTGGAGGGAGAAGCTGCAACTTCATGTCATTGGCTTTTGGCTCTATGAAATGTATGAAGCTTTTAAGATAAGAACATAGCTATTTGGCTACCTCTCCTTTTTAAAGATCTACATGGCTCTGATTGGTTTGCATATATTGGATTGGTCTGATGTCCCATATATGTAATAATTGTTCAATTACAGTCATATTTTGAAGGAAACATATTTTTCTCTAACGTTGAAGAATAGTTACAGTGCGAACTTGACTTCATCACTATGATCAAGTTGAAGTCTCTAAATCCCAAATCCCAAAATATAACATTATTCATCATTGCTTAATAAAGCATCTAGTATTACGTTATGTCCCAAGCCTGCAATCTACTGTACCAATCTTGTCGGCTATGTTCAGACTGCAGGCCAAAGGGACCACCATTTGTTTTTGGTCATGTATGATTTTTGGAAAACAGCCCAAGTCACATGTCACTGTCATGAGCCAAAGCATTAGCAAGAGGTTGTTGTAGCAACCAACAAAAAATAATAACTTAGATTAATAACAGATTTCATGAAACACACAACGCTTTACACAGGTACAGGGGGACAAGGGAAAAGAAAATAGTAGCCCAACACAAACACGGACTGAAAAGGAATAAAAAACTGAGTGCTAAAATGGAAGTAGGACGTAATGTAATGTAGTTTACTGACGTACAACCACATCGACCATTGTAAACTTATGTCATGAATGAAAAAGACATATTACATACCTGAGGGCAAATTCGGGAACGGTTTTCAATTATTTACCATCCGTAATGGTCTCCATCTGTTGAAAGGCCGACCGAAGTTGGCTTGCCCGTTGACCTGTAATTTCCTTTTTAGCTTTTAGTTGTTCTTCTTGTTCATTTCCTTTTTTTATGTGATGGCCCTGCCCCCAGTATCAGATACGATTCGATATGATACGATGCACTTTATTGTCCCCGGGGGGAAATTCCTTTTGGGCACAGTGATGCTGCATACATTACAAACAGTGAATAGCAATCTACAATAAGATTAAAGGAACGTAAAAATGTAGCAGCAGCATGGCCCGGGTCGCAGCAGAGCAGCGCCACCGGAAGAGTGGTAACTACAACACCTACCTGGCTGGATACGCTACAAAGAAACCTGTGAGGAATCTGTGTGTAATGTAAATCATTTTGTGACTTTGCGGGAAAAATCGGACCCGGACAAAGGCACTAATAAACTACTACGTAAAAATAGCGTTCTTTTCACTTTTAGTCTCGTTTGCTGTTACAGGTCATTTATGATTTATGATATATGAAAAATGACAGAGTTTCAGAAACATGAAAAAGTAACATAGAGTAACTTTAAATAGTCCTTATTTAAATCATTATGTTTAAAAGTTGTAACATGCACTAGTTGTAACAAGGCATAATAAACGCACATAATCAGAACACCATCAGACCCACGTGCACTGCAGGCTCATATGAGGGTTCTCCTGAGTTTCTGTAGGTGTAATAATGGCTATATGACTGTAATTCATCATTTGTATTATCTTATAATACATTCGAGGGCTGTATGCTGTAAAGTCTGTAACGTGGATGTAATGTTATTAACGTCCTGTTTCCAAACTTGCTTATGGTAGCTCGTATAGCACAACATGAATGCATCTCGTTGGTTCTCTTAATACATCCGTGGGTTTATTTTGATAAGCATTTCAACAGGGTTCTGCGTGTGACGTGTGCCATTGTATTACCCATTTGCGCATGCGGGTCACTTTCAGACCATGCCCAGTTCATCCTTGAGTCTGATGTGGGCCACATTTTAAAAAAATTATGTAAATAGTTAGTCAAAAACATCGGATCAGGCAATACATTGGAATTGAGCGTTAGCCTAAACATCTCATAGGTTTCATTGTGACACATGCAACACATAGTGCTGTGTATGATTGTTGTGTTCAACTAGTAGATGTTGATATAGTTGATTTTAGAGTCAGTTTTACTTTTCTCTTGATTTAGTGAGCATAAATTTGATGTCTTGTACATGTCGTATACATGTGTGTTCATTGTACATCTGTGTGTCTTTGCAGGTGAACCTGGTGTCCGAACACATCTGGTGCGATGATTTCCTGGTTCGAAGCTTCTACCTAAAGAACATGCAGACCAACGAGACACGAACCGTCACTCAGTTCCACTTCCTGACCTGGCTCAACCAGAACGTCCCGGAGACCAGCCGGACGCTCCTCGACTTCCGCAGGTAGGGAACTCCTTTCAAATAACTGTAAAAATAATCTACACTAAACTAAGTTTTTCATACAGTTACTTCTTGAAATCACTCAACTGTTTTAGATGGAGAATTCTCCAATGGCCCTGTGCTGTTGTCTTTATCACTGCTAACTCTCTGCTAGTCATGGAGCCAAAAAACAACCAGTAGGAGCTGCTTGTGCAGCAGCAGGACTGTGATCCCTCCCCAGCTTCCCACTGCAAATACTGCCAGTTGTGTTCTTACAATGCACAAACAACCCCAGAGGTGCCAGGTTTTCAACATATTTTTCTGTACTAGTCAAGTGATGAAGACTTTTTAGGAGTTTCTTGGAACCTCTTTTCATCTGAAGTACATAAAGTACTAAAGCCTGCTTTTCATGTTGATAGTAAAAGCATTGAGGGTTTTAGAAGGTCTTGAAGGTGCACTATGAGTTCCTGCATGGTTTCAGCAAGATTTCATTTTTGTCTCAAATGGTAGGCATCTCTCCTTGATCCACTAGCTGCCTGCCCCCTGAACACACTGTGAAAAAGCCCGGTCTCAGGAGACAACACAGGGGCGTAAACGTCAAACACACACTAAGTGTACCAAAATGTGCACCAAAAAGTGCAGCTACTCTCAGATACAACTAACTAAGGGTGCTCCGATTGATCGGTCACCGATCGGTATCGGCCGATAATGGCTTTAAATAATTTGATCGGTGGTCTCCATAAAGGCCGATCAGATAGGCCGATCAGATGACGCACTACCATGGATGTATTAAGAGCGCACTACTTCTGAGAACATTTTCTACATGGAGCTAAAATGGCGGCTTCCCTACATTCACCGGTCTGGCAGTTCTACAAGGTGTCTGAACGGCAGAACGAAGGCGGTTGGAAGGCGGCTACCGCTGCCACCGGTGGTGCTCCGGCAAACGTGTTTGCGATTACGCAATTCTACTCCCTCTGGAGCACCGCCGGTGGTCCGCCGACGCTAAGGCAGAGCGGAGTCGTGTAGCTAGCAGCTCCGGCGCCACTCAAACAGCTGTTTCCCCATGTGTGTGTGTGTGTGTGTGTGTGTGTGTGTGTGTGTGTGTGTGTGTGTGTGTGTGTGTGTGTGTGTCGGTCCGTGTGTGTGTGTGTGTGACTGTGTGTGTGTGTGTGCTGAAGAAATGTCTGCAGTGATGGAAAGGACATTTTTTAGATTTTGAGCTAGGACAGAAAGCCAAACAATTCCTGATACATTCTCTAAACATGTGTGACTGTTACGTAATGGCGTAATTTTCAGTTCATAAAAGTGATCGGTGATCGGTATCGGCCGATACGTCTTCCAGCAATCGGTGATCGGTCCCAAAAATCCTGATCGGAGCGCCCTTACAACTAACGCTACTCAATCAACTCTGCTCACTGTCCCCTCCATTATGTGCATGCGCACTAACCCCCACCCCCTCCCCCAACCATCTTGTCGGTGATTGGCTGGAACGTGGTTTGTTGTATTTTGGTGCCCAGCCTGTGCCTCTAGTGTGTGTTTGACGTTTACGCCCCCTGTGTTGTCTCCTGAGACCGGGCTTTTCACAGTGTGTTCAGGGGGCAGGCAGCTAGTGGATCAAATATCTTGAGACCAAAATGAAATCTCGCTGAAACCATGCAGGAACTCATAGTGCACCTTTAAGATACTGTTTTGAAAGAGGCCTTTGAAGACAAAATACACTTTGTTAAAAAGATACATACAGAAGAGCACTTTGCTTGATGTTTAAAAAAAATAACTTGCGCCTCTTGCCTAACTTGGTCTTTGCTTTGGTTTCCTTTCTTTGTAAAGATGTCTACTTGTAGAAAGACATAAGAAAGACATAACAACTGTGTGATCGTGACCAAAGTGAGGAAATGTTGTGTATGTTTTCTAAGTCTCGCTGATCTTGTATCTGTGTCTCCTGGGCGAAAGGTGTCATGGTCATTAACCCAACAGCTATTCTGGTGGGTGTGGCAGCCCCGGTATATGTCCTGTGGTTCCTTGAGTTTCTATACTGTATGTATTCAGACTTCATGTAGTAAGAAGTGGGGCTGGGCGATAGGGAGAAAACCATATATCACGATATTTTTGACCAAATACCTCGATATCGATATTGCGGCGATATTCTAGGGTTGACAAATTGCTGCTTTAACAAAATATCGTCACACTTAGATGTTAGATAAATAATCATCAGTATTGTGAACATAATGTCTAAGTGGGGAAAAGGCAAATAATAGAACAGCTAGAACAGTCTGGTAAGTTCAGAAGAGTACATCACTTTACTGTAATGCAGCCTTTAAAACCAGGAAAAGACAACACTTATGTCACATCACGATATTACGATATCCAAAATCTAAGACGATATCTAGTCTCATATCACGATATATTGCCCAGCCCTAGCGAAGAAGTCCATACATGTAAGAAATTACAAACTGAAATAGAAGAACAAATGGCAGGAAAGAAGCCCCAGAATTGTACTATTAACATCAACCTGGTCTTCAGTTTTGTATGCCTTTCAGTTAAAGGACTGGCCACATTGTAGAATCTATGAGTGGTGGCTGTGGATGCAGTTCTTTTGTTTTTCTTTAAAGCAAAAAAGAAAGTGAAGGTCGTGGAGTTATTTGCCCCCCCACCCCCACCTAAATCATAAAGATTTTGAGTGGCCTTTGTGGCTCACAGCGTAATAACTTCAAACCTCTCACCCCTCCAGGGGGCTTTGACTCGTGACCCTGAGATGCGGGCAGAGGAATATCTATATATCCTCAAACATCCTGGGCATTTTCCAGTCGATAACAGTGTAATTCAGGCTGCATTGAGAGAACTCTGCCGGAGTGATCCTTTATCTCCGGTGCCTTCATAGTCACTCCCCTCCTTTGACCTCTTTTAAACTGATATACTGTATTGCCTATTAGGTGGGAGCTGCCCTGGCCCCTTCTCTCTGATTCACTGAGGATTTTCTCGAGCGATAGACCCCAACTTGGTTTTATATATAGGCCGTATATGTTGCCGTGCTGCTGGCGCACATCAATTAGGTGAGATATCAAGAGTGAGAGCTTGTGGTCACAGCTATTATAAAAGAGTCTGGTGGGCGTCATCGGCCACCATCAGTTAGGAAATATTGCCTTTACTCACAGGGCGGCGGGGTCAGAACACAATGAAGAAAGCGCTTTTATTACCGTGGATATGGTACAATAACAACCTCCCCTCTTTTTTTTTGGTCTTTCCTTTTTTTTCCACCTCGATGGTTTGAGGGGGCCCGGCTGATCTGTCCTTTTTCTGTCGGCATGTTTTTTCCTTTTTTTATGTCACTCACAACTGACTGACTGAGCGGAAGCATCGCTTACAACTCCTCTCTGTTCTTTCCCCCTGTTTTACCAGCTAACTAGCGGTTGCCAGTGTCATTTTTGTGATGTTGCAGCTAGTAATATAAGCCCAGTTGCATAGTCACAAAAGTGATCATTGGAGACTGTGTTTCTGCAACCAAGGGGCCTCATGGACCCCCCCCCCCCTACCTTTATACTCCTAAGTTTTCCCGTCTTCTGCTCCCTTTCTTTTCCTCTCCTTCATCTCTCTCCTCGCTGTGACCGGTGAACTGAGATGACCTCTCCCCTTTTTGCTTGCTCATGGTTTGCTTGATTGCCTCCGATCTCCTCCCACCTCCTCCTCCCCTCCTCCCTCCCCCACCATGCCTTCCTTCCTCTCTCAGACTTTTGTCTTTCTCTCTCCCACCCTCTATCTGTTCACCATCTTCCTCTCTCTTGTGTCCTTCTATTTATCTCTCTTGATGATTTCTGACTTCTCCTTTGAAGATACGTCCACACAAAAACAAGGCACATTCTTCTCTCCGTTTTGGCCCTCTGTCCACACTCAGCTGGTGTTTTTGACACCTGAAAAAGCTTTTCAGAAATGGTGCAATGAAAAAAGATAGTAGCGAGTGACCATACCTTGATTACATCTTGTGTCTGTATGACCGGTTTGTTGTACCCTGGAAATCCAGAGTTCTCGTGAGAGCACAATTGTAATTTACTCAGCGAGTCACTCTGGCATTGAGTAATGATGCTCATTAACTATGCCATTGTAGTCAAGCTGCACCAATCACATCAGTGTATCTGATATAGGCGGGCCAGAGGCGAGCTAAACAGATGACGACAGTCTAGCAGTCTAATCTAGCAGTTAGCTCCGCTGGTAGCTGAGCGTATGGGGCTCTGGATACGTCACCCCGTGTATTGTTGTGATTGGTCATAGTGTTATCCAGTTACGTGCAGTGAGATTTTCAAATGCATGCTTGGTGCCGCCCTCCAGTTGGGCCATTTTCACTACTCAGTGCCAGACCCTTAATCTTTTGGATTTGGGTCTGGATTTCCAGGCTAGGTTTGTTGTACGCTACAAGCATCAAATGACTCGACACTTGGTCATTTATTATTCGCAAGGTCAACAGATAGCATGTATGACCCGTGGAATTACTTTTTTGTACTTGTTCACTTGTTAAACAAAGTAACAAAAGTACATGTACAAAAATAAATGAGTTTGGCTGCATAAAAACGTGTAGGTGTTGATGGAGATCGCCAATGGTGGTGGTGTTGTGTTTAATAAATGACTGTTGCTCGCAAAATGCAGATACATTTTCCAGTCCTACAGGCTTCTCACCTGTTGATGTTTGGTCTGAAAATATGCCGTTCATGTAGACTGGGTAAACCAGCCCGATCTGCTGGTGATTTGATGTCTCCCTGCAGCTCAGGCTGGAAACCTGTATGTTTATCTCTCCTGCTTCCGTTACAATTTTGCAGGAACCAATCACAAACTGGATTATCGACCTGGCGCACTAATGGCGGGTTTAACACGATGACAATAGAGAAGCAACCAAGCAGTTTGTTGTTTACATTCAACATGGTGGCCACCGAAGCGCAGCAACCTGTTGATGCCGCTGTCGCTGCTACGTCACCCGGATCGCTGGTCTGATTGGTTGAAGGACTATCCAGTTGCGTCATTTGAACTATACCCGTTGGTCACTCCTCTTGTGCAGAGAAACTACAGAGCAGACTCCCCAGACTAATGTTCAATCTTAAAAGATTGAGCTTGTTCTGGTGATAGCCGGACTAGCGTTCATGTTGATGAGTGAAAAATGTCAAAATGAACAGGAGAGAAATAGATCTCACGATTGCAGATTGCGGCTTGCATTGTTGCAAATTTAATTGAAACGGTCCCCAGATTTAGGTCTTCATAAGACCTGAAATTGTCAGTGTGGACCCACAATCTCGTATCTCTCTCTCTCTCTCTTATTCTCAGCATCCGTCTCCATCCATTCCATCTATTGGCTTCTCTCTTTTGTCTCTCTGTCTGGCTCTTGTTCTGTCTCTCTCGGTCAAGCTTGAATCTCTCTTACGGGGCGTTTTCTTTGAATCCCACACCCCTCTACACACCGAGCCTGTTGGCGATTCTTTGCCGGCCGTTTCCATGGTAATATCACATTTAATTGTCTGCTGCGAGTCCTGACTTTTGAATTTTGGTGGGTGGGGTTTTTTAGGTGGAAGGACTTCCTTTCTTCAGTTTGTGTTATGCTCCTGCATATGTGTTCATCTCTTGGCCTCAGGAAACCCTTTCACAACCTGCTGTCAAAAATGCATATATTATCAATCTAGCACCAAAGTTGTTATGTTCCTGTGATGTTAATAATAAGCTCATCTTTCTGTTCTGTTTTTTTTTTCTTTACAGAAAAGTTAACAAGTGCTACCGGGGACGCTCGTGTCCTATCATAGTCCACTGCAGGCAAGTATAATAACAACTAAAGCCGTTTATTTTTCTCTTTTTCATTTGTTCAAATGGTTCTCACTTACATTAAGGGTTATAACATGTTTGTTCTGACTAAGATATGATTTTTTTAGGTTGTTAATAAGCACATGAGCAGATAAACAGCCCTGTTACTGATAAATGGTCCCTTGTGGTTTCTGTTAAGCAGGCCACGCTACTTCACACACGCTATTTCATTTCTCATGGGCTCTCAGGTCACTCTCACCATTTTGTGGTGTTTTAATTTGTCAAACTGTCCATGGAGTCGGGTAACTTTGAATTGGAGACACTTAAAAGGGAACTATGCAGTTTTGTTTGCTTAATTTACCTTAACTGAACAGCTTCGGAGTCATTGGAATGGTTATGTGATTTTTTTTCGAATTGAATGGTAGCGCCTATGAGCGGAAAAACCACTCTTGCAACTTCCGCCGGCCTCGGCGTCAGGAAGTATGGCGTGATATCAGGTCTAACAAGGTAGAGATGGAGGTTTTCACACTATCGTCACGGCTGAGCCGGCAAAAAAGAAGCAGAAAGCTAGGACAGCATTGTGGGAGGAACAGAGGAAGAGGAAACGGCAGACTGACCGAGAGAGGAGTCAGACACAAGTAAACATAGGAGCTGCCAGATATCTATTCTGAAGCTGTGGGGGGGGCTCTATAGAGAAACCTGCCAGCAAAGTTTGCACTGTGTGGTTTGGAGCCAGTGGGTGAGAGCGGGAGAAGGGTATTGAAGTAGGCAGTGTTGGCAGCTGTCCTCCCCCCCACCTGATGAAACAACTCCAAACCAATAAGCAATCATTAATTCTGTATTTAACAGAAGAATCTGCCAGTTGTTTGTGGAAACATCCTGCAATGATTGGATTAGAGCAACAACAACAAAAAGATATGTTCCTTAACAGATTATGTTAGACTGTCTGTCTGCTCACTCCTCCACTCAGTGATCTATTATTTAATATAGTGTAATGGCTCTTCCAGGATGATGAAACTGTACATTTCTCAGCTAAATTGCCAGAGTATGAAACCTGTCTTTATGGAGCAGGTTGCAGTAAGTGCGATTGTAGCCTTCAGAACAGTTCGGGCAGAATGTTTTTGTATGACATCTATTACTGTATTACTGAAGTGTCTTCAGTTTGACGTGAAGCAAACCATTGCATGCATCTTTGTAGCCTGTGATTATTCACTACATAGAGCCAATGTACCAACTGTACAGCTTGTGTACTAGCATTGTATGCACCAACCGTGTAAATCTAAGACCAGGGCAGCAGATTTCAGATGACATTATGTGTTTACATAATTGCAAAAGGCTTCTCCAATGTTTTCTCAGTTAGCCTTTTAAAATGATATCAGATTAGTAAACAGAATGTGCCTTTGGAACATCGGATGAATGGTTGCTGATAATGGACAATGTAGATATTGCATTAAAGATCAGCTACTTCTTTCTACAACAGTCGAGAACCTTTTTGCAATTATGTAAGAACATAATGTAATCTGAAAACTGCTGCCCTGATTAAAAAAACAATGCAACTGATCTCAGCTGGTATTCTGTCTGAAATGGAAATTTCTAAGTGACCCCAAACTTTTGACCGGTATATATATATATATATATATATATATATATATATATATGAACATACCTTTAGACTGTTTCAATCTGCATTGGAACACAAAGGATTGAAGGGAAAATGTTCATGTTGACGTACATTTTCTGTATCTTATCGTTGTGTCCTTGGTAACTATTCAAAACTGTTTAAACGATGGTGTTAGTCCATAGGGCACGCTACCTGATATGTTATGAAATGATTGGTACTAAAGTCATTTCTGTGCATGCCAATGCTTAGCAAATGCTGTGTGTTTAAGATTAGAGCCCGACCGATAAAGGGTTTTTAAGGCCAATATTGATATAAATATTTGGTGATTTAAATATGCGATATTCTGATGTATTGGCTGATATATATTTAAAAAACAAAATCCAGAAACGCGTAACAAAACATAAACAGATTTCCCTAAGATTAGTTATTTGTAGTTATTTATGAGTCCAAAACAAAATAACAACAACAAAAAATCAGTGTTGCCAACAGGGACGTTGTAGAGCGCCCTCTGGTGGACAAACTATGCAACGCCAACACTCACAACATAGTTGAAGGGGGAATAAATATTCATTTATCGGCCATTATAAATGCCGATACTGATAGTTTGGAAAAATGCCTAATATCGGCCCGTCGATATATCAGTCTGGCTCTATTTAAGATGTTGTATTTATACAACTGAGGAAGTATAAGAAACTGTTAAAAGGCCCTGCAATCCCACACAGGTGTTTTAGATGACTCTGGTTGCCAGGTTGAAAACAGTTTATGCCAGTCTCCCAGTGGTAACTCCAAGTTGGATTAATCAGGAATTCCTGAGAGCTACAATATGTCAAATGTGTTTAAAGAAACTACAGATATATCCAAATAATAATAAAAACTGTAATAAACAGCTAGGAACCCACTTCATTTAAGTGGCTTTTGCACGTTTTCAAATGATCAGTGTGCTTTGCAAATGTACCATTCTGTTTAATGAGGACTCCAATATTTTGTTGTGTTTGGGGGCTCATTAAAACCTTTGCAACTTTTGGTCATGCCTTGTTGCTTTTCTAAATACCAAGCTCATTCCTAAACGCAACCAGCCAATCATATGTGATACAAGGATGGAGAAACTCCTGCAGACTCTCACTTAGGGCTTTCAAATGAGTTTGTCAAAGCCAACTGTGCACTGCCATTCATCACCCTAATGTATACAGAGAGCAAAGTGAAGCAATCAGGATGACAAGTGTGCGAACAGCAGAGTGCAGATGCAGACATTTTATGATCACACAGCATTCAGAGAACTTCTCTTGCTTTCTCTCTGGCTCTCTATCCCTTTTTTAAAATCATTTTCTATCCTCTGTCTCTTTCTTGTTTTACTCTTCTTTCCCTCTCTCTGCCTCTCATTTTAAAATAGAGTTAGTGAAGGCAGTGTTTACTCACAGCCCTCAGGCTTCTGCTGACACACACACACACACACACACACACACACACAGCAGCCCATGAAATAGACTAGTAGGGGTGCAGTCATCAAATTTCAACACTTGAAATGGGATGCAAACAGTTAGTGTCGTCACTTTCTGATATTTTTAAGAACATGCATTGACAAACAAAATAAACGTAGCGTTGCTGTTAAGCAGGTTTATTATATTTTGATGTTACTGCCTAACCTAAATAAAACCCATTTCAGTCTTTCTGTTTCATAATTATAGGTCTTTGAAGTTGTTTATCCCCTTGAAATTGCATTAAAAGACTTACACTTGACATATTAAATCTCTCTGACTGCTGCTCACATGCTTCACACTGGAGTCAGGTTACGTCTCCCCGCATTAACTGAAGACAAGTAAGAATCTAACAAACTGTTTGATTTCATTAATAGTTCTCTGTCTTTCCTTCTCTCTCTCTTCTCCCACCCCATTCTGTGTCTTGGTCTCTCGCCCACCCGTGCAGTGATGGCGCAGGAAGAAGTGGGACCTACGTGCTGATTGACATGGTCCTCAACAAGATGGCTAAAGGTGGGTGTAGGCTACTTTCAACAATTCCTAGCTATTCAATGTTACCAACCCTGCCTATAAAACTGCACAGAGAAAAAAACACTACACCACGATTATCAAAAGAAAAGTTACAAAGTGGATGATTGCATGAAAAAAAAATTAATTAGGTAATTACTGTGAGTAGGTAAAAATAATATTCCCACTAACATAACTTAATCACTGTTGCCCCCGAGCCAGAGGAAACTAACACTGATTATAGTTTTTGCTTAATTACAGCAAATCTATATCTGTTTGATTATCTCAGTGCATGCTCTGGCGCTTTGACACTACGCTGCAGGGTTTGTTTTGTTCCTGTCATGCCAATAAAACACAGTCGAACTCTAAAGAAAGAAGAAGTGTGACT
Source organism: Gymnocephalus cernua (assembly GCA_023631565.1). Lineage (NCBI taxonomy): Eukaryota > Metazoa > Chordata > Actinopteri > Perciformes > Percidae > Gymnocephalus > Gymnocephalus cernua. Next base: position 5,787,232 of record CM042436.1, read on the forward strand.
TCCATATGATGAGATAAAAAGAGAGCTATAGAAAGGAAAGAAAAAGAGTTGGAATCATTGATGGAAAGGAGACAGTTCTGTCAGGGACTATGTTCCTACCTCTGAAGTCTTTAATCAGTCAGAGTGGAACTTAAACACTTTATCGAAAGTGTCATCAGGACTCACAGCCAGTGCTTTAGAAGTGCATTGTAAGTGCATGATAATGTATAGTATAGATAATATGTAGGAGACTGAATATTTAATGACATGACATTAAAGTGTCAGATTGCTTTTTTCTTTTAGAACTTTTATTTCCTCTGATTATGGGATCAGGTCAGTTTTTAAGATCGGGGTTATACTTACATTTACAGAAAACCCTTCTTTAGTATATAGACTATTTTTTCTCTATTCTTACTATAATAACATGTCCAAAAAACACACACAGAGGGTGTGTCTTCAAATTACTCATAAAGTTTGGGATTCTATTCACATTATAAGACAGTTTTTAATTGATTTGTTTCTGTGTACAGTAATTGTCTGGAGAGTAGCTAACTTTTCCTAAATAAAGATGAAATACTATATGAAGGACATGTAGTGAAGTAGCGTTCCCTAACACTGTGGTAAGTGGTTGCTGATGAGGATTTGACACATTTTTAAATCCATATAAAGTAAAGTTTGTGTGTGTGTGTGTGTGGGGGGGGGGGGTGCTCTAGCAGAACGAGCGGGGAATCATAATCCAGCCTATTTTTCAAAACTACTGTAAGCATCTGTGTTTGAAAAATAGGAAATCGTTCACAGCAAATGTAGCTGACAACAAAAACAATGTGTCACTGCAATTTAATCGTGACTCTGGCTACACTTAAACATAGTGTACTGAAGTTGCCAACTTTATATTATGATGTCTAGTTTCATTTTAATATGATGGCATTGCAACAAAAACAGGTTTTTCTAAAAGCCAACTTCACCAGTCAGCAGCCCCAAAGCGCAGGATGATCCATTAGTCTCCGCTGATGCCGATGACATGACGCTTTATGTTTGGGAGCTGTTAGCTGTTTTCTTTGCTTTGTTAGTTTCAGTGTGCATTATTTATGAATTGATTTCACTCCTTTGTTATCTGCTCAGTAAAGTGATGATGATGGTGATGATGATGATCAAGTCATTCTACTTTGCACATCTTTGAGCTGAACACTACTGACTACTTGTCAGTTTTCTGCTACTTTATGATTGTACTCCTATACAGGTAAAATATTGTACTTTCTACTTTATCATCTGACAACTGTAGTTTTAGTACTTTGTTGTTCAATATTGTACTTACAAAATGTATATTCATCTTTAAAAAATTATGATTATTTGTAAAACTACCCAACAGTTAATAGCCTACAAATTAGCTCCAGCTTGATCTTATACAACATCCAAATGCTGCTCACCCTTATAATATTAATACAAGGGCAGAAATAGATGTTTTGTTTTGTTTTTGGCACTTAGCAACTACAAAGTATGTGTTTTTCAACTGTTAAATGGCCTGCTCATATCTCACATATCTTGATCAGGATTTTTTAATAACCATATTTAATGGATCTTTCAAAAAGTTTAGTTTGTCAACCAATCCCTATCAGTATTGGTGTTAGCCTCAAAGATTCAGCATTAGTTTGGCACATATAGAATACTATAACACATGATGATAATGCTTTTTTCAAACTAAAAGGGCGACTTTTAATAAATGTCCAAAATCCTGATTTTTAGTTCCTCAACATTATCAGGGTTACTTCTCATACTTGACAATCGTTTTCATACTGTAGACTTAGTACTCTAAGTGATGAGTAAACTGAATACTATAATACTGTTAAAAATGCAGGTTAGCATCTAGTGATTACCAAAAAAAATGAAAAATCATTTAAATTCTTTCTCTGTTGAGTTTATATCATGTAGAATTAGACCTTTGAGTAACTAAGCTTCATACAATCTCTTCGTCAGAAAAAAAGCCCCCCCCTCCCTTATTTTAGAGTTTTTTGTCCATCCTGAGAAGCTAGAGGCCCCCAGCTTTGCAGGCTTCCTCCATCCTGATCAAAGACACATCCCACCGCCTCCTCTTCTTTGCTCCCTCTCAGAGACAAAATCACTCCCTCACCCTCCCTGCCTCGTCTCTCCCCCACACCTCCATTCCCACTCTTTTTGTCAGGAATAAATTGTAAATTCGTCGGAGAATCATGGCGGTGTTGCAGGGTTGAGGAGGTGTTGCTGTGGTTCTCACGTTTTGTTTTCCCTTGTTCTTTTCCAAAAAGGCACCCTCATCCCCCTCCTCTCTCTAATGCACCCACCACTCCACCCGCCACCCTTCTCTTCATCTTAAGACTCAAATGAAACCCATCGAGTGCCGGAGAGCTTTTCAGCATCCCTCCGTTTCTTTGCGCTTTTCTTCCCCCCCAGGTCCAGATGGTAAGCCCGGTCCTCATGGCTTGGGCTTTCAGGGGTCTTTTGCTGCCTCCTCAAGGGCCCTGTCTTTCTTTTTTTGTCTTTCCTTTCTCCTTTTCTGCTTCTATAGCGCCCCCTCCCACCCTCCTCAATCCTCGACCTCCACCCCGAAGTGAGGGTCTTGCAGAGGAGGAAAGTTAGAAATGAGGCCGGGGATTTTATACCATTCCTCTTTTTTTCAAGCCTCCATCGTCTCCTTCAAGGAGAGTTTTGCAAAAAGAGCTTGAATAAGGCTTTTTTTTCGTTTTTTAATAACGTCCATTTTGAGGTTTATCAGAACCTGCAAAATAGCCCTGGGCTTGTTAAGTCGCCCCCCATCCCCCCTAACAAAAACCTAAAGCAGAGAGTAGTGTGTTGCAGCTTTCCTGGCTAGAAGGGAGTCTATTGTGATGTAAAAAGAAAGAAAGAAAGCTCACAAAACCTGTGAAACAGCATAAGAAAATAGTGTGAATGAGCAGCTCTCCCACCATTCATTTTCCTCTTCATGCAGGCAAGAACAAGACATGTTATTATGTGTTACAACAAGACTTCTTGTGCTTTTTGTTTCATCAGAATTTGGATAGAGGAGGAGGAGGAGAGGAAACAAATTAAATGTTCTTTGTGAATTTTATTGTTGCTCCCACCTCTCTTTCTCTCGTCGCTTTTCTCTCCCAGTCTCTGGGTTTTCTTTCACGTGTCTCCCCGACACCTTTTCTTCCCCCTTGTCTTTTCAAATCGTTTCTCTGCTCTGCTTTTTCAGCAAATGGCTGTGTACCTGAAGCTGTTAGTTATGCTCTTATGACATTAAGAGATGACATAAGCCCATTATAATGTGAGTTTTAACTTTATTTGCCAGCCAGGAGATATTTGTAATCTTAGAAATGCCGTTGACTAAAAGAAAGCCACATTTATATAAAAACGCATTAAGAGCATAAAACCTCTGGACTATTCATTGATAAATCTACTTGAATACCTTAGCCTTTTAAATGTATTCTTTCTTTTATTTCCATTTCCAAGTTTGCACTCCTTTCACTCTTTATAGAGCCTGACCCAAATGGGATTTCTGAGGACACTTTGATATTTAAAGACAAAAATGAGCTTAATAACAATTTATCAGCCAATGCTTCATTTCACCCTCTCAGCACATGTTTTGCAAGGATTTAATATACTGAGGCCAAATGTTTACAGGAACTAAGATGTGAAAGTAAAGTTGATGACGATAAGTAAAAGCACAGCCAAAGTATCTTGTGCTAGAATTAAAGACCCTTATGTTAAACATGCAATGCTTGCTTTGGTAATACAATTCTATTCGGAGATCTGCCAGCATATAAAGCAATATGGATATGTCTGTGATATTGATGGATATGAATATTATACTGTAAGCCTAATATTACATTACATGTCATTTAGCTGACGCTTTTATCCAAAGCAACTTATAACTAAGAGCTTTCAACTGTGAAGGAACAAACTCCAGACAGCAAGTATTAAGTGCAAGTACATTAACTTCAAATAAGTAAAGCTACAAAGAGACATATGAAAGTGCAGGTTTATTTTTTTTTTGTTTTGTTTTTTATCCGAGGTGTAGTCTGAAGAGATGTGTTTTTAGCCTTCGGCGGAATGTGTGTAGGCTTTCGGCCATCCTGATATCGGTGGGGAGCTCGTTCCACCATTTGGGAGCCAGGACAGTGAACAGTCGGGATAATATATGGAGAAACTGCTTGGTTATCAGGCTTGATCCTTGACTGCAGTGAAATATGACAACCTAAAGACTGGAACTTCACATCAGATTTAAAGGTGCTGTAGGTAGGATTGTGAAGATCCAGGACTTAGCCAAAAGATGTCAACATCAACAACTTCTCAGTCCCTCCCCCCTTTCTACTAAAGCCCAAAACGGTCTCCTAAGTCCCCCCCCCCCCCCCCCCCTCCGGCCCTAAGTTTCGGCAAATATGGCAGGAAGTTAGTTTTATAACTCTTACCTACTACACCTTTAAAAACAAAAGCATCTTAGTCTCAGGTTTGGTCAAATCTTGAAAAGGTAAATAAATAAATAAATAATACAGTGTCAAACAGGTGTGCATCGCCACCATATAGTGTAAATAAGGATGGATGACGCGTCTCCACTTCCTCCCAGTGTACAAAAGTGAAACCAAAATCTCCCAGATACGGGCGCTGGCAATTGTGATTTTGCAACCAGTCGCCCAACCAACCAGAGTCAACCTAAGTTGTCGATCATGACATTTCACTTTGTTTTTATAGCATCAAATAACTAAGAAAAACCAAACTTGCTAGAAAAATGAACACTTGAACAAACCCCAGCGTGATACAAACTACATAAAATGACAGAAACCATGTTTGAAAAAGATTTATGTGACGAGTACTTTGAGATACTTTGTTCCATCCGCTAACATGGAGGGGGCGGGTTTATGAGCTATACTGCAGCCAGGCACCAGGGGGTCATCCAGATGTTTCGGCGTCCATCTTTACATACAGTCTATGATCACCACACATCTTGAATATTTTTATGTCCTGTAGATTGAAAGGTCTCACTTATGTAGAGACCTGCTGTAAACACTATTTCATTATTGAAAAGAAGAAAAGCAGTTTGTTACAGTTTTCCAATTGCTAAACACAATTTTGCAAACTAGGCTGGTTTCATCAAAATACTGAACACAATTCACAAAACCACACACCCAAACTGCAAAATACCTCATATATCCTGCAGAATGAAGCTACATATAACATTATCAAAATCAAACTGTTGAACCAAATGGCACACACTTCATTCATATTGCCAGATTTGTGTCTAACCAACTACACACTGCTGGGCATAATGAAAAGCACTCTTATCTTTAGTATGCTTTGCCATAATACTAGTTCAAATTGTAGAAAACTCTTCAGATTGTTCACATGCACAGACATATTTGCAGATACACACACATGCTGTTGAAACATTTTTATTTTTTATTTTTCACCAAACAAGTCAGTGCAACATATGCACAGCATATATGTTTACATTGGCCTGAACAAAAATATGCTCACAAAAAAACAGTAAACTGAAAAAGAAAATTGCAGAAAAAGATATATATAAAAAAAAAGGCATCATAGTGCTTACTTCCTGATTGAAGTGGTAACAATGAACCATAGAGGTGTTTGGCCAGGTGACACACATGTTGGCCAATCAGCTCATGTAGTGTCATTGTGAATGGCAGTGTTTTGAAATGGCAAACATGTGACTTTATGTCAGATTGTTGTGTCTTATGCAGAGAACCAGTTCAGTGCATTTAAAAAGTGACATTTTGAATTGCAAAATGTGTGTAAAGCAGAAAATGTGTTTAGACTTTTGGAGACTGTGTGTCAGTTTAAATAACTGTGCTATGTCATTCTAGTGTGTTAGCAATTGGAAAAAAAACTGTAATTGTTCATAAAAACTTTAAAACATTATACATTAAAACAGATTTGATTTCTTGGACAGATCTTCCCAAAAAGTAATTAATAAATAGATCACGTATACACTTCACGTGCAGATAAATGTCTCTAAAAGGTTTATAATCGTATATCACAATGTCTGGTAATCTGAGCTGTGGTCGTTCAGCTGACTGGCAAGTAAAGTGTGACCATCTCACACACAAACACACACAGGCATGTCAGACTTTGGCAGAGGCTGGCAGAGCTCTGGTGGGCAACGTGCTTAAAGGCTACAGGACGACTCTCAAAGGTCAACGAGGAGCTTTAAGATCGGCTCAGTCTCCTTTAGAAAATGTCAGATGTGTGGGCCTGTGATTCCCTCACAAAGTCCTCTTCAACAGTTTCTTTTCCCGACAACAAAACATCACCTAGCTGTTTGTGGAGTGTGCGTTTCTGCAAAGAGGATGAATGTAATCACGTTTTGCTGTTCTAAAGGGAGTGGGCATAAAACATAAAACACCAGATAACAAATGTCAGCTGGACTATCTTGGTGGTGCTTTGAACACAATCCAACACCGTTTTATACGTGTGTGTTTTTGTTTGTTTCTGTGTGTGTGACAGGTGCCAAAGAGATTGATATTGCAGCAACTCTGGAGCACCTGCGAGACCAGAGGCCAGGAATGGTTCAGACCAAGGTAACACACACACATACACACACACACACACACACACACACACACACACACACACACACACACACACACACACACACACACACCTGAATCTGTTCATGCTGGAAACCTATTTGTGGCAGGGAGGTACATGATACACTGCAAAAAACAAAATAATAATAAACATTTACATTTTTTAAGATCCTGCCATGTGATTGTGCTTGTGTGTGATTCATTAATCAAAACACAATCCGAGTCCTCAAACTGAAATGATAGCATAGGTCAGAGATTTTACCACATAGCACAAGGTGCCACTAACTACAAGATGGATGCATATTACAGTCAGAAAAATAAATCAGAAATATTTGTGTTAGTGACTGCACATTTAGCCTTTATCATAAAGTGTACCATCATCATTCTCTGGCATGAACATTACGTTTCACTCAGTGCTTCATCAGGCTCTTAAAGGACAATTCTAGCGCAAATTGAACCTAGGGGTTAATAACACATGGGTACAGAGTCCACCGTTCTCTGGGATATGTTTTCATGCTAATCGAATGTGACCAGTTTTAGGGCTAACTGCTAATTAGCTAATAGCGCTAGTCGTCGGGGCATGCAAAAGTAAAAATAAATCTCTATTTCTACATCACTAACAAGACTCAAAATATCTAGTCGTCAGGGCATGGGTAAAGTAACAAGAAATCTCTATTTCTACATCACTAACAAGGCTCAAAATATCACCACACTTCCATGGTAGCATAATGATGGTCCCTACATGTAAACACAAGCAATCGGAACTTTGTAAGTGTACAGACAGTTTATTTCACTTCACGCACACCTGGGCGCATTTTACTAATTTGCTGTTAAAATAACAATGAAATGCTGCGTTATTGACTTTTGTTGGTCAATGGCACGATCACTTCCCGCTGCCACGGGCGCACAGATGGGCGCAGGTGCATTTTCCATTTAAACGACGCTGGCGCTGGACAGGAAATTGACAACTACATCGGTCTTAAACTAGCAAAGACACTTGCGTCGGGCTTTGCGCTGCGCCGGCTGCAAGATAGAGCCCGTAATCTGAATCTCAGTCTCAATCACAGGATCGCCTGTATCTTGTGGAACCTGGCTGAGAAATAAGAAATAACAGCCCGAGGACTGAAGGCAGACTAGTGGTTTTGGACTTTTTTTCTGTCATCTGGATAGATAGACACTGTTTAAAGAGATTGTAGTGAGTAAAAGTAGGATTTTGTAGGACTTTGTGAACCAGCCAAAGGAACACCACGTTCATCATCTTGCCCAAAGGGCTCTTTGGCAGCACGTATCACTGAAATCAAACTTGTGACTAATCCACTCTGCTTTCCAGAGTTTTGTTCCCAAATGTGTATTTCAATACTTTTCTTTCTCTTTGTTTTTCCCTCTCTTCGTCCTCATGCAGGATCAGTTTGAGTTTGCGTTGACGGCCGTTGCGGAGGAAGTGAACGCCATTCTGAAAGCTCTTCCACAGTAGGAAGGAGCACCTCTTTCTGATGGACCTCCTTTCTCTTCTTCTTCCTCCTCTTCTGTCTCATCTAGAGGACAGTCCCTATTATTACTTCCTGATGTTTCATCCTACCATCTTGTCAGCTTCCCTGTTTCCATCTCTTCCTTTATCCTCTCATTTTCCCCCTCTGTCTTATCCTTTCTCATTTTGTCTCCTCTTTTCCCAATTGTCATCCCAGTTTTCTCTCTTCTTCCTTTGGGCCTTTGCTCATATTTGCTAGTTTTTTCCTGTCCTCTCCTCTTTCCCCCTCATGTCACATTGTCTTGTTGCTTCTCCCATCCTGTCCTATCTTTACCCTATCTTGTTTATTTCCTTGTTTCCTGGATGGTCTCCTGCTATATCTTTCCCCAAAGGTCCTCCTTTCCCTTCTCTAATTCCCTCGTGTCCATGTCTTTTTCCAAATGTCTCCTCCTTTTCTCTCCTTTCAGTTTCTTATTTTAACGTTGTCCTTTCTCCTCTTGTTTCCTTTCCTTTTACCGCCTCCTCTTTCCAGTCATCGCCCCCCTCCATCCACGTCTTTCCATCTTCTCCTCTCTTTCTGTCTTAGTAAACATTGTGTCAGGAAACCCTGAACCCATCCTGTACATAGATGGACCTTCCTTCTGTTGTAATCCATCGAAGCAGCCTGTTTTCCAAAGTAACATATAAAACACATTTTCATAGATTGATGATGTTCTGTTAAGAGTATATGTATCATAGTTTCTGTTTGATTGGTCTTCGTTTTGAGTGTGTGTGATGTTGATTATAATGTTTGTATCACAAAATTTTATTTGTGTCTGATTTTTAGAGCCACGCTTTCTGATATGGTGTCATGCAGTATGCTCAAGTGTCCCAGTAACTCTTTGATTTCATCTACCGTTGAATTTTTCTTTTCTCAACAGTAACTGATAAAAAACTGCCAATCTGGTAGTGATGGCCAAATGAAGCTTTGTGAACCATTTTCTTTATTTTCTGAGCCCACTAGATGGCGCTCTTGGTTTGAAGAGAAAGGCCTAAGGCATTACAATTCAGTGTATTCTCAACCCTTTGTTGAACAGAGAGCGCCATCTAGTGGGCTCAGAAAATAAAGACAATGCTTCACGAAGCTTCATTTGGCCATCACTACAATCTGGTAAGGTTTCCAAAATGTATGGCAACTCCATTAAGCATCTCCAATTTTCCTCTTATTGTGAGAAAATAAAAAAAAACGCTGGTATTGGATTCAAGGTGAAATAACATGGATATATTTTTTGCAATGTGTAATTGTCATTAGCCTAGTAGAAGCAATATTGTGTTTCTTCAACCTGACTCGTGGACAACCAATACTGTGGCTTGTCATGTCTGCCTTAAACTCAGTAGATGGACTTTTAAATGTGTCCAGCCACATGGAAACTTGCCTAGTGTGTAACGCTTCATTTTATCTGTGGATTAAAGGTGTGCTGTGCTGCTACTTAATAAAACTACTAAAGAGCACACAGTCTAATTCCAGACTGATCTGGCGTATGTATGACACGCCAATTTGTATGCCATTATTGGCCTCTATTGACTTACATTACGTTGCGATTGCGTGTCAATTTATGCCGTAGCAAGTAGTATGAAAGTGCGAAAATCCGCGTAGGGAGATTGGTTGGGGGGGTGGATGGGTCAAACAACACAGGACTTTCACCAAGGAGACCGGGGATCGTGTCCCGCTTGTCACGTTTCCTAAACCCAACCAGTTCTTCTTTTCCTAAACCCAACCCGTCCGCTGTATACGGCGCTCAAAATGCGTACAGATAACACGCCACTTGGCTTCAGAAAGTGGGCGTGTATGTTTACGCGAAGTCACAATGTCATGTTGCTAATTTGGGGGCAGGAAGTTACCTTCAGTCCAAACATTTGTGAGAGTCAGCAGTAATCTTGTGTACTTGAATAATCACTTATTAATCACTTTGAACCACAGGACGCTGGAATAATATATTTAATAAAATAAAGTGTTTTCTGACTAGTACTTTTATGATTGCTTCTGAATAGCAGTTCTTCTATGTAGCATTAATGGATGATTTGTACATGTACAGTAGCTGAACCTGTATTGCATTGAAAACTAGTTTTCTGTGACACTCGTCAGCTGGTTTCCCCAAATGCATCTTGAGACTTACTGGGTTTTTGTTTTGTTGTAAATGAAAGGAGCAGCATTAAAGGACCATGCCGGTGATTGATTTGCATCTTTTCTCCTGTCAATTTCAAACTGATTGCACTTTACATCACAGCTTTCCCAAAATCATGTCCTTGTGAACATCCAGTTAATAACCAACTTTGTCATTCAAATTGTATGTAGAAAGTTTGAGTCTGAAATTTAAAGATTTGTCGGAAAGGGAAAGTATGAAAATGAATGGAAACCAATGACTGCCTAGAACGCAGACAGAATACATTAAAATCTAAAAGTCCCTAACATGCATTCATAGATTGTCAGCAGTAACTAGAAGTGTATATATATATATATATTGTGCACAATTTTAAGGCCTCCAGCGGCTTGTAAAGAAAAGTCACATTATTCGTAAGTAGCCTGTATATTGGATAGTTCAGGTAGCCTGTCGAACACAAGCATCAACCCAGAGATCATATAGTTTTTCTTGCCTTTTCAAATGTGAGGAACTCCCTGGGTGTTTGGGCAGAGATAGTGTTACCCATAACCCAGTGTGTTTGTAGGCCAAGAGATATAATACTACTCATAAACCTTTGGGATTTTGTTTTCATGTTGACTGAGAAGCTATTGTTCTAAGTAGTATAGTCCTAAGAGAACACAGCTCAAATTTAGGTTCAACTGCACAAAACACTACTGACTTTCAACTTTATTTTGTCCCCAGAGGGCTATTAGTTTTACAACAAGGCATACTGGATAACAATGCAGCAAGTTTGGATGTTAAAACCTCCATAATCTGAATATGCCTTTGGGAAACAGCTCATAGTTTGTGTAAAATCAACTTGATTTTACTACTTTCTGTCACTAAGTGAACAGTTTTAAAGATTCTGTCCATCAAATTCTAGTTCCCTTTGTCCTATCTAATTTCAATCCCCAATGATATGACTTGCGTACACTCTGCTACTAGTGCATGGCTATTTATTCAGCAAAGTGCTGGACTTTCCTGTGGCCTCAAGGCGATCTTAGCAAAACCCTTCAAGCAAACAAACAAATGTTAATTTTATTCCAAACTATGTTTTGCACGAGAAGCTCCAAGGACATTAAAAGTGCAAATGCCAAGGATTATCATTTGTGTGCAGATTGTAGTTAAAGTGAGATGAAAGGTGGTGCAGCATCGACATGATGTAACACTGCAGCAAGCTGGTATGTTGTTGGAGTCGCCTCCATTGAAACACGCTGCAAGATACGCTCCTCATAACAGCTTGTTTAATGTAGAATGGGATCTTAATGTTTCTGCCTTGTCGGAATAATAATAACTGAAACTGCATTGAAAGAATTAGAACCATTAGACCATATTTAATGTGAGTCAAAATTAAACTTGTTATAATAGGTATTTCGTTTTGCAGTGAGGATGCTCAGTAGGTCATTTTCCCAGACTGATCTCATGAAGTGGTGTATGTATGACACGCCAATTCGTATGCCATTATTGGTGTGTTATCAAGACGCATACTCGCTTTTTAGCATGTTTGTCAACGCTGTTTGGCCTCCATTGACTTACATTACCTTGTGATTGCGTGTGAATTGACGCTGTAGCGAGTAGTGTGAAAGGGTTAAAATCTGCATAGAGAGGTTGGTTGGGGTGTGGATGCGTCAAACAACACAGGACTTTCACCCAGGAGAGCGGGGGTCGTGTCCCACGTGTCATGTTTCCTAAACTCAACTGTAGCTTTCTTCTTTTACTAAACCCAACCCGTGGAAGAAAGTGGGCGTGTATGTTTACGCAAAATCATGATGTCATTTTGCATTTTCCCCAGTAAAGTTCTGTATTTTACACACTCCAACTATCTGGTCTGTTGCATTACCACAATGTACATAACGCCTCCCCCCCCCCCCCCCTCCCCCCCCCCAAAAAAAACAGAAGATATTTTGTTCTATTGGTGTAAACAATTTGTGAATAAAGTCTCATTGTCAATGCAGTATTGTAATGCAATCCTGACTATTTTGTTTTGTCTCTTTTTTCCAGTCTAACTGTCTAGTTGTACACAATCATTTACCATCTGGCTGCACGGTGAAACATATGTTTTATAGAGCACCAAACACCCAGCTGTATTTGGAATTAGACACAACATTGTTGGGTTAGGTGTAGTACAAAGCGCCATCCTGCAGTAGATGTGTTGCAGCTTGACATTCACCGTATCCCATACATCCATATTTGTTATTCTACACTCATATGGTGGAAGTTTTCTGAAAACATCTACTCTTCTCCTATAGCATCACTGTGCCTCTCCTTCACATTTGACTTTAAACGTGTTCATGGGCGGGTGCAACCTTTTCGTCCACAACCTTTTTACTGAGGCTGTAATGGTAGGCTACATAGGATTCATGGTTTGATACAAACCAAGGTTTTATGGTCAGAGTTTAGTTTGGTCCAACAAGAAAATGAAAATAAAAAAGGTTTCAAAATATAATGAGCACACAGTGGCCATGATACCTGCTGGAATAAGGCACAGGAAGATTTGCATATAGACTAGTCAAAAAGAAAGAAAACCCAATGGGAATGTATCAATATTGCACCAGCTTACTTACAAAACTGTGCACTCTATATTCCAAATTTAAAGTGCCCATATTATGAAAAAAAAACCACTTTTCTGGGATTTGGGGTGTTATTTTGTGTCTCTGGTGCTTCCACACATATAATCTTTGAAAATTTCCATGCAAATCTATCCATGCTGTTTTGAGTGAGATACGGTTTCTGAATGATTCCTGCCTTCAGTCTCTGGGTGAGCTGGTCAAAATCTGCAGGGCTTGTTACGTAACTAGCCGAAACGACGGGCTGAACACAACCGTTAGCATGCTAGCGCTAGCGTTAGCATGCTAGCTCGTTCTCAATGGCAAAGCACTGCTACAACACACACAAGTTCACCATAATCTCCAAAAGAAGTACTTCCATGTGCGCCCTCCTTTAGAAGAAGTCTGCCGGCTAATCCTGCCTTGTAACTGACCAAAGTTGGAGAAACAACCTTTCTTTTACTGTCTATGGAGCTAACTGACATGATCTACCATCTGAGCTACTGAGCATGTGCAGAGTGGAATCAAAGAGTACAGAAGAAGATGATTCACTCTGTAGCTAAAACAGAGACCTGAACACAAGGTGAAAAGAGGAGCTGCAGCAGTGAGAGAGAGATGTGCTGTACAACAAAAATATATTAAACCATGTGACCATATTCTGGTACAACCTTAAAATACAATTATGAACCTGAAAATGAGAATAATATGACATCTTTAAGCTACTGGGAAGAATTTAATATTTCATCTGCAATGACCTGTCCAAATTCAAAATTCTCCGTGTATAAGCACAAGAGGCTGTGCCTTGCAATTGAGCTATAGAGCATTCCTAAAATGCAGTGTCCGACGGACACTGCATTCCATTGGATGTCCTGTTGCATTCAGTAAACATGGCTTTTCTTGCTTTCTTTGCTAACACAAAATGTGGAAAAAAAACTAACAGGCAATCATGAGATAAGTAATGTAAGGAAAAATCAATGATAAAGAAAGGGCTTTTGCTGTCGTACAATGCAACTCAGTGAAAAAAGATGTGGCTCTGTAGTTGCTAGATGTTCTTCACCATCTTGGTCTGGACGTGTGACTGACGTGACGGAAACCAAACCAAACCATGATTTCAGCACCACAAGCACACTCAGTCACATTGTTGTCTAATAGGCCTTTTTTTACAGCGGACATTTTGATTTGTAATCGTAGGAGTTCAAGCACGGATGTTACTAATAACATTATGGATGGCTCCCTTGTATTGGAGTGTCCCAGTAAGCTGTGACAGTGAGCCAGTAGCTAACACAATAAGTAAAACCCTGAAACCACAGCGAGTGATTGGAATTCAATATAATTATCATGTTCTTTGAGGGTTGAGGAAGCTCTTAAACTTGACAATGTCAAATAGGTTGATCATATGTGATCCTAACCCTGCTTTTCTTGCTTTCCTGTGGCCTATATCTATTTCGTTTTTACACAGGCATGACATCAGCTTGGCATTATTATTCAACCGGCGTCATTTTAGATGAAGCAGAGCGGATGAATAGCTTTTTAGAGTGCTTACTCAGGTGAAACAGCAGCTTTGGTATTGATTGTGGACAAAACGCTCTCGGTACATAAGCTTGCGTTGCTGGCCAGCAGTGTTGACTGTTGAGAGTAGGAAGTAGGGAAATCGATTCAGTGAGGTGCAGCTTTTTTCATTGATGGGTCATATGAGCAGATTTAGAGTGTCTAAAGTGTTTTATTTTCACACCAAGCTGCTCACAGACATCGCTTTCCACCATTCTATAACCTTTATAGCGGCTGGGGTAAGGATGGATTTGAGATGGACGCACTGAAGTGTGAGCCTGCAAATGTGCATAAGGTTTGGGTCCTTAGATTTGATTCAAGGCGGTTACAAAGTCTACATTAAAGACCTCATCAAAAGACATATCAAAAAAATATTTTTCAATGGCTATGTAAAAGTTGGGGTGAAAGACTAAACCCTGCAATGCAGCCATGCAGATAGATCTCGGATTCAAGCATGTCTTTCCAGTAATAATGTCCAAGCAACTCTGTACAATCCATAGACCTCCATTCAGATGTGTCCAGTCACTGCAGTTGTTGATCAGCTTACATGTTTATCCACAAGCAAAAAGAAGCCCCTCTAGTGGCCCCTAGATGCTGCAATTTCCATTACAGTCCATAATAGAAGAAGTGTTGGGGGTACAATGTGAAGCTAAAGCAAAAGTCAAAGGTCACCAACATTACGAGGGTCCTTCCCCTGGGGACCATGAATATCCACAGTATATTTCATGGAGATATATTGTCTTTTGATAAAGATGTGAGACAGACAAACAGCTGTCATCTCCATCATACTTGCTTAGGAACAAACGTGCGTCACTTTGTAACATGTGTTATAATGCTCGCCTTGCTGCTAGCATGGCACGCCCTCATACTCTGCAACTGACTGGCTAGCAGTGCTTAACTAGGTACCACACATGTGCGACTCAACAAAGATGGAACAGAAGTGCAATGCCTCATGTAGCTAAAACAGAGAGCTCAACACACAGGGTGAAAAGAGGAGCTGCAGCAATGTGCAGTACAACACAAATATGGTGTTTTTTTTATTAATTAAACCACATAAACCTATTCTGGTACAAACCTGGTATGAACCTGAAAATGAGCATAATATGAGCACTTTAAGACACAGCGGCTTGCCCGGCCAGCCCTATGCTATTTCCTGTAAAGCACCTGTGCTGGCGTGGAATCACTGATTGTTTGATCTCCACCTGAGGAGTATGGTTGCGTGTGTGTAGACAATCTCATAGAGAAAAACCAGAAAGTGTGGGTTGCAACAGTGGTTCTGCTTACCTGTTAAGTTAGGAGCCTGTCTGTGGGCAGCCTCCGTGGATTGTTGTTGCAAACAAAGTAGCCTACGTGACAACAGTTTTGACTGTCTCCAGGAGTCCGGTTGCAGCGGCTGCTTGTCCTCACGTGTCTCCCTTTACCGGCGTATTGCTTGCATCCTTATGAGCTGACGTGCCGTGTGGGGTCTCATACTGAGCAGGCGTAATGTCGGCTAACAGACGAAACAGACACTTTCCTGCTTTCCGTCAGTTCATGTCTGTTCTGTCTGTTCTAGTCTCTTCACTCAGAGAACCAAGGTTACAACGTAACTGAGCGATTTTGGTCCTTGATGCAGGACAGTTTGGGCAGAATATGAGTCGTAAACTGGTCATTCCTTTTTGTTACCGTGGTGTAACTTGCCAATGGTGTTGAAGAAAACAAATCACACAGACTTTGACACGGTTTTGCATGAAAAAAGTTTTCAGAAAATGAGAAAGTGTATGTTTATATCCCCAGGTTTGCAAGGGGCCATGAAACTCATTCAGCAAAGAAATGACTGTGAGACTTTCAATACAAGTGAAAAAGAAAGAAAAAACATAATTGCCTCGACTTTTTCCCTCCAGACAGCAGCATTATGCACTGAGACTCACATACATTACATAGTCTACTTTATTTGACATCTAATCCAGATGTCCGAGCATGCAGTCATAATATCACTGTGGCCTCACTCCCCATCCCGCTTTGAGTGAAATATTGTCAGTTCATTTCCTGCTAGCTAATGAGGATCCCTGAAAGTCAGCAGTCATGTCTGTGTGCAGTTCAAAGTAATCTGCTGTTATTTGTAAATGAGTAGCTGTTCACTGTGTCACTGCCGGGGCTGCTAATGGGCCATTGGTATTCTTGCAGCAAGAAGATTGCAGTTCACAGATGGATGCAGGAGTTTTGTTCCGAAACGAGACGGCTGCAGTTTTTATTTTGTCCCCTTTCGTGCATTAGTCTGCGAGGAGCATACACACACAGTTGGATATTCTGTGACTGTTCAGTGATCAATAGAAGGTAGACAGCGTGACTCATCTCTGAAATGTCAGCATTTCACTCTGAATGGCAAACACACACACACACACACACACACACACACACACACACACACACACACACACACACACACACAGTCATAACATACAGTTGTAAGTTGTAAAATCTCCCACCTGAGATCTTCCAGGACTAACAGACTCCTGTTACTAGGCTGTTAGGGGTTGAGTACCCATCTAAAGGGCACATAGGGGCCTAACGTCTCCATTCACATGGAGGGTTTGGACATCATAAACTAGTCAAGAGATTACGTTGTGTGCACAATTCTGCTTGACAAACTTGGACAAAACATCCAAAACAACATTGAGAAAAGCCTAGTTCTTGCTTTATCCAGGTATCCCTGTCTTTATGACCCAACAGCAGAGCGTTATTGTGACCAGTATGCAAAGCTTCGTTAAGCGTATGGGGCTCTGGATACGTCACCCCGTGTATTGTTGTGATTGGTCGTAGTGTTATGCAATTGCATGCAGTGAGATTTTCAAATGCATGCTTGTGCTCGAGTTCATTACCCAGTGCCAGACCCTTAATCTTTCGGATTTACGTCTGAATTTCCAGGCTACCTGAACTCTAGGTTTCTGCCTCCTATCATGTGTAATCTGCTGAGTGTGACAGTCAGGAGA
This sequence comes from Gymnocephalus cernua, assembly GCA_023631565.1. Classification (NCBI taxonomy): domain Eukaryota; kingdom Metazoa; phylum Chordata; class Actinopteri; order Perciformes; family Percidae; genus Gymnocephalus; species Gymnocephalus cernua. The sequence continues at coordinate 5,804,467 of CM042436.1, forward strand.
TTGTTCCACTGGTGTGAAATCTTTAGAATGAAGGTGAATAAGGGCAGTTTAAATGATTTGAGCCCAATTTCCAGCGATATTTACAACCCGATGATGATATAACGTTCGGGTGTATTTGTAGGAGCTGTGCAGGATTTTCACAATTATTGCTTTTTGAGACTGGAAGGAAATTATTAAAATTGAAAAAGAAATTGTTTAATTTAAATCACCCCCTCAGATCTTCAATGATAACTTCCTCGTCCAATTGGATTACTAATGACCACGGTGACACTGTGAGTCTCGGCGTGCCACTTCACCCCGTCTCCCCTGCCTAGTTCACCCGTTGTGAGGACACTTCTGGCATTTAGTTGATCATTTTCACCGGGGTCACATGTGTGGTGACCTCAATATCCCACGCCGTCACTCATCATTAGCACGTTTATGAGCATGCGTCCAATGGCGGCCCTCACGGGGAATTCAACCATTTGCATAGAAAAATTGCTTTCCTCCATGCGACGAGAAAGGACTGTTTTGCATAATTACAAATGATGTGCGGCTGCCGGTACAGACTGACATGTGCACATGGGAGAATTAGGAGGAGAATGGGACTGTGATAGATATGATGTTTGTCGGTGGACATGAAGGACGTTCGCAGCTGAAAAAGCATTGCTTTCATTTGTTGCATGTTTTTATGTCCTGTGTGTATGTTTTAAGTGCAGATTTTACAGATAAGGATTGTAATTGTTAAATTGTTATTTAATTATGTTTTTTTTTTTTTTACTAATATATCTTATTTAATTCATACTATATTAAAGGAACACGCCACCATTTTTTGAAGTGGGGTTATTCACAGTCTGCCCTAGATAATAGGTGGGCATTTTTGTCTCAGTGCATGCATTGTCTTAGTCCGGCTAGCTTAGCTTAGCATAGTGAATCATGTCATGAGTAAAAGTGAGCCAACAACAAAAAAAACAACCTGATTACTTATTGTGGCCTGCTTATTCACAATGAGTACAAATAGCAATGCAGATTAAGACTAGCAGATATTGACTTGGGACTATATTGGGGCGAAGCACAGCCGAAGCACTGCTACTTGGGCGCAGGGATTAGTTTGTTTTGTTGTTGTTGTTGTTGGCTCACTTTTACGCACAACATGCTAACCGGCAAGAAAGGATTCCATTCACTACGCTAAGCTAAGCTAGAGACAATGCATGCACTGAGACAAAAAATGCGTTTGTCCACCTGTTTTATATATTTACAAAAAGTACAATTTGTGTAAGTACATTTTCAACATACTATCGGAAATATAAATATACTTGAAATACAATAAAGTACTTTTTTTTCGTTTGGGCGTGGATAGGCACGATATTAAATCTCTCTGGATTCTCTTCACTTGCATGACACAATGTTGTATGTTATACACACTGGAATGTGTCTAGAGAAGAAAGATTCACACAGTATATAGCACACTGGTAAATCATTCTACATTAGGACATTTGAGTTTGTCTGAGCTGCTAATAAGCTGATAGCAGTGGTAGAATCAGGTTAAAACAGAAGGACATGCAGGTTTAACTCTGGGCTGGGGGTGAATGATGATGATGATAACTAGGTTGCAAATAAAATCAAAATCAAAAACCAAATGAAATGAACAACACTAAATACATCTGTATCAGTAATCTTGATTTAAAACAGTTTCCAAAGACACAATACAGTCAGTCATTTAAATACTGCCACCTGCTGGTAGAAAGGGGGGACAGTTTGGTCCATTACGGTGGAAACCACATTAAATATTAATTTAATTATATAATATAGTGCTAACAGTAACAACTCTGCACACACAATAAGTTCTTAGATTAACTATAACCAACTGTATTGAACCACACAATGCGCTCATTAAACGTGACTGGTGATGTATACGTAGGCACCATATTACATCACTGTAATAAATTTGATGGATTTGATGCTCCATTTGGATTCTGCTTGGTGTTATGAAGTGGCTCCAGAGTGATGCAGCAGCCTAAAACTCAGTCAGGCCTCCTGCAGACTTGGACGTATATTATGGAACAGCTAAGTTCATTAGCGCTAACCAGTCCCCATGAGGGGAGTCAGTAGGACTAGCAATGTTCAGTTTCATTACAGTAATAGTCATTAGATGATTGTGCCAAACCGATTGAGGAAAACTGTAACATCCCCAACTGTTGCCACAGCCAGAGAGCCAGCAGGTCTTCCTGGGATACAGAATACAAAAACATACAAAACACCACTGGTTGTACACTGTAAAATCTGCTCCCAACTCCAATCCTGCAAGACATCTCATAACATTTAACACTTTTTTTATTAACATGCCTAATATGTTCTTTCCATGTCAGTCTCGTATCAACGAAAATGATCAACTCTCTCCAAGTTATGTCGACATAGTTTCAGATTATATTATTTTAGTTTTCTTCTTGTGAAGAACATAGCTTTAGTTTTTCTCCACTGAGAATGTAAATCCCCATTGTGTTCCCCACTCTTCAACTTGGTTAAATGCATCCTGCATTTTCTCAATCAAATAGTCCACATTTCTCCCTCTTCTTCCACAAAGCGCTGTCATCTGCTAACAGTGATCTCCCCATGTCCATTGGTTTATTTACATAAACATAATTTATAGTGCTGTCAAACGATTCAAATATTTAATCGTGATTAATTGCATGTCATAGTTAACTCACGATTAATCGCAATTAATTGCACATTTTTATCTATTCTAAATGTCCCTTGATTTCTTTTTCTCCCATTATTTGTTCTCATTTTAATGCTCTTATCAACATGGAAAAGTGGATTGGCTTGCTTTGTGCAAATGTTTTTTTTTATTGAGAATGAGGAGATGTCGTCACGACACAAAGCCCCACCCCCTTCCGCCATTTTTAGGTGCTCATGTTCATTGTTTGTGTTGGTAGCAGAGGAGGTTATTCTGTTTTTCTATAGGCTAGATTCAAGATAATTAACTATTGTAAAATGTCTGGAACACACTGCTGTGTAAAAAACTGATTCAGTTCCTCACACGATTTTCGTGGAAATCGTAGGAACCACGTGTCACAGTTTTTTTGTATAGTGCAAATTTTGACATGTCAAATTAGTTTACGTGACTAACATGCCCTTCATCTAACACATTTACATGGCAGGGGGTGACAGTGTAAAATATATGAGATGCCATACATCTTTAAGGTGCTTTAGAATGAACAGTGCATTAATGTAACTATCAGCACAAATATCTTCTGTGTTTTGGGGCTTGTAGATGACCAAGTCTTGCACCCAGCCGCAGCAGAAAGTCTCGTAGCTTTCCAAAGATTTCATGCTTTTGAATTCTTGCATAGTGTAATAACTGATGCCAAAAACCAAGTAATTAATAATCTCCACGTAGGTTAGAGCATTGATCGGCCCGAATTTTTCTGTCCGAACCCAGACACCGTTAAAATCTCATTTCTTTCTCATACTAATGACACATGTAGGCTACGTTTGTTTGTGTGGAAAGCTTTTATTAAACAACTGTAGGAAGGCATTCGGAAATGTCAACAGATGAGGTCATCAGCACACACGAGGCAATAAGCGCACGTTAATGAGCTGTTCAAATGTTCAACGTGTTAACAACAAGCTCACGTTAATAAGCTGTTCAAATGTTCAACGTGTTAACCTTTCCTGCTTGCTTCGTTTGTGGTAAAGGTGGTAAAGAGTCCAGTCTCTGTTCCATTGTGCTGCCGGCAGCTCGTATGTGTCGACGTGGTTGATATCAGCCAGCTTCTCTAAATACATCTGCTTGGCGCTGGTAGTAAGTTTCTCCCTGTAAGGTCCCTTTATTTTTTGCTGCCTTTTTCTCCATTTCCTCTTAATTTTCTTAAAGGGATACTTCACCGATTTAGCATTCAGCTTTGTATCAGTAGAAACCCGGTAGTATTTCTGAATGACCGTGCGTCCCTCCCTCATATCCCCCTGAGACAGGAGATATCTGCATTGGGGGGTCCGGAAAAAATCTTCCGATGACGTAAAATGACGATTTTTGACATCGGAAGATTTTTGACATCGGAAGATTTTTGACATCGGAAGATTTTTGACATCGGAAGATTTTTTGGCCAGAGCAAAAGACTACAACCAGTAGTAGGACCTACTTCCGCATGTTTTAAACCCGCCCATCGCCCGAAGCGAGCCGATCTCAGCCGGAAAAAAACGAAATGTCAGCCATCTTGAATCCTCGCTAAGCAGGGCTCTGCTCTATCTTCTCAGCAGCAAACTTTTACAACAATTATGTGCATTCAAACTACCGCATGTGTACCACCGGGATACATCGCTACAGAGCAGAGAATATGCAGGAAACGTTATTACAGACGAAATAATCGGCCCACTACGAGAGCTTCGCCTGCCACGGAGACCAGCACCGAGACCAGCGGACTCGTCGTACCCCGAGCCGGGTAGGGGACATCTTCGTCGTCTAGGTGGGAAGCTAACGCTAGCCGGGGAAAAGGCACATCCAGAGCGAGCTAACGCTAGCCGGCCACCTGTCCCATCAATCGTGCTTGCAAGTGTCCGTTCATTTAACAACAAACTGGACTACATCCAACTTCAACGATGCTCCCAACACGAGTTCAGAGACTGTGTTTTTTGCTCAACAGTGAACCGGACTGTCCAGCTACCAGGACTGCTAGCCCTCCGACAATCCAAGCTTCTTTTACTGTCTATGGCTCTCTCTCATGGATGTATTAAGAGAACTTCTCAGCAGCAAACTTTTACAACAATTATGTGCATTCAAACTACCGCACGTGTACCACCGGGATACATCGGTACAGATCGGAGAATATGCAGGAAACGTTATTACAGATGGAATAATCGGCCCACAACGAGAGCTTCGCCTGCCACGGAGACCAGCACGGGGACCGGCGGTCTAGCTCGTACCCCGAGCCGGGTAGGGGACATCCACGTCGGATAGGTGGGAAGCTAACGCTAGCCGGGGGAAAGGCACATCCAGAGCGAGCTAACGCTAGCCGGCCACCTGTCCCATCAATCCTGCTTGCAAGTGTCCGTTCATTAAACAACAAACTGGACTACATCCAACTTCAACGATGCTCCCAACGCGAATTCAGAGACTGCTGTGTTTTTTGCTTTCGTGGGAAACATGGCTGAACAACAGTGAACCAGACTGTCCAGCTACCAGGCCACTGCTAACCGCTGGAGTTTGTGACTGTTACATGGTGACCATTCTACATTCCACGCTAATTCACGGCTGTGTTTAGCTATACTTTGTGTTTACAGCCCACCAAGCCTAATGCTAGTATGCGTTAGCTGAACTTTACGGAGCCTATAATGTGTGTGCACTCAATGTAGCCTGTTTCGTATGTCGTTATTATATAATGTAGTTTTTATATATTTTAAATGTGTAACACCACTTGAGCCATGATGAAACGTTTCGTGTATATGGTTGAAATAACAAAACACATTGAGTTGAGTCGAATGCCTCTGGCATGTGCATAAGATCTGCGCATGCTTAGAAGCCCATGCTTTTACGACACTACCTTTAAACTTTATTAAATCTTTACGAAACATTCCGCCGGTTGCTGGAAGAAAACATTAGACATTGACAGTACAAGTTGTTTGCTGGAGTTGCCTAAAGTATCTGTTAATGATATACGGAGGGTTGTCCGGGCATCCAGTACAACACCACGTAGCAAATTAAACAAAGACTTAGGCTGTGTCTCAAATCGCCTACTTGCACACTTCACGCACTTAGTTTTAAGTATATAGTGTAGATAACGAAAAAGTCAGTGCACTGAAAGTACCCGGATGACCCCCTAAAAAAAGTCAAAAAGTTCAGTGTAGAACGATGGACACTACGCACACTAAACCTGCGCCATCTTGACTACAAAGCGGAAAGGGGAGGGACCAGGGACGTCGACCGGCAGCTGATTGGATGAACGCGTCACGTGCATATTAGCTCTTGCAGATTTTACATCCGAGCTTAATGGCGGCCAGATGGCGGCTCGTTTGGAATACGATCTCGAATTTTACGAAAATAGTTCACCGAAACGTGTTTCTGAAGACATTTTAAGCGAGAAATAGGCCATGCAGTTGCTGAATCTGTCTTCATTTCAGATCAACTAAGGTCAGTTTAGAAGATTTTCATCAGATTTTGAGAGGCGGCGAGCCGAGCCGACCGCTCGTCATTTCCGGTAAGTGCTTTATCATAAGTGTTCCATTTGGGACAATACTAACCATCGACAGTGGGCACTACAGCAGTAAGTGGTCAGTGTACATTAGCAGTGTACTGACCGAAGTAGGCGGTTTGAGACACAGCCTTAGCTACGTTGCTTAATTTCTTTGCAACTTTGAAGGTAATTTGCTAACGGTAGCTAGCCTGAGCTAGGAGCCTTGCTTCAGGTTAATCATGCTTTAAATAAAGTGTAATCATGTGTTTTTACACCTCTCACTTCATGTGTTTGTACTTTTATAAGAATATAAGGTAAAACAGGGCTACAAATGAGATCTCTGTGAGAGCCCAGCATGCTCCTAACTAACTATTATGTAGCTGCATGCTAACGCAACACAGCTGTAATCTTGGCTAACGGTGGTGATTTTTCACGGATCACAATCACCAATAAAGGCTTCTAAACCAAATACTACACAACCGGACATGTCCCATGTCCCAGCACTAAAGTGACCGGAATTTTGGGAGAAATTACCAGCATTGGCCAAGATTACAGCTATGTCGCGTTAGCATGCTACATAATAGTTAGCCGCTAGGAGTATGCTAACGTTAGATTGTAGTGGAACGAAGCAGCATTTTCTAACGTCAGAAATCTCAGATAAAGGCTTCTGAACCAAACACGACCCAATCGGACATGTTTCAGCAGGAATGAGACCCAGAATTGGGGAGAATTTAACAACAATGGCCGACAAGATGACATGTTTACTGCCGTTAGCATGCCGTTAGCATGTAGCTACTATAGTGGTATACAGCAGTGGTGGCTGGAAGAGCTGTCGTCTCGTCTTTGAAAGGACACTTACTTTATTAGTCAAGACCATAGACAGGTATATTAATAATTCATTAATGGTCTATGGTCAAGACGAAGTATTACCAGTAAAACTATCAACATAAACACAACAATGACGTCGCTAGCGGTTTTGTATCGGTGACAACAAGTCTTAATTTAAATATCTTTATAAAAAAGAAAAATTGCCGTCAAGTCTTTTTTTGCTACGCAATTATGCACATGCGCAGAACGGATCGGGCAGGTTTTCTGCTACGCAATTATGCACATGCGCAGAACGGATCGGGCAGGCGGAACGGATCGGGTACTGACACCCTCACTGTCACACTGTCTGTCTGTCAAGCGGTAGGCGTGGCTTGGGAGTGGACTCAAAGCAGCGAAGCGAAGTGCATTCTGGGATTTGGTGTCTTTCATCCATATAAGCCAAAAACACATTTTCTGGCTTTTCTCGGCCTAGAAGGCACCAATTAAATTTTTTTTTTCACATTTCTGCTACATAAGTGACCCAATTTAAAGATATATTCAGCTTTCCAGCGGTGAAGTATCCCTTTAAGTTTAAACACCGTGGTAATAATTTTCAGGTCCGTCTCTGTGTCGCTCGCTCGTACAATGTTGCCCCTGGCAACCGATAGTGTAGGCACCCAAAAATGGCCGACGGGCTCAGACCCCTCCCAAATCGTGACGTATGTCCTCATTCTCAATTGAAAACAACATTGGCATATATGTAGTGTTCAATTTCACACTAACATTCACAATAGTCTGTCACACAATGTAACACTGTTACCTCGATTTTCCATTGCAGATAGTACTGCCTCATGCCTGAGGCAAGCGTGGCTGGAGTTGGGGGAAACTATGGTTTCCCCCAACTCATTTCCTGGTTGTCCTTCTCCATAAACAACATAAAATCAAGGAGTGGGTTAACTTTTCCTGCTCCAGGTTTCCCACCATGGTCAGAAAGAACAGAGGAGACACTTTGTTTCTCTCACTACTCTAGAGTCGCTATCCGCTCTGAAGCCAATCGCCGTGACGAGCCTACAGTAGCTATACGGCTCGCAAGCCCAAACAAGTGTGCAGCCGACCATGCCAAGACCCGCCCTTCAATCACTACTATTGGCCAGGCGTCCAAGGTAACGTAATCCCATTAGTTCAGGTCTTATCCCCAGACCAATCCACTATCCTAACCTTAACCACTCGAGGTGAAATGCGTGGCCATAGTGGGATTCGTAATTTTGTCGGCCGTGTCTGTTTTGTTTCCGGTCTAGCTAGCTAGATCGTTTATCATGCGATAAAAAAATAGTTGCTGTTAAAATGGGTTTGCGTTAATGCCGTTAATAACGCGTTAAACTGACAGCACTAATAATTTATCATAATAGAAAATAACGCTGATTTATTTGCTTTTACAATCCTTGAGGCGTCCCGTTTTCGACAACATATTGGCTGGATAGCTCTGATCCTATCTTTTCTTGAATCGTTCTTTTATCTAGAAAGTCCATTACCCAATTCAACATTTTTCCTCCAACTCCCATAATATGTAACTTTATTAGAAGCCCCTCTTTCCATAACATATCATAGGCATTCTCAACTTTAGAAATACTGCAACCACTGTCTCTTTATTTACTTGGGCTTTCCTTATCCCATCCTCACAGCATTGGATCCATAGCGTTCCTACCTTTCCTGAAGCCACTGTGATATGTAGCTACCATGCCTCTACTTTCTATATAGTGCATTAACCTCTCATTTATCATACGCTCCATTAATTTACATATGTGTGATGTCAATGCAATTGGTCTGTAATTTCCAGGCCTGCTTGTATCTTTTCCCTGGTTTCCTTATATTACTTTCACTTAAACCAATCAGACATGACCATGAAATTCAAGGACCAATCACAGCATTACAGCTCCGCTTAAATATGTTCTCCCTGTGCTGTTCAGTTTTCGTTGCAGGCAATAGGCCTACTTACTCATGTATGTATATATATATATATATATATATATATATATATATTCTTATTTTTTTTCTCTCTATATGTTTAATTATGTGTTTCGTGTTAGCTGCATATAAACTGAGCTTATGCTGCTTGAGCTGCTGTAGCTGAAAATTTCCCCAGTGTGGGATTAATAAGTCTATTTTATCTGTTCTTCTCTTATCCAATGGCTGGTATACATTCAGCGTCACAATGCTACATTCTATTCAATTTGATTGTTAATAGGTTGAGTGACGTCTATGCTTTTCGTCTCACATTGTGGCAAGTCTGTGGTTACATCATTGTTTTAATATTAGGCAGGATAGTTTTTTTTCTATTGGGAAGCAACACGCATGTTAACCTATCTTCAGAGCTATCACATCTTTAGCAGTAATTCATTGCAGACGTTACGCAGTGTGTATGGGGGATTCATTTTCGCATCAACATTTTGACATATATCGTTTTATTCATTGTTTCTGCTGCCTGCATACTTATTGCTTCATGCTCATGCTTGTTGGTAAGTAGAGCAATATTTATGGTATTAATTAATATACTTACTACTTACTAATACTTATACTTTAATAATAATAATAATAAATAATAAATAATAATAATTATATGGTATTACTAGTAAACTACGAACAGGTCTGCTTTCTGTCCCCAGAGTCAGAACTAAACAGGGGGAAGCAGCATTTATTTTTTTATGCTCCACATATCTGGAACAAACTTCCAGATAACTGCAGGTCTGCTGCAACTCTCAGTTCTTTTAAGTCAAAGCTGAAGACCTTTCTTTTTGATGTTGCTTTTCGCTAAATAATTGTTCATTTCTTATACTTAAGTTGCATTGTTGAAACTGTAAATCTATATAAGCATATAAAGAGAAATTAAAAAGTAAGACCGGGGGGACCAGCCCGTTCTGGGAACAGCAAGGATTGCTGGTGGATTACGTGTATATAGAACGGCTTATACATTCTCCCATGCTAGCAACATAAAATCTCGTATTTTATCTGCTTTTATATTTTTAACTGTTTTCAACTGCTCTTTAATGTTTAATTTCTTATACTGCACTGTAACTTTTATTCTCATATTTTAATCGTTTTCATGTAAAGCACTTTGAATTGCCCTGTTGCTGAAATGTGCTATACAAATAAAGCTGCCTTGCCTTGCCTTGTCAGTGCAAAATCAATTCTGCCTCCTGAATGTGGTACAGTTTCTCTGCTGTCCTCTCCCAGCACTGAGCGCACATCAAACTAGATCAAATACACTGTGCATGGAAGATTTTTTTTCCTCTTTGTAAGCCTAAGGACTATGAGACATACGCTCTGCACCAAGATTACAATATTCAATTCAATTCAATTCAATTTTATTTATAGTATCAAATCATAACAGGAGTTATCTCAAGACACTTTACAGATAGAGTAGGTCTAGACCACACTCTGTAATTTACAAAAAAAAATAAAAAATCCCCAAGAGCAAGCACTCAGTGCAACAGTGGCGAGGAAAAACTCCCTTTCCAACGCAGTCTCACTTCCAACTTGTCAAATGTCTGACGCATGGCCAAGGACCCGTGGCGTTAAGTTTCAACGCCAGGGAGGTACCCGTTGCGACGAGGGGGTCCGTCAGATAGACAGTCATGTTAATCCCTCACTGTCAGATATCGACGAAAGAAAAAACACGCCCCCTTAACTCGAAATCTGTGACAGTTTTATTGTTGTTATTTTTAGCCTAATAACTGCTTTTTTAATCAACATTATTCACCAGATCTTATCATGGTTTATATGCATTTCTTTTAATGTTATTATTTTGGTCTATTTCGGCCAGGGAAGCTGGGTTTCTTTGTTGTTTATTGATATTTTTTAAACTATAACGCTACATCTATCAACATTTATTTAGATGTTATCATGGTATTCATTTCTTTATTTTAATAATATTATTTTGGTGTTATTACCGGTGAAATATTACAGTATGCTGTAATACAGAACATTACGATATGATCCAAGCTAGACCCAGCTAGATGCATTCAAAGCCCATATCCCACAATGCAATGCGGGCATTCATTCACACAATTGGACAGCGATCAGCGAGTCTTTAACGCCAGTATCGCTTCAATGTACATATATATAATCAGTGGTTTTATCACCAACAACAACACATAGCTCAGTTTTGTTCCAGTAAGTTATGCACCGTAATAACATTTTAAAAAATCAGCTGAAGACTCCGGAAGTGACGTAGTACGTGCCGCTCGGCAGATAAGAAGATACAAAAATACATAATATTCGTAATATTGATTTTTTTGTCTAACATTGTATTTGAGGATTTAAACAATGAAGATAATAATAATAAAATACAGTTTCATGTATTTGTCTCATGTATTGTCTGCTCGGTCGGCCGGCGGCGGCGGCAATCTGAAATGGAATGAAGCCCATTCACGGCAGACAGCAGTCGAACATAGGCAGCTCCCGTCTCTTATGGGAGTTGTAGTTTTAAAGTATATTGGTATATTTCTCATAATTAGAAGTTAAACACACTGGTGTCATCAGATTTTAAAAATTGAATTGTTAAATAGGTGAAAATAGCTTATTACCATATTTGACAGTGCTTACAGTGGTTAAACTTTGGTGACCATATCTGTCCAGAGCTTTCTATAACAGCTGGTCCCATGTTTGTAGCACCTTCTGTTGCTAAATGACAAGCCTTCAAACATGGACTAGGTTCAAGGTTCAGAGGTCAATATTTCAGAGTAGGAGTAATGGATCCTCTTCAGACTGACATATGTTACTGTGGAGGTTGAGACCTTTCCAACGATATGTTTGATATAGTCCTATGACAACATTTGAATTTTCACATATCATGGATATGCAGGTGATACTTTATTATCCCCGGAGTGATATCTGCCTTGAGTTCAAATGCTTCACACATAACACTTGACATATTGTTTTATCATACAGCTGACATATACTTACAATCAAAAAACATAAAGAAAGTGATATGTAGTCAGACTGAAGCACATCACACAGGAAAAGTCTATTGATCATCTTGCACAAACAGTGACAAGAGCAACCTACAAACAACCCTATGCATCATATCATGAAGCTATTACACAACCAGCCTCAAGCAACATTATTTAAAGTTATAATTGAGGTAGGTCCGAATAGGCCTATAGTTTAGAAATGTTAAGTTTACATTGGGGTAACCATATCTTCTGCTAGAGTATAAGAGCTCATACTCTGCATGGAGAATAAAGATAGATCAGGTCATATTCTCTGTGCTTGCCTGGAGAGACTGGTTTCTATTCCTCTCCACAACCTTCATGACAGTCATATATAACATAAACCCTCTGATTCACCGTGAATGTCTGCTCTAAATGATGAACACAGGCCTTCCAGCCAGGTGTTGTCCATATGAACACCAAGGTGTCTATAGGAGCCGAGCCCATTGATTGGTTCATCATGTATGACCTCTGATACCCTCTGACCCATGTCACCACCAACGCCTCAGTTTGTCAAATGGCTGAATGAGATGTGTGAGTTTTGTCTGTGTGCAGTATAGGCTGAGGTAGAAGTGTGCCAAAAATGCCAAAACACATGTTATATATGTACACATACCCATACAAAGATATATACATCTTACTCTGTAAACAAAAACCTCGGCAACAATCTGCTTATTCTTTTAATTTCCTGAAAATGCCTCCTAAAACTAGTCCCTTCTTAGTTTTGAAAAGGTAGTCTCTCAGTAAAGGCTACAAAGGTTAGGATGGCTACAAGCTGTAACCATGGTGATTGATATGAGGATCATCTTCTGAATATAATAATTAATATGTTAGGCCTACCATAAATTGTTATTTCAAAAAAGTAATTTATTGAAAACAACTAATGCAGTGTGATATTAAATCAAACTAAGTCCCACACAGAACTATGCTCATGTTTTTTCCCTTTAGTATTTGATATTAATAGTCATCAACCGCAACATTAGAAAATTGGGTTTTAAAATAAAAATAAAAAATGCTTCTCTTCGTATATACACAACAGTACAAGTCAAAACAAATGCAAATTATTTATTCTATTATTCTAAACACTCAACTGTAGGTTTTTTATATAGTATATATATATAAGGCAAATCAAAGTGCCTAGCATAAAGCACTATTTTTTATTTATTTTAATATTTATTATTGGTATTTTATTGTGTAAATTCTCACCTGCAACATTCATTCACAGACGTGTATGTATAACGGGAACAAAGCTGAGTAACGTGTTGTTGCTAGTGATAAAAACACTGATTATATATATATATATATATATATATATATATATATATATATATATATGTACATTGAAGCAATACTGTCGTTAAAGACCAGCTGATCGCTTTTCGATTCTGTGAATGAATGGCCGCATTGCATTGTGGGATATCAGCTTTGAATGAGTCTAGCTCGGATCATATCGTAATGTTCTGTATTACAGCATACTGTAATATTTCACCGGTAATAAGACCGAAATAATATTGTTAAAATAAAGAAATGAATATCATGATAACATCTAAATAAATGTTGATAGATGTAGCGTTATAGTTTAAAAAATATCAATAAACAACAAAGAAACCCAGCTTCCCTGGCCGAAATAGACCGAAATAATAACATTAAAAGAAATGCATATAAACCATGATAAGATCTCGTGAATAATGTTGATTAAAACAGCGGTTATTGGGCTAAAAATAACAACAATAAAACTGTCACAGATTTTGAGTTAAGGGGGCGTGTTTTTTCTTTTGTCGATATCTGACGGTGAGGGATTAACATGACTGTCTATCTGACGGACCCCCTCGTCGGAAAATAACGCAAGGGGTACCTCCCTGGCGTTGAAACTTAACGCCACGGGTCCTTGGCCATGCGTCAGACATTTGACGAGTTGGGAGTGAGACTGTGTTGCCCTTTTAGGAAGAAACCTCAGACAGACCCAGGCTCTTGGTAGGTGGTGTCTGACGTGCCGTTGGGGTGTATCAATCTAGGTATCAATATGTCTGTACAGTTGTCCTTACTAATAATTATATGTACTTGCATTGCACTAGCAAGCATATGATTTTTCACCAGAAGCCAGAGTTTGAATCCCGTGTCCCAGAGCTGGAGTTAACATAATAAAACCCTCGAATAAAGACAGGAAAAGGTTGCAGTCTCAGTTGAATGTTTAAAAGTCAACAATGACTACGTTTACATGCACATAACATTCCGTTTTTTGCCCTAATTCCGAAAAAGATGATATTCCTGCTAAGCTGTTTACATGGCTAATGGAAGTGAATAGGGGAGAGTGGGGTGAGTTGTGCCAGTTTTTACTCAAAGTGACTTTAAAGTGAGGCCATGACAGTAATGCCTTCAACTTAAGGATGTACTTATATTTCAGGATGTGATGCATCCCTCAGAACAATAACTTTGGATCTGAAGTAAATTGTTTCAGAAATATAGCTTTTGGCACAACTTGCCCCTGATGCGGGGTAAGTTGTGCCTTTTGGGGGAATACATTGGGGTAAATTGTCCCAGTGATTTCTGAAGTGAAACAGAACATTTTAATGTTATGAACTGTAATGCTATATGAAAGCAAGACAAATTCAATACAAAATTACTCATTTAAGGTTTATTTAGATATTGTCAACCTATTGAACTGTTGGAATATGTCATATTTTGTAGTTTTTGGGAAAACACAAAAAACTTAAATACACAATATATGATATTTGTGAATCATTTCAGGCAAAAAGGCTTTGGCAATAGATGCCTGTTGACATACATAGAATGCTGTCTGTCAATTATGTAACATAAGAATAAAGTGACTAGGCTAATTTCTAAACATCATATTGTGACTTAGGCCACTTAAAAACTTATCTTTAATAGCATAGTGCAAACTCAAAACTGAAATCAGTGTTAGCTAAATTAAACAAATGGCAGGTAGGCCAAAATCAAACACTGATGAGGCATGCCCATCTCCTCACTTCTCCAGATTATCCCCTGTGAGTATGTAGGTCTAGGTGGTCTGGATCTGGCCTACTACTTAACATCCCACTTGTCAATGCTGCAGGGGAATATAAACTTCTGCTCCCTTCTGGCTGTACCACCAAGTTTTTGGGGTGTGGGTAGTTTCTTGAGCACATCACCTCTAGGGATGACTCCATCATTTTCTTTAAATGTGAAGATGGGCTTTCCATCGCCAGATTTCTTACTACTTTGCCTTAGAAACTTTGCGCTGATGTCTGCACCCTCAACCTTCTCCACCAATCCAACATAGTTATAGGATTTGGTTTTACCAGCAAAGCTCACAATGACAAAGTCACCAGCAGACAGATCCTTGTCACCATCATCATCATCATTCTGGACATCTGAACTATCATAATCAGTGGTGTCGTTAAGTGGAATGGAGATGTCACTCTCTTCTGAGCTACTGTAGACAGTCACTTTCTTTTGGGGTTTTATTTTCTCTGTTGTGTGTGTTCTCCAGGTCATCTTCTGCTTCATCATCAGTGGTGTCATCAAGTGGAAGGCCCATGGTGCTTTCTTCTGAGTTACTGTGCACAACCTTTTTCTTTATGATTTTGGTTTGATTTGAGCCTTTCGGAGCCCATTTCTTCTGCCTTTCATTCTTTTTCTTTTCCTTTTCAGCCTTTTTATCTTGTTTTTCTTTGTGGGCCTTCTCCAGCTCCATCTTCTCAGGTGTGTCGGTCACAATTCTTGTTTTTACTTTCTTTCTTATCATTCTAGGCCTTCTTGCTGTGGCTTTTGGCAAGGGAAGTATGACTTTTGGGGACACATAATTCCCATGGGCACCAGAACCAGTTTCATCCCTTGATGAGTGCTCAGGATTTGGTATCGGAAGAGTGGCAGGTGGCTCCCCTGGGTCTGGACCTGCTTCAAGACCTGTGGCATGGGTTGGCCCCTCATGTGATGGTCCAGGCGGGTCAGCAGCAGCAGGGCTCTTCTGGGTTTGGCCTGTCTGTTACCATTGATGGGGCATAATCTTTATCTGGGAAGATATCCTTGTTGTATGGGTATATGCCCGTAGCTCTGAAACCTGATGTGATGTTTGTGGGGGTCATTGCAGACATAAATGCTGGCTTCACAAGTTCTGCAATCTCATAAATCAATACGGTTCGACCAGGATGTGTGCACATCCAACCGTCCATTGCTCTGAAGAAGTAGGTTTTCAGTGGTCCATGGACTGTTTTGTCCAATGGTTGCAATCGGTGTGAGGTGGGAGGGTGAGCATAACGACACCATTTTCTTTAGCAATTGTCACTGCCTTCAATGAGATGTGAGATTCATGGTTGTCCAGAATGAGCAGGACTGGGTGATCGATGGAGCAGTTAGTGTGGCGGATGAAGTGCTCCAGGAAGATGGTGAAGGCTTCTTCATTCATCCATCCAGACTTTGTAGAATGACCTATGGACCCTGCAGGTGATCCATTCATGAATAATTCTTTGAAACAAACACGAGGGAAAATAAACATGGGTGGGATTGCATTTCCAGTGGCGTTTACTGCACAGGCCACAGTGACAAGCTCTCCTCTTTCAGCTGATGTAACTGAACCCACTTGTTTCTTCCCTTTCTCTGTGACAATCTGCTTGGGTGTCTGCACTGTAGTCACACCAGTTTCGTCCATGTTGTACATCATGTGTGAAGGGAAGTTATACCTGAAATGAGATTATGGAGGTGGTTATGTGCGTAAATGTCAATTCTGCTACTCAGGGCAGAAGACCCTATAGAGATGTGCCCTCTTTCCTTCCCTGGCTGCCTTGTCTGTGTGTGTGTGTGTGTGTGTGTGTGTGTGTATAAGAGAGAGAGAGAGAGAGAGAGAGAGAGAGAGAAAATATATATGTGATCCTATGATTGATGATTACCTGTCCATCACATTAGAGAGGTTATCAAAGAACTCCCCCACGTTGTGTCTATTAAAGGCAGTAGCTCTTCCAAGAGAGGTTGCTTCAGGAGTGCGGCATGACAAGTGGTGGCGTGCTTTAAAGGCTGTGAACCAATCAGGTCCTAGAAAAGGTTAATAGTTTATTAGCATAAAGGGTATCTCTTTATTTATCCCTTATTGAACCATTTCAGTTTACATTCAGATTTTACGTAAGGTAAAGTTATATGCTTTAAATAAGCACCCAATTTTGCTTATCTGTAATGTGCATGGTGATAACTGATAATGAGCATGTCCTGGGAAAATAATGATCAATGTTCCCGATAACTTTTCCTTAATAAATGCAAACTTAACCTAACCTGCTTTTTTCTCTCTGATCCAGCTGTCAGGGATATCAATGCCATTTCTTCGTCCATACTCAAAAGCCAGCTCACAGCATTTTATGGCACTTATGCCGTGAAACATTGCTGCTAGTGCCTTTATATGGTCAGCCAGCTCTGTCTCCATGTATTCTTTGAAGTCCTGTTCTCTCATACCCTGTCTTTGTTACCTCTCCTATCTTTTTCTTCTCCATGAATCTTTTCAAGGTCATCCTGCAGATCTTCATCTCCCTTGCCACCTGACGTATGGTCTTTCCCTGTTGCACCTCTTTCACTGCTCTGTCCAACTCCACAAGAGGAGTTGAAGCCCTGTCTGTCTTCCATTTATAAGTGTGTGGCATGATGGGTTTTGGTCTAAAATTAAGAATGTCACATAGTTTAAATGCTACAATGTAAGAGTACAATGTACAATTACAAATTAATAATATGTTGAAAATAATCATAAGTGGGGGTGAGTTGTGCCACTGGCACAACTTAACCCGGGCCCTTTGGCACAAATCACCCCAGACCCACAAGTTTGAAAAACTAGCATGATCCAGCAGTTAAGAGCTAACATCATGCTAACTCTATAGACTCATTGTGTAGCCTGCTAAAGCACTAAAACATGTGTGAAATGTTTTCAAACTTGTCTATAATTGTTCAGACACTACAATCAAAAAACCTTAATCATAGAAATTTTACTTTGAAAGGAAAAAAACAGTTTTTTGAGCTAAAATGTGCTTATCTCATGCCATGTGTCTCTCTTCTTTGGAGGATGAGTAAAATGGATGGCTTTTCAAAATGATGTGGTCACATGACCAATTTCTTCTATGGTTTTCCAGAAACAAGGGGTGGCACTACTTCCCCCTTGGCACAAATCACCCCACTCTCCCCTATTCTACTAATATGTAGCCCTGTAAAACTGGATAATTTTAAAGTTTACCAGCGGTGGTGGACTTGTTGGACCGTGTGAACACAGCGTCCCTCTTTCATTCCTTCAACCAGCTTCTTGAAAAGGTCGGCGTAGTGATGTGTGCGCATATCCAAAAACATGTTGATATCCAAGTCTTTGATGATGTTTAAAAGTAGCTGTGTTTCTCCTTATCGGGTCTGCAGGCTTGCAAAGGCATATGACCACTTAGTTTTGTGTGAACTACATGTCTCGTCTCACACAATGTACGTCACCTAGCTTTATGCTCAACTTGCTAGCTAGCTAGCTAGCTTAGCTCTGTTCCACAACACATGTAACGTTATCTTACCTGATGTGTTTTATCCAGAGAAGTGTTTTCAGCAGAGAAGCAAAAGAACAAGCAAGATCCTCTGCTCATTTGAGTAACGTTACAGCCCCGGTACGATACACACACACACACACACACACACACACACACACACACACACACACACACACACACACACACACACACACACACACACACACACACACACACACACACACACTCTCTCTCTCACTCTCTCTCTCTATAACATTACATCCCCAGTACGATACACATAGACATCGTAGCTTCAGCGAGACATCATGCATGAGACTTTGAAGTGTGCAGTCTTTCTAATGACGTATTTTCACAGTCTTATACTTCAACAGTTTAACAATAAACTGAGACTTTCTTTGGTTCAAAAAAACATATATTTTAAATTGACGAACATCATATTTGTAATCCATGGCTTAATTCAAACGGGATAACAAAAATAATTTGCCTCTCCACGTTCACTCCCGTTCATATTTTTTTGAAGTAGAAGGGCGTGACTTCGGCTCTCTATACTGCAGCCAGCCACTAGGGGGTCATTCAGATGTTTTAGCTTTACTTACACAGTCTATGCATCAACCCCTGATTTGTATATGAACACAATGTTTAGCAGACAGGGTAGCAACTTCAGTAAAGTAACTGTGATTGGAAATGGCTGGTTCACATTCTCATTCTGACACTCACTCTTATATAATAATAAGTTTATTTGATATAGCACCTTTTACAGACAAAGGGCCCTATTTTAACGATCTGAAACGCAAGTATCAAGCGCGAAATGCAAGTAGCTTTGTGGGCAGAGCTCGGGCGCTGTTGCTGTTTTACTGGCGGGATAAATGAGTCTTGCGCCCGACGCAAATCTAAATGGGTTGGTCTGAAGTAGCTAGGTGTGGTTTGGGCGTAAAGTGCAATAAACCAATCAGAGCGTCATCTCACATTCCTTTTAAGAGCAGGCGCGCTTGTTCCATGGCGGATTGCTATTATGACGGCGGATTTTGCCTGGCGCACCCGTGTGTATCGGGTGCAAAATAGGAGTGATACGTGAGTCGGTGTACAAAGTAAATTGCGCTGGGTGCAAGATAGGGCCCAAAGTCACAAAGTGCTTGGCATGATAAACATTTGTAAAAATACAGTATACAGTATACATACCCATTTTCAAAATGTTTCTATATTAGAAATTTGGGTTTATTTCAACCAAATTGTAAAAAAAATAAAAATAAAAAATGTAGATGGTTCCATACAATTAGTAAAGTAAATTATCAGTTCAGTACTTTCATTGAATTTGGGTGTTGGTTGAAAAAAAAACATTGAAAAAAGGGCAGAAAAAGAAGACCAAAAAGTTTTAATTTTTAATTTTGACCCAGAAAAACCAAAAGTTGCTTGTTGGTCGACGGGAAGACAACACAAGGATTAAGCCATTTCCCCTCAGATAATATCTGGGGCAGCCTTGTGAGTGTAAAGACGGATGTTAGCGACCTCCTTGCTTCATTGACCGGCTCAAATGTACTGTAACACGCTAACGTGGTACCCTGTGTTTGCTAAAGGTCTGAGTTCAGAGTTTTGCGGCTGGGCATAACTTTAGATCGATGCCATTTCCCGGCCAACTTCCCCCTCTATCTGTCCTGCTTCGGTGGCGTTGGCAGTGGAGGAGAACAGCGCTGAGCTGGGAACGAAGGAGAAGACTTGAGGAGATAACGGAGCCAGAGATGAACACGCACACACAGCAGGCAGCCGCGTGTTCAGACGGATGTGTTCAAGAGCTATTAGAGCCTGTCACAGTTGGCTTGTCACGGATCTGGCACACACACACACACACACACACACACACACACACACACACATAAACACGTCCCAGCACCTTGCACAATCCTAATTCTCACAAGTGTACACACAGTAGCTGACATACTCCCCACTGTGGCAATCATGCACAGACACACACTCGCTTCCTTCCTATGTGTATCTTTATAACGTGTACAAACACATTGTCTCTCTCTCACACACACACACACACACACACACACACACACACACACACACACACACACACACACACACACACACACACACACACACACACACACACACACACACACACACACACACACACACACAAAGACACGTGTCTGCCTGCCTTCTCCGGAAATCAAAGACTGCAGCAGCAGGTATTTTCGACGTGCAGACTTGAGCAATTTTCGAAGATAAGAGCTGCGACTGAGTGGTTCCTCCGCCATCTGGATTGTGTGTGTGTGTGTGTGTGTGTGTGTGTGTGTGTGTGTGTGTGTGTGTGTGTGTGTGTGTGTGTGTGTGTGTGTGTGTGTGTGTGTGTGTGTCAGAGACCAAACACTTCTGTCTCTGCAAATGTCACCTGTGGCCAGGTGTGCTGCATTACTGTAAGTTTGTCTGAAAGCAAAAAGTATACTGCACGATTTTTTATTCTGAAAATTTTGGAAGACAATGTTAACATGAGAAAGCATTTATTCCTGCAGCAGGTGTGTGCAGATTTTGAAGGAGAGTGTGATTTGGCAACAGTTAATGGCATAGCAAAAAAGTTATTACTGCAACCCTCCACTATTCAGGCTATGGTAAATGAGAATAAGCACTATTCAGGCTATGGGGAATGAGAATAATGTTTGAGCCTAATTCAGTTAAGGATAACAATTATCCTCATGTGCATCTTCAGCATTCCCATTAAAAGTATTGCTTATGTGATTTCCTTATGTAATATGAAGTTATTAGTCAGTTAAATCTACAAACCCCAGTACCAATGAAGTTGGGACGTAAATAAAAACAGAATACAATTATTTGCAAATCCTTTTTAACCTATATTCAATTGAATACACTACAAAGTTATTTAACATGTAAACTGATACATTTTATTGTTTTTTTAATGTGATGCCTGCAATACATTCAAACAAAAGACTGGGAAAGTTAAGGAATGCTCAAAAACACCTGTTTGGGACATTCCACAGGTGAACAGGTTAATTGGAAATTGGGAATCATGATCGGGTATAAAAGGTGCATCTCCAAAAAGGCTCAGTCGTTCACAAGCAGGGATGAGGCGAGGTTCACCACGTTGTGAACAATTTATTCTTATTTCTTATTTATACTTTATTAATCCCGCAAGGGTTTCCCTGTGTTGTTATTAAACACATTACACAACAGTTTAAGAACGTTTCTCAACATACAATTGAAAGGAATTTAGGGATTTCATCATCTACAATCCATAATGTCATCAAAAGAGCCAGAGAATCTGGAGAAATCTCTGCATGTAAGCAGCAAGGACGAAAACCAACATTGAATGCCACCCCCTACATCTGTAATGCAATTCAATTCAATTTTATTTATAGTATCAAATCATAACAAGAGTTATCTTGAGACACTTTACAAATAATTTACAAAGACCCAACAATTCTAGTAATTCCCTCAAGAGCAAGCATTTAGTGGCAAGGAAAATTTACATTTTAGGAAGAAAACCCAAAACCCAAAACCCAGGACAGACCCAGGCTCTTGTTAGGCTCTTGACGGAGCCGGTTGGGGGTGTTATGAACAGTGGCAATAACAGTCACAATAAAGAAAATGAAACAGTGACTAGAAAAAGTAGTTCATGTCATATCAGGGCACTGCAGGGCAACGTAAAGAGTAGCAGGGTGTAGCAGGGTGTAGCACGGTGTAGGAGAGTGTGGACTCGGAGCAGGACAGCGACAGCTGCATCCATGTTTTTGGTGCCACTCTAATCCAATAGATCCAATAGAGGAATAGACTCCCCAGAGCTAGGTTAGTAACAAGAATTTCTGGGACATGGATGTACACAAATGGGAAGAGAGAGGAGAGAGAAGCTCAGCGTGTCAAAGGAAGTCCCCCGGCAGTCTAAAACAAAAAACAGTATAACTAAGAGAGACAGGTTAAAGAGAGGTGCCTGGTCGGGCTAGAACTCTCCCCAACCAGATCAGGCTGTACTGGCCTGCCTCCCTCTACTTTGATTATGTCATTGATTATATGGTAGATTAATCTAACGACTATGAAGAGTCTGTAGCTATACACCCTCCCCCGCCGGTCTAGGCGAATGCTGCAACTCCTCACTCCCTAACTATAAGCTTTATCAAAGAGGAGAGTTTTAAGTTTACTCTTAAATGTGGTGACGGTGTCTGATTCCCCTGACCCAGACTGGGAGCTGGTTCCACAGGAGAGGAGCCTGATAGCTAAAGACTCTGGCTCCCATTCTACTTTTAGAGACTCTAGGAACCACAAGTAACTCGGCATTCTGGGAGCGCAATGCTCTAGTGGGACAAAAAGGTACTATGAGCTCTTCAAGATATGATGACGCTTGACCGTTTAGAGCTTTGTAGGTCAGGAGAAGGATTTGAAATTCAATCCTGGATTTTACAGGAAGCCAATGCAGAGAAGCTAATACAGGAGAAATATGGTATCTTTTCTTAGTTCTTGTCAGAACATGCGCTGCAGCATTCTGGATCAGCTGGAGAGTCTTAAGGGTTTTATTTGAGCATCCTGATAATAAGCAATTACAATAGTCCAGCCTGGAAGTAATAAAGGCATGGACTATTTTTCAGCATTGTTTTGAGGCAGGATATTCCTAATTTTGGCAATGTTACGAAGGTGAAAAAAGGCTGTTCTTGAGGTTTGTTTTAAGTGGGCGTTAAAGGATATATCCTGATCAAAAATAACTCCTAGATTTCTGACAGTAGTGCTGGAGGCCAGGGCAATACCATCCAGAGTAACTATATCTTTGGATAATGAGGTTCGGAGGTGTTTAGGACCCAGCACAATCAGTTTTGTCTGAGTTTAACATCAGAAAATTGTAGGTCATCCATGCTTTTATATCTTTGATGCATGCTTGGAGTTTAGTTAACTGACTGGTTTTGTCTGGCTTAATTGATAGGTATAGTTGGGTGTCATCCGCATAACAATGAAAGTTAATAGAATGTTTCCTAATAATATTGCCTAGGGGAAGCATATACAAGGTGAATAGAATTGGTCCAAGCACTGAGCCTTGTGGAACGCCATGGTTAACTTTAGCGTACCTGGAGGATTTATCATTAACATTAACAAATTGAGATCGATCAGAGAAATAGGACTTAAACCAGCTTAGTGCGATTCCTTTAATGCCAACTAAGTGTTCCAGTCTCTGTAGCAGGATAGTATGGTCAATAGTGTCAAAGGCAGCACTAAGATCTAGTAAGACAAGTATGGAGACAAGTCCTTTGTCTGAAGCAGTTTGAAGGTTGTTAGTAATTTTCACCAGTGCCGTCTCTGTGCTATGATGCTTTCTAAATCCTGACTGAAAGTCCTCAAATAAACTATTGCTATGTAGAAAATCACATAACTGATTAGCAACTACCTTCTCAAGGATTTTGGAGAGGAAGGGAAGATTAGATATAGGTCTATAGTTGGCTAAGACCTCAGGATCGAGGGTGGGTTTTTTCAGAAGAGGTTTTATCACAGCTACTTTAAATGACTGCGGTACATAACCTGTTAATAAAGACATATTAATCATATCTAGTAACGAAGTGTTAACCACGGGCAACGCTTCTTTAAGTAGCCTCGTTGGGATGGGGTCTAAGATATATGTCAGGTGTTGTCGTTCTTTCTAGCAGTCCTGTGTTTAAAGGTGAACCGTTAAAAGTTGAGGGAAAAAGGTGATTAATTTTACCTCTAATTGTTATAATTTTATCTTCAAAGAAGCTCATGAAGTCGTCACTACTCAGAGCTATAGGAATAGATGGCTCAGTAGAGCTGTGACGGTCTGAACGCCATTTGCTTTCAAGTTTTTGCGAGATTTGTTTTAATTTGCGCGTTTGGGAGTTATACCAAGGTGCTAGTTTCCTTTGCTTCATCATCTTCTTTTTGAGGGGAACAACAGAGTCTAAAGTCGTCCGTAGGCAGGCTGCAGCATTGTCTACAAAATTATCAATTTGGGAGGGACTGAAGTTAACATAAAGGTCCTCCGTTATATATTAAAGCACGACATTGAGTTAAATGCTGTTGGCAGCCTCAGGCATCTAGTGTAGAAGCTTTTATCTAATTTTGTATAGTCGGGTAGTAAGAATTCGAAAGTGCAAGTTAAAACTCTACTCATCTGAGATGGACTGACGCAAAGTGGAAAAGTGTGCTGTGGTCTGACGAGTCCACATTTCAAATTGTTTTTGGAAATCATGTCCTCCAGGCCAAAGAGGAAAAGGACCATCCAGATTGTTATCAGCGCAAAGTTCAAAAGCCAACATCTGTGATGGTATGGGGGTGTGTTAGTGCACATGGCATGGGTAACTTGCACATCTGTGCAGGCACCATTAATGCTGAAAGGTACAAACAGGTTTTGGTGAACAAATGCTGCCATCCAAGCAAAGTCTTTTATAGGGACGTCCCTGCTAATTTCAGCAATGCTAAGCCACATTCTGCACGTCACAACAGCATGGCTTCGTAGTAAAAGAGTGCAGGTACTAGACTGGCCTGCCTGCAGTCAAGACCTGGACTGATGTCGTACATCAAGCAAGAATGGGAAAGAATTCCACCTACAAAGATTCAACAATTAGTGTCCTCAGTTCCCAAATGCTTATTGAATGTTATTTAAAGGAAAGGTCCTCCAGCTTTTTTGGACTGTGTTGCAGGCATCAAATTCAAAATTAGTGAAAAAAACTATTACATTCATCAGTTTGAACATTACATATCTTGTCTTTGTAGTGTATTCAATTGAATATAGGTTGAAACAGATTTGCAAATCATTGTATTCTGTTTTTAATTATAATTTTTTGTCCCAACTTCATTGGAATTGGGGTTTGGATTAAAAGCTGCCGGCAACCAGTCATACAAACACTTGCCTGTACCATTATGTAATTGTCACCACCAAAAGCTGGCACTGAACAGATTGTCATATTCACACTCCTGATTTGAATCATGGGCCTTTTTTACACTTGTCATGCCATTTTTATAAAATCAACACAATAAACTGGAAAGTTGTGAAAAATGCATATCTTTGGTGAAATGAAGGCTTAAGTGTGTCAGTGAGAAATATGCAGTACTGCATTAATACAAATTATCATATTTCTCCACCAGGCCAGGCGTGAACACCATGGTTATGAGGGTAGCTGTCACTGTAATATAAGGCACCTGTATGCTTAGTGTTCTTGTGTGCATCCATGTCCCAGAAATGCTTGTTACTAACTTAGCTCTGGGGAGCTTATTCCCTTAGTCCTTATGTTTTTTTCGCCCAACAGTTTTCCTTGGATTAGGGTGGCACCTTTTGCAGCTGTCACCGTGGTCCTGCTCCGCGCCCTGCTATGCCCTGCTACATCCTGCTACGCCCTGCTACGTCCTGCTACACCCTGTAACGTCCTGCAGTGCCCTGCTATACCATGAAGTACTACAACTACTGTTTGTAGTCATAGTTCTATTATCTTTATTGTGACTGTTATTGCCACTGTTCATCACATCCCCAACAGGCACTGTCAGTCACCACCTACCAAGAGCCTGGGTCTGTCTGAGGTTTCTCCCTAAAAGGGAGTTTTTCCTCGCCACTGTTGCACTGAATGCTTGCTCTTGGGGGGACTTTTTGGAATTGTTGGGTCTTTGTAAATTATAGAGTGTGGTCTAGACCTACTTGATCTGTAAAGTGTCTTGAGATAACTCTTGTTATGATTTGATACTATAAATACAATTGAATTAAATTGAATTGAATTGTTCCAATGGTAGAAGATGAGGGAAATTCAAGAACTACTTGTCTGTGCTACGGGTCAAACATCACCTTAAACAAGAAATCATTTTCCTCAGGTTCGTTTTCGAAGAGAACAAACTCAGGTCAACCATTAATCACTGTGCCAGTTGGCAAGCTTAACTGCTAAACATTTGGACAGTTTGTTGCTAATTTGGCACCATTACTGTATGAATGAAACCCCAGGGCTTAATGGGTATCTCCACAAGAATATCAAGCAGAAGATATTGGTCCTGTTGAGCAGCATCCAGACATGACAAGGAGCATTCAAATCTGTTCATTGGAATCTGAGCGTGTACATGGAAATCCGTGGGAGGAAAGTGGAGGTGCTGTGAGAGCTGTTTTCTCCACTTTCATCAAGCCATTAGTAAAGACTTTGATCAGACAGAGAAGCAGCTCCTTGATGCACAATGACCCAGCGTGTCTTTTAAGTAGTGAGGTAAGATTGGCTGAAGCACCTCTGTGCACTGACAACATGAAAGTACTGATGCTCATTTTATACAGTGCACTTCACATTTGAAGCATGAGGCTGGCTGTCTTATCTTGCAAAGAGCGGAGCAATGGAATTAACTTCACGGGGGTTACCATCCATACAAGCAATTCACTACAGTATGTTCTGTCAATATTCCTTTAGTTTTAAAGTAATCAAGTAAGAGAGAAGTGCGAGGACAGGAGTTTGTTTTCTAATGAAAGCATGTTTTTTGAAATCCCTCTCAGCCTCAGTCAATTACGTTTTAACAAATGGAAATAAACATATTGAACCTATTGTAATGAAGTGGTAAAATACCCAAGTACATTTTAAAACCTTTTCTCTGTCATGTCAATTTTGACTAGGAGTATGGTTGCAAAGCTGAAACTTAAAGGAATTGACAGAAGGGCACCACCAGGAGTGGAGCCTGCGGCTTAATTTGACTCAACACGGGAAACCTCACCCGGCCCGGACACAGAAAGGATTGACAGATTGATAGCTCTTTTCAGCGGATTTTGTCAAATTATATTCCAGTCTGTGTGTTAATTGGCCGGCTGGCTGTTGTGGGTGTGGCCAACCTCTGCCACTCAGGCTTTTCTGACACTGACCAAGCATCTGTATATTGACGAGTCAGGATTGAGAATGGCTTGGTCCAGAATTATGAGTTTAATTACAGCAAATATTTTAATACCCACCTCCCTTCTAATGTAATACCATACAAATAGGACTTAACTTTGTAAACCTTGTCCAACCTGCTTTGACAATAATGTACCATGCCATTAAAGCAAATTTCAACCAGTGACAAAATGATAGAGACAGAATGACTGAGCGATGGAGACACCGAGTGTGATAGAAAATGATAGAGACAGAGTGATAGAGACGGAGAGCGAGTGACGAGTTTAGTCATCAGCATTTCAGATTTGCTCCTCCACGAGAAAATCAACCATCCATAATGCATCACATGTCTCCTAGCAACAGCCGGGAACCTAGCAACAGGATCTTAGCAACAGCAACAAACTGCCGCCTCCTCGTGTGCTGACCAATGGGGGACCAGTGTGCCAGCAGCCAATCGGGAGCAGCAGGGTTGGTAAGAGGGTGAACACACACACACACACACACACACACAATAATGCATATACAGCCAGAATACACACATTGTCAAATACACACATGAGCACACACATACATGTACATACACATACACATACATTGTATAAGCACACACTACCATGTTTAGGACACACATACACTACCAGGTGTAGGACACACACTTACATTTCTGGATCATCTGCTGATGTTTGGCTGCCCAGTCAGTCACTTCATCATATCAGCGCCCAGTCCTGCTCCGCATTCCATCATCCAGGTCTTCAGCAGCTCTCTTCACCACCACCACCAGTGTCTGGGCCCCAGGGGGAAATATCCTGACCTAATCACAGCATCACTACCACCCCTAAATCTACCATGTCCCGATGGGGTCTAATCGCCAAAGATTGATTATTCAAACTAAATGATGTCTATGCTGATTGGAATGGTCAGTATGTGTTTTTAGGGGTCAGTTCAACCAAATCACAAACTACATATATACCTACTGTACTTAGCTTCCATTCATGCAGATAGATTTTGATTGATTCAGTTTTCATGAGAACTGTATCACTTTAGGTTCTAAATTTAAAATACGTTCTCCTAAAGTTTAGGAGAATGTATTTTAAATGAAAACAATTGATTATCCAGTTCTGTCCAAGGTTTCTGCCTGTTTAAAGGTTTAAAGTTTTTCCTTGCCACTGTCGCACTAAATGCTTGCTCTTGGGGGGAATTGTTGGGTCTCTGTAAATTATAGAATGTGGTCTAGACCTACTCTGTAATGTGTCCTGTGAGAACTTCTGTCATGATTTGACAATATAAATAAAATTGAATTGAAAATTGAATTGAACATTACATAAAATAAAACTTCCATTCACCTCCACCTGGTGGTGGGATAAAGGCAGAAATAAAGAATGAATGAATGAATGAATGTTGGTCATAACCAAAAGGTAGGTCAGAAGGTTCAGCTTATATTAGCCCCCCCCTCACATTTTTTAAGAATAACCAACAAATTGGCAAGGCCAAAATGTACAAGACAAGAAAGATAAAAATAAATTATACTACTATATAAAAAAAACTAAAGAACATATACACTTACCCAGATAACTTTCTACATACATGCATACATACAGTGTGTCTGCATATGCAGGCATACACTTACCTACATATATACATACATACATACACGTCTACATATACCCATAAGGGTCAGTACTTATATACAGTGCATTGCCACCATAAGGTGAATAATATCCTAAATAATGATAATAACCATAATGATAATAATGATGTTCAGAAATATTACCATCAGATGAAAATAAATAGTATTGTGTAAAGGATGAACAAATGCTTAATAGTTTTAGATAGGGATGGGCATTCGATTAAATTTTCTTCGTCGATTGTCGGGAGAATTAATGATCAATTATCGATTAATCATTAATATTTTTATATTAAAATTCATTATTTATTTAACTTTTTATAAATTAAAAACGCAATGAAAATACAAAAATACAGCATGTTTTTACCTCGATTAGATCTTAATTACAAGAAGAACAACGTGTGACAGTTAAACTGGAGGTTTGGCTAAACTTAAAGATATATGCGCTGCGGTGTTTAATTTAGCAGCGGAACCGTTGCTGCGAGCCGGCGTTGTTAAACAGAGACCCTCGTTTGTTCCAAAATAATAAATAAAAATAATCATGTTCAATAATAACTTAACCATACCAAAAACATAATACTACTTAGATCTGACAGGTTTTGTCAAAATGCAACTCAAAACTATCCAAGGCACGGACAAAGCCTAATACAAAATAACCAGTTACTCACATACAACTTCTGCACCAGTCTACTGGTTGTTTTTGAGAAAAATAAGCAGGTTCCATCCAGGTTCCGTCAGTCCATCCGCCGAACACACCCGCCGGCACGGGGTGCACAGCTACCTCCGCGCTAACTTGGCCAGCCCGGCCCGGGGAACCTCGTTCCGTTCTTCGTTTTATTATTATTAGATATATACCTTATCATATAAAGTTACATTTTTTAATACTATCTGATTTACCATGGATAAATGGTAAACATTAGTTAGATGGTGTATGCTGTGTTATTATTATTATTATTATTATTATTATTATTATTATTATTATTATTATTATTATTATCACCTATATACCTTATCATACAGTATTAAGTAGTCAGGGAGTGGGGAGCTTGGACAGTACAGAGACTGTGAAAGGTCCCATGGCATAAAAATGTCACTTTTTGATGTTTTTTTAACATTAATATCAGTTCCCCCAGCCT
Organism: Gymnocephalus cernua; assembly: GCA_023631565.1. NCBI lineage: Eukaryota > Metazoa > Chordata > Actinopteri > Perciformes > Percidae > Gymnocephalus > Gymnocephalus cernua. The sequence continues at coordinate 5,834,502 of CM042436.1, forward strand.
GCCTATAGTCCCCCAGTGGCTAGAAATGGTGATAGGTGTAAACCAAGCCCTGGGTATCCCAGGGTCCGTTTCAGGTAGAAGGTTTACCAAACTCAGAGTCTAACCCTGATGTCAGAGTTGATTTATCCTGAGATGGGAAACTGAGTTTTTGGTTTCAGAACAGCTGATACGAGTTGGTTCCATCAACTCAGAGTAGGTTCACCACCACAATAAAAAGGCAGCATGAATGGAGCCATGATTCTACGATTCACCATGGCAACAATCACAAACAAACGGGTCGGCGGAAATAATCATACGCACATAAAGCGAGTTTAAAAAGCAACACAGCGACTGCCGCAAAAGAGAGAGAATTTGCATGGGAGAAAATTGCTAAAGTAAATGCGTATATTCCAATATAGTGTATATCATATTTAAACATAAGTATAGCCTAATATTACTGGTGAAATGGTATTGAACCTATAATCTATTTCATTTAGGTGCAACACTGCGGACGAAAAAGTCTTAGGCCTACTGATCCCATTCTGAGGCTGCAGCACCATCATTAACAGAATTATAATTCATAATTTTTTATTTCAAAGGGTTTACATCATTCATCTGCAATACTGTGGAACTCCTTTTAAAAACGTTTAAAACACGTTTCAGAGCGAGTCACAGTCTTCTGACGGCGCTTTACTACAGTGGCTTTACCAATATGCTTTGCATCACCAATGTTGTAGCCTAAAGACAAATGCCGTTTGCAAAAAAACGTAATGCGACACAAATAATCTGCTGGTATGTAAGAGCATAGATGGGTGACGTTAGTGATATGAGGACGGATAAGGTTAAGGCTACATAACTGATTGACTAGGAAGAAAAACGATACCGCCCAAATAGGAAGTTATCTTAAAAAATGTAATGTCGGGGTTCAATATCATCTCCCGACAACACCCTGCGAAGTAGACTAAAGCAGCTTCTTCATCAACAGGATTGTCAACAAAAAGGAAATGCCATGTTTTGAGAAATAAAACGTTTTATAGTCTGTCTAACATGGTTAATAAACCAACATAATTATTTTTTATTCATGCCGATATAACAAACTGCGTTAAAATGCGCCTGATCCAGACTGAATGAATGAATGTGGAAATAAAAGAGCGCTGTGTCAGAGGGAGGAGTCTGAGAGAAACTTGATGTTTCTTGAAGAAAACCTGCTCCCGACCAGGTTAGTTCACAGGCTCAGTTACCATAGTAACTGACTCTGAGGTTAAGTTACCTCTCTTTCTGAAACAGAAAACCCAGAGTTTCCCTCATCTCAGGGTTAACTAACTCAGAGTTTTCACTAAACCTGCTTTCTGAAATAGGGCCCTGCTCTGCCATTGAGAAAATGAAAGCTCAGATGGGCCAATCAGGAATCTTCCCTTTATGACGTCATAAGGGGAAAGGTTACCGCCCCTTTCTCTGCTTTGCCCGCCCAGAAAATTTGGCCGGCCCATGAGAAAGAGAGAGACATCATGGCTTACAAATGAGCAAAGCATGGCAGTTGGTCAAGGCCACACCCCCACCCTCCACCTTGCCTTTAATATTGACCATTCTACACAAGGACTACTCTTAAAAGACCATAGCAGTGCTGTTGCATGTTTTAAACATATGTTTTGCATCATGCAATCATTTTGCAAACCATACTGCTGTGTTTTGAAAGTGTACATGTATTTCTTCTACCATTCCAGACAGCCATTGATTTCCTTTGATTTCTTCATACTCTCATACCATAATACTTGGAACTTGATAGATATCAGTTATCAAGTTTCAAGAGTCTGCCGTTTGACTTCATGCTGATGGAAATGGCCACCTGTGGCTGCCTGCAATACTAGCAGAAAAGGTCTGGAATAAAAATACAGACGCAGCCATTTGGTTTTGGATCATGCATATGAATACTTTGTTCACCCTCAATTTTTCCAACTGTTTTTTTTTTAATCACAGTTTGACATAGAGTGCTTACAATTTAAATCAAAATAACTGTCCCACCAACAGGGGCGTAGCACAAAATTCTGGGCCCTGAAAGGCATTTTCTATGGGCCCCTCCCCGCATCCACAGCTATTCATTCTAGCACCTTTTTGGGCCCTCCTCACATGAGGGCCCTGGGTACTCAGTCCACTTTCCCCCCCAGTCTGACGCCCCTGCCCCCCAATTTTAAACCACACTCCACTGTGTCTCACTGCATGGTTTTACTGTAAAAGACTTCCACCTGCTCTCTCTCTGTTGATGTGGCGGCTATACCTAATATCAGCCCTCCACTCTTGAGGAGATTCTATACACCCCAGGGGAACAACAAGGCTCTATCTCTAACTTTAAATGAGCTGTAATGTCTGGGGCCCTTTTCCCAGATCCAATATGGCCTTGCATCCTGCAGACACACGGGGGCTTTTCAATTCCCGAGGCCAAAGGTGTGAGTATTATCCGGAGATTCATTCCCTGGGCTTAAATGGAAGAATGAAAAGTGAGGCTTAACTTACCTGTCTTTTTGTGAGCTTGACGCAGCTCATTCTTCATTCAGCGCCAGGCAATCTTTAAACCAAGGGAAGAGGAGGAGGAGGGGAGGATGGGATGGAGGGGTTGGTAGGAGCAGGGACGTGCACAGACATTTTGGGGCGGCTGGGGCTAAAGGAAAACTCGCTAACTCGCCCAATGTTAGACCAAGGGAAAAAAGCTTCTTGGGGGGAGGGGGGGGGGTGTCTGGCTCGAGGTCATGGTGCAAAGGACCCTAGGGTGAAATTACTCCTAACCGTCCCTTTAACACAACTCTGACTACCTACCTACCTAACTACTGTTTATTTTGCAAATGGCAATAAATCATTTGAATTATTTTGGTGTTATTGGAACAAATAACACTTAACAAAAATCTTTTTGAAAAATCTCAAACAAAAATCTTTATACTAAACTGAAAAAGACTGTTGCTGCAATTTTGTTAATTTTACAGAAAAAAAACACTGTTATTAGATGAGGAGCCTACGATCCAAATGATGAAGTTAATGTTTAATACTTTTGACATGTTGTGGTGAATTTAGAGATTTTGAGTTTTCTTTTACTCTAATGGAAATAAAACTTCCAAAATACACGTTTAGATGGTATTTGTTTTACGCTGCATCTGTAGATCCAACAGATTCTCACTCCCATCTCATAAAATACGGACGCTTGGTCAGGTGCCTTTGTCGTTGTTATTGACGCTAAAAGTCTCCTTTAGCGTCATATGACACGCTTTATCTAAACATGCTTGGTCGGGACTATTGGCGTCCCTTTTGATGCTGTTATGTTAAGGAAAAGGTCGTAGGTGGGCTTACGTTTCCGTGACACGCGGGAAGAATGGGACAGTTGGGTTTAGGAAAAGAAGAAAGCGACTTTAGGAACACGATCCCCGGTCTCCTGGGTGAAAGTCCTGTGTTGTTTGACCCATCCACCCCCCCAACCAAACTCCTTAAGCGGATTTTCGGCCTGTCATACTACTTGCTACCGTTGTCGCTCTTGGTGCTATGCCATCTTCAAACCCAGAGTAGCTGCTGCTCTCCCCGGTACGTTCTACAAACACGCGCAGGGCGTTTTTTCATCGCTTCAGACGCTGACAGCCACGGTCCAAATGTTCGTATTATACGAGTTCGGAGTGAGAAAGGGTTGGTAGATATCTTCTAAATGAATTTACATATTTATACCTAACATTTAAGGGGGGAGGACTCTTAACTCATCAACAGGGCCTTGTCAAATGAATGCATATTAGGGCATTTTAATTAGTTAGTTAACGCCTAATTTGTATATCAATGTGCCGATTGTGATGACGTTATTAGACAGATTTGACTGTATTCACCTGGAGTGTCTCCATTAAGTACAGTACATTAGCCTGTATGGACGGAGAAGCAAGACAGAAGTTCACTTTCTACCTTGTCCGATAGCGGCATACACACTGCAACTTAATAAAACACACTCAAAAGCACAAGCAAGTTAAAGAAAACATCTTCATTAATTTGACAACACATGCGCAGCATTTAGCAAACGCGCTGCAAATACACACAACACAACCAAATACACAAACGCGCTGCAAATACAGAAACAATGCTAAATGAAAAGCACAAAAACAGAAAAAGACGATTTAATTTTTTAATTCAATAAATGCATTTGTTTTCCAGGAAAGATGTGAGCAAACATGAATATATATATAGGCTATAATCAAAATTTAAAAAAACATGCATCCAGAAAAAGGCCCCAACGTTGTCTTCCAGGCAGCATAAATGAGATGTATTTGATCCAGAATCCTTTATCTTACCACATATTTAGCATTCAGCGCTTCTTTTGTTTGGACCTTGTTGTATGAAGTTTTTCAAGCCAAAGCTTGTGATGAACAGCACAGCAGCTGCTGGTGCGGTCAACATCTTTGTTGTCCACTCTCACGTTTGGCCGTGTGCAGCAGATACAGTACGTTATGCATGGACCTTTTTCACAGCAGACATTTTGACTTGTCATAGTAGGAAAAGCACAGCTGAAATTGATAACCTTAACGATGGCTCAATTCCATAAAGTGTCCCAGGAAGCTATTTCAGTGAGTCAGCATGCACAATACCAGGGCCTCTCCTAAGTGGAATGCAGCCATCATTAATGGTTTTGAATACACCTGTGATTTTCCTACTATGACATGTCAACATGTCTGCCGTGAAAAAGGTCTATTACATGTTACGTAGGTAGGTTATAGGTTACGCAGGAAGGGGAAGAACATCAGCTCATCAGACGTTTCTTAAATAAAGATTGTTCATGAGTCCCGCATCTCGAGTACGAGTTGATTTACAGTCTTTTGAGGACGAGTCTGAAGTCAAGTCTGAAGTCACTGTGTATGCGACTTAAGTGCGACTCGAGTCTGAGTCTTAAGCTCAAGTCCCCTTCTCTGCTGTGAATTGACTACCATCCTCCATAAGGGAGCAAGCCACAAACCTAGAAAGCACATTTGAAGAGTGAATTTTACATTCCAAAGATGCCCCTCCATCCAATATGTCACCCAAACCTTATGATTTTAGCACAAAATGTGCTGCATATAAACTGTGCAAGCTGCTGGTTGAAGTCCATGTCAATAGTAATGATAGTAATTGATTCATTGTCAAGTGTCAAACATTCAGTAATCCAATTTCTCTAATGTAAGTAAACAAATATTCTATCAATTGTAAACAAAATAATAATGAAACTTTGTGCATGATACGCCAATGTTAATTCATTAAGTTACTGCAGTTGTAGGCCTTATATTGCTGCCATGTTACTAAATAATCAATTCTTTTTCCTTTTATACACCTAGCAGTATTCTTAAGATATTTACAGAGGGATGTGTTAATAAATCATTCCTGGCCTGATTTATGTGACATTTTAATCAAAAAAACATGGCGAAAATCGATTTTTGAAGGCTATGGACAGTATATTTTGATTTCCTAGGTAATGAAAGCAGACATCCTGAAACCCCTCTGTAATTTTGTTTGCATCTTGTCTGTAAACAAAATGAAAAAATAATTTTGCACCTGGCTTTATCATATGTTCAGATCTATCTACCGAAAATATATGCAAAATTGCGCATATTTAATGACATAATGTATAATTTGCATAATTAAACATAAAAATTTCAAAAACTTGTAATACATTTTTTTATGTACTTGTGTAAGTAATCAACTGAGGAAGTTTCATGGTGATATCATTTCATTTTTTTTACCCTATTCACCTGTAGTGTCTTGCCTTAAATAACAGTTTGTTTGCATGTGTGTACTGGTTATATGCTCACCTTCCTATGTGTAGGCAGACGACATTAGCATGTGTGACAAGTAGAAAAGCACGTCACTCATTTAAATCAAGATCAGAAAGCAGCGAGTCCCTCGACAGCTGATCTACCGCAGCGCAAAAAACAACAACCTGACAGACTCTGCATCAGAACCACAATCACCCACAGCACTTTAAATAAGTTATTAAAGGGAACTTGCTGTTGACACGACATGCAATCATGCAGGATCATGTTTGGATTTTTAGATATTTAATATTTTCTCTCACCAAAGTGATTTGAATCTGAATTGCAAATCTCCGCCAATGGCTGCCCTGCCATTTCTAAGTGATTGTGTGTGGATGTGATTTTCAGAGGGGATAGGGGTGAAAGAAATGCCGGTGTAATGAAAGCCTGTATGGGCCAGATGATGACTGATAAAGAAAAACATATTGTATTCCCTGTTTTATATATAGAATAGGTTATATTTGTGTTGATGTTGTGTTGGCCAGATGTAAGTGGTGAGTAAATTACTTTGTAGAATAATAATAATAATAATAATAATAATAATAATAATAATAATAATAATAATAATAGTAATAATAATAATAATAATAATAATAATAATAATAATAATGTATACTTTATTAATCCCGCAAGGGGAAATTACAATTTTTTTCATTCTGTTGTTATTAAACACATTACACACAGGTCTGAATTACACACATGCTCAGTACCTTTACATGCACTAACGGACAGATGTCAGAGTGGGGGGGCTGTCGATGGACAGGCGCCCCGAGCAGTTGGGGGTTCCGTGCCTTGCTCAAGAGCACCTTGGCAGTGCCCAGGAGGTGAACTGGCACCTCTCCAGCTACCAGTGCCAGCAAAAATATATCTAAGAAGCCATTTTAAATAGCTTAAAGCAAGAAAAACACAGTTTGTATTTTGTATTCATCATTTGTTGCAGAGCCGGTCATCTGGGTCGTTTTTTGGCTCCATGAAGGCTTCATGCGCCACTGAGCAACTCTCATATGAACGGGGCTCTGCCTCAAATACTGTATCCAGGTTTTATTATCGGAGTGTCTATTTGCACCCCCGGTACGAATAGCCTCGGCCACACAGCTGAGCTATTCACACCCTGTGACGTAACAACAAAAACACGTTACTCGCATGTACCGAAATCATGGCTGACGTTCATCTTCCTTGACAGCAGAAACGAGCATATTAAGAAAGTTTTGTCTCTAAAGTTTATAACAATTGAATTTCTAGCGGAAAATGGATACTACAGTTGTGTTTTGTGTCTTCAGTGAAAGCATACAACCGTTACTTTGTTAGTTAGTAGGATACCTACTTTTTGTATACAGTATGGTTGCCTTACCTAGTCGTCCTTCACTCCACAAGAACTGCTAGGTGAGTGGTTAGAGCACTGAGCTGTGGTCTGGGAGTCTGGGGTTCGAATAGCATTCATTTCTAATTGCACCAGAGGAGCAAATAGTCTCACCCTTTTATTATACTCGTCTCGGCTCACCTATAGATCAATGCGGACTCAGTTTAGTGAGTGACTCAGAATAACCTGAATCCTTAAAATTTGTTTGGCAGGCCTATCATAGAGATGCTAAAGGGGGCCTGTATCAGACGCTGAGGGCCGCTGAAATAAGCTACCATATTTGACAACTTGTGAGAAAGGGCTGTTTTAGACAAATGCTGATACAGAGCACTGCATTCCTACAAGTAGGAAGCAAGTTGCTGCCCAGAAGAAGAACCTTGACTATCCTCGACAAGCCCATTTATGGCTGTCCTGTCGAGGTTCTGTGGGCCTGTCCAACTGGGAGGAGGACACAGAACACAGTGTTTACATGTCCCATCTGGCCTGAGAAAAACCACCCTGAAGGAGGAGAAAGACATGGCAAGAGAGAAGGACGTCTGGAGCTGACACTGTGACTTGGACCTAGCCTGGTCTCCACCAGACCCTTCTCAGCTGTAACTGAGAAGGGTTTGCTGAAGCTTCATTCACAGCTCATTTCCAAAGGGGCGTCACCAACGGACGCCGCTCAAATAACTCTGGCCACAATTGGATAGTCCTAAAACCAATCAGAGCGATGAAGGAGATGAAGTGTGCAGAGCGACGGAAAAACATCTTAACCAGCGAGCATTGCGCGCTATCGTCAATGTGTAAAGCCAGCCTCAACGGTTGTGATTGGTGCCTCGATTTGGAAAAAATGGAAATGGACTTGAATGGTCTCTTGGCCAGACAGACTTGCAGAGCAAATCTCAAATTTGCCAGAAGTTCGTCAGGGTTTTCCCAGGCTAACTTGGACGGATGGACTTCAGACAGATGGATTGGACACTCAATTTACCACCAAGAATGTTAGAAACGTTGGTGTCCATTTTCTAAATAGTCCACATAATGTCAACGTCTGCAACAAGCTCGCCTGTCATTCCTCCCATTTTACAGCCAAACCCAGCGTAGGAGGCAAGGGCAAAGACTGCAAATCATTTCTCTCCCATTTTTTATTACTGTAAGTTGATGTGTTGTCAAAATAAGTGTTGCTTAGTGACTGGATGTACGCCGAAATAAAATGTAGACCTGTTAGTGAGCAAACACCAAACTTCCTGTCCGTCCCTCTCTCTCTCTCTCTCTCTCTCTCTCTCTCTCTCTTTCCTCTCCCACTCATCCTTCCCTAGTTCCTCTCATATCTCCAAGATTATAATTTATGGTGGGGGCACCTTTTCAGAAGGCAATATTGGACCACCCCACTTTTTTACAGTCCGAAAACTAACGTCATGTTCATTCACTGTCATCGTTTGCTCCCCCTCCTCTCTTGCTCTCATTTAAACAGATTCAAACAGCCAGCAGCTCAGCAGAAACATGACTGTAACATGTCCAAACCTCCCAAATTACAGAAGACAGAGTACATAAGAAATCTCAAAAAAAGTTAAAGGAACATGCCGACTTATTGGGACTTTGTCTTATTCACCGTATCCCCCAGAGTTAGATAAGTCCATACATACCCTTCTCATCTCCGTGCGTGTTGTAACTCTGTCTGAAGCACTCACCACTAGCCTAGCTTAGCACAGATCCTGGAGGTAACCGGCTCCAACTAGCCTACTGCTCCCAATAAGTGACAAAATAACGGCAACATGTTCCTATTTACATGTTGTGATTTGTAAAGTCACAGCGTGTACAAATAACAAGGTCACATGAGACACAGCCATCAGTGTTGTGCCTGAACGTGTTCATTGAACGATAGTTCATGAACTCGTTCATATTTTGAGTTATTAACCTGCTGCCCAGTTTCTGCATGTTAAAGCAACGATGGGGAAATGCTGTCCCCTCAATGCTAATGTAAACCCTTTTTGGATAAGGATTAAAAATTGGATATGAAGATGAAATCTGACGCATAGTTTCAGTGTTAAAACTGATCAAATAATTGCTGTCTGTGGTTCTATATGGGCCGTGGCAATCATTTTGAAAAATAATAGCTCGCAGCATCATATGGAACAAAAGAACTATGAACTAGTTCATTTTTGGAACTGTGAACTGAACTTTGAACTAGTTCATGTAGAAAGTGAACTTTCCCAACAATGACAGCCATCTTCTAACCATATACAAACTGGGAACTATATTCTCAGAAGGCGAAGCACTGCTACTTCTGCTACTTGGGCGGAGTGATTTGAGAAGCCCCTTGGTGAGGAGCAGAGAGTAACAACGGTGCTTTTCAGGTGTTGCGCTAATCACTCACTTGGGCGGAGCTAAGCCAGGCTAGTGGTGGGTGCATCAGACAGAGTTATGACACGCACAGAGATGAGAAGGGTATGTATGGACTTATCTAACTCTGGGGGATACGGTGAATAAGCTAATGTCCCAATAAGTCACCGTGTTCCTTTTGCTTTATTGCACCACCTTTATTGTGTAACATTCAAACTCCACAATTCAGTACCATATAGTATTTTCTAACATGTATGATGTGTTTAGAAATATAAGTCTTTACCCAGACTTATTAATATCATGGCATGAACTGTGCCTGCATACCATTACCTGAAAAGAGTAAAAGAGGTGTCTGTGACAACTTTGAATTTTGAATTTATGAATTTTTAATTTAAATGCCTCTCAGCTCTAGTTTTAGTTAATTATTTTGATATTCACATTGCTTTGAGAAGTAGGGCAGATATCAGGGTACTATTAGTGCAAATTTGAACTAAATCTAAACTAAATATTCTGCACTATGCATAGTTATTTATTTATCACTCATTGTTTCCTTGGACTGTGCAATATGTCATTTCTATTCATCTGCATATCTGTGTTTATATACTGTCTGTTTATATAAGGGTGTTTATTGTGTAAATATGTTTGTTTTATTGCTATTATTATTTTTTCTATTTCCTATACTTTATGTATATTGTTTCTCCTATGTCTACTTGTGTATTTGTGTTATTCTGATGTGTGTAAAAAATTTCTTTTGAGCTGCTGTAACACGGGAATTTCCCCAGTGTGGGATTAATAAAGTCTATTTTATCTGATCTTATATCAAATTATCAAGAAACATGGTCGCGTTTTGTTCTCAAACTAAAGCCCTTTTGATGACTTGTGCCTGTACTATGAGTCCCCCCCCCCCCCCCATAAGACATATCTTTTCACACCTTTCACAACACTTGTCTTACACTTTTTCTACATCGATGTTTTTCTTCCCCCCCAAATATTGTCCCCTTGTACTGTCTCACACCTCCGCATCTCTTTATTGCTGTGATGTTTTTTCCTTCACTGTCACTCTCTTTCTCTCCCATCTGCTCTGTCCTTAATATATCCTTTCACTCCTGTCCTCTCCGCTGTCTTTATTCACTTCAATTTTGAGTCAATTTTCTTCATTGGCATGAATATTAGATGAGCAGTGCTGCAGATTCAGTAGAACAAAAATTATACAAACTATCTACAGCATAACTATAAATGGCTCTCCTTCCCTCTTTGTCCCTTATGTCACACCTTGTCATATTTTGCTGCCTTCCTCTCTCTCTCTCTCTCTCTCTCTCTCTCTCTCTCTCTCTCTCTCTCTATCTCTGTCTCTCACCCACATCCACACACACACACACACACACACACACACACACACACAGCCTTCCCGCTCTCTCAGGATTTTTTTCTCCATCACTGCTCAGATTAATCAGCGGCTTCCTGCCAGTGTCTGACAGTTTTCCCCTAGTTCACCGGCCTCCAAATCAGACAGTGTTAGACACCGGCTCACTGTCCTGTCTGCCTGTCTGACTCTCTCTCTCTCTCTCTCTCTCTCTCTCTCTCTCTCTCTCTCTCTCTCTCTCATGAACATCAGTCCGTCTGCCCCGCTGTATGTCTGAGCATGGCTGGATGGAGACAGGAAGCCTGTCTCCTTCTCAGCTTGTGCAGTACAATATAACCAATATATAGTGTAAATCTACAAGACCATAATGATATACTGTCCCAACTGTGTTTTCTTTACGTTGGGGGGGGGTAATTCATACATGGTGTACACACACACACACACACACACACACACACACACAAACATTTATGTAACTTACAGGTCCCATTTTTGTGCAACTAGAGCTAAATAATATGCAAGCACACACTTATAGGTGCTTAGCCTTATTCACACTTGCACTTTGTAATATCCCTATAAACTAAAGGTATGATCAAATCTTTAAAGATGCCATATTATGCTCATTTTCAGGTTCATAATTGTATTTTAAGGTTGTACCAGAATATGTTTACATGGTTTAATATATTTTTGTTGTACTGCACATCTCTCTCTCACTGCTGCAGCTCCTCTTTTCACCTTATGTTCAGGTCTCTGTTTTAGCTACAGAGTGAATCATCTTTCCTTCTGTACTATCTTTGATTCCACTCGCACATGCTCAGTAGCTCAGATGGTAGATCATGTCAGTTAGCTCCATAGACAGTAAAAGAAAGGTTGTTTCTCCAACTTTGGTCAGTTACAAGGCAGGATTAGCCGGGAGACTTCTTCTAAAGGAGGGCGCACATGGAAGTAGTTCTTTTGGAGATTATGGTGAACTTGTGTGTGTTGTAGTGCTTTGCCATTGAGAACTAACGCTAGCGCTAGCATGCTAACGGTTGTGTTTAGCCCGTCGTTTTGGCTAGTTACGTAACAAGCCCTGCAGATTTTGAACAGCTCACCCAGAGACTGAAGGCAGGAATCATTCAGAAACCGTATCTCACTCAGAACAGTTGTCTGCGTGTGAAAGCACCAGAGACACAAAATAACACCCCAAATCCCAGAAAAGGTGATTTTTTCATAATATGGGCACTTGAAAGCAATAATTTGACATTTTGGGGTAATATGCTTAACACAAAGTGTATCAATGACAATTTGCTGTTACAAGTGCTTATGTGCCCAACTATTTCTTGCCAGAGCCAAGAGATAGATCGGCACGTATCCCCCTTAAAGCTGAATTTTTGTTTTTGTTTTTTTACACTTTACACAAAAAAACAAGCTCTAACAATGGTTGACCACACTTTGCACAAAAGTATTGCTTTTACGTAAAGATTTTTTTTTGGCACTTTTAGGCCTTTATTCTTGACAGGATAGCTTATACATGAAAGGGGAGAGAGAGGGAATGACATGCAGCAAAGGCTGCGTCGAGGACTGAGCCTCTGCATATGGGCATGCTCCCTACCAGGTGAGCTTTTAAAGCCTTAAAGGTGCTCTAAGCGATGTCATGTGTTTGTTACGCTACAACACTTTTTGTCACATACAGCAAACATCCATCCATCCATCCATCCATCGTCGTCCGCTTATCCGTGGTCGGGTCGCGGGGGGAGCAGCTCCAGCAGGGAACCCCAAACCTCCCTTTCCCGAGCCACATTAACCAGCTCTGACTGGGGGATCCCGAGGCGTTCCCATGCCAGGTTGGAGATATAATCCCTCCACCTAGTCCTGGGTCTTCCCCGAGGCCTCCTCCCAGCTGGACGTGCCTGGAACACCTCCCTAGGGAGGCGCCCAGGGGGCATCCTTACCAGATGCCCGAACCACCTCAACTGGCTCCTTTCGACGTGAAGGAGCAGCGGCTCTACTCCGAGCTCCTCACGGATGACTGAGCTTCTCACCCTATCTCTAAGGGAGACGCCAGCCACCCTCCTGAGGAAACCCATTTCGGCCGCTTGTACCCTGGATCTCGTTCTTTCGGTCATGACCTAACCTTCATGACCATAGGTGAGGGTAGGAACGAAAACTGACCGGTAGATCGAGAGCTTTGCCTTCTGGCTCAGCTCTCTTTTCGTGACAACGGTGCGATAAACAGAATGTAATACCGCCCACGCTGCGCCGATTCTCCGACCAATCTCCAGCTCCATTGTCCCCTCACTCGCGAACAAGACCCCAAGGTACTTAAACTCCTTCACTTGGGGTAAGGACTCATTCCCTACCTGGAGAAGGCACTCCATCGGTTTCCTGCTGAGAACCATGGCCTCAGATTTAGAGGTGCTGATCCTCATCCCAGCCGCTTCACACTCGGCTGCAAACCGATCCAGTGAGTGCTGAAGGTCACAGGCCGATGATGCCATCAGGACCACATCATCTGCAAAGAGCAGCGATGAGATCCCCAGCCCACCGAACTGCAACCCCTCCCTACCACGACTACGCCTCGATATCCTATCCATAAATACTACGAACAGGATTGGTGACAAAGCGCAGCCCTGACGGAGGCCAACCCTCACCTGGAACGTGTCTGACTTACTGCCGAGAACCCGGACACAGCTCTCGCTTTGGTCATACAGAGATTGGATGGCCCTGAGAAGGGACCCCCTCACCCCATACTCCCGCAGCACCTCCCACAAAGTCTCCCGGGGGACCCGGTCATATGCCTTCTCCAGATCCACAAAACACATGTAGACTGGATGGGCATACTCCCAGGCTCCCTCCAGGATCCTTGCTAGAGTAAAGAGCTGATCCGTTGTTCCACGCCCAGGACGGAATCCGCATTGTTCCTCTTCAACCTGAGGTTCGACTATCGGCCGAACCCTCCTTTCCAGCACCTTGGAGTAGACTTTACCAGGGAGGCTGAGAAGTGTGATACCCCTGTAATTGGCACACACCCTCTGGTCCCCCTTTTTGAAGCAAACATCTCCTCACTATCTGCTAGCTGCCTGTCCCCTGAACACACTGTAAAAAAAACATCTCCTCACTATCTGCTAGCTGCCTGTCCCCTGAACACACTGTAAAAAAAACATCTCCTCACTATCTGCTAGCTGCCTGTCCCCTGAACACACTGTAAAAAAACATCTCCTCACTATCTGCTAGCCGCCTGTCCCCTGAACACACTGTAAAAAAAAAACATCTCCTCACTATCTGCTAGCTGCCTGTCCCCTGAACACACTGTAAAAAAAACATCTCCTCACTATCTGCTAGCTGCCTGTCCCCTGAACACACTGTAAAAAAAACATCTCCTCACTATCTGCTAGCCGCCTGTCCCTGAACACACTGTAAAAAAACATCTCCTCACTATCTGCTAGCTGCCTGTCCCTGAACACACTGTAAAAAAACATCTCCTCACTATCTGCTAGCTGCCTGTCCCCTGAACACACTGTAAAAAAACATCTCCTCACTATCTGCTAGCTGCCTGTCCCCTGAACACACTGTAAAAAAAACATCTCCTCACTATCTGCTAGCTGCCTGTCCCCTGAACACACTGTAAAAAAACGCGGTCTCTGGAGACAGCCCAGGCTCCACAAACGCCAACAAAAACAAACTGCACCACCAAACATAACAAACAGTGTTCCAGCCAATAACTGACAAGAAGGATTTGGGGGGGAGGGGCGAGCTAGCCTCAGTTTTGTTTGAAAATACGTCACCCAACATCGCTTAGAGCACCTTTAAAATGCTTTGTTACATCCTGGAGGAGTCAAATATAATAACATTAAAAGTTATAATTGTACTATGAAAAAGTCATCACTTTGTCTCCGTTTTCTACTCTCTGTCTCTCTCTCTTTCTCTCTCTCTCTCTTCTTTCTCTTTTGCCTCTTCCTTACTGCCCAACTTTCATAACCTCTCTTCACCGCTCCTCTGACTATTACTCCCTCACCCTCTAAATTAATATTTCCCTGCTTCTCTCCCTCTTTCCACTTATTTAATTTGGTATCACATTAAGGCTCCAGAGAAGAAAGTTAATTACGCAGCATTTTGAATTATGAATTGCGATACAGTTTAGTAACATATTGCCTCATTCCTCACTGCAGACTGAAGCTGCGATTAGATTTTTCACAGTTACTTTGCAGGTATCAAAGGTGCCATGTTCAGTGGGATCTTTTATATGAGTTGAATTTTATATGAAGTTGATATCATCTTTTGTTAAAGCCCACATGACAGACGAAGGTCTTCATTCCAAAATGCAATATTATATGAATTATGGAAGAAAAATTGGCTCTGAAATGTCTCAATATTTCTCACTTAGCAGTAAGCCATAATATGGCTGCCTTTAATGGCATTATGAGCGTAGTAAGACTAAACAACAGTTTGTTTCCACAGTACAGTCCACCAGGTATACAACATCTGTTACTAAAGTTCACATGATAAAGGCCAAGCAAACTTTATGTTACACATCTTAAATTCAGCAGTGAAAATAATAATAATTGTAATGTTGGTGAAATATCTAAATCTGAAGGAAGATGTGTACCTCATAGGCCTACGATCAAATACTACGGGGGATTTATTTTAAAAGTTAAATAAGTATTATTTTCATACAAATTTCTTCTTTAAATTAAAAGTTTATTTAATCTTTGTCTTTCGAAGTAAAACCATGTTACACTTGGAATGACGGTTCTTTGTTCTTCCCTCCAGCATCTCTAATCAACATGTGGAAAGGTGTGGATTCCAGCTTTAGAGGGTCAGTTCACCAAAGTAACAAACTGTGAAGTCTATGATATCTACGTATGAAGATAACTTTGTTTGAGAAAATGAAAACTCAGATGGGCCAATCGGGAATTTTCCCTTTATGACGTCATAAGGGGAAAGGTTACCTCCCCTTTCTCTGCTTTGCCCGTCCAGAGAATTTGGCCGGCCCATGAGAAAGAGAGAGACATCATGGCTTGCAAACAAGAGAAGCATGGCATTTGGTCAAGGCCACACCATAGACCTACCGTATATAGAAAATGGACCGAGTGACTCCGTTGCTCTGGACAGAGACGAGTGAAGTCTATTAGAAGCACTTTTCCGATGATAGCCGAGCGTTACTGCGCAGCTGCAAACTGAGCTTGCTGTCGTAGATGTGACGTGAGCAACATGTCTGAACGTTGTAATAGTGTGTTCTTTTTGCCTCGGAAGTCGGAGGTCGCAACTGGGAATGACGTCACACACGAGTTGAATGCGTTCTTTTTGCAAGTGGGATTTTCATTGTTTTCATTAGCTCTAGCCAGGTTAGCCATTGTTAGCAGCGCCAGTTTAAACAACATATATGCTGTTTTTTTGTGCATACAAACCGCGTGACAACACAGATAGAAGACAGCGCTGAGTGTACGACTGATTTAGTGTGACACAAATAACACAGAAGTGCTTATAACTATGTTACTACAGCTTTCACAACTGTCGATACAGGGGGCAGCCATGTTGGATTTTCAGCTCGGGTACCTCGGTGGATGTACGAGTTCCGAACTCGTAAATACGAGGTCAGGGGGCATGTTTACGACTTGGACCTCGTAAAATACGAGTTGCGAGGCAAAAAGAACGCACCATAATTCCTCTACTATGCGACAGTAAGTCGCGTGGTTATGACACAATCGTTAGCCTATTTTTACTAAAACGTCGGAGCCATAACGTGAGGTACAAGGTAATGGAGCCTTTTATACATTGTTGTGTTTCTTTATAAATAAACAGTGGTCAAATGAAGTCTTGAAACGCTTCAGATGTAAAGTTATTCACTGTCAAAGTGATGCCAAAACGAATGGCAGTCAATGGGATGCTAACAGGGGGTGATAGCTTATTAGCATCAAAATGGCGCCACAGGAGGCTTCACTCTGTGGAGAGAAGCTTGCCCCCTTGGGCCACACCCCCACCCTCCAACTTGCCCCCCTCTCTCTCCTCTTCAATAGCATTTAAAGCTACAGACACAGAAATGGCACGTCCTGAGGAAAGCTCATTGTGGGACTGGCTCTAGTGGCTGGAATTCTGCACCAAGGCTGAATTTCAGGAAACAGACTTCAGATACAGTATTAGGGGACCACTAAGGCCTATATAAAAAAGACTTCAGATACAGTATTAGGAGACCACTAAGGCCTATATAAAAAAGACTTCAGATACAGTATTAGGGGACCACTAAGGCCTATATAAAAGAGACTTCAGATACAGTATTAGCGGACCACTAAGGCCTATATAAAAGAGACTTCAGATACAGTATTAGGGGACCACTAAGGTCTATATAAAAGAGACTTCAGATACAGTATTAGGAGACCACTAAGGCCTATATAAAAGAGACTTCAGATACAGTATTAGGGGACCACTAAGGTCTATATAAAAGAATCCAAAAAGCAACATGTCATAGGACCTTTAAAGCCCCAGTGTGTAAGAATTTCTCCCATCTAGCGGTGAAATTGTATATGACAACGAACTGAATTTCACTTTGTAGTTTGACGTTATTTTGGTACCATTTCATTGCTAACATCAGCTATCAGGTTCCCAAACATATGCAAGCTAATGTTAGTAAAGTATGAGTGCTATCGTTATTCTGTATATTGTACCAGATTAATAGTGTAAGGCAATGTTTACAGCGTAGGAGAGAAGCAACAGAGGTTTGTGTTTTTAATATATTTCTCTGAGCAGCATGAACAATGTCAATGAAACTGAAATTATCTGTTAGTATCTCCATCGTTTCCACACAGCTGTTCTAGTAGCTAGTCTGTGTTACAACTGCATGATGTGAGTTGTCTGCCAGGGAAATCACGGCACATATGATTACGTTTATGTTACAAGGTAGACAATCCTTTTTTATCATTGACGCGAG
Source organism: Gymnocephalus cernua (assembly GCA_023631565.1). Classification (NCBI taxonomy): domain Eukaryota; kingdom Metazoa; phylum Chordata; class Actinopteri; order Perciformes; family Percidae; genus Gymnocephalus; species Gymnocephalus cernua. The sequence goes on from CM042436.1 coordinate 5,852,231, forward strand.
GAAAAGTATCCTACACTACGTTCTAGCGTTATGCACAACCATGCTATAGTTAGCCAAGCAAGTAGCAACTATAAAACTTTTACACAAATAGGCAGAATTACCTGTTGAGAAGAAAGCAGGCAACTTCGGCGTCCCTTTTAAAATCCTTGCTCCTCATCAGCTGTTTCCATCTTGGAAAAGCCACAACAATATTAACTTTGGTCGCGTTGCTTTGCCTGTCACGTTGTCGTTTTAATTTCCTCGGTGACTCAGTTACATGTCCTCGATAATAGACGCAACAGGCTTTCAAATGCCGGCGGTGAGTCACATCTTCTCCCCCCTCCCTCCCTGGCATACGTCACAGTCAGTGCCACTGAGTGAAAAGCGCGAAATGCGGAGAAGTATAGCCTGTATGTCCCTTACGGGCTATCGTATTTCAAGATGGCGCATGGCTATGGAGCGTCTACCTCAGTTCATGTAAGCGCAAATGTAAAATTTCAAGCCAATAAGAATAGCCTACTTGGAATTGATGGTGGTGGTCAATATTCATAAAAAAGGACAAGTTTGTGAAGGACAATACAGATTTTGATAATGAACAACTACAAATTTTACACACTGGGGCTTTAAGTGAAAACAGCTGCTTAAAGAAAGGGTCATAACCCTAACCCTGAACAGTAACACATCTAGCAAAGCTGTCTTTACTGCACACCTACACCTCACCACGACCCCAGCTCGAGCCCACTGCCTCAATCGGTTAGTTTGTTTGTGTTGTTGTGTGACTTGTTGTTTTAAAGGGTTACTTCGGATTCATTAAAGTTGAACGATAACACAAACAAACTGATCAAGGCAGCGCAGCAACTCCTGTGTTCTGCGAGGTAAAATGACTGTTTTTGTCAAAGGAGTCTGGTGGCTTTAAAGAGAGCAGAGATGACAGCTTCAGTTCCTCGTCGTAAAGGGCTGTCTGACAGCAAGGTGAAGCCGTGAAAATATTCTAAATATAGTGTACACTGATATTGATTTTTTTTTAGGTGACTAAAATTTGTTTAGCTGCCCCCCTCATCCACAGCAGAACATGGCTTAGCTTCCGTGTCGGTACTCCTGCCTGCTTCTCCAAGTTGGGGGCGTGCTGACCCCAACCTGGTCTCACAGAATTCTGTGAAATGATCATGAACCGTTAACACCGCGTTAAATGGTGGTGGCACGGAATGTGTGAACATTCTCTGTGGCCACCATGGAAAACAATGCCAATGTAAAGTCAATGAGAAGATGACGTAGCATTAGGAGCAACTACGGTAGTGAGTAGTATGAAAGGCCGAAAATTTGCATAGGGAGGTTGGTTGGGGGGGTGGATGGGTCAAACAACACAGGACTTTCACCCAGGAGACCGGGGATCATGTCCCGCATGTCACGTTTCCTAAACCCAACCGTCCCGTTTCCGCGTGGAAACATAAGCCCAGCCATGACATTTTCCTTAACTTAAGGGGCCGTGTTCATTTCACGGAATTTTTCCGTGGGCCCATCATGGAATTTTCGGCAATTCCATGAAACTGCCACAGATTTTGAGTTAAGGGGCCGTGTTCATTTCACGGAATTCTGTGAGATCAGGTTGGCCGACCACCATCTACTGTAGTTAACACACTGACCGTGGAGAAGTAGCTCATACAACCCCACTTCAAAAGATCCAAACTATCCCTTTAAGGTTAGAGTTTTAGTCGAGAATCCACTCAAGTTTTGCTCATCATGCTCAGCAACAGCTTAATGTTAAATTACAACATACTGCCTACCACACCAACAGTAACTGTACTCACAGTCTGCATTCAATTTGTACATATTATTATGAAGACGTACACAAATTCTAGTTTGTTTAAGAACAAATTTGTGTGGATTATCAGACTTAACGTTTACACACCATACTGTTCCAGACCCCCCACCCTCCTTCTCTCCCCCCCCCCCCCCCCCCATTCATTTACATTTATATTGAATTAGAATCTGTGGTGGAGAGCTAGTGGAGGCAGCCGAGACTGATTATAATGGGAGATTACGAGCCGACTGCACCGCCATTATGTCGTGTAATTACAAAGAGAGAGAGAGTGAGAGAGGAGGATGGGGCCCTGAACGCCCAGATGTCAGGATCTATTTCATTTTGGGAAATAATGTCTCTCTGCTTCCCCCTCCACCTATTTTACCTGTAAATATTATAGAGTGCTGAATTATCCCCTCTTTTACATCCATTTTTATGGGTCACAATTTATTGGAGACAAATATCAAATAAGGCATTAAGGTGGATGTGTGGGTCCCATCAGGCAATTTACCGCCACATCTTGATCGGCTTTATGGCTTTATTTGACTGCATCGATCTGATGTTGTAATGCATGTAGGATTACTGGCCATGCACTCAGGGAAAGAACTAATGGGTTAATGCAGCGGTTTTCAATAGGTGAGGCGTGCCTCCTCTGGGGGGCGCCAAAGAGCCACAGGGGATGCGCGACACGCAAAGAAAAAATAACCGTATGCAGCACTATTTATATTGGTTATTGTACGTGCGTGTATTGGCTTTAAAATGCATCGTTTCCTTGTCCCAAGTCCAAGGGTGCGGGAAGGGGGGTGCTGAGGGTGCTGCAGCCCCCCCTGCTGGCAGGAGCTGGAATTTATTTTTTTTATTTTTTAAATGATTACTAATTCGCTGTCTGACATTATTTATATTTTTGTATATCAAATAATGAGGCAAATAGCAAAAAAGGGTTATGGATAGGTTCTAAAATATAGCCGACTAAAAATGAACCGTTATAGCTGATAGAGGTGACAGTGAAAGTGAGTAAAGCGACGTGACTCGCTGAGAAGCGAGCAGGCTGAGACTAGTTGACTGAACGTTAGCTGTAGAGAAGAGTATGTCGCAGAAAAGGATACAATAGTTTTTCTTCCGTAATAGTAATGTGGCTAAATTTAGCAAGATTTTATCTGTAGATGTTACAGTTGATGTTTCCTCGTCCACCAAACTGTTGATCAGCTGTAGAGCCAGAGTCTGAAATAACGTCAGCAAGCAGCAGCCGAGGATGAGGATAAAACATACAATGACGAGTCCATAGCAACCAGTTCACGTGTTGAATTTGTTATTACCCAGTGTGCTTTGTTGAATGGTCTCAATGTTTTATTGTTTTATTTCATGTGAATACTAGTTTACTAGAGGAGTAACTTAGTATTTGAAGTAATGTAGTAGTAATGCAGGAAGTGTGCATTTAGTTTCCATACTTATTATATTTCCACAACAATGTTAGTGAATAAATCTACTGAAATGGCCTCCACACCATAACAGAGGAGTGTGATGCGTAAGATGAGAACGCAGAGGTTAACACAGTTATATTATGGCTGTAAAAGAGCAAATATTATTTCTATGACTTTGCTAAGTACAAGTCAATATTGAAGTCAACATTAACTTTTTGGGGAGGTTTGTGTGTTTACATTTATTTTAATTATAGAAAAAGTATTGCTGGTGAAGGGAGGGTGATGTTTAAATTTTCAGAAAATCACATAACTCCTCCACTATCCCTTTATACTAATAATGAATAGTTCCTGAACTGTTGAAATCTACCTCAGGGAGAAATGATCATCCACTATTTTGTTATTCAGCTACCCTGGTCAAAAATAGGTTCCCGCGCGCATGCCCAAGTCAACAGAAGTTAGCATTAAGGGAGGAGACAGGACCCAGCAAAAAACGTAGGGTTTCACCTGGGTCCGTGGCTGCCGCAGTGTGTGAGAAATGCCGATCACGCGTTTCTGGTTGTCTGTGTAGAGCAAGTTCCCCCAGATCTCCGCTAAGGCTATGGCTAATCCCCTTCACCTCCACCTACTTGTGTGAGTATTAAAAACAAATACAGATCAAGGCTGCAGGTGGAGGAGGACGACTTGCGTTTATTTCTCTCTGCAGTGCAGCCTCGCATCGAACACCTCAGTGCATCAAAAGTGCGGCCTTATTGTTCCCACTGACTGACACAGTGTCAGCTGATTTTTGCCGGGGCTTCAGTCCCGAATGTATTTTGAAAAGTTGACTGACAAATATGAAACCGGGCGTCGCTTAGTGTCCACTCTCGCTGTAAAAAGCTGTGCAGCCTCAGGTTTATGGACGCGCTCTGCTGGCGACATGCTGCGGCAGATGTGTCGCGTTTGTGCTCTGTGTATTTCTGCCGTTGTTTCTGTTTTCCACCTCCGATGTAGAGCAGCGTTCAGCCACTTCACTAAACTTAAACTTTGTGTCATTCAGAGACCAGAATCTCAAATGGGGCTCTCTGTCTGTCAGCAGAGCAATCACATACTGCACAGCAGACTATGGTAGATTATTTTCTGAAATATAGTGATTTTATTCTTGTAATAGCCTATTATCACTTTATGTTTCTCAAAATATCACGACTCCAAATCTCAGAGAACGCAGATGAGTTATATTTTGAATGTGCACAAGTTTTGGACATGAGCAGAAATCTTGCTCAAACATCTGAAATAGTACAGTCCAGGGGTTTATTAATTATTTAAAAAATGAATTAATGTATCATTGAGGTGAATAATTGTCATATGCACATGTAAGGAGGTTACTTCCTCAACAAAAGATGCAAAAGAGGAGGGAGGAGTAAAGATGCCTGTAGGCTACATGTGTGCTGACTCAGATCCAAAGGAGAATAAATAGATTCAAGTAATACAGAATGCCTGACAGCCTCTCCGGGAACCATCACCTTATCGTGGTAGAGAGGTTTGGGTGTCCCTATGAACCTGAGGGCTGTGTTGTCTGGAGCTTTGTGCTCCTGGTAGGGTCTCCCATGGCAACGTGGTCTCAGGTGAGGGGCCAGACGAAGAATGGTTCAAAAAACCCTATGGAAGAACGAAAAAGGGATAAAGAGACCCTGCCCGCAGGAAGCCCGGGGCCCCGGTCTGGAGCCAGGCCCAGAGGGTGGGCTCATCAGCGAGCGTCTGGTGGCCGGGTTTGCCACGGAGCCCGGCCGGGCACAGCCCGAAAAAGCTAGGTGGCACCTATCTCTCCAGCCCATGGGCCCACCACCTGTGGGAGGAACCGCTGGGGTCGGGTGTGCTGCCACACGGGTGGCGGTGAAGGTCAGGGGCCTCGACGGACCAGACCCGGGCAGCAGAGGCTGGCTCTGGGGACGTGGAATGTCACCTCGCTGTGGGGGAAGGAGCCGGAACTTGTGCGTGAGGTGGAGCGCTACCAGTTGGATCTGGTGGGGCTTACCTCTACGCACAGTCTCGGTCCTGGAACCGTACTCCTGGAGAGGGGTTGGACTCTTTTCTTCTCCGGAGTTGCCCAGGGTGTGAGGCGCCAGGCGGGTGTGGGGATACTCACAAGTCCCCGGCTGAGCGCCGCAGCGTTGGAGTTTACCCCGGTGGACGAGAGGGTCGCCTCCCTATGCCTGCGGGTTGTTGGGGGGAAAACTCTGACTGTTGTTTGTGCATATGCACCAAACAAGAGTTCAGAGTATTCGGCCTTCTTGGAGACCTTGAATGGAGTCCTGTATGGGGCTCCGGAGGGGGACTCCATAGTTCTGCTGGGGGACTTCAACGCACATGTGGGCAATGATGGAGACACATGGAGAGGTGTGATTGGGAGGAACGGCCTCCCTGATCTAAACCAGAGTGGTTGTCTGTTATTGGACTTTTGTGCTAGTCATGGATTGTCTATAACAAACACCATGTTCGAACATAGGGATGCTCATAAGTGTACTTGGTACCAGAGCACCTTAGGCCGAAGGTCAATGATCGATTTTATAATCGTTTCATCTGATCTGAGGCCGTATGTTTTGGACACTCGGGTGAAGAGAGGGGCGGAGCTGTCAACTGATCACCATCTGGTGGTGAGTTGGGTCAGGGGGTGGGGGAAGACTCTAGACAGACCTGGTAAGCCCAAACGGGTGGTGCGGGTAAATTGGGAATGTCTGGAGGAAGCTCCTGTCCGACAGACCTTCAACTCACACCTCCGGCAGAGCTTTTCGTGCATCCTTGTGGAGGCTGGGGGTATTGAACCTGTGGACAATGTTCAAAGTTTCCATTGCTGAAGCTGCGGCAGGGAGCTGTGGTCTTAGGGTCTTAGGTGCCTCAAGGGGCGGTAACCCTCGAACACCGTGGTGGACACCGGTGGTCAGGGAAGCCGTCTGACTGAAGAAGGAGTCTTTCCGGGATATGTTATCCCAGAGGACTCCGGAGGCAGTTGCAAGGTACCGAAGGGCCCGAAGGACTGCAGCCTCTGCCGTGAAAGAGGCCAAGCAGCGGGTGTGGGAGAAGTTCAGAGAAGACATGGAGAAGGACTTTCGGTCCGCCACCTCAGAAGGGGGAAGCGGGGAACCATCCAAGCTGTGTACAGTAAGGATGGGACGTTGTTGACCTCAACTGCGGAGGTAATAGGGCGGTGGAAGGAGCACTTTGAGGAACTCCTAACTTTCCACCCACATTTCCCAAATTGTGATCCTGCCAAATGTCTGTGTAAGAGATTCAACGCTCATTATAGAAAATGAAGGGGAGGCTGTCGGCCTACCGTAGCGCACCACGTACTTCATGGTCTGACTGTCACATGAGGAAGCAAGAGGCTCGAAAAAAGGCTCTTGAAATTCAGTTTTTTACTGAGATTTTAAAGTGATGAAATGTAAACATCTGTAACAGGTGTGTTCTTGTGTTGTGTTATGGAGAGACACCACAGGCCAGTATTCCCAGTTGAGTGGTTTTTATTCTAGTAACAGACAAACGTCTGTGCAACCAGGAACCAGTAACGTAGCCCAAGCACGGCATGCGTTGTTCGATTGTCATGACTGTTTTCCCAAGATGGCGCCCGCATGTATACGTGAACACTACCGTCTTTATAATTTATATTTTTAATAAACTGTCTGTATACTTACAAAGTTCTCAATGCTTGTGTTTACATGTAGGGACCCTCATTATGCTACCGTGGAAGTGTGGTGATATTTTGAGCCTTGTTAGTTGTATAGATATAGAGATTTCTTTTTACTTTACCCTCTGCCCTGAAAACTAGCATTATAAGCTAATCAGCGAATTGTGCTAGCTTGTTTCAAGCTAGAGACACATTGGATTAGCATGAAAACATATCCCAGAGAACGTTCGACTCGGTACACATATGTTATTAACCCCTAGGTTCATTTTGCGCCGGAATTGTCCTTTAAAACATGTAAACATTCTAGTATAAACCCAAAATACAAGTAGGAACCTCAAAATGAGCATAATATGGGACCTTTTACTTGTTCCCTCCGCCAGACACACACAGCTTCCTGTCAGACTCCAGTGTATCAGGATGGCACCTCTGACCATAGTTAGTCCTTCACATATTTGAGATGTACAGGGAGGCAGTTTCCAGGTTGTCAGTATGTAGCTTTGAGTGGAAGCAGACTTCTGGCACAACTTCTCCTACTTCCAAGCATGGAGACAAAAATCACTTTAATGGTGATTGGGAGCTCTTCACCTATGTCACTGGTTGTAGAGGTCAAAATCACAGTTACTCGAGGACCCTTCACAGCATAAATTCTTTCAGGGAGACTTCAATAACTTTATCACTTCTCTCCTAAACTGATCAGCTGTTTTCAAGGGAGTCACTTTTCAGTTAAACCAATCAGAATCGGCCATGTATTTCACAAGCCAATCACAGCATGACATCCATGTTTTAAATTGGTTCTCTCCTCTGCGGCTGTCAGTTGTCATTTCAGGCAAGAGTGCGACCCTCCTCCTCCCCTTCCACCTCCACACTCTCCGCCTGATCGCTCCCTTCGACTCCTTCGGTCCGGTCTTTGTGCCCTTTCACCGCCACCACCAGTGTTTACTCTCCATCGGGGACATGTCTGGGTTTTTCTAACCTTTAAAAAATATACATTTTATACGATGGAGTCTAATCTCCAAAGACTATGTACAATTCATATCTTGCATATGTAACTTACAAATAAATATTGCATATCTGCAACAAAGTCTCTCCTGATTGAAATGCACATAACCTGCTAAGCAGCCAGATTGTCAATGATGGTCCAAAACATATCCATCAAACATTTTAAAATGAACCATACAGACAATGTAAATGAGCCAATATGCCGATGGACCTCTCAGAGGAGCTGATTGGCTCCTAATATGCTGGATACATACATATCAATCAATATCACTCAGTATCACTCAATCAATGAATAAACTGCAAAACTAGGATGGTAGCATTACTAAGTAAAGATAACTGCAGGAATACAGTATTTTACTTTACTGTGATGGCATTTTCATCAGACCTGTAGCCAGTCAGTAGGGCAAAACCCCCTTAAGACATCTCTAAAACCTTCCTTAAAGTGCTCATATCCTTTATTGTTATTATTCCTTTATTGTGTTATATATCTTTTGATAAAGCCCAAAGTCCCCCCAAAAAGGACTTACCATCTCCAACAGAAAACACTGTTCACAAACAAACAGCTCTGTTATAGTCCAGCCTTTACTTCAGAGACAAACGTGGTCACTTTGGAACACACGTTATAATGCTCGCCTAGCTGCTAGCATGGCACGCCCTCATACTCTGCTTCTGACTGGCTAGTAGTCCTTACCTAGGTACTGTCAGGACACACCCTCATACTCTGCTTCTGACTGGCTAGTAGTCCTTACCTAGGTACTGTCAGGACACACCCTCATACTCTGCTTCTGACTGGCTAGTAGTCCTTACCTAGGTACTGTCAGGACACGCCCTCATACTCTGCTTCTGACTGGCTAGTAGTCCTTACCTAGGTACTGTCAGGACACGCCCTCATACTCTGCTTCTGACTGGCTAGTAGTCCTTACCTAGGTACTGTCAGGACACGCCCTCATACTCTGCTCCTGACTGGCTAGTAGTCCTTACCTAGGTACTGTCAGGGCACGCCCTCATACTCTGCTTCTGACTGGCTAGTAGTCCTTACCTAGGTACTGTCAGGACACGCCCTCATACTCTGCTTCTGACTGGCTAGTAGTCCTTACCTAGGTACTGTGCAGTACAACAAAAATATGATGTTTTTTAAAAATTAAACCATGTAAACCTATTCTGGTACAACCTCTAAATACAATTATGAACCTGAAAATGAGCATAATATGAGCACTTTAAATTAGTTCTCAAATTAATAATGGGATAATTCATTAAACCCCATATAAAGAGGTTAAAGGTCAGGATCAGATACAGAGCACAGCCTCAGTTCATAGTTTTATGTGGTTAAACAGCTTTTAATGATTTTGGTTTTGGTGTAATAAAAACACCCATTTCAACTTTTAGGATGGATGAGTACAATAACAACAGTCATAGATAGCTCTGATATTTGAGGTTGAACTGTGAGGAGCTGGCAAGCATCATTATCATTAGTAAAACATTCAGTCTGTGAAATGCTGATAATCCAGCACCCCGTGGTATTTTTAAAGTGCCTCAGTGGAGCCTACTGAGCCATGATCAGACTGGACGATGGCCCCACCTAGTGTTCGTTCTCTGATGTTGACATTTTGTGTGGTCAGATAACATTTATTGTGACAGATATTCGGTAAATGTCCTGTAATGGACCTATTCAATTGTTACCAGCCTGGCTGGAGCTGCATTTGCATTTGTAGGAGCACTAACATAATACATTTATGTATTTATTTAATCGTGAGAAAGCATTTGCATGGGGAATTTATTTGGCATTTATTTGAAAGTAATGTATGGAAGAGTGTTTGTACACGTGTGTGAACGGAAGCAAATGAAGAGGGCTTGGCTAGCATATAATAACCATAAATAGTGATGTATTTCTTCTACCAATTCAAGTGTGTATATTGTTTTTTTCATCTGACATTTCATCTGGTATTAAAAATAAATGAATATATATATATATATATATATATATATATATATATATATATATATATATATATATATATATTCATTTATTTTTAATATTCGGTAAATGTCCTGTAATGGACAAAAATAAATGAATATATATATATATATATATATATATATATATATATATATATATATATATATATATTCATTTATTTTTAATACCAGATGAAATGTCAGATGAAAAAAACAATATACACACTTGAATTGGTAGAAGAAATACATAGCAATACATAACTATGAAGAATCCACACAATGGGATATACAATATAATTAGAGCAATGCACCATAGGTCAGACAATCATTATAACTACTCTTTATTGATCCCCTATGGGGAAATTACAATTTACACTGTTGTTATTACACACAGGCCTGAAACATACACACATGCTCAGTACCTCTACATGCACTAATGGAGAGATGTCAGAATGGGGGGGCTACAACTGCAGAACAGTTGAGGGGGGTTCGGTGCCTTGCTCAAGAGCACCTTGGCAGTGCCCCCCTCTGTACTTCGGTCCGTACGAGGAAGTACGGACTGAGCTACTGCCACCCCAATTCGTCTATATCGACGACGTTCCACTTCCGGGATTGGTCCGTTGCCATCGGAAATTTCGCTGGGTGTCACTCTTTTTGGCCGGAAGTCCGTTACCTTCCTCTTTCTTTATGTAGACGTTCTGACCTCTGGTGGATTTGTGAGGACTCTGGTTAACTGCTCCTCAGATCTCTGCAGGGTAAATCCAGACAGCTAGCTAGACTATCTGTCCAATCTGAGTTTTCTGTTGCACGACTAAAACTACTTTTGAACGTACACACATTCCACCAAAACAAGTTCCTTCCCGAGGCTGTTTAGCAGAGGCATAACACCTTTTTTTTTGCAATTTCCAATAAATCAGGAACCATTTCCACTGCAATAGCCTATATTTGCTATATACACTTTGCTGTGTCACCTACTGGAAAACTGCATTTAAGTGGTTTTATGAAATATGTACAGGATGCAAAATTGATATAAGTACAGTTACTCCACTGTTACAACCAGGACGGCTCTAACATGCATGAAATACATGTAATTATTCAATCAAATACTCTAAGTGAGAGCTTATTTATCATTCACAATATTATAAGTAGTTATTTTTAAAATGAATATTTACTAGGCTACTATTATACTGCTACTAGCCTACTATTACTTATATGAAGTCTATCTAATCTAGTATATGAAGGCCTTTAGGTTTTTAAAATAAAAAAATAAACTTGATTATAAACAGTTAAATGGTTGTAACAAGGCGTTACAACCGTCCCTGGACCAATATGTTTTCATCTCTTGTAATCTAGTTGCTAGTTTGACAAATGTTGGACATTTTGATTTTTACCTTCCAAGACAGTGATTCTAATAAAAGTTACATTTTTACCTCAGAAAATAACTTTAGCTGGTAACTCTCTTTTAGTTTCAAATTCGGCTCCTTTAAGAACACGTGCAGAGTAAGGTCATAACTCCAGCTTGTTTCTGATTGGAGGAATTCAGGATGTTACAACCGTCGTCCCTTCTTTCCATGCTTCTTTCAACCGTCCCTGGTCTCCCCAACAGCGGGATCGCTGTGTCCATTTTATATACTGTCTATGGGTCTCCCCCATAGACAGTATGGTCTCCCCTACTGCGATACCTTTATTTTGAAGGTTGCTTTGGGACATACAGGAAGTAAACATTGTTCCCATGCAGTTTCCGTTTATATATCCTGTTTGACGAAGGTTTGATTTTTTTTACCTTTGTATGTTTTGTTTTATTTTGCAGCTAACGTTACATCGGCTCCAGCTATGAGTGCTGTCATCCCTCGGATAGAGCAGCTGTCTGCCAGAGTGGTTCGGGTTTTGGGCTGTAACCCGGGACCGATGACCCTGCAGGGAACCAACACATACCTGGTCGGCACTGGCCAAAGGTGACGCCGCACAAATTGACTTACCGTTTACTATCTTCGCCAAATGAAGCTTACCTTTTCTTTCCCAGAAGTTTTGTATTTGGGAACGACCAGGGTTCAAAGTTAACTTTTTTGTCCACCAGCCAAATTGCTAGTGAATGTTCAAATGTAACCAGCCACTTAATAGATTAACATAGTTTTTTGGCTGGTTAATGAACAAATCTACTAGCCAATTGGATATTTTACCAGCATTTGGCTGGTAAATGGTGCTAATTTGGAACCCTGGGAACGACCATTTGGCGATAAACGTGACAGTTAGGTTTGATGTCCAGGTGGCCTTCAGAATGCCCCGTATGGACATCAAGCCAAATCCATTAACATTTTTCTAAATTGAATGGTTCCTTGTTTATAGGCGGAAATACATAGTATATAGACCGAGACTGATCATGTATACTGAATTGCCAGGGTCTACTGGTTATTTCGGCATATACTCAATATAGGAAATATGAAGTAGCCTACTTTGTAGGTTATTAGACTAAGTTTAAAAATATATAGGCAATTCCTATGTTGGTAGTCTGGAAGTTATAGTAACAGTTTGGTTTTATTCTGTCATAAAATAATGTATACATAACTTAATAACTTGTAATAACTGTAAGACAATAAACTATAAAGAAAACCCCACCTAAAGGGTTAATAAATTAGCATAATTAATACAGATAGCTACTTTTAAAGACTTGAATATACATACTTTATAAAAAATGTGTGACGATATTCCAGGCGAGTGCTGATAGACACTGGAGAACCTGCTGTGCCTGAATACATCAGCAGTCTGAAACAGGCACTGAGGCAGTTCAACACCAGCATCCAGGAGATCATCGTCACACACTGGCATCATGACCACACGGGCGGAGTGGAAGACATCTGCAGGGACATCACTGGTGAGGACAGTATGTGTACTGTGGAACAGGGTTAATGAGCCCTGGATTACCACTGTTCAGACCTGCAGTATTATCTTAGAAAGTTGAAATTGGAAAAAGGGTCAGTTCCGTTTGAAGTCATGAATCCAAATTTCAACTGCTTGGGATCTGTAGTTGTCACAAAAGTGCCTGTGTAAAAAAAAAATATATGCAGTGCAGAAATTACATAATTTTCCCTCCTGCAGGTTCTGATGTACGAGTCAGCAAACTGCCTCGCTCCAGCCAAGTCAAAGAGACCGCTGGAAACAAAAGCTTTACTTATCTAAAAGATGGAGATGTTGTCCAGACGGAGGGGGCCACACTCAAGTCAGTTCACTTTGTGTGAAAGTTGAATATGTATAGAGAGCATTTTATCCTTGCACTATTGGACATATTTGCACTACCACCATGACACACACTCTCTCATAGAGCAACTTACCATGCATACTGCATGTGGATTTTTTTATTTAGTATCTTTTCTTTTTTTGTCCATATTATTCATGTGGATGGTTATTTTATCATCCTGTTTATGATGTATGTGTATGCTGTGTGTGATGTCTTTAAGCTACTGGGACCTTGAATTTCCCCTTGGGGATCAATAAAGTATCTATGTCTATCTCTAAACTGGTAGGACTTTAACTAGCTTTACAGGAAATCTAAACAACATCCAAAGACATACTGTAAATAATGTGTACTGTAATATGCACTAGAGACACATAATTCAAAATAATACATCATTTCAAACCAAATTAAAAAGCCTTTCTCAAGATGGAAATGTATGAGATATTTTGAGTAGGGTCGGGTACCGAAACCCAGTTCCACTGTAGAACCGGTTCCTACACAACCATTAGGAATCGGACCGGATTAGAACGCAAATTTCGGTTCCTCATTTTGGTTCCACTTAATGTGCTGACTGAAATATTTTCCCTCTGTTGCTCTGAAACGGACATAAAAATACCACACTTTCTCTGTAGTCTACCGTTAGCTAGCTACCGTAAATGTAGGCAACTTTTAAATGCCATATTTTCCCCCTGGGCTCACCAAAACAGATGTTAAAGAATCTTAAAGGACAATTCTGGCGCAAAATCAACCTAGGGGTTAATAACCTAGGGGTTAATAACATGTGTACCGAGTCGACCGTTCTCTGGGATATGTTTTTATGCTAATCCAATGTGTCTCTAGCTTGAAACAAGCTACCACAAACCGGTGATTAGCTGCTAACGCTAGCCTTCGGGGCAGAGGGTAAATCTCTATTTCTATACCACTAACAAGGCTCAAAATATCACCACACTTCCACGGTAGCATAATGAGGGTCCCTACATGTAAACACAAGCATTGAGAACTTTGTAAGTGTACAGACAGTTTATTAAAAAGATAGATTATAAAGATGGTAGCGTTGATGTTTACATGAGCTGTGTTTCCTAAGGTGGCGCCTGCATGTAAACATGAACCACCGGTTTGTGGTAGCTTGTTTAAAGCTAGAGACACATTTGATTAGCATGAAAACATATCCCAGAGAACGGTCGACTCGGTACACATGTTATTAACCCCTAAGTTCATTTTGCACCGGAGTTGTCCTTTAACTATTCACTGCACGTGATCACTAGTAAACATATCACACTTACAAGAATCGGTTTAGGAATCAGCAAGTACCGTTTTAAAAGTACCGGTTTGGCATCAGAATCGTAATAATCCAAACCCAACCCTAATTTTGAGTGTGCCACAGTAACATCAAAATATGTGTGTATTTAGTGGTTAATGATGATCATGCCTAACACTGTAATGGTTAATGTCTAAATCTGGTTACAGTCAGTTATTTGAGCAGATAGATTTTATATTTCTTTATCCCAGAGTGCTGTTCACCCCGGGCCACACTGATGACCACATGGCCTTGCTGCTGGAGGAGGACCGGGTGCTCTTCTCTGGAGACTGCATCCTGGGCGAAGGCACAGCCGTGTTCGAGGATCTCTACGACTACATGAAGTCTCTGAAGATCCTGCTGGACTCTGAGGCTGACATCATCTACCCTGGTAAGTGAGCGCACACTGGTATGTGTGCTACATTGATACATTGATGATATCACTTCTATCAACCCTCACATCATCACATACCCTTCACCATACCTAGAGCTTGGCATGGGGTACTTTCCCTAAGATCATCTCTCAATGCAAATCAAACCAGTTATTGGGCTAACTGACATAAAACCATGGCAATCTCTAGGTATGGTGAAGTACGGAAGCCGAGAATGGCCATGGATTTCTTTTTTTTTTATGGATTTCTTCTCGTGATAACGACTTATTAATTCGTTATCTCAATATAACAAAGTTTGTTTTCTCCCCTAATCCCACTAAGACACCCTTCCATTTAACCCGGGGAATGGGGCTCCATAAGCGGATAGAAATCTGCCGTTTCTCCCTCTACTAGGATGCACTAGGATGTATAGTATCCTGGATCCATGAAATAACTGGCTTTTAAAAAACTAAATCCGCCTGCCTTTGGGAATTTAACATAGGGGTGTACTGACTCATTCCCCCTGTATTTTAAGGAGGAACATTTATTTATTTACGATACATTATTCATTCACAAAGAAAATTGGTGTCCCTCATTTCTTTTAATTAAGATATTAAGATCAATTTCCAAAAGCAGATTTTTTTTAATTCCTCTTTTTAGTCAGCTTTGGCATGGGTGTATTCACTTATGAGAATTCACTCTTGGGGGAATTCCTGGAATGTCGGGAATTGTTGTGTCTTTGTAAATTATAGAATGTGGTCTAGACCTACTCTATCTGTAAAGTGTCTTGAGATAACTCGTGTTATGATTTGATACTATAAATTAAATTGAATTGAATTATGCTGAGCACTGTATTACTATTTTAGACGGAACAGGTACACAATGAATTTCAGTGCACATTGTGCTGTGTATGATTATGTATGTGACAAATGAATTTGATTTTTAATGTAATGACTGAGTGGGTAAAGGCAAATTATAGAACAGCGAGAACAGTCCGGTAAGTTCAGAAAATGACATCACTTTACTGTAACACTGCCTGTAAAACCAGAAGAAGACACTTAATGCCATGTTACGATTTCCAAAATCAAAGACGATGCATAGTCTCACATCACGATATGGTGATATAATATCCAAATAATCCCTAGGTCTAGATTAAATGAAAAAAGAAGTTAGATCATAAATAGTTGCCACTTAAAAATTATGGCCCTCCACTTTCCTGATGCATATCAACAAGTGTCAGTCTGACCTGTGAAGTAATGTAACCCCCCCCCCCCGCTGCTGTTCTCTGTGCAGGTCACGGCCCTGTGGTTCAGGATGCTGGCTCTAAGATCAGACACTACATCAGCCACCGGGACCAGAGAGAGCAGCAGATCCTGGCTGCCGTTCAGGATGGAGCAGGGAAGCCTTTCTCCTCAATGGAGCTCGTCAAGATGGTCTACAAGGTCGGTTGATAAGTTCTCCAGTAGGGCTGGGTATCGTTCAAAATCTTTCCATCCGGTGCCAATTTCGATACCCGTTCCTAACAGTACTTTTTTCGATACCATATGTCTTAAAATCCATTTCAACATCAACAAAAATACATTAAACACACAAAAAAAAATGTGACCTTAATTATCAAAATTACAAAATTCTGGTAACACTGCTCACTCAGAGTAACATTATTAATAAATCTGGTTGTACTTTTTGGATAGGGGTGCACGAGTCAGATACAGCCAAAAGTGCTTTACATGAAGACAATCAAAATACAAGAATAAAAATTACAGTGCAGTATAAGAAATGAAACATTAAAGAGCAGTTAAAACAGTTAAAAATATAAAAGCAGATAAAATAAGCAACGAAAGTATAAGAAATGGACAGAAATGAAAACATTGGACAGAAATGAAACATTAAAGAGCAGTTAAAAACAGTTAAAAATATAAAAGCAGATAAAATAAGCAACAAAAGTATAAGAAATGGATAGTCATTCAATTAACAAAAAAGAGAAACCTTTTTGCCTCAACATGAACATATTATAAATAATAAATAAAAAAATTGTGTACAGGATAATATTGAACTAACTAAAATGCAAAGGGATGTAAAGAACAAAGACTTTTTGGTGCAAACTGCATAATGACACAATAAACTTGGTGACTGCCCTGTTGTCAACATTGAACTAATGAAGAACTAACTTAAGTGCAAAGGAATGTCATTGAATTGCCTTGTTGCTGAAAACTGCTGTAGAAATAAAGTTGCCTTTCCTGACAACCTCAACCTGTCAGTCAGTCATCAGGGCACATAAACCACTGCTGTGCCTGCTCGTCTCAGAGGAAATGTAAAACAACAGCACGCGACTGCTTTCGGCTCACCGTTAATGTCATATCGCAGCAAACGCTGTCTGCATGAAGTTTTAGAAAACTATCCACATTTGAAACTACTTTATCGGCATTGCCGTGACTCACTGTGACCTCAACAAAACTGCAGAGCAGACCTAGTTTACTCCGTCTGCACCTCTGCCTGCCTGCGTGCGTGCGTGCGTTAACAGATAAGCTTGCGCTTACGCGCTCAGACACTTTTGGAACCGAAATTTGGCACCGAAAGATAAATAATTTTTGGATACCCATAGGATCAGAGTATTTTTTCCGGTGCCGTAAAAGTATCGACGTTCGGTGCCCAGCCCTATTCTCCAGTCTGTAGTCAAGGGCTGACCGATGTGAGTAGTGAAGCTGTAAAACACAGTCTCTCTCTGCAGCTAGGATAAGCTTGTTCAGTGGTATCCACACTAGATGGAGATGCTTTCAGTTGCAAAGAAGATGCAATTAGCAAGTCCCTCAATATACCAAGTAAACATATATAATAATGAAACCAAAACAAGGATAAGTCTATGGAAGTGACTTGAAAATAAGCCGGCAAGTAATCACACAAGCTGCCGTCTGTGCATATGGAGGTGATCAGGGTTCCAAATAGCTAGTGAATGTTCAAATTTCACCAGCCATTTTCTCAAAAGATTTCCATTGGTGTTTTTTTTGGCTGTTAAGTGAGGCAAATCTACCAGCCACTTGCATATTTTACCAGCATTTGGCTAGTTGATGGTGCTAATTTTTGGACCCTGGAGGTGATCACTGCTTCTCTCCCAGGACACTCCTGAATACCTGCATCAAGCGGCCAGTGTGAACCTAGTCCATCACTTAAAGAAACTGGAGAAAGACGGCAAGATCACCCTGGGTACGTCATCTCAGAATTTTAGAGCGTCAGTAATTCAACTCAACCAAATTAGGCATATGTGGCAAATCAGATAGTTTGGGTATTATTTCACAAGGTTAAAGGAGAATTCCGGTCGATTTTAACACGTAGCTCTGTTGTTTGTTAATTTGGAGTGCTGTCAGTAGGGAGAAAGGTTACATGCTGCCAGTCCGACATGCCGCCACTCCAACATGCTTCTATTCTGACATGCTGCTTTTCCGACATGCTGCCAGCGCCGATGAGCTGTCATCTGCACCCGTGGCTAAATATCAATAACCCTAACCCTTATGGAAACAAAAATTGTCGGAGTGGTAGGACGTTTGAAAACAATGGAAGTGCCGCCACTCCGACAATTAGATGTCCATGTTGGAGTGGGGATATGTCGGAATGGATGGCGGAATCCAGCGAGAAAAACAGAACCAATCGGTGCTGCCTACACCGTGTTATCCCCCTGCTAGCGTTAGCACCCAACAGGCTGAAACAGGGCAAGTTTTAAACGTGCTTTTAGCCTCTAAACATGTTCAAAATGTCATTATAAGGTCCTACCCATGTGAAGTGATTCCTTCTGAGGGAACACAGAGAATCTGACTGCAGTAGATGTGAAAGAAATGCATAAAAGTTGTGCTAATTCAGCTCTGTTTAGGTCCAGTGTTGAGACGGCAAGACGAGTGCTTAGGGACCGTCTACAAACTACAACACCGAAAAGAGATACACAAATATTTTCAAAAATAGGCATATGCTTACTTTTTTAAAAGTAAATGCTGTAGTACAACTAGCAGGAGACAAGTTATAATTGAGGTAAGTTTGGAGACACTACCTTATTTAATCATTAAATTAATAAATATTTGTGTATCTCTTTTCGGTGTTGTAGTTTGTAGACGGTCCCTAAGCACTCGTCTTGCCGTCTCAACACCGGAACTAAACAGAGCTGAATTAGCAACTTTTATGCATTTCTTTCACATCTACTGCAACCATATTCACTGTGTTCACTCAAACAACAGAGCTATGTGTTAAAATCAACGGAATTCTCCTTCATGAAGATTGATTGCTTGTGTTGTTGGGGATTTACAAAATTAGGCTTTGCACTCACTCCCTATTTTTTCCCCCTCAGTGAACGAATCTTCACAGAACATCAAATGGAAGAGTAACCTGTGATGTCCACTGACACAGTGAAGAAATCAACTCGAATAGACCATTTGGCAAGGATGACGAAAATGCGTCTGGTCGACAGATAATATAATAATTATTCAATCGAAAATGATCACATTTTAGCGTAATGTTTAGGGTGGAATGCCTTAGATCTGCTGATTGACAGATATGTAATTGATGGTCACACACGTTGCCTTGGATGTTTCCTGACTCAGAGCACAACGGAACAAGACCAACAGTCCCACCCCCCCTGCAGCCTGTGTCAAAGTCTTACAAGCCCAAAATGTATCTGAAGGTCATCTGAGTTTTGCCTGTGGCAGAATGGAAGAGTAGCCCTGTCTTACAATGTGATTAGTGTGCTGCAGTGCTCCATCTGCCTAAGGCTAACTAGACTGTGGCCCTGGCCCTAACCCTAACCATGTAGAACATCATCCTAGTGGCCAGTTAGGTGTATTCCTTGATGCAGAAGGTCCAGGGTTTGAGTCCGACCTGTGACGGTTTTCTGCATGTCTTCCCCCCCTCTCTCTTCCCTTTCATGTCTGAGCTGTCCTATCTATTAAAGGCGGAAATGCCCATAAAAATTAAGAACAAATAAAGAATATAATCCTAAACAGCTATTTGATTAGTAAAATGACCACTTTATCGGTGGAGTTTGGGACACAACCCTGTCTTTTTCCTCTTTCTTTTTTTCCTCCTCTTCCTCTCCTTCCTTTGATATCTGTAGCCATTGTAGGACTTTGGCAATTGATGGATGTCCTTTACTACAGGAATAATGGTGGTGGCAGTAGCTCAGTCGGTAGGGAGTTGGGTTGCTGGTTCAAGTCCCCATATGGACCAAAGCATGGTGGTGGACTGGTGGACTGGACTGGCTTGAGAGGTGCCAGTGTACTGCCAAGGTGCTCTTGAGCAAGGCACCAGATCCCCAACTGCTCGTGGCGACTAATGGAGAGAGGGAGCCCCGACTCTGACATCTCTCCATTAGTGCATGTAGAGGTACTGAGCATATGTGTAATATGAGTGAAAACATTGTAATTTCCCCTTGGTATAAGACATATGAATTAAGAGGTGGTAGTTAACATTTAGTCTGCCAAACTTAATTAACAGACCCCAGGAAAGAAGGAACAGCGGTGTGGGGTAAAGAAAGGTCACTAGGATAAAGCAGTCCGGCTGACAGTAGAGTCCACAAATAAAATCCAACTGTTGACTGTGACAGATGTCTTTACATGATGATAAGATAGATAGATGGATAGATTTCTATCCAGACCACCATTTGGATTTATTTTTTACTTCTGCTTTTTACTCCTTCTCAAAACTTTCATTTAGGGGGCGGCCTCTAGCTCACCCAGTAAGAGTGTGCGCCCCATGTAGGCTGAGTCCTTTGCAACATCCTAAGTTCAAATCAGACCTGGGGCCCTTTGTTGCATGTCAGCATCCCCCATCTCTTCCCTCTTTCCTGTTTATCCACTGTCACTATCAAATAAAGGGAAAAGCCCCCCAAAATTACTTTAGTTTAATCTCTGTCTGTTTTCAATCTTTATACAGTAATTAAGCACTTGTTATAGAAATGCTGCAAATGTTTTCATTTAGTCACTAGGGGGCAGTCTCTGCTAATACATGTAGTGGGGCAGAACATAAACAGTACATTAGGATAATTTGCACACATATTGCAACATATGGCAGACATTACAACTATTTTTTATTTGTTAAAAAATAAATGTAAAGAATGTGTGATGGAAAAGATTGTTGAAAAATATCGAATGGCCTACAGCATGTTACTGTCATTTGCTGTTGTATTTCTCTGGTCATGAATGAGAATACTTGTGTATTTGTGATAATTATTAGATCATCCTGAGGGGGGGGGGGGATAACTCATGGTAATGGTTATATAGCAACTATGAAACTCATGAATAAAAAAACAGCATTGAACAGCTGCATATATTCGCTGCCATATCATCTCGATGACCCAGAATTGTGAGTAATAATCAGACTGCATGAACGTTTGACCTGTGTGGTTTTCATATTGACTAACAGCTCTGATGCCATTTGAATGTTTTGGGGGGGAAAGCATAAATACAGGAAGAGCCTTTTCTGTAGGCTTTTCTACATAAACTGCTCAACATCACCACTTACAGTAAAGAACTACAGTGCATGTATCATGCACAACAGACACTGTAGATCATGTTCTATTTTTACTTTCACATGGCCACAATTACATGAAAATTACACAGAATGTTACTTGAAAAAGCACTGCAATAAAAATAATAGAGTAATTAACTATTCTATATATCTGGCCTAAGTTTCAGAATCATCAATTGATTTTCTTTTAATCTATTTCTTCTGTCACAAATGGAAAAAAACAGTAGGCCCTATTTTAGGTTAGGCAAAAGAGCTGCGCGCGCGCTGTGTGTGTGTGTGTGTGTGTGTGTAGGGGGGGGGGAGGAGAGAGAATGGTAGAGAGACACCCGGCTCTGTAGTGTGGTAATGAGATGAGTGGAGGGTATCTACTGGTGAAGATAAACAGCCAAGGAGCCTCTGAGCTCTGAGCCAGAGGAACATGGCGGCCTCGGCCCTGGACGCCGCTGCCGCTCCGTCCCGCTGACCGATACCTCACCGACAACACCGAGACACCCGGACTGCACGCACCTATGGCTTCCCAACTCTCAGGTAAGTTTCCTGTCATTCTCTTGACCCACCACTATTCCTGCTATCCCACCCCCCAAAAATAGAGATAATATTCCTGAAGGGGCTTGTGTAAAGTGTCTGCATCAGTTTATACCAAGGTTATCATACTTTATGGTTCACATTTCCTCTCAATAACGCGGCGACATTACCGTTATGACATGTATATGGTGTTATGAAAAAATATATTATAGGGTTAACTAACGTCAATTGTGTCCGGGAACTAACGTTAGAATCGACCGGTGCAGGTTTTTTGCTAGTGTTTAAGCCTCTTTAATTAACTGTTAGCGAGTGTAAACATGGAGACTTTGTCGGTTGGGCTTAGTGACTGACAGGTATCAGTAGGCTACCGAACCTGGTTTATAGGCGAAATTATCGCTAAATAGACGGATAAAAATGTGCCTTTCCGCTGGTTATATTCCAAATCCGCTGTCAGGTCTTAAGTCTCTTGGTGAAAAAAAAGTAAACGCTGACATGCTGGTGTTTGTCTAACGTGTTCAAACATTGTGTGATAGCTGCACAAATACCCCCAAACGGGACTTTGCTGTTTAACTTAACAGTTAGCTGTTAAAATCCCTTCCTTATCAACAGCGACAACTGCGAGATAAACCGTGGACGTTTAGCTTCAGTCTGCTGTTGTCGTAGTAGAATTTCACGACCCCAACATTGAAGCATTAGTTGATTTTCGAGGTGTTTTTGTGACTATAAGGTGAACACCGTAGTTTCATTGTGAAATGTTTGACTTATTCCCGGTTCATATTGCAATTTGCTCGGACTTCCTCAACCAACTCAAGCGTCAAGTGGAATAAAAAGTACAGTCCCGTTTTCTGTTTCAAAATAAAACACCAATTGATTTTTTTTTATTCCAATGATGTTACTTATATTTACTCATACATTATATTAAATTGCGGATTGATTGATAGTTTGCCATGTAGCATGTTATTGTGTTAAAGCTGTCATAATCATTTTCAAATCAAATATAGTATGCTATCACAGGACTGTTTATTGAGGTAACCCCATTTACAGAGTTACAGCCAGTAGATGCTAGTTGTAGGCAAGAAACCTGTATTTGTAATCCCATCAGTGTTTTTGGTATTGCAGCTTTTTTTTTCTTTAAATACCGTACTTTAATAGTTATATTTTGAAGAGTGATTTGACCAGCTTCCGGTTCTGATTCTGTTCATTCTTGTCAACTCGACACAGTTTATCGGTCATTCTTGGCAGATATGAAGAGGCCTATTTTATACAGGTTGTGGAAGAGACACATTTCCCCATAATATGATGTATTAAGTAAAATTGTAAACATCCAATGAAAAAGGATAAAATGTATCCTGAAAAAATGAAATTTTTTGCAATAAGGCGTGATTTCCTATCCCAATTGGGATAGGAAATCACACTTCATTTCAAAAAGGGGGGGCAAGTGGAACACAGTTTGCTGAGAAAAATATACATTGCAGAGATGTGGCTGGACAACAACTGACATAAAATGCATTTCTATCAATTATGTCATTCAAGTCTTTCTTAAAGGAGCCCAGAGTAGGGCTGTGCAATCGAGCTCGTCCAGCTTGTTAACTCATGATCATTACTCATGAGTTTTATCAAAAATGTCATTGTAAAAAAAGCACCCCCAACAATATTGTGATATTTGATTTTTTTTCTCTTCATCTAAAATAGGGCTGGGCAATATATCAATATTATCATGATATGAGACTAGATATTGTCTTAGATTTTGGATATCGTAATATTGTGATATGACATAAGTTGCTTTTGCTGGTTTTATAGGCTGCATTACAGTAACTGTTCTAGCTGTTCTATTATTTGCCTTTTCCCCGCTTAGACATTATGTCCACATTACTGATGATTATTTATCTAAAATCTAAGTGTGAAGATATTTTGTTAAAGCACCATTTGTCAACCCTAGAATATCGCCGCAATGTCAATATCGAGGTATTTGGTCAAGAATATCGTGATATGTGGCAGATTATCTCGGTTGGTAGACAGGTGCACATGTACAGAGGTTTGTTCCTTGACACAGAGGTCCAGGGTTCAAATCCGACCTGTGACGGTTTTCCTGCATGTCTTCCCCCTCTCTCTCCCCTTTCATATCTCAGCTTTCCTGCAGAAATGCCCCAAAAATAAAAAATAAATAAAAGAATATCGTGATAACTGATTTTGTCCCTATCGCCCAGCCCTAGCCCAGAGTCTTTGGTTCGCGATGGTTGACAAAACTGTTCATAATCTGAGTAGAAAGCCTGCATTAGGGGGGGGGGCAGCTGCAGGGCTGTGATTTAATGTGCTGCATAAGTTTATACTGAATAGAAATACAGCGCAGGTTAAACCTTATTGTGTAACAGTTAGGTACAGTAGGTATTTGCCATTGTTCAGACGTTTGTCCATATTTGCTGTTGTCCAGGTTTGTCTGTGTTTGCTGTTGTGCTGGTATGTTATTGTAGAGAACCTGTACGTTTGCCTACCTGATAGGTACCATCTGACTCCTCTGGATATGTTATCTTTGAGGGCTGGAACCATGATTTTTGTGTGTGTGCCTCTTTTAAGCTTATTTGCTCTTTCCTGCACCCCGAAGTGAACTTTGAAAAGGATTGCAACATGTACACCAGGTTACCAGGTTCTGTGCTTATCCCCCGTCTCTGAGAGATAGTTTCTATAGTCTGTTCTGCCTTTTTCTGCTTAAAAGATCAAGGGTGTTTTCATGCAGTTTGTGCATCTGCACAGTTCAGTATCTTGAGTCACACATTGGGCATGCTTGTTTTTTATGTTTGAGGATCAGATTTGTTTCTATTGTGGTTTTGTTCCTGCTTTATTACAAATTACAACTCTGCTGTAATGTACCAGTGTTACGACCTTATGTTTGCAGTAGCCGTGTGTTGTTATGATACCAGTTTAATGTCTTTTGAGTAAGGGCGCTCTGATCAGGATTTTTGGGGCATTGGTATTTCCTTGGCACACACGTTGCTAATCGCTAATGTATTGTCTTTTTCCCAGATAGCAATGAGTCGGCGGAACACCAGCGGTGCTCCAGAGGCAGTAGAAGCATCAGAATGGCGTAATCGCAAACACGTTTGCCGGCGCACCACCGGTGGCAGCCGCTTGTTAAAAGCGGTAGCCGCCTTCCTACCACTTTCGTTCCGCGGCCGGTCCACGGGCCAACTGCTGTTCTGCCGCCGTTCAGACACCTGCCAGGCCGGTGAATGCAGGGAGGCCGCCATTTTAGCTCCATGTAGAAAATGTTCTCATGAGTAGTGCGCTCTTAATACATCCATGGCAGTGCGTCATCTGATCGGCCTATCTGATCGGCATTTATGGAGACCACCGATCAAACTATTTAAAACCATTATCGGTCACCGATACTGATCGGTGACCGATCGATCGGAGCACCCTTACTTTTGAGTAGTAAGCTGATTGATAAGCCAGATGTGCATGTGTGACAGAGATTCATGGGGGATAATGATGGAGATTCATTGAGAAGTTTGAGGAAAGGGACCAACACACACCACAGACACGCTGAAGAAACACAATGGGAGAAAGACTGTTTTGACGTAAAAGACTTTGCTTTCTTGTTTTCCCACCTTTTGTAAATCCCCCTTTTTTAAAACAACCTAAACGAACACGAGGACACGCTGTGGCTGGCCATGCCCAGAGAGAGACAACGCACAACGCCTTTTAGAATTAGGGAAGACCTGCACTCACTCAGGAAAGTTAGTCTCATCCTCCCGTTAAACGTGACACATAGGGACAAGGAGACCAGGGGGATTAGTGTTACCGGTTAAGTTAACCTTTTTGCACGGGTGTTTTGTTGTGTAACGAGCCTGGTTAGCTTAAACGTAACCCATAAAGGCTGTTTTATGCTTCTGCATCAACTCCACGCCACTCCTACGGCGTCACGACCCTTTCCGAGTTCTGCGTCGGGGTTGCGTTGCATCGCGGTGCGTTTCACCGCCATAACGTCCATAATGTCCACCTTTAATAAACTGTCAAAAGCATGGTTCATACAGCAGCAGCAGTGTGATCATGCCATATGAAATGTATAGCCTAGCTGTGTGTATGTGAGGTGTGCATCGGTGTGAGTTTGAGTGAATGTGTTTATATTTACTACACTTATTTTTATTGCTGTTAACTGCTTTTTAGATGTTTTATTGTATTCACTGTAAAACTTGTATTTCTTTATTATTTTTACTGTTAAAAGCCCTTCTAGGGACAGGTGTTGCGAATTAGCCATGGCTATAAACACTGTGATACAGGCATTGGATTGTTCTTTATGTAATAATCTATGTTTTTGTATCTGTCCCTATTCAAATAAACTTAAAAAAAAGAAAACGCTAGGGAACGATAAGTCTGAGGTTATTTGCGAGGTGTCTGCCAGCCAGTTTATGTTATGTTAGCAAGCAAACTTTAGCACAACTGCCCACAAAGTACTGCTTGCTGGCAAAGTGCTAATTTCAAAACATTACTGACATATAGACACTCTTCAAACGGATAACCGCGTCATTGTAACCAAAATATGTCTGTTATTTGCAAAGCTGATATCAGTGAACTAGCATGTTGCTACTCCCCACAGTAGGCTGCTGGAAACACCGACTATCATCACACAGGACCAGTTGACCAATCACAGTCCTTGAAACACTGACTGTCAACATACAGGACCAGTTGACCAATCACAGTCCTTCAAAACACCGACTATCAGCACACAGGACCAGATGACCAATCACAGTCCTTGCTTATACATTTCTGGAGGTGCACGTCGACCTACGGTGGAGGGCTCGGAGGGGGGTTCAAGGCAACGCAGAGGGGTCTGCGGGGGTACGCCGTCGATTCAACGCAGAAGCATAAATCAGCCTTAACAATAATGATTTGTCTGGTTAAATATCAGTATGCTTCAATACCATTTCAATGCCAAAACTACCTGCAGTAAGAGTGCAGGAATGTACTTAAGACCATGGTCTTAGGTTGGTAGCCTGCCCAGTGAGGACTCCTTAGTGGCTTGAATTCATTAAACCATGTGATGGCTCAAATAATGCCCTGACCAATGACAGCAGCAGCAGCAGTAGAAGGAGAAGGAGGGGGGGGGGGAGGCTTGACTGTGCACTCTCCATAGCATGTTTTCTACCAGGTCTTATCCTCAGCAAGCAAATACTAAAGAAACAGAAATGCTCATTTTTAAACCCATCATCATTAAATCCTTCAGTCCGTCAAAGAGATTTCATTTTTGGTTCCTGATTCCCACTCAACTGTGTTTGTTTATGTCTGGCTCTTCCCACCAACTTATCACACACACACACACACAAACACACACACACACACACACACACACACACACACACACACACACACACATGCACATGCACACCCATGTCATGATTCCTCTGAAAGCCTCCTGTAGTGCCTAAACACCATAATTACTGTAATATTCACACAACAAGAGTTATAGTGGATGTGCATAGTAGCAGGTTCCCTCTCTAAACTGCAGTGAATTGGGTCACAGTTTTTGTACATATTCTCTAAAATTTGATAAGCTGGTACTTTTCTTCAGAAACAGTGAATTGCTTTAAGTCTAAACTGCAATATTTCTGCGACTCAAATGTAGTCATCAACTCAAAGTCTTAATTACATGAGACGCTGACAAACACCATGACAGCTATTCTATACACAGCACTTTTATTTTTGTAAATTTAATATTGTAATGATCTTATTATATTATACTTCCACTTCAAAAACAGCAGCAGCACTGATATCACTGCTAACATACTATCCAGGGTGATGCAGCTGACATATAGCTACACTGCAAAGGTGTATGCACTCACTTTAGATATATCACCACTTTGATCAAATGTGCAGGGAATATCTCTAGCACAGTGTGTAGACTAGCAGTGCAGTAGTGTATATCATAGCATCAAGACAGTACCGTTTCTATTGGCCAATATGAATTTACAGGTCAATGGTCAACAACGATGCACACTAGTATTCCACGATGTAAATGTGATATATTACAACTTATTTCCGTTGACTTTAGGTTCCTGCTTTGAATTCTGACTCTCAGGGCCCTTACAGAAAGTTTGAGTTTTTGAAATTGACAAAATCTCTGAAAGGCAACATAATATTAAACTTCTGTTACCTATCAGACCTAATCTTTAAAGTGCTTTAATACGTTAAAACAAACAGCTTTGCAGCAGTCCACAGGGCCTTCCTATGTGCAAACTGTAATGAAAGCTGTGCAGGGTTGAAGCAGCCGACCTGTGAGCCAAGTCTAGCAGGTTGCATAACAAGTGCTAATTTGGTTAGCTAGAGCTGACGGCGGCTGTGATTCTCCAGCACTGTGACAGCAGAGCTGAGTTAGAGAAAGTCCACGGGCCTCCAGCTGGATAATACAAGCTAATAGCATAACAAGCTTTTGCAGGACAAACGTAGGCCGTGGCCAGAGCTAATTGTGATGGTCATAACCACTTTTTGGTATCAAGATGCTGTTGCTAAAGATGACAGTGAGGAGACTGAGCAGTCAGTAGTATTGTTGTGGTTATTGCAACCAGAAGTCATAATAATGCTTAATTTTAATAATCCAATATTCAGTCTGATCCAATTTCACACTGTATAGGCAGAATCACCTGAAATGCTATAGACAAATGATAGCGGTTTCTTTGTAAATGATTCAGTTTGTTGGATTAGGAAGTACTCTTGAAGCTTGTAAACTTCAATCTGCAGACAACGTTTCCACATTGAAAGCAGCTTTGACATTGACACAAGCATGTTTTGTTTTGATGCAGCATTACACATATGTGGCAGAAGGGTGCAGCGTGCTGTGAGGTGTGTAAGGATAAAGGATGGTGGTAAAAAAAAACAGCCTTTAGCCGAAGCCAGACTAATCTCCGAATTACTCTTATTTTCGTTATTAAGGAGTCAGAGTAAGACAAAGCGCACTCCTTCCAAATCTGAGCAGCACGTAGTGCGAACCTGTGTCATGCTTAGTTGATCCAACATACTGTGGGAAAGTTTGGGCCTGCATGTTAGCACAGTACTGCCACGTGTGATCTTCCAGCAGAGCATAGGAAAAATGATTTCCACTTCAAGACACTTAAAGGGATACTTCACCGATTTAGCATTCAGCTTTGTATCAGTAGAAACCCGGTAGTATTTCTGAATGACCGTGCGTCCCTCCCTCATATCCCCCTGAGACGGGAGATATCTGCATTGGGGGTGCTGGAAAAAATCTTCCGATGACGTAAAATGACGATTTTGGAAGATTTTTGGAAGATTTTGGAAGATTTTTTGGCCAGAGCAAAAGACTACAGGCAGTAGTAGGACCTACTTCCGCATGTTTTAAACCCGCCCATCACCCGAAGCGAGCCGATCTCAGCCGGAAAAAAACGAAATGTCAGCCATCTTGAATCCTCGCTAAACAGGGCTCTCTCTCATGGATGCATTAAGAGAACTTCTCAGCAGCAAACTTTTACAACAATTATGTGCATTCAAACTACCGCACGTGTTCCACCGGGATACATCGGTACAGATCGGAGAATATGCAGGAAACGTTATTACAGACGGAATAATCGGCCCACTACGAGAGCTTCGCCTGCACGGAGACCAGCGGTCTCGCTCGATGCCCCGAGCCGGGTAGGGGACATCCTCATTGGATAGGTGGGAAGCTAACGCTAACCGGCCACCTGTCCCATCAATCCTGCTTGCAAGTGTCCGTTCATTAAACAACAAACTGGACTACATCCAACTTCAACAAAACTCCCAACGCAAGTTCAGAGACTGTGTTTTTTGCTTTCGTGGAAACATGACTGAACAACAGTGAACCGGACTGTCCAGCTACCAGGCCTGCTAGCCTTCCGACGATCCGAGCTAGAGATACTCTGTATGAAGGTGGGCTGTGTTAACACGGACTGGTGCAGAAATGTGGTGATTTGTATCCAACTAACTGCTAACCGCTGGAGTTTGTGACTGTTACATGGCGACCATTCGACATTCCACGCTAATTCACGGCTGTGTTTATACTCGGTGTTTACAGCCCACCAAGCCTAATGCTGGTATGCTTAGCTGAACTTTATGGAGCCTATAATGTGTGTGTGCACTAAAGGTAGCCTGTTTCGTATGTCGTTTTTATATAATGTCGTTTTTATATATTTTAAATGTGTAACACCACTTGAGCCACGATGAAACGTTGTTTCGTGTATATGGTTGAAATAACAATAAAACACATTGAGTTGAGTTGAATGCCTCACTGTCTGTCTGTCAAGCGGTAGGCGTAGCTTGGGAGTGGACTCAAAGCAGTGAAGCGAAGTGCATTCTGGGATTTGGTGTCTTTCATCCATATGAGCCAAAAACCAAATTTTTTTTTTTCACATTTCTGCTACATAAGTGACCCAATTTAAAGATATATTCAGCTTAGCAGCGGTGAAATATCCCTTTAATGTTTTCTATCTCGCCATTGTCCTGTCCATTCACGTTGATGAATCCAAATTCTGTTTCTGTTTCTTTTGTGGATGTTGGGATTCGTTTACACTGTCACTGGAGTGAAATTGACTTCCGTTTACTGATTTCTTAAACGTTATGAAACGTGCCACTGCTTTCTTGTACCTCCAACCAAGTATAAAAAACACAGTCACTGTGTTTCCTCTATGTTGATTTTACCGTGGCGGCACCCTGCGGTACCGTCTATTTGCTGGATGGTTTCAAGGTAACGGTCGGTAGCTAACATTAGCAGATAAGCACGTTGAGAGCGACATTATTGTTCATATTTTGGCACGTTTCCGACCGTAGTAGTGTTCATAGTGACTGAAAGTGTGATGTGAGATGCTAAAAAGACACTACACGATGTTTTCAGGTAACATTACTTGAAAAAAATTCTAGAGGAAATACTGCAGTCATGCAAACGTGTCCACAAGACACCTGTGTACGCTCGCTAACGTGTAGCCCAGAGACAACCAAGGCAGAGATCATTTATTGACATGATAGTCTGTATCCACGATGTTCTACTTCCGGGATTGTTCAGGTGCCGAGGCTATGTGTCCAGGGCTTAGCGCCGCCCATGACAGTTGTGATTGGTTTAAAAAAAAAGAAGCCAATAAACCAGAGCACGTTTTTGTTCCCTCCCGGAATGCTGTGTGGACTAGCCAGACCCTCCTCCGTAGCGCTCAGGAGGAAGGTCTGGCAATGCGAGACTATTGACATGATGACAGCTAAGAATGGCATATGGGACATCCATTCATATTCTCGAATGTGATGCATGTACAGCAAATGCATTTATGAACATCGCAATGGGAAATTACAACCCTAAATCAGAAAAAGTTGTGACAGTATGAAAAACACAAATAAAAAAAAGAAAGTAGTGATTTCTAAATGTACTTTGACTTGTATTTCATTACAGACAATGTTCCTCAAATAAAGATAGGAAGACATTTGCTTATTTCACCTTCAACAGTGCATAACATAATTAAAAAATTCAAGGAATGAGGAAGAATTTCAGTGTGTAAAGGACAAGGGTGCAAGCCTAAGCTGAACAACCGTGATCTCCGATCCCTCAGGCGGCACTGCATCAAGAATCGTCATTAATCTATAAGCAATATCACCACATGGGCTCAGGACTACTTTGGCAAACCTTTGTCAAGTACCACAATACATAGTTACAGCCACAAATGCCAGTTAAAACTGTACTGTGCCAAAAGGAAGCCCTATGTTAACAGTGTCCAGAAGCGCCGTCGACTTCTCTGGGCTTGGAGGCATCTGGGATGGACCATCACAACGTGTACAAAGTCCTGGCTGCGGAGGAAGAGGATACGTGTACTTGACTGGCCTGCCTGCAGTCCCGACCTGTCTCCAATAGAGAATGTGTGGCGCATTTTGAAGCGCAAAATGCGACAACGAAGACCCCGTACTGTTGCCCACCTTAAGACTTGTTTGCAGCAAGAATGGGACAAAATTACACCTGAAACACTTCATCACTTGGTGTCTTCAGTCCCTAAACGTCTTTTAAGTGATGTGAAAAGGAATGGCAACATTACAAAGTGGTAAATGCTTTACTGTTCCAACTTTTTTTGAAATGTGTTGCAAGAACCAAAATAGGAATTTTGTTTTTTTGAAAAAGAAACAATAAAAATCATGAGGAACACATTAAATTATGTGCTGTTGTATTGTTTGCAATGAAATACAAGTCAAAGTACATTTAGAAATCACTACTTTCTTATTTTATTTGTGTTTTCCATACTGTCCCAACTTTTTCTGATTTGGGGTTGTAGATAAACCCCTGTCACCATAATCTAGAATCACTGGCGTGTTGTTTTGCAGATGGAGCATCCTTTTGAAAAGTGCAGTGTGGTTTGTGCATGGCGATGGACTTTTTGACTCTGGCCGGGATTATGAGACTGTGATCAACTTCTGTCTTATGGTCGTACAGTATATCAGCTCTGAGCTAAGTGTAGCCATAGAGTCTGTGTTACCATAGAGCTGCTTATTAACACAAATTAATCAGAGTCAGGAAGTAGGCCATCTCTCTGTGTCTCTCATTGACTTTCTGTTCCGTAGTTCTCTTACCCGTGTGTGTGTGTGTGTGTGTGTGTGTGTGTGTGTGTGTGTGTGTGTGTGTGTGTGTGTGTGTGTGTGTGTGTGTGTGACAATGCCTCATATGCAAATAATTACCAGTGAACTCTCCATCACTAACAACCAAATTAGGTCTCCAACATGAACCATTATTATGGCTGTGTATGTGTAAATATGTGTGTATGGGTTTTTCCTCATGTTAAAAAAAAATGGCGGGGTGGATGGAAGTCCACTACACCTAAGGACTTATTATTTATTCTTCAAAACAAAATGTATTTGTTTTAGGGCTGGGCTATATGGGAAAATGTGATTCACTATATATTTTCCCATTTTGATCGAACAATATAATGTTTTGGCTGATATTGCCCGTTCGAAGTGCATACCGACTGAAGCTGGAAGATTCCGGAGGTTTAATGACATTATAGATTATAGTTTATTTACATATAAAATAAATACAAAAAACATGCCTTTACAATCTTCAGCCCAATGTTTTTGTTGAGGACACATTCCACATTGACATGATATGATGCCCCTCTGGTCAACAGAGCAGTAGTGCCCTCTACTGGCAAAATACAACGTTTCCTCGTACAGTCATCTTACAATCCCCCCCCCCCTCCCTCCTCCCCCCCGGCCCTGATTGGTGCATCTGAACAGGGAGCGGTGGATTTTTGCACATCTCACTCCAGGCTGTAGGTGGAGCCAGAGGAGCTGTGTGTGTGTGTGTGTGTGTGTGTGTGTGTGTGTGTGTGTGTGTGTGTGTGTGTGTGTGTGTGTGTGTGTGTGTGTTTTGCATCCTTCCCACCTTTTTCAGCTTTAACTGTCGATCTCCAGAAGCCCATTTTGAGTTGTCTACTGACAACTCACTATCTGAAGAATATTCAAGTCCTGAGAAAATAGAAGATCCAAAGGAAAGAACCTCTCTTAGAACTTACTGCTCTGCACAACTTTCAAATGCACAACAGGGCTGAATCACACAGCCACACTGTCTGTCACTGTGTGTGCAGGAAAAACATTGGACTTGCATATGTGCTTGGGCAATTAGCATAGCAGTTGGGTAGAGATCAGCTGTCCACCCCTCTCTCTCACACACACACACGCGCACGTGCACACAAACGCACACAGACACATGTACACATATGCAGCTATCTCTCAGTGGTGGCAGGTGCATGTTTAAGTGTTGTGTAGTTCGAGTCCACTGTGTCCAACCGCCTGTGGGAAGGCAGCTCTCTTACACACACACACACACACACACACACACACACACACACACACACACACACACACACACCAGGGGGAAGAGCCAGCAGATGTCTCGGATTTGGCCGCTGACCAAAAAAACTCACTTCTTCTTTTTTACTACTTTACATTTGGTCCTCTCGATTACACACACACACACACACACACACACACACACACACACACACACACACACACACACACACACACACACACACACACACACACACTTTGCATTTTAAACATCAGTGTATCATTATCAAACTGACTTTGATGCCTTGGTAGAATCCCTGTAGAAGTCAGAATGCTCCCTGAAAATGTGCACATTCAATTTGGTCATACGTTTTGAACGTATGTATGACACGCCAATTCGTATGCCATTATTGCCATGTTATAAAGACGCATGCTCGCTTTTTATCAACGCCTCCATTGACTTACATTACCTTGCGATTGTGTGTGAATTGACGCCGTAGCGAGTAGTATGAAAGGGTTAAAATCTGCATATGGAGGTTGGTTGGGGGGGTAGACGGGTCAAACAACACAGGACTTTCACCCAGGAGCCAGGGGATCGTGTCGCAACCGATTCTTCTTTTCCTAAACCAACCCATCCGCTGTATACGGCGCTCAAAATGCGTACAGATAACACGCCAAGTGGCCTGTATGTTTACGCGATAACACGCTGCTTGTAGAAAGTGGCGTGTATGTTTATGTCCGCTGTATACAACGTAGACATACACGCGGATAGCTCAAAATGTGTACAGATAACACGGCACTTGGCTGAAGAAAGTTGGCGTCTGTGTTTACGCAAAGTCATGATGTCACGTTGATTTGGTGGTAAATGATTAACACGTGTGTGTTGCCCGTCAGGCTCTGGCTCAAGAAAGAAGTTTTGGTGTGGATCTTCCGACATGACACTGAATAATATTAAACACTACATGTTACTCAATAAGAACATCATAGAAAGTAGGAGCTTAAAAATACATGAGGTACATTTCTAGTCCTTTTGACTGCGTAGGAAAGACCGTCCTTGATATTGTAAGGCATTTAGGTGAAGACCTCACTAAGTTACGAGTTTTAGCAAATTACAAACCAAAAATAACAGTAAGAAGGGTCAAAGACAAGTCATAGTAACCTTTCTCACAAAACATTTTTATCAGATGAAGAGGGAAGAAGACGTGGCAGAGAGGATGTGAATCACTGAGGAGTACTGTGATGTGCGATATTTCCTGAAAGAAGTATTTTTCAACCGATCACATAAGACAGAGTGACTGACATCTAGTGAGCAGGTAGAGTCTTTCAGTGTCTTTGCTCATAGGGCACAGCAACAGGACATTTGATCTGACTTGTCGGTGGAGACGATGTAAATATGAACAACATGAAAATAAAAGTTGATTCTACTGTAAAAGGCTTCTTAGAAGTATGATTCAATAGTAATAGAGGGATTCAAGCAGGTTTCTGCATCTCAGCTGTTTCAAGGAAAGTGAGACAAATTGTTTTCTGAAATAGAATGTTTGTGAACGTGAACTGAAGCCAGTGGGAACTGGATGAACCTGGACCAGCACCATACTGGCCCGGGTCAGCCTCACAGTGTGAAAAAGGCACTGAAAACTCTCAGAATGGTCCTCCCAGGCAGGGTCGGTGTCTGGGAAACGCAGCAGGTTCTCTTGTTATTGTGGGCGAGACTGGGACTTCCAACATAACCAGTGGGTGATGTTTAAGGTGAAATTCTGCTCAATTATTTTACACTGTAAAAACCCAACAGCATATCAAATGTGCACTTACAACCCCAAATCAGAAAAAAGTTGGGACAGTATGGAAAACACAAATAAAAAAAGAAAGTAGTGATTTCTAAATGTACTTTGACTTGTATTTCATTGCAAACAATGTGAATATTTCATGTTTTGTCTGGTCAATTTCATTTGTAAATATACATCCTTTCCTTTCATTCAGACCTGCAACACATTCCAAAAAAGGTTGGGACAGGAGCAATTTAGGGCTAGTAATCAGGTAAATTGGTTAAATAATAATGTGATTTGAAACAGGTGATGTCAACAGGTGATTGTAATTATGATTTGGTACAAAAGCAGCATCCAAGAAAGGTCTAGTCCTTTAGGAGCAAAGATGGGCCGAGGATCGCCAGTTTGCCAACAAATATGTGAGAAAATTATTGAAATGTTTAAAAACAATGTTCCTCAAAGAAAGATAGGAAGACATTTGCTTATTTTACCTTCAACAGTGCATAACATAATTAAAAGATTCAAGGAATGAGGAGGAATTTCAGTGCGTAAAGGACAAGGGCGCAAGCCTAAGCTGAAAAACCGTGATCTACAATCCCTCAGGTGGCACTGCATCAAGAATCGTCATTCATCTATAAGCGATATCACCACATGGGCTCAGGACTACTTTGGCAAACCTTTGTCAAGTACCACAATACGTAGTTACAGCCACAAATGCCAGTCAAAACTGTACTGTGCCAAAAGGAAGCCCTATGTTAACAGTGTCCAGAAGCGCCGTCGACTTCTCTGGGCTTGGAGGCATCTGGGATGGACCATCACACAGTGGAAACGTGTACTGTGGTCAGATGAATCAGTATTTCATGTATTTTTTGGGAGAAATGTACGCCGTGTGCTCCGGACCAAAAAAGAAAAGGATCATCCAGACTGTTACCAGCAACAAGTCCAAAAGCCAGGGTCTGTCATGGTATGGGGTTGTGTCAGTGCCCTTGGCAAAGGTAACTTGCACTTCTGTGATGGCACCATTAATGCTGAAAAGTACATAGAGATTTTGGAGCACAGTATGCTGCCTTCAAGAAGACATCTTTTCCAGGGACGTCCATGCATATTTCAACAAGATAATGCGAAACCACATTCTGCACACATTACAAAGTCCTGGCTGCGGAGGAAGAGGACACGCGTACTTGACTGGCCTGCCTGCAGTCCCGACCTGTCTCCAATAGAGAATGTGTGGCAATGAATGAAGACCCCGTACTCTTGCCCACCTTAAGACTTGTTTGCAGCAAGAATGGGACAAAATTACACCTGAAACACTTCATCACTTGGTGTCTTCAGTCCCGTCTTTTAAGTGTTGTGAAAAGGAATGGCAACATTACAAAGTGGTAAATGCTTTACTGTTCCAACTTTTTTTGAAATGTGTTGCAAGAACCAAAATAGGAATTTTGTTTTTTTGAAAACAAAACAATAAAAATCACGAGGAACACATTAAATTATGTGCTGTTGTATTGTCTGCAATGAAATACAAGTCAAAGTACATTTAGAAATCACTACTTTCTTTTTTTATTTGTGTTTTCCATACTGTCCCAACTTTTTCTGATTTGGGGTTGTACATTACATACATTTGATCCTGGGCGTATGACGCCTAGTGTTACTCGATGACGGACCGACTCCTAGAAACTGAACATTATTCATACACTTGAGCATTTCATTATTATCTGCATGAATCCATTCAGTATAATAGCAACGTGATATCATGACTTTGCGTAAACATACACACCACGTTCTAAAGCCAAGTGGCGTGTTATCTGTACGCATTATGAGCTATCCGCATGTATGTCTACGCAGAAGAACGGGACGTTGCATTCGGAGCTTAGGTTGGGTTTAGGAAAAGAAGAACTGGAGAGTTGGATTTAGGAAAATAATGGGAAGCGGGACAACAATGGGACGGTTGGGTTTAGGAAAAGAAGAACAGGGTTGGCTTTAGGAAACGTGACATGCCGGACACGATCCCCAGTCTCCTGGGTGAAAGTCCTATTGTTTGACCCATCCACCCCGACCAACCTCCCTACGCGGATTTTCGACCTTTCATACTACTCGCTACGGCGTAATTGACACACATTCGCAAGGTAATGTAAGTCAATGGAGGCCAAACGGCGTTGATAAACACGACTGTGCGTCTTGATAACACGCCAAAAATGGCATACGAATTGGCGTGTCATACATATGCCACTTCATGAGATCAGTCTGATAATAGGGAAATTACTGGTCTCGGAAAGTACTACTCAGCCTGTGAAAACAGTTAGTGAGAAAATAACCGGTAACTAACCCTACCCCTAAAGAACAGAAAGCCTGCAAACCCATCTTTACGTTTACATCTTCCGACAAAATCCCCTTTTGACATATTAATCATTATTCTTGTTTTATGTGTCTTACAGAGAGGACTGAATGATGATGCATGTTTACCCAGGATGCTTTGCATATGAGGTAAGACCATTAAATTACGATAAATAAATGTTTATTTTTTGCCATTTTAATATATATTCTTTGCTTTTATGTATCATGACCAAATGCATATAACCTGGGGAAGCGGCACACCAAAACCACCATTCTCTGGTCTTAGTTTACCATTTTATTTCTTAGGCCTAAGATAAAATGAATAAGGCAATGTTGGTGTTCTGCGTATACTATGCAACATTCACATTCACATGGCAACTTGCATTATTGCATATGCAATGTTTAACTACACAGCATCACAGGGCTCATCAAACTATGTGATTGGGAATTCTTAAAAATGAGTCACATAGAAATATGATAATCCGAGGTAGAAGAGGTGGGGTTAAGAGAACTAAATGTGACCACAGGCCGATCAAAGGTTGAGAAGCCCTGATAGAGTTTAAAGAGTGAAGCTTAAAAACTGGTTCCCTGTAACTGCAAGTGTGTGTGTGTGTGTGTGTGTGTGTTTCTGTGTGCGAAAGAGGCGTGTGTGAGTGTTTAAGTGAGACAGCTAGCCTGACACATTTTCTGTTTGTGTGCGCTACAGAGAGCTGTGCGAATACATGTGCTAGCTGTGTGTGTGTGTGTGTGTGTGTGTGTGTGGCCACAGCTGCTTCCACCAGTGCTTACATCTTTTGTCATTTTTAAAATTACCTCTCTCTCTCTCTCTCTCTCTCTCTCTCTCTCTCTCTCTCTCTCTCTCTCTCTCTCTCTCTCTCTCTCTCTCTCTCTCTCTCTCTCTCTCTCTCTCTCTCTCTCTCTCTCTCTCTCTCTCTCTCTCTTTCACTTTCACTTGTGTTTTCTGCCATCTCACTTAGTATGAAGCTTATTATCCAAACAGGGACAAGGCTTATTATGAGAGTGCTGGATGTAAAGTAACAGTATTTCCCTGTCACTCATTGCCTCTACTGTCTCTGACAGACTTTCATTTGCTTTCATTTTTATATGTAGATATGTTATATGGCTACCAAACGTACATGACTGGACACCCCTGTCTTTGGTCTGAAGTTGTTTCATGGTTCAGGCTAGGCCCCTATTTCCAGTGAGGGGAAATTTGAATGGTACATACTTTTAGACAGTGCTTTCAACTTATTGGCAACAGTTTGGTAAATACCCTTTCTTGTTTCAACATGACAATGCCCTCGTGCACAAAGCAAGGTTCATAAAGAAATGTTTTTTTTCCTCTTTGGTGTGGAAGAACGCGAGCCCTGACCTCAACCGCCATCCAACACATTTGGGATGAACTGGAAGTGGAGCAAATCCATGCAGCCAGGTTCCAACATTTTGTGGGAAATCTCCCAGGAGAATGGAGGCTGTTACTGTATGTCAGCAGATTAATACCACAACCACGTAGGGGTATATTTGGTCAGGTGTCCATCTACTTTTGGCCATATAGTGTGTGTTATTATTTATCCTAGAATGAGCCACATCCAGGATTCCGGTTCGGATTCGGCTGAATATTGGGCTTTTTGACGGGGTTCGGTTTCTGCCGAACCTTAACATTTTTTTCCACCGAACTGAGCCCTACGCTTGTACTACGCCCCGCCGTTGATTACGGGAAGGTGTTTACGTAGGTGGAGCGTTCAACGCAGTAGGCTGTGAGAAAGTGAAAATGGAACTCGTGAGCAGAACAAGTGTTGTTTGGCAGTACTTTCAGTCAAAAGAAGGCTATTCAAGTCACGCTACATGGTCAAGTTGCAATGCTGATTTGTCTCGTGGTGGCGAGGACCCTAAACAATACACAACATGGCCGCTGGTAAAACATTTGGTATGAAACATCTGAAAGAATACGAGTTGTGCATGAAAGAATCTACAGACAGCAGCCAGAATGCAGCAACTTCAGGTACGGCAAAGGAAGCTAAAAACTGGTGTTAACCAGACGGCGCCTCTCCCGGGCTGTCAGCCGTTCTCTCGGCAAATGAGTCTCCCTACAGTCAGTGAGCAGAGCGATTGCTGCTGGTTAGCTAACGCTTTCAAATTTCACCCACCCAACATGCCTTCATCATTCACTGGTTAGTGAAAATTTGCCAAACTAAATTGTCACTCATCTGGCGATATCAATGTGCTTTCCTACGATGTGAAAAGAGCGTGTGAATTCAACATTAAGTTGTTGCATTTAACTATTTTAGAGGCTGTGGACGTTGTTTACTTCATTAATGTGTTGACTGTGTTAATGGACTGAGGATGGGAGGAGGATTCGGTATTCGGTTTCGGATTCGGCAGTATCTTAACCAGTGGATTCGGTCTTCGGCCAAACCCCAAAAATCTGGATTCGGTGCATCCCTACCAATAATCAGTAGTACATAGTATCAACACTATGCATAATGTGTGAACAATGGCAGTCTCAACCACAAAACATGCAGAATTTTAGTTTTTTAAATGTCACCATATACAGGTTTCACAGGTATACAGGGATTAAGGTTATAAAATATCTTAAATTTGCTGTAGGTATTACATTTGCTGACCGTGTTTTTAAGATGATGGGGTAATTTGTCGCCGATGGTCTACCGTAAATCACGTAATGTGTCTTTGGTTACCTCACCTCTGCTGCCATTTGTAGTCTATTAGAGATGAAGCCGCCAGTTGAGAAGCAGCGATGGAATCAGAAACTCAAAGGCCAGAGGTGTTGTGGGTTCTTCACACGCTAAGCAGACACGATTATACAACGTTTAAAGGACAATTCCGGCACAAAATGAACCTAGGGGTTAATAACACATGGGTACCTAGTCGACCGTTCTCTGGGATATGTTTTCATACTAATCGAATGTGACCAGTTTTAGGGCAAACTGCTAATTAGCTTATAACGCTAGTCGTCGGAGCATGCGAAAGTAAAAAGAAATCTATCTATTTCTATACCACTAACAAGACTCAAAATAGCGCCACGAACCACTTTACTTTTGTGTGGCCCAGACGACTAGCATTATTAGCTAATTAGCGGTTAGTGCTAAAACTGGTCACATTCAATTAGCATGAAAACATATCCCAGAGAACGCTCGACTCGGTACCCATGTGTTATTAACCCCTAGGTTCATTTTGCGCTGGAATTGTCCTTTAACGTTACCAACAAAATAAAAGTTAGCTTTGTAGAAATTGTGGCATTTCCCAAACCAAATAAATAGCGCACATAGTTATACAAAAATGCTTCGCCACCCCGTTGTTGTGTAACTAAGATATCTGCTGAATTTTTTCTTTTCATTGACGGATTTAGCTTATGTATGTCTGCAAAATTCACATGTATAGCTATTTTTTTTAACACAGTGCCCTGTCAGTGGCACAGCCGATATGATCCAAACATTTCCAGTAACAGTTAACTTTAGAGCACGGTGTGGTTCCTGGTTTATTTTCATGAATACAAATGTTTCAAAACTAGTTTTTGCTTCAATTCCGTGATGTTGACATGGAAATGGCGGAGTAATAGTTTAAGCGATGAGCCTGGTGTGCTGTCATCACGGATGTATTGACTGTCATGCTGATTTGAGCACGTTCTACATGTCTAGTTGACCAATCAGATTGCCTGAGGATGCACAAGGACTATAAGGACATTATTAAGCTATTGAGTTCATTAAAGTGCCCATATTATGAAAAAAAACCTTTTTCTGGGATTTCGGATGTTATTTTGTGTCTCTGGTGCTTCCACACACATACAAACTTGGAAAAAAAATCTACCCATGCTGTTTTGAGTGAGATACAGGTTTCTGAATGTGTCCGGGTGAGCTGTTCAAAATCTGCACAGCTTTTTACATCATTAGCCAAAACGACGGGCTAAACACAACCGTTAGCATGCTAGCTCGTTCTCAATGGCAAAGCACTGCTACAACACACACAAGTTCACCATAATCTACAAAAGAAGTACTTCCATGTGCGCCCTCCTTTAGAAGAAGTCTCCCGGCTAATCCTGCCTTGTAACTGACAAAAGTTGGAGAAACAACCTTTCTTTTACTGTCTATGGAGCTAACTGACATGAGCTACAATCTGAGCTACTGAGCATGTGCGAGTGCAGCCAAAGATAGTACAGAAGAAAAGATGATTCACTCTGTCAACTAAAACAGAGACCTGAACACAGGGTGAAAAGAGGAGCTGCAGCAATGTGCAGTACAATAAAAATATGGTGTTTTTTGAAAATTAAACCATGTAAACCTATTCTGGTACAACCTTAAAATACAATTATGAACCTGAAAATGAGCATAATATGGGATCTTTAACAATCGTATTAATGACTCAATAAATTCTCTTTCCTATCAAATATTTTTTCCAGCATTTTTAGGTCTTGAGCTATATTTGTAGTGGTCTTAAAAGTATTAAAATGGACTTCAAAAATGGTGCAAGAGTCCTGATAGAAGCAATTTAAGTGATTTGAAAAGTATTGAAAGATTCAGCTAATATGTATACCTTCAGTTTTTTTTGTACACCTGCTACACAAATTAGAGTGTAATCAATAATATCTATGTAAAAAACATCATGAAATAATACATAGCACTGCTACAAAATGCAAGTCCAACATTTTAGAACAGCAGGTCATGTAAATCATTCAGTATCTAGACTAGAGGGAGTTTTTTTTCTGCACATAGAAAAAAAACTAATAGGAGGGAGGAGTGTGTGTGTGTGTGTGTGTGTGTGTGTGTGTGTGTGTGTGTGTGTGTGTGATGTGGGAGGAGACAGGGAGGAGTGTGTGTGTGTGTGTGTGTGTGTGTGTGTGTGTGTGTGTCTACATGGTGGGGGGAGGGGACAGAGAGGGAAAGAGAGAGAGAGAGAGAGACAGAGAGGATTTGTGGCATGCAGTTTGTCAGCTGTCATTAGGCGCAGATGACACACACACATGAAGGTAATCTCGCAGAGCAAAGAGGGGAAATACAAGTGTGCGCGTGTGTGTGTGTTTGAGTGCTGTGTGTTGTGCACCACTGTGCTGACTGTGTGTATGTTGTGAAAACCAGTGCGTCCAACCGGCCGGCGTGCGATGGTCGGCTGGCTCTGGACTGGTTATGGACTGGTTTAACCAAAGCGGAGGTAAGTGACCATCAGACTCCTACTTCATTCTTTTCTCTGTAAAGCATTTAAAGGGCCAGTGTGTAAGGTTGAACAGCAAACATTTAAGCTATATTTTTACTTGAATGTATCATAATTGAAGTGTTTGAGTGAGTTTTTAGACGGCTGTTTATGTGTGATACTTCTGTGTTTACTAACCAAGCATTACTAAACATGAATAACTCAAATGAAGTTGTTGGGCCCCGTGTTGAAACACCTGTCAGTCAATGTGGGAGTCATGTGTAAGGGCCCACCCATGTGAGATAGCTGAGCCACTGTTTTGTTTGCTCTTGGAAGATCACATTTTAATAATAAATTGTTGGAAAATAATAATTATTTCACTAACAGTTTCTTACTGTACAATTACATAAATGTCTTGATTATTATACACTATAGAACAACATCTTAAGTTGTAGTATTAATTGTAATATTATCATTAATGTATGTCTATTATTACCAAGATGAGTTTGATGCTCACAGTATGCGAGACTATCTTCTTAGTCAGAGTTGGACTTTGAGCTGTCATGTATTATTGTGTGTGTGTGTGTGTGTGTGTGTGTGTGTGTGTGTGTGTTGGGGGGAGTGGTTATGAATGACTGGTCTTACACACACACACACAGAGTGCACAGTCAGCAGGCCTG
Organism: Gymnocephalus cernua; assembly: GCA_023631565.1. Taxonomy (NCBI): domain Eukaryota; kingdom Metazoa; phylum Chordata; class Actinopteri; order Perciformes; family Percidae; genus Gymnocephalus; species Gymnocephalus cernua. Next base: position 5,895,668 of record CM042436.1, read on the forward strand.
TAGCTGCTCTGTCACCTGAGGTCTAACCAGCCAACTGTTTACTCAGTTTGCTCTGCTTCAGTAACGACTGTTGTTGCACTCATTCAGAAAGCAGCACGTTCACTATGTGCAGCGAATGTCAAGAGAAATCTTAAAGTGCTCATATTATGCTTTTTGCCTTTTTCCCTTTCCTTTATTGTGTTATATATCGGTTTTGTGCATGTTGTAGGTTTACAAAGTGAAAAAGCCCAAAGTCCCCCCCAAAGGGACTTACCATCTCCAACACAAACTGCTCCAAACAGCTCTGTTGTAGTCCAGCCTAGAGACCGACCGAAATATCGGCGGGCCGATATTATAGGCCGATAGTAGGCATTTTCCAAACTATCGGTATCAGCATTTATAATGGCCGATAAATGAATATTTAAAAAATAAAACAGAAACGGATAAAACCCCCTTCAACCATGTTATGAGTGTTGGCGTTGAAGTATTTTAGTGATGACTCAAAAATAACTAGAAATAACTAATGTTAGAAATCTGTTTATGTTTTTTTACATGTTTCTGGATATTTATTTTAAATATATATCGGTTGATATATCGGAATATCGGATTTTTAAATCCCCAAATATTTGTATCGATATTGGCCTTAAAAATCCTTTATCGGTCGGGCTCTAGTCCAGCCTTTACTTCCGTGACAAATGTGCATCACTTTGTAACACACATTATATGGCTAGGTACTATCAGGGCACGCCCTCATACTCTGCTTCTGACTGGCTAGTAGTCCTTACCTAGGTACTGTCAGGACACGCCCTCATACTCTGCTTCTGACTGGCTAGTAGTCCTTACCTAGGTACTGTCAGGACACGCCCTCATACTCTGCTTCTGACTGGCTAGTAGTCCTTACCTAGGTACTGTCAGGACACGCCCTCATACTCTGCTTCTGACTGGCTAGTAGTCCTTACCTAGGTACTGTCAGGACACGCCCTCATACTCTGCTTCTGACTGGCTAGTAGTCCTTACCTAGGTACTGTCAGGACACGCCCTCATACTCTGCTTCTGACTGGCTAGTAGTCCTTACCTAGGTACTGTCAGGACACGCCCTCATACTCTGCTTCTGACTGGCTAGTAGTCCTTACCTAGGTACTGTCAGGACACGCCCTCATACTCTGCTTCTGACTGGCTAGTAGTCCTTACCTAGCTACTGTCAGGACACGCCCTCATACTCTGCTTCTGACTGGCTAGTAGTCCTTACCTAGGTACTGAGCATGTGCGACTCCCAACAAAGATGGAACAGAAGTGTGATGTCTCACTCTGTAGCTAAAACAGAGAGCTCAACACACAGGGTGAAAAGAGGAGCTGCAGCAATGTGCAGTATGACAAAAATATGTTTTCTGAAAATTCAACCACATAAACGTATTCTGGTACAACCTCTAAATACAGTTATGAACCTGAAAATGAGCATAATATGAGTACTTTAAGTATAGAACCGGCAACATTTTCACAGGTTTACAAAGTCAGTTGGTGAATGCAGAGCTTCACGATGACGCGTTTACAGTTTAGAAACAAATATGAAGTTGGAAGCTTTTAATGTAGGCAGTTAGTAAGGCGTTAGATCTGTGTTAATTACAGTTTACTTACAAGGATATCTACACAGGAGAATACATCCCATAAGATTAATAAGATGATTATTGCACAATATGTGCCCTTGCAGACCAATGATAACTTCTAAACAAACTAGATATGCGTTGTCGGATATACTGAGCACAGTTTTTTTAAAGGCATTTTCTTTCTAAACTTAACTGGTATGAAGTCTTTCATAATCACACTGCAAACGCTGGATAGTTTTAGAAATTGGCTCAGCTGTGACTGTATGTTAATTTTCACGCTGACACTAGCTGCAGCTGCAGATAAGTCGATCAGTGAGTTGAAGGTGGAGTTTGACCCCGAGGCCAGTATAACAATGTGAAACTCCGCCAGTGTGTTTTTGCTTTCGTTTTGTGTTGCTTTAAAGCTGTCACTCGTCTCTTCAGTTGAGTCATTATATCAGGTACAAGCTTTATTGATATTGGACTTGTCCCTGTATTTACAGGCCATCATGGCGTATTGTGTTGAGGGGAAACTGAAATATTTTTTTCTGCATAAATCTGTAACATGTCACAATATTGCAAAGAATCACCATCTGTCCTAGCTTATTATTAGTTGAACTTTTAAAAGCATCGTGAGTGTATTGTCAATAAGCTGATTGGGTAAGGTAAGCTTGCTGTGTTGTTCCTGTACACCCCCGCTCTAGACAAGGTTAAACCCTTTTGTTTTCCTTCCCTGAGACTTGTTGTTGTCCTTCATCTGAAATTGTCCTAATCTGAGAAGATAGATATGAAACCTGAGCCGAGACGACGTCATGCTCAGGAGTTTGTGTCCAGATTTGGCTGCTGTTGAATGTTGTATGTAGAACAACACTTCAGCCGCTATACAGAGCATGACCAGAGATAGAGTGTCACTCAGATGATAAAGAAAGTCTCTCTCTCTCTCTCTCTCTCTCTCTCTCTCTCTCTCTCTCTCTCTCTCTCTCTCTCTCTCTCTCTCTCTCTCTCTCTCTCTCTCTCTCTCTCTCTCTCTGATACATGTTGGATAATAGTACACATTTAAGAGTCCAGAGTTTAACCACTGGACCGAATGATCTGCTGTGTTTTCCTGCACTCAGGGGCGTAGGACTGGGGGGAAAGAGGGGACCGAGTACCCAGGGCCCTCATGTGAGGAGGGCCCAAAAAGGTGCTAGAATGAATAGCTGTGGATGCGGGGAGGGGCCCATAGAAAATCCCTTTCTACAGGGCCCAGAATGTTGTGCTAGGCCCCTGCATGCACTACACGTGGTTCAGTAGTTTTTGTATACAGTACCTCAGGGTGTGATGTTAAGTTCCTGGACTAACCCCGTCAGATGTACACAGTTCTTGGTAACTGACATGTTTGCTATTCTGCCAGTTTGACTTCTTTTCAGTGTGTACAATTTTGCATTTTGCATGTGCGTGTGTGTTTGTGTGTGCTTGAAAGAGACTAAGTGCCTCTCTTATATGTGCAAATTGGTGCACATGGGGGAAACTGCATTTGGTTTGCTTTTTTTTTAATATGGAAGAATACTGTTGATGTGTTTCTCATAATGTGCCTGTGTGTGCGTCCGTGTGTACTCATCATTGAGTTAGCATCTGGGCAGGCATGTTCAATGTTATTGATTCCGTATAATCGATCGGGTCCCCCCCCCCTCCCCCGTACTCGAAGCTGCCCATGCAGAGTAATGAGCAATAGGGCTCGTTGGACATAAGGAAAATATGGGATATGCGATAATGTTGTCAAATATTGCGATGATGATATTACTTGCAATAAATAAACATGTAGTGTACTCAGTTCTGCTGCTTTCAGTATTCTGCTAAAATACAACAAATTGCTCGTTGGAAATCCTTTCCAACATTCTTTTATTGAACAAATTGAACGTTGAGTTGAATATGAAAGGCACCACTAACAAAAGAACGAGGTACATTATAAAGGTTTTCAACTGATATTTTCTTTACACAAAAAAATCTCTGAGTGTCTTTCGCAATGTCGCAGCCTTTCGTAATGTGTTCATTGCGCCGGTTGATATCGCGATGGCCATAAAAATGCAATATATTGTGGGGGGGCCTAATGAGCAGTCCAGTCTCATTTGATTCTGGTCCCATCTGTGATGCTGGCGATCATCGCTCTGGGGTTTCTGCGCTGCACTTGAAAAGGCTGGTTTTCTTGGATATTTCGTTGATGCAGTGTGAGTTTGCTCTTCTGGTTCTCTTTCCTCATTGTCCAAGGGACTTGTATAAAGGTTTGAATTTGATTTAGTATCGTGGCCGGGTTAGCTCAGTTGGTAGAGCAGGCGCGCATATATGGAGGTTTGCAGTCTGCGGCCCTTTGCTGCATGTCATTCCCCCTCTCTCCCCTTTCATGTATTCAGCTGTCCTGTGGAAATAAAGGCCAAAAAAGACAAAACAAGACAAGGCAAGACAAAACAAATGTCCAATTGGAATCATCATCCACATGATATGGATCATTTCTACTGAATTCAGTGATGACAGGTTCCTCATTTTGCTGTGGCTCCAGCAAATCTATAAGCATGATCACACGATTCAAAATAAGAGAAGTAAAGACAAGTAGACATTGTTTTTAATTAAACCGTGCTGATGTGCCGCTAACTCGTTCAAACTGTTTCTTGTACTGTTATTCTGATACCAATTAGTCTGTATTTTTTGAGAGAAGGACCGGTGGGGTGGGGGTGGCCCTGTTTGCCAATAATCGGGTCAATGTGTACAGCTTGAGTTTTACGGGCGACTCACTTCACAGCACACAGAAAGGCGTTTGCTTTCCATTCCAGCACACTGGTGTCGGAAGTCTTTGGAAACTTGACAGCAATTCATTTAAAAAAAAAAGGACCGGGCTGCCAGGTGGTAAGAGGGGGGGGACGACTGCTTTGTTGTTATGATGACAACATTTTAGATTTTAGACATAAATTGGTTGAACATCCGACAAACTCCACCATTCCAAACGTGAAAGTCAAATTTGAAAAGTCTCTAGTGTGTAGGTAGTAACCGCTAAATCATTAGTGTGTGTTCAGCTATAATGTTAGGTACCAGCACAGACTGGATCATTTCACAGACAGAGAATCAACTCAACAGTTTTTTTTACCTCAGTTGGTGAGTTAAGTAAGGGTTAATGCCTGCCTGTCCATTGGCAGGACTTCGGCAACTGTCCGCTGCACGTCGGACGGTTCACGCATTCCTAGCGTCCATTAATACCTGACAATGGACACCTCGAAGGGCATTAACCCGCTTATACCATGGTCACTTGGCAAATAACATATTTTTAAAACATTAGTTTATGTTTTATAAACTAATGTTCTCTGCTCCGACATCCCATTGTTCCGACCATATAGGCTTTTGTGGATCACCTCCCATAATCTAAAATCTGAATCAAAAATAACAAGCAAAATTACTTTTCTGTCTTTGGGTTGGATATGTATTTATATTTTCATAAACCTGCAATGATAATGAATAGGAATGGGGCATAGCCCTGCAATAACCAATGTGAAACTAACTTGATCAGTGAGAAGACGCCTCACCTTGGCTGAGGCGTCAAACAGGAAACTTCGGGATTCCTGTCACGTTAAACAAGGCAAAAATCCTAAAGAAATATAAATATTTGTTCCTAACCCTAACCCCAACCATAACCATAACCCTATATGGTCGGAACAATGGGATGTCGGAGCAGAGTTTTTTTTTTTTTTTTTTTCGAAACAAGGGGACGTCGGATGTAGGACCAAAGGGAATTTTTCGGGTTATTGAGAGGTCGGAACAATGGAGCATCGGAGAAATGGGCAGTCCCCTAAAATTGGTACTTCCTAGGTGTGGTCAAACTAATAAGAAGCCGATAATTCTTCACTTCTAAAAAGCTGACATTTTGGACATTGGAGGTTGTCACAGGACTGTCACAGTAGTCATTTGGGTTTTAAAGAAAAAGGAGTTCTGTCACATTATTTTATACAGAGAAGCACTTCTTTATTTCGAATTTATTTATTTTAATTGACCTATCACAAAGTAGTGTTGAATAGTTTTACACCCACCAAGCACTTGGTGTTCTCACCTGTTAGTCACCTGTGGTTAGCTGTTACACCAAGTTAAAGAATTGTTCCTTGTTGGCAGAGATGAGGAGTGCCTTCTTCTACTTTGCAGCCTAACTGGTAACTTGTGTTTGCGCTCTTTATATTGAGTTAGTTTAGTTAAAACACTTTATTTGAAGTCCAATATGGTTTGTGAATACTTGCTGAGTCAGCTAATGTGTTTGTTTGCTTGGAATTTATGTACTCAAGATGTGTATGTTTTGAGATGTATGCCTTCAATTTTTGTCATTTTTAACAAAGGCTTATGATTAATTTGCTTGTTTTATTGTTTTGTTTTTAAATTTCAGGCTAATGTTTTCACTTGTGTTGGTATTTACTGTAATGTGTTTTTTTTATTTTGATATTTGGTTTTGATGCACCAGTTCCAATGAATCCGAGACAATTTCCTCCAATGAAGTAACATTAAAGGGTAACTACCGTTTTTTTTCAACGTGGACCCTATTTTGCTATGTTTTTGTGTGTAAGTGACTGATATGAACAACAATCTTGAAGTTGGTCCAGTATTAAGCGTGAACGCTGTAACCGGCAGCCACAGACCGGACTGCTATGTAACCCTATGGGGGCAAATGTGCATCATCAGTTTGGTCCACTAAAAGTGCTTTATTTTGCCACTGACAGGCTCAGATTTAATATCTAAGTGTCTGACAACATTATGACAACATTATCCCTACAGAGATATACCTTTAAAACCTCTTTAAGACCTTTCTGTTTAACCAGAAACAGTTCTGAAGTTGCTAGTGCTAAACTCACCAGACTCTAGGGCTGGTCCGAATACCATTTTTTGAGCTTCGAAGCTTCAGCAGTAATGAGCATCGAATATTCGAAGCTTCGGAGAGATATAGATAGACAGTCCAGGCACGACACGTTCAGAATTAATAACTCACGCGAGCAGGGCTGTGCTCCGAGAACGGAGACTTCACTAATGATATAAAACGAGTATAACGAGGTTGGGTTGTCCATCCTATTAAAGGAGAAGCCTTTGTATATCTTAACAGACACAAAATGCAATTAAAATGTCTGTGTAACATGAACATGACAACAAGAAGCGTTTTCAACATTCATCTACCCTGTTAGCTGCTAGCTAGCTGTCCTCTGGGAAGAGAGAGTGTTCACTCAGGCGTAGGTAATAATCATCATGCAGCAGTCCCGTGTGTATTTGTAGCATATATATGGATATATATGATATATCCATTTTGTGTGCAATCCATCTGGCGTTGGAGAGTAGTATTCTCTCTGTGGGGATCGTTGTAGTAGTTTCCGTCTGGCGGCTGTGCTTCTGCTTCCTGCCCGCCGTCCTCGCTTGCCGTGGCCGACAATCGTGAGAGCGCCCACTGGTCATGGCTGTCCTTCGGAGGACCGGTGATGCATTCGCGGCGATTTTGTTTTGGTTTATTTCCCCTCAAAAATAAGTAATTGAGCACTGTAGTGGTTATGAACATATTATTGACTATGTAACTACATGGAAACGGGCAGAATTATGCCTGTGCCTTGTTCAGTAAAACACTAACAGACGGCTAGCGGCAGTCTCGTGCTGAAGTCCCATGTGAATTCAGTTGTAGCAAGATAAATAACAGTGTAGGTCGGAGGAGCTACAGTGTAGCGTGAAGAGCGGAGGTGTTCACAAGGGAAGAAGCTTGGAGTAACGTAACTATGGAAAATACCGAAGAAGATATTGAACATATGGAAGAGGCTTTTGAGTTTGATGGTCGTCCGTATTTATTCGAACCCGAGTATACAGACGAAGAACTGGCCTCACAAGAGTCGGAAAGAACCAGACAGACAGACAGAGGGGCAACAGGCAGATGAAGCAGCTGCTCCAAGATCACGCATTTCGGGCAACTGGTGGTGTTTGTGTGGGTGTTGTGCCGCGAAGGCATCACCGATCCTCCGGAGGACATCCTCCAGACCAGCGGGCGCTCTCGTGATTGTTGTCGGCAGAGAATACTACTCTCCAACGCCAGATGGATCGCACACAAAATGGATACATATCATATATATCCATATATATGCTACAAATACACACGGGACTGGTGCATGATGATTATTACTGAAGCCTGACTGAACACTCTCTCGTCCCAGACGACAGCTAGCTAGCTAGCAGCTAACAGGGTAGGTGGATGTTGAAAATGCATCTTGTTGTCATGTAAGGGCCCTGTTCATGTTACACAGTCATTTTAATTGCATTTTGTGTCTGTTAAGATACACAAAGACACTATTTAATGTATGCCCCCATAAGTGGGAGTGGTGGGCATTAGCTGCAGCAGCTCCGTCTAGGTAGCTGCTATTGCGCTAATTGTTTTTGCTATAGACAGGTCTTGCATAGTTATATTTAGCAAGATTAACGTAAAAATTGGCCGGAGTTCTCCTTTAAAATGGCTAGGCTATATAAGTAAATTGTAAAAGAGAGTATTATATTTCGAACATATTCAAGCGCGAATGAGAACCGTTTGGAGGGGGATGCCAGGTTGTGCAAAAAAAAAATTCAAATCGAATACCAACCCACCGAACGAATATTCGAATATTCGAATATTCGGGTCCGGCCCTACCAGACCCCATTTTAAAAAACAATACTTTTAGCGTGTATAGAGCCAACATATTTTCACATGTAAATCTGTAAACTATGTGTTTATTTACAGTTTTTTTCAATTGCTTAAGCACTATTTTGAAAGCAGGGACTGTTTTTTCAAAACACTGCACACAATCAGCACAACCACACACACAATCAGCAGAACACCTCAGACCCTTTGCTAAATGAAAAACTCTTGCAAAAACGATACACTAATTTATTAAAAACATATTTTGTTACCATATGAAACGCACTTTCCATATGACGTAGTTACACACTGCTGTTGCTAACCTAAAACACTTTGAGCAATGCTACTTCTCAGTGATTAGAGGACTGTATATGACGTACACAGAGAAAGTGCAAATATACAATAAGTTCACCAAACACTACACCAGACCAATGCTGCAGACTGAGGAAAATATAATGTATTTCTCTCCATATACCCAAATCAGTCATGGAGAATCAACAACAACATGTCCCAGTTTTTATACAGCTACTACAGTAATGTGCATACCACTGTTAGCTCAGCAAACAACAGACACACATCAAATACTGTATCCAGTACAGGTTACAATTACAGAAAATCTCTTCGCCTAGCTGGGTCTGGCCAGAGAATTTCATCAACATCACAGGCGATAGCTTCATTGGCAAGACAACGTGGGAAGAACCGTCTTGAATGTCGAATCCATCCTTGCACAGCTGCAAGTCGACCTGTTTACAGTCGTCCTCCATGGCCTGAATGAGGGGTTCCTCTTCCTCTACCTCCTTCTCCTCCTCTGTGGATTCCCCCTTTCACCCTCCCTCTTCTTCTGACTCCTTTCATTTTGGTTGAAGGCAGGTGAACTTACCTACTGCATTTTTATAGTGCTTAAACCTGAATGGTGTTTACAATTAAGCAATCGTGTGTACGCACCTGATGGCTGTGTTTCACAGGTCGGCTCATAGGTGTGTTCATTTAACAGTCAGCGCTTTGGAATTGCAAGGAAGTGACATCATGATATACTTCTGTGTCTAATGTATACAAGTGTGTTTAGTGTTTTGCAAATCACTGTGTGTATTGTTTTGCAAAAAGTGTGAGGCTGACATTGTGCTTATGGTGGTGCACATCTGGGCCAACGTTTTGCTCCTCGAGTGTAAGCTTTTGATAATTGTGTAATACTTTTGATTTCAGTGTGTGAGCAATCAGCAAAAACTATAACTTACATTGTAGCTTGTATCGCTGCTGCCGACTGCAGCGATCTCGCTTAATACTGGACCAATGTCAAAGATTGTTGTTCCCATCAGTCACATATACACAAAAGTTACCCTTTAACCTCAACATGAGCCTCAGGGTGTCAACAAAAGCTGCAGTACAAGTTCCCTTCCACAGGTGTCAGTTTGTTTTGTGACAGTTCTCATTGTAGAACTATGACATACAAGTTGTAGTTACCTTGATGTAGAATAGAAGTTGTCTCTGATGTGACCAGCTAGATCGACAAAAACTTGTCCCTAGCAACAGGCGGTAAGCCACCGACCGTGAAGCCGCCAGCTCAGGGCAGCATCACTGTGGCACCAAACAGCTGAGATGTGCATATGTACATGTGCATATGATGCAGGCCCCTCGGGGTGGGAGAAGCTAGTGTTCTTAATACAGCTGCAGCAGGGTATTACTGTAAGTCTAGTGTGTGTGTGTGTGTGTGTGTGTGTGTGTGTGTGTGTGTGAGTGAGAGACTAAATGTAAGACAGCGAGCCTGACATATTTAATGTTTGTGTACTCTACTGAGAGCTGTGCGTATATGTGTGTGTGTGTGGACTTTCAGGCTTAGACTGCAGCCTTGACAGAAGCTTAGACACCAAAGGGAGGAGCTATAGGGTCCCACCCCTCGGTCTCTGCTGTCAAACCCTCCGCTGTCATGCTTACATCCTCCATGTGCTAAAACATGGTCCTCGTTTTATTGATTTGATTTGAGTTTACAATTCTTCTTTTTTGGGTATCAGCATATCACAGCCATATATTATCTCATGGCTTCCCCAATGGTTACCAGACGTTTTGGCTTGATTCACAAGAAAAAAAAAATTAAGAAAGATTAGATGGAAGTCTAAAATATTAAACCTATATTTGTGTTTTGAGGGCTGCAACCCCTTGGCAGTTTGTTTGTCCAATGGCTGACCCTTAGGCTTGGAACAACTGTCGGGTGTAGCGCAGCTGGACGTCGGTGACTGAGCCGTTCTCACTCCAACTACAGCATACTGACGGTTGGTCAGGGGCCCTCATCGTCAGATACCGACACACAAGACACCCACCGGGCATAGCAGCAGCTCGGCCATGGCGTTTTAAGATGAAGTAGTATACTATTAAGAGAGACGACGATATGGAGTAGTATGAAATTTTCACAGGACCTAAAATGGTCTCCCCACATTGACCCTGCCCAGAAAAAGGCCTAGCAGAGGTTATACTTCCTGCGACAGCTAAGGATGGGTCAAATAACAAGGACTTTCACTCAGGAGACCGGGGATTGTGTCCCGCATGTCACCTAAACGTGATTATGAATGACTAACTTTTTTTGGGGAGTAGAAGATAATGATGGACTATTCTTTAGAGGATTTCCACTTTCCCTAAAAAAAAAAAACAACATTAGCTGTCAGTCATTACATAAGACTGCGTGGTCAGTGTAATTTTGTGTTACATGCTCGAAACCTCAATTATCCTGCAAGCTAAGGCCTGAGGATGACTCATTACTGTAATAGCAACTCATAGTGTGCTTTACTTTCATGGCAACGATCATTTTGTCAGGGTAGGCCTCTCCTGCTAATGGTGATTGTCACATCTTCCCAACCATTTATTCAGCTTTCCAGCATTACATTACATTACATGTCATTTCGCTGACGCTTTTATCTAAGGGTGCTCCGATCAGGATTTTTGGGGCCGATCACCGATTGCTGGAAGACGTATCGGCCGATACCGATCACCGATCACTTTTATGAACTGAAAATTACGCCATTACATAACAGTCACACATGTTTAGAGAATGTATCAGTAACTGTTTGGCTTTCTGTCCTAGCTCAAAATCTAAAAAATGTCCTTTCAATCACTGCACATTTCTTCAGTACACAGACACACACACACACACACACACCGACACACACACACACACGGGGAAACAGCTGTTTGAGCGGCGCCGGAGCTGCTAGCTACACGACTCCGCTCTGCCTTAGCGTTAGCTAACTTTGAAAACTCCTCATCCTCCTTTCTGTGACTAACCTTCAAATGTATGATGAGGTTGGTGGTGTTGAAATGTCTTTGGAGCTTTCCGCCTCGTGGTATTTCCTCGGTACACACGTTGCTAATCGCTAGTGTATTGTCTTTTTTTCCCAGATAGCAATGAGTCGGCGGACCACCAGCGGTGCTCCAGAGGCAGTAGAAGCGTCAGAATGGTGTAATCACAAACATGTTTGCCGGAGCACCACCGGTGGCAGCCGCTTTTTAAAAGCGGTAGCCGTCCTCCTAGCGTCTTCGTTCCGCGGCCTGCCGCGGGCCAACTGCTGTTCTGCCGCCGTTCAGACACCTTGTAGTACTGCCAGACCGCTGAATGTAGGGAGGACGCCATTTTGAAAATGTTCTCAGGAGTAGTGCGCTCTTAATACATCCGTGGTAGTGCGTCATCTGATCGGCCTATCTGATCGGCCTTTATGGAGACCACCGATCAAACTATTTAAAGCCATTATCGGCCGATACTGATCGGTGGCCGATCGATCGGAGCACCCTTACTTTTATCCAAAGCGACTTACAATTAAGTGCTTTCAACTGTGAAGGTACAAACTCAAGACAGCAAGTATTAAGTGTAAGTACATTAGCTTTAAATAAGTAAAGCTACAAAGAGATATGAAAGTGCAAGTACATAGCTTAAAATAAGTAAAGAAGAGACATATGAAAGTGCAAGTAGATAGCTAAAAATAAGTAAAGCTACAAAGAGACATGGAAGCGCAGGTTCAAATGTATTTATTTTTTTTTCAATTTATTTTTATCCGAGGTGTAGTCGGAAGAGATGTGTTTTTAGCCTTCAGCGAAATGTGTGTAGGCTTTCGGCCATCCTGATGTCGGTAGGGAGCTCGTTCCACCATTTGGGAGCCAGGACAGTGAACAGTCGGGATTTCGTTGAGTGTTTAGTTCTCCCTCGCTGTGGAGGAGCAGCAAGCAGTTTGGCTGATGCAGAGTGAAGTGGGCGGGTTGGGGTATATGGTTTGACCATGTCCTGGATGTAAACTGGGGCTGATCCAGTAGTGGCCCTGTATGTAAGTACCAGTGTCTTGAAGCGGATGTGGGCAGCAACTGGTAACCAGTGAAGAGAGCGGAGGAGTGGTGTAGTGTGAGAGAACTTGGGGAGGTTGAAGACAAGCCGAGCTGCTGCGTTCTGAATGAGCTGCAGGGGTCGGATGGCACATGCCGGCAAGCCAATCAGGAGGGAGTTGCAGTAGTCTAGACGTGAGATGACTAGAGCCTGAACCAGAACCTGTGCCGCCTTCTGCGTTAGAAGGGGACGTATCCTTCTGATGTTATGCAGCATGTATCTACAAGATTGGGTGGTTGCAGCAATGTTAGCAGTGAAAGAGAGTTGGTCGTCAAGTGTCACACCCAGGTTTCTAGCAGTCTGGGTGGGGACTACCACAGAGTTGTCAATTGTTATAGTCAGGTCTTGGGTAGGAGAGCCTTTCCCTGGAATGAAAAGGAGCTCAGTCTTGTCAAGGTTGAGTTTCAGATGGTGTGTGGACATCCAAGAGGAGATGTCAGTTAGACAGGCCGAGATACGTGCTGCTACTTGAGTTTCAGACTCATGAAAGGAGAGTATTAGTTGGGTGTCATCTGCGTAGCTGTGATAAGAAAAGCCGTGGGACTGAATGACAGACCCAAGAGAGTTGGTATACAGAGAAAAGAGGAGGGGACCCAGGACTGATCCCTGAGAAACCCCAGTTTTGAGTGGGCAAGGATCTGAGCTAGATCCTCTCCAAGTTACCCGGTAGGTACGGTCTGTCAGGTAAGATGTGAGCAATGATAGCGCAGAACCTGAGACACCCAGATTCTGGAGTGTCGAAATGAGCATCTGGTGGTTCACTGTGTCAAAGGCAGCAGAAAGGTCCAGAAGGATGATGATGGAAGAAAGATCGGTTGTTCTAGTGATGTGAAGCTGCTCGGTGACAGCAAGGAGGGCAGTTTCTGTTGAATGACCAGCCTTGAAGCCAGACTGGTGGGGATCAAGAAGGTTGTTCTGGTGGAGATAGGTAGAGAGTTGATTATGAATGGCACGCTCAAGAGTCTTAGATAGAAATGGAAGAAGGGAGACGGGTCTATAGTTGTTTACATCAGAGGAATCGAGTGTTGGTTTTTTGAGTAGTGGGGTCACTCTTTCCTCCTTGAGGGCATCGGGGAAACAGCCAGTTGACAAGGAAATGTTAATGACATGAGTGAGGAAAGGAAGGAGGTCAGAAGCAATGGACTGGAGAAGGTGAGAAGGGATAGGATCCAGGGGGCAGGTGGTTGGGCGGGCAGAAGTAATCAAAGTAAGAATTTGATTTGGAGATAGAGGGGTGAAAGAGGAGAGAGTACTGGATGTGATGGATGGTAAGGTGATTTCAGAAGGTGTGGTGGAGAATGAAGAGCGTATGTCATCTATCTTTTTTACAAAGTAGTTGACAAAGTGGGTTGGTAGGAGGGTGGAGGGAGTAGGTGGACTGGGGGAATCAAGCAGGCTAGAGAAGATGGAAAAAAAATTTTTGGGGTTAGAGTAAGAGGATTCAATTTTGGTTTGATAAAAAGAGTTTTTTGCTGCAGAAATTGAGGCAGCGAAGGAGGAAAGAAGAGACTGATAGGTAAGAAGATCAGCTGGGTGTTTGGATTTCCGCCATTTCCTTTCCGCTGCCCGTATAGTTGATCTTTCAGCACGCACTGATTCAGATAACCACGGCGCTGGGGAGGACTTGCGAGCCTGTCGTGAAGTAAGAGGGCAGAGAGAGTCGAGAGAGGAGGATAGAGTAGAGAGTAGAGTGCCTGTGGCAGCGTTGGGAGGCATGAGTGAGAGAGTCAGATGGGGGGAGGGTTGATAAAGTACATGCCGACAAAGAAGAAGGAGAGAGTGAACAAATGTTACGGCGGACAGGTATAGTGTCTCTTGAGATCGGGTTGTGAGCTTGGGATAGTGGCAGAGAGAAAGAGATGAAGAAGTGGTCTGAGGTATGGAGTGGAGTAACAGTGAGGTTGGATGTAGAGCAGTTTCTGGTGAATATGAGATCTAGGTGATTGCCAGCTTTGTGAGTGGGTGGTGAAGGAGAGAGTGAGAGGGCAAAAGAAGAGAGATGGTGAAGAAAGGCAGCCGATTTCTCGGTCTGGATGTTGAAGTCACCCAGAAGTACCAGCGGAGGGCCAGTTTCAGGGATGTTTGAAAGAAGGACATCTAGTTCCTCCAAAAAGTCCCCCAGAGGACCTGGTGGGCGGTAGATGACAATGATGACTAGTTGTACCGGATGCGTTATGGTGACAGCATGAAGTTCAAAAGAGAGTGAAGTGAACTGTGGCAGTGGGTAGAGAGAGAATCTCCACTTGGGGTTAATGAGCAGGCCTGTACCCCCGCCTCTACCAGTGGGTCTTGGTGTGTGGCTGAACGAGTAGGCAGAAGAGAGAGCAGCAGGGGTGGATGTGTTGGTTGGTGTAATCCAGGTCTCAGTGAGAGCAAGGAAGTCAAGGGAATTGAGGCTGGCAAGGCCAGAGATGAAGTCAGTTTTGCGAGTGGCAGACTGGCAGTTCCACAGGCCACCTGCAACAAGGTGTTGAGTGTGTGTGGAACGGGTTGGATAGGTAAGAGAGTAGAGGTTGCGGAAATGTTGCGAGCTAATGCATGGTTTGTAGTATCTCCGAGAGGAAACACGGACAGGGATAGAGAAGCAGCACATTGCTGGGTAATGACACCGAGCAGTGCAAGTGAGAAATGAGATATCAAGCCCACTTAACTTCCCACGAAGACTCCTGCGTAGACTCCTTTGTCTTTGTCCTCCGAGTCTTCGTACGATGAGGCTGCCGCTTCACGCAAATGCCAAGAATTAAATACAAGGAGGAGATTCGTGTTGGCAACAGGTGTGGAGGCCACACCCCTGCCAATCACTCAAAGCACCTGAGAGTCGTTTAGCTCCACTCTAAATTCACACTTCACACTAAACTAGTTTCAGTGTAACAACCAATCCAAGCAACACAAGCAAAGTAGCAAAACACAGCAGCAGCAGTAGAGACATGCAGGCCATACTAATGCTGCAATGGAAACAGGAGGATGTGGCAATGTGGTCGAGCCGAGCCGAGTAGAGCTGGTACTAGCAGTGGAAAAACGCCATTATTTAGGTCCTTCTTTCATTTTCCGTGTATCAATGTGTCAAATTAAATATGAATATGACAGTTGGTAGAGTAGGCGCCCATATGTAGACGTTTACTCCTCGACGCAGTGGGCCCGGGTTAGACTCCGACCTGCGGCCCTTTGCTGCATGTCATTCCTCCCTCTCTCTCCCCTTTCATGTCTTCAGCTGTCCTGTGGAAATAATAATAGATTCTATATTATTACAGAAGCATCATCTCTTCCTTAAGATAATTGTGTCAAAATAAAACAGCTTCAGTGTGAAAACGCTACATGTGGCACCTCTAACAAGTAAGCAGAATGAAGCACCTGTGAAGCCTCACCCTGTCACGAGCAGTTCTTCAGGAAACCCAAAACAAAGAAGCTGAGGAGTGACAGTTTCTATCGGAAACGCAGGCTGCGATCGATCCTTAGCTGTAATTCCTTAATGGGCTGGTTTGACCATCTGGCCTCGTCTCTTCTCTCCGGCTCAAATTGTTTTGGAATGGCTTCGCTTTGTGAAGCTCTTGGCTCCTCTCATTGCATTAGTACCGGGCTGAACGGCGCAAAGGCTTTTGTCGCAGGCTACATTAGTGTTAATTCATTGTGTGTTGTGTGTTGTTGTGTTTCTCTCCGTATGTATGCATTTTAATTGAAATGTTTAACAGAGATGGGGACTCGAGTCTGAGACTCGGACTTGAGTTGCACTTAAGTCGCACAAACAGCTGACTTCAGACTTGATTTGGACTCGACCCAAAAGAAAATGTAGTTATTTTAAAAAACTTTAACAAAATTTAGTCCAGTGTTAAAAGACTGCAGATGTCTTTTCTGGGCTGTGTTGACTTGACTTGCGACTCGACCCAAAAGACTTCAGACTTGAGCTTCAAGACTCGTCAACAACCTGTTTTCATGCAGTTATGGCTTTTTAAATCTAAATGTATTAATTAGGGCTGTCAGTTTAACGCGTTATTAACGGCGTTAACGCAAACCCATTTTAATGCCGATCATTTTTTTAACGCACGATTAACGCATAGAGAGAGCAACGGGATCTGTTGGATCTGTTAGTCCACTTCTTTAACTGTCTATGGCCACGCCATGTCCCGCCCTACGAAGCAGCTGATTGGTTTGGTTTAGGCATTTCATAGGACCTGAACAAATGGAGTTACGTTACCTTGGACGCCAAGGGCGGGTCTTGTAATTTCGCAGACCGGAAACAAAACAGACACAAGCCGCGGCCGGTTTGAGCCAAAGACAGTATGGTTTGAGCTTGCTAGCCGCGTAGCTAGTAGGCTCGTCACGGCGATTAGCTTCGGAGCGAGCGAGTAGTGACTCTACAGTCAGTGAGAGAAACAAAGTGTCTCCTCTGTTCTTTCTGACCACGGTGGGAAACCTGGAACAGGAAAACCCTCTCCTTGATTTTACGTTGGTTATGAACGAGAACCAGGAAATGAGTCACGGGAAACCAGTTGCTATGACGACGGCTATGCCGTTGACGACGCTACGAGCCCATAGACAGTGGGACCAGCCACGCTCACCTCAGGCATGAGGCAGTACTACCTGCTATCTGAAGGACTATCTGCAGTACTACCTGCAATGGAAAATCGAGGTAACAGCGTTACATTATGTGACAGATTATTAGTTCCAAGTGTGAATGTTAGTGTGAAATTGAACATAACGTATATGACAATGTTGTTTTCAATATAAAACATTGTCACAAAGCAAGCCAATCTACTTTTCCATGCTGATAAGAGAATTAAAATGAGAAAATATAATGGGACAAAAAGAAATCAAGGGACATTTAGAATAGATACAAATGTGCGATTAATTGCGAGTTAACTATGACATTAATGCGATTAAATATTTTAATTGCTTGACAGCACTAGTATCTTTTGGTATGCATTTCAGAAAAAAATGGTTAGGATTCAGGTGTAATTGCAAATAGTGATTAATCATGATTAATCCACTGAAAATTCTGATTAATTTGATTAAAAGGTTTAATCATTTGACAGCCCTAGTATTAATGTATTTCTATTTTCTTTTATTGGCGCATATACGTTGGGGAAACGTATGACGAGCTGCATGTCTCCTGCCCTTTGCCGTAATGTGCATAACGCATGCGTTATGCCTCATGTGTGCACACTCCCGGAGTTGTGCCTTTTGTCATTAGTTTTGCTTTAAATAACTTTGTAAACAGTGGCAGTAAGCTAACAGCTACATGCAAGGTCTCCACGGCAGGTGACGGCATGCACGGATCTGCTGCGCCACGCATGGATGAAATAATGAAATAGTAAATATGACTACAGTATCTATAGAAACTACAGTATTACAGAAATATGTGCAGAATTAAGACAGTCAAGATGGCCCAGTGTTTGGTGGACCGGGTACACCTTGTTCACTTAATAGCCTACAAATCATCCACGGGATCAATTACACATCACATGAGTTTGCCCACCCGACACAGAGTTGTTCCTGGGGAGATCTTGTGCGCCATGGATGTCTGAGCCTCAGCAACTACTAACTATAAATGTTCCCAGCATTAGCACAACACTTTGCGATGGTTAGCTTGTTACCTGTGACGATATGCTAAATGTAGGCTAACGTCTCTTTCACATTAGCAAGTGACTGACCTGCCTGGGTGCGTTTTGAGATGCCTGATGAAGTTCATCATTTATCTTGGTGCCACACACCTGGCCTCACTAACCTCTTCTCCTCTGAGTCGGATCTCCCTCGCGCTGGACTCAGTTTCATTGAGCCTACTAACACTTAGAAAGTAAATAAATGGCATTACATTTTAAACTGCTTATTGTGCGTAATTTGAGATGCATTGTGGCGCTGCCACTATTCTCTTGATTTCCACTTCAACATTAGACATTTATTTGAGTGAAAGAGATGTTACATTTAGCATATATCGTTACAGGTAACAAGCTAACCATCGCAAAGTGTTGTGCTAATGCTGGGATTGCCTGGGAACAAGTTGTATCTTTATAGTTGTATCCATATAATGTGACAGACTTAGGTTAATATTTCACCAGGTCTGAGGGCTAGAGGGATGTGTTAAGTAGACCTCATAAAGTTATCCTACGACTGATTTTGATACTGTACTGTACTGTATGGATGGTAAATACAGGACATGCTTTGAATTCATAAGATTTAACAATACAGTGTTAGGGACAATCAGATGGCCAGAGACTTGAGACTTGACTTGGACTCGTGGCAAAAGACTTGAGACTTGACTTGAACTTGCCCCTCAAAGACTTGAGACTTGACTTGGACTCAAGCTCAAAGACTTGAGACTCGACTTGGACTTCCAAAAAAATGACTTGTGAACATCTCTGATGTTTAATGATCCAGGTTGGGATTTCAGGGACAAAGGGCCCTATTTTAACGATCTAAGCGCACGGCGTGAAGCGCCTGCTGCAGGTGCGTTTAGGGCGTGTCCAAATCCTCTTTTGCTAGTTTGATGGCGGAAAAAAGAGTCCGTGCGCCGGGCGCATGGCTCCAAAGGGTTGTACTTAGTGTCTTCATTAATCATAGGTGTTTTGGGCGTAATATGAAATAAACCAATCATATAGTGTGTGTGTGCGCTGTGCACGAGCCTAGGAGCATTTTATTAATGTGCTGTTAAAATAACAATGAAATGCTGCGTTATTGACTTTAGACCAGGTTTTTGTTGGTTAATGGCGCGATCACTTCCCGCTGCCTCAAGATAGCAATACTCCCAGAATGCACCTGAACACACCTCCCTGTAAGACCAGCACGCCCAGAATGCACCTGAACACACCTCCCTGTAAGACCAGCACGCCCAGAATGCACCTGAACACACCTCCCTGTAAGACCAGCACGCCCAGAATGCACCTGAACACACCTCCCTGTAAGACCAGCACGCCCAGAATGCACCTGAACACACCTCCCTGTAAGACCAGCATGGGCACACAGATGGGCGCAGGTGCATTTGCTATTTAAACGACATGGGCGTTGGACGGGAAACTGACAACTACGTTGGTCTTAAACTAGCAAAGACACTTGCGTCGGGCTTTGCGCTGCGCTGCGCTGCGCTGCGCCGGCTGCAAGATAGAGCCCTAGGTGTGTTCCTGAGCCATTCAGCCAGGCTTTCATCAACTTCAGCTCACCCAGTTGGACTCATGATGATGATGTTACCTCCAGTCAACACGACGTCACCTCATATAACCAGTAATAATAACCCATTGTTCACCAAAAGCGATTTTACGTTGTGTTCAATGTTTTTTGAACTTTCTTCACATGAACTCAGTCCTTAGGAGAATTTCTTTTTTTTTCCTACTCAATACAAACTCATTGATGCCTTTTTAATGTGTAGCTTGAAGGCATATTGAATGGCGAGATTAGCCTAGTTTTGCTGCTTGATAACGAGATGGAAACACTACAGCATCTGTTTCTATCTCTTCAATGATGAATGGCAAGTCTAACTAATTGACTTACACGTTGCATATGTGTTAGGTAGCTAATTTCACTGTTAATACAGAAGTGAGAATATCATCAAACTTCCAATCTACTACTAGTACATGCCTGGTGAGCATTTTACTGACCGGGTTCCTGGCATGACGCTTCCTGAGTAAATAAAACATGCAACTGTACAAAGCCATAATAGTGGTCGCAGCAGGAAATGTCAGCGGGATCACTAAAGTCATTACATCATCCGGGAACCACAAAATCTGTCTGTACAAAATGTCCATGGCCAATCCATTCAGAAGATCCTCTCCTCTCCTCTCCTCTCCTCTCCTCTCCTCTCCTCTCCTCTCCTCTCCTCTCCTCTCCTCTCCTCTCCTCTCCTCTCCTCTCCTCTCCTCTCCTCTCCTCTCTTGGTGTAATTAGGCCATGTTCTCCACCTTCCTCAGGCCTTATTATTCAGAGCAACAGATGCCCCTCTTCCGATTTTCTTCCTTCTGTCACCCCCCCCCCCCCCCCCCCCCCCACCATCCACACCCACTTGTCTTATTTTAACACATTTGCACTTGCCGACTTGATGTCTGCACATACTACGCATTAAGCCATTGTTCATCCTCATTTTTGATCCTTTTCCTACCCTCCGTACTACTGTTCTTTCCTTTTATACTTCTTTTAAATTTCCCTTCCACTCGCCCCTCCATTATCTTTCCTCCTCATTCTCTTTTCTTTCTCCCTCTCTGTTGTTTTTCTCTCTCCCTTATCCCCTCTTTCCTGCCTTCATCTGCTTGGTGTCAGCCCCACAGACCGGCTGTTATGTAACAGTCAGGTGATGTGTTGGCCCATCGAAGGGCTGACACTCACACTGCCTCTCCCCTGCTAGTAACTGCTTGACTCATACTGTCTGGGATTGTGTATGAAAGTAAAGATTTGTCACGTTCATCTTTTTAGAAGATAATATGTCGGTTTGCATTTTCTGCTTCCTAAATCTTTGTTTAATAACCATCTCAGCAAGTTGTGAAAACTCATCAGTCATATCAGAAGAGATAAAGAAGATTACCAAAATGAAATGTCAAACTTTTTTTGAAGGTCTAAACCCCAAATTATTTTAAACTGTATGTTTAAAGGTCCCATATTATGCTTATTTTCAGGTTCATATTTGTTTTTTGGGTTTCTACTAGAACATATTAACATGATTTAATGTTCAACAACACATTCTTTTTATCATACTGTCTGTCTGAATATAACTGTATTCCCCCTCTGTCTGAAACTCTGTTTTAGCGCGTGTCTCTTTAAGCCCCCTCTCCCCAAAAAGCCCAGTCTGCTCTGATTGGCTTGTGAAAAATATGGTGCATCTTTGCAAAGGTAGTTCTCAAGCTGTGGGTGGAGATACTCAGATGGGGGGGCAGTATATTCTAATGAGCCTGCATGTGACATGGGAAGGGGAGCCAAATCTGAGTGGCTTGTTGAATCCCATGTTATCTGGTCTAGGCAGCCCACAAGAAACTGACTGGGTTGTCTAGTTCACAGTTTGAGGGTTGGTTGCACTCCAGATACCCAAATGTATGTGTTTTTTCATAATATGTCCCCTTTAAAAATGAACCATACAGACTGCCACAGGTATTGATCTCACTGACATCCACACAATTGACTTAATAATTGCTAGTGTTGATTCCGATCTTGTTGGACTATTGACTATTGGATTTGCTGCTGTTTTGTAGTTGTTGTTTTTTTTAAATACTTTTCACAAAATGTGTAACTCAAGAAGCCAAGTCGAAGGCTTTATAACATAAGGGCGACGCTACTGGTCAAAAAACGCCATACAATTCATCTTAAAGATAGAGAAACGTAAAAAATGCTGTCCATACATCCATAAGAAAAGTAGACAATAGTAGGGCTGTGTATTGGCAAGAATCTGGCGATACGATACATATCACGATACGTGGGTCACGATTCAATATATTGCAATATATTTCGATACTGTAGAGTATAATTTTAGAAAAACTAATATTTTAAAAAAGACATGATGTGCATAAAAGTCAAAGAAGTTTACATTAGGTAAACTACGGAAGCCGAGAACGGCCATTGATTTTAAATTTTTTTTATTGATTTTTCTTTCTTTTTTTTTAGGGATTTTTTTTTCATGCACTGTTATCTTGTGATAACAACTTATTAATTTGTTATCTCGATATAACAAAGTTTGTTTGTTTGCCTAAGACACCCTTCCATTTAACCCGGGGAATGGGACTCCATAAGCGGATAGAAATCTGCCGTTTCTCCCTCCTCTTCTCCGGTCAAATACTCGGGAAAAATGCCACTAAAACAGCCTTCAATTTAACCCGGAGAAGAGGAGGGAGAAACGGCAGACCTCTATTCGCTCATGGAGCTCCTTCCTCGGGTTAAATGGAAGGGTGTCGTGGTGGGATTTTTCACGAGTATTTTACCGGAGACAAGGAGGGAGAAACAGCAGATTTCTATCCGCTCATGGAGCCCCATTCCCCGGGTTAAATGGAAGGGTGTCTTAGGCAAAAAAAAGAAAAAAATCCATGAAAAAAAACATCTCGAGAAAACAAAAACAAAATCTTGAGAAAACAAACTTTGTTATATCGAGATAACGAATTAATAAGTCGTTATCACGAGATAACAGTGTATGAAAAAAATATCAATAAAAAAAAATATATATGTCCGTTCTCGGCTTCCGTAGTAAACAATTCAGTACACAGAAAATCAAACTGCCAGTTTGGGATTGTGGTTCACAGGTTCTTAGTGAGCTAATGTTTATATGCTAAAGTAGGCCAAAGTTCAGCCATAGCTACGTTGTTAGCTTCTAGCAAAAAGTCAGCCACTGCTAGGCACTGTTAGGCAAGGACACTAGTGGTGCGTCTCAGCATAGCCATCTAGCGGTAGGGGGTTTAAACACAACATAAACGTGAACCATTGTCTTGCATGAATATTATCCACATAAACAAAAAAAAAGCCAGGATCTCATTGGCTAGCTGTTAGCCAATCAGAGTCCAGCAGCTTAGCTCGTTGAATATTAATGAGAACTGGCACAAATCGAGCTGAGTCTTCCTGCAGGCTTTCTATACCATGCTAGAATGGATTGAAACAAGGTAACCAAGGTTACAGAGTCCATGGTAGAACTTCAGACATTACCACAAAGTGTGTCCATGCAACCATATTGCGCTCCCTGTAATGCTAATAGAAATGTTTTTTTTTCTGTGGTGTTGAAGTTCTTTCCTTCCCTATAGTCCGAATATACAACCCCAAATCAGAAAAAGTTGGAAAACACAAATACAAAAAGAAAGTAGTGATTTCTAAATGTACTTTGACTTGTATTTCATTGCAGACAATACAACAGCACATCATTTAATGTGTTCCTCACGATTTTTATTGTTTTACTTTCAAAAAAACAAAATTCCTATTTTGGTTCTTGCAACACGTTTAAAAAAAAGTTGGAACAGTAAAGCATTTGCCACTTTGTAATGTTGCCATTC
Organism: Gymnocephalus cernua; assembly: GCA_023631565.1. Taxonomy (NCBI): domain Eukaryota; kingdom Metazoa; phylum Chordata; class Actinopteri; order Perciformes; family Percidae; genus Gymnocephalus; species Gymnocephalus cernua. The sequence goes on from CM042436.1 coordinate 5,919,173, forward strand.
CTTTTCACAACACTTAAAAGACGTTTAGGGACTGAAGACACCAAGTGATGAAGTGTTTCAGGTGTAATTTTGTCCCATTCTTGCGGCAAACAAGTCTTAAGGTGGGCAACAGTACGGGGTCTTCATTGTCGCATTTTGCGCTTCAAAATGCGCCACACATTCTCTATTGGAGACAGGTCGGGACTGCATGCAGGCCAGTCAAGTACCCGTATCCTCTTCCTCCGCAGCCAGGACTTTGTAATGTGTGCAGAATGTGGTTTTGCATTATCTTGTTGAAATATGCATGGATATCCCTGGAAAAGATGTCTTCTTGAAGGCAGCATATTGTGCTCCAAAATCTCTATGTACTTTTCAGCATTAATGGTGCCATCACAGAAGTGCAAGTTACCTTTGCCAAGGGCACTGACACAACCCCATACCATGACAGACCCTGGCTTTTGGACTTGTTGCTGGTAACAGTCTGGATGATCCTTTTCTTCTTTGGTCCGGAGCACACGGCGTCCATTTCTCCCAGAAAATACCTGAAATACTGATTCATCTGACCACAGTACATGTTTCCACTGTGTGATGGTCCATCCCAGATGCCTCTGAGCCCAGAGAAGTTGACGGCGCTTCTGGACACTGTTAACATAGGGCTTCCTTTTGGCACAGTACAGTTTTAGCTGGCATTTGTGGATGTAACTACGTATTGTGGTACTTGACAAAGGTTTGCCAAAGTAGTCCTGAGCCCATGTGGTGATATCTCTTGTAGATGAATGATGATTCTTGATGCAGTGCCGCCTGAGGGATCGGAGATCACGGTTGTCCAGCTTAGGCTTGCGCCCTTGTCCTTTACACACTGAAATTCCTCCACATTCCTTGAATCTTTTAATTATGTTATGCACTGTTGAAGGTGAAATAAGCAAATGTCTTCCTATCTTTCTTTGAGGAACATTGTTTTTAAACATTTCAATAATTTTCTCACGTATTTGTTGGCAAACTGGCGATCCTCGGCCCATCTTTGCTCCTAAAGGACTAGACCTTTCTTGGATGCTGCTTTTGTACCAAATCATAATTACAATCACCTGTTGACATCACCTGTTTCAAATCACATCATTATTTAACCAATTTACCTGATTACTAGCCCTAAATTGCTCCTGTCCCAACCTTTTTTGGAATGTGTTGCAGGTCTGAATGACAGGAAAGGATGTATATTTACAAATGAAATTAATTTGACCAGACAAAAAATGAAATATTTTGTGTTCACATTGTCTGCAATGAAATACAAGTTAAAGTACATTTAGAAATCACTACTTTCTTTTTTTAGTTGTGTTTTTCATACTGTCCCAACTTTTTCTGATTTGGGGTTGTAATTCGCTGTATACAGCATGTACAGATTATTATTACTTTGTGTCGCTTTCATTCAATTGGAATACATTTATTCACTTTGCAAGTAGACTTTTTAATTGACAAGTTGGACTTTTATGTCGTGCTATAGGTCTCAAATTTCATTCATAAAGGTCTTAAAAAGGTCTTACAAAGTCTTACATTTGACTTGGTGAACCCTGCAGAAACCCAGAATAGATGAAAATCCTGCATATAAGCACTTAAAAATTCAAAACCTATTTTCACAGCTGCGATCGCAAACACATGATACATTCAGTACAGTTATTTTCTTCTATCCGTCATAATGGCTAAGCATGAGACTCGTAGACATGCTGAAAGTGGCTTCTTAAAGTCCCACAAAGACATGCACAGTGCTGAATGGTGTCTGGCCAACGAGATGAGTTTTGTCATCAGTGTTTTGTAGAAGGTCTCGCAGCATGAGGTGACCATATGGTGTAACCTTTCCCTGCCAATGTGTGTACTACCTGTACTTTTCTTTTTTTAATATAAAATATAACCATGACAATTTTGCTCTAAACATAAAGACCGTCAGCTGAATTGCCAGACATGTTCATGTAAGAATAATGTGAATGCCTACATGGACCATTTCTAACTGAAGTCATTATTGACGCCTACTGTATTCCCCCTGGGCCTCCCACATATTGCCTGCAGTTTTCATGAGTTCATGGTTCATAATTATGCAGCATTTAAACCGGTTGTGTAGCCTACATCTTGTCTGTTCATAATACTGTGGTTGAAAATGCTATAAAGAGTAGAGAAGAAGTGTCCGGGCAGGTTGAGCTTTTTTCATTTCCACAATGCTCCGTTGCACTTGTGCTGCATGCATCTAAATTAAAAGCGTCCTCATAATGGCAGAGGCTTTAGTATTTTGCACATCGAAAAAAGCGTCAGTTTTAGATACATACATCATAAGTTTAACAATAAACTATTTGGATATCTTTAACACCATGAGCATTATGTGTAAATTGCCAGAGAACTGAGAAGTGGAAGTTCCCTGGCCTTGTACTCTAGCTGTAGTGTCTGAATATTATTATTATATTATCTAATATTATGTCAGGCACCTCCGGTAACTGATCTGCATTTGCATTGTTCAAACAGGTCTACGAGCAGTTGTTAGGCTACTGTTGCCTTAAAATAACTTGAAGGTGGCTGTTTCCACATGGCAATGCATTAAATGTTCCTTACATGTTTTTTAAAGCTCTGATTCATTTAGATCAGTTCTGACTCTCTTTCATTCTCTCCTCTTTTCTCTCTCTAGGTGCTGATATTTGCTGAAGATGAGTAGTGGGGGGGGAAACACCCCGGAGCCCCCCAGAGGGGGAGAGTCTCTGAAGAGGAAGGATTGTCAGTCAGACCTCTTGGGGCCCAGGTGAAGACCTTTTATTACCCAGTCTCAGTACATCTTTACTATAACACCACTAAGTCCTCGCTGCTGTCTCATTGTTAGTGTACAGACAGTTTATTAAAAAGATAGATTATAAAGACTGTAACGTTCGCGTATACAGGCAGGCGCCATCTTGGGAAAACAGTCATGACCAGTCGAACCATGAACGTCGTGCTTGAGCTATGTTACTGGTTATTGGTTCGACTGGTCATGACTGTTTTCCCAAGATGGCGCCTGCCTGTATACATGCCTGAACGGTACTGTCTTTATAATCTATCTTTTTAATAAACTGTCTGTACACTTACAAAGTTCTCAGTGCTTGTGTTTACATGTAGGGACCCTCTTTATGCTACTGTGGAAGTGTGGTGATATTTTGAGCCTCGTTAGTGTGTAGAAATAGAGATTTCTTGTTACTTTACCCACGCCCTGACGACTAGCATTACAAGATAATTAGTGGTTAGCTCTAAAACTGGTCACGTTCGATTAGCATGAAAACATATCCCAGAGAACAGTCAACTCGGTACCCATGTGTTATTAACCCCTAGGTTCATTTTGCGCCGGAATTGTCCTTTAATGGCAAGGATCCATGGCTCGGTTATAAACAGGTGAAATAAAATGAATGAACACTTTTATTTAGTGGGTGAACGTAAAAGCGGGGGGAGAGAGAGAGGTTGGTGAAAGGAGTCGAGGCTCTCGCAGGTCGAAGAATGAAGAAAAATGCTGCCTCAGCATTTTTACAGACGGCAGTTTATATAAGAGCTAACAAGTCATTGTGCTTTCCCTGTGCAGGAGGATGTATGAAGGTCCACTCCACTGAGGTTATAATGAGGACACGTGGATGTCCTAGCTCAGAGTGTAGTCAGGTTGTTAAGAAGTTGACTTAGCTGTTAGAGTGAGTATATCTATGTTTCACAAAAGACAAAATAATCCCTGCACAAAACCGTGCAAGGCAGGAAGTCCAACAAAACATAATAAAGCAGGGGTCTTCAACGTTTTTTAAGGTCCCCCTACTATACAGTATATAGTATTATTAAGTTGCATATTAAACTTCCAATACAATAAAGTGTAGGGTGGCCTAAAGCCTTTCTACATACCTTTTAGTGCATAGAATACTAAGCTATTAAAATAATAATTGTTGGCATGATTTTATAAATCATGTTTTGTTGTTAAACATACATGTGGTAGAGTGAATCCTTAGGTCCCCGCCCCCTAGGGGTCCGGGACCCCCTGTTGAAGATCCTTGCAATAAAGCATTTGTGTTGTCCCCAGTTGTAGTCATTATGCCATACAAGTAGCAAATACTAGCACATCCAACTCAAATAAAGACCCAGAGCCCTATTTTAACCATCTAAGCGCACGGCGTAAAGCGCCTGGTGCAGGTGCGTTTAGAGTGTGTCAAAATCCACTTTTGCTAGTTTGACGGTGGAAAAAAGGGTCCGTGTGCCGGGCGCATGGCTCAAAAGGGTTGTACTTAGTGTCTTCATTAATCATAGGTGTGTTTTGGGCGTAACATGCAATAAACCAATCAAAGTTTGGACCTTGGAGCATTACTATTATGATGAAGGATTTGCACCGTAATATTTTTATTTATAATCTTCTGCATGTGTGTGTGCTGCTGTGTGTCCCTGTGTGTGTAACAAGCATAGTGTGTGTGCGCGGTGCATGAGCCTAGGAGCATTTTACTAATTTGCTGTTAAAAGAAATTGACCAGGTGATCAATGGTGCGATCACTTCCTGCTGACTCAAGATAGCAATATGCCCAGAATGCACCTGAACACACCTCCCTGTAAGACCAGCACGCCCATGGACGCAGGTGCATTTGCTTTTTAAACTGCGCACGCGCTGGACGGGAAATTGACAACTACGTCGGTCTTAAACTAGCAAAGACACTTGCGTCGGGCTTTGCACTGCGCTGCGCCGGGTGCAAGATAGAGCCCTAGGTGTAAAACAGCAAATGTCCAGCTTGTGCCAAGGCATAAAAGAGCTTGCAAGTTCCTCATCTAACCAACAACATTCTTATATTGATGGTGAACTATCTAGATTATCCTCCTCCTTTTCATTCTATGTGCATTTAATTTCTTTTTGGTGTGAATTGTGACGATGTCATTGTTTCCCTCCCTGTCCCTGCAGTCCTAAGAGGAGCACTGAGAGGAGGAACCGGGAGCAGGAGAACAAATACATTGAGGAGCTGGCCGAGCTGATCTTCGCCAACATCAACGACATGGACGACCTCAACGTCAAGCCGGACAAATGTGCCATCCTCAAGGAGACGGTGAAGCAGATCAGGCAGATCAAGGAGCAGGGTGAGCGTCCACTTTGGTTCACACTTACTTTTTTTTGCCCTGCCAACCTGAGGCAGGCAATAAGGTTGTTTTTCAAAAAAGCAGTCAGCCAGGAATTTATTTGAACAGAGCCGAGATGAGTTGAGAAGTTCAACTTCTAAGGAAAGAAGCGAGTAACATCAAACGTGTTTTTTTTCTCTGTTATCTAACTATTTCATAAAGAAAGAGAGTCTCTATTCATGTTCCCACAACCACAAACATGAAAAAAGTGCCGGAGAAGAGTGGTGTTGTTGTAGGAAGCAACGACTCTTAAATAATGTCTTCATCAAGCTGAGCAACAAATTAGATGATATGGTAGATACTTTTTTGAGCTACTCACAGGCTATACTTGTTCCACATTTGACAAAAAAGGGTGTATGTGTGAACACAGCCTGATTGTACTGTGTAAACCAAATTAAATCATTAAAAATGTGCAAACAACCAAACAAAAAGACAGTGACTGTGATAGCACCATCAGAACTATATTCTCAGAAGGCAAAGCACTGCTACTTCTGCTACTTGGGTGGAGTGATTAGCGCAACACTTGAAAAGCACCGTTGTTACTCTCTGCTCCTCACCACGGGGCTTCTCAAATCACTCCACCCAAGTAGCAGAAGTAGCAGTGCTTCGCCTTCTGAGAATATAGTTCCTAGTATGTATACTGTTAGAAGATGGCTGTGTCTCATGTGACCTTGTTATTTGTACACGCTGTGACTATACAAATCACAACATGTAAATAGGAACATGTTGGCGTTATTTCGTCACTTATTCGGAGCAGTAGGCTAGATGGAGCCGGTTACCTCCAGGATCTGTGCTAGGCTAAGCTAACGGTGGAGCTGTCAGACAGAGTTACAACACGCATGGAGATGAGAAGGGTATGTCTGGACTTATCTAACTCTGGGGGATACGGTGAATAAGACAAAGTCCCAATAAGTTGCAGTGTTCCTTTAAGATGTATTGAACACCTAATGGAGACATGTTTTCCCTGAAAAGTACACACAGTTCAAAATGGAATCCCTTCTAGCTCTGTCCTGTCACACACACCTGGCAATAGAAGTGGAAGTCAAAAGGCCTAAAGGAACTGTATGTGAGTGTGAGCACAGACTCGTGGTGAGACGGACCGGGGCAGAGATGTTATGTCTGTAGTGGAAAGCAGGCAAATCCGGCCTGAGCTCGGCCTTCATATCTCCTGCTGTTCTTCCCTTTTTTTCTCCCTTCTTTCACCTTCCCTCCCTCCTCTTCTGTCTTTTTCTTCTTCCCACTGTCCCCTTTATGTCTCCTATCCCTCTCTCCCCCTTCCTCAAATCATCTTTTTCCATTTCATTTCTTTCATTTTCTACACTTCCTTTCTTTTCCTCTCCTCACCTCTCAGTTTCTTTCTTCTTCCCTCTTTCCCTTTTCCTGTTCAACTTTTCTTCCACAACCACCTTTGTCCTTTCCCTTTCCTTTCCTCTCCTCTTTTCCGTGTGTCTTTTTCTTGTCTTCTTTCCTCTTTCTCCTGTCCTATCCATCCCTCCTCAACAATTTTGGTCACTTCCTTCCTTTCTTTATTTTTTTAACCCCCTTACCCTCTCTCTATCTCCTCTGTTCACTTCGTCCACCCTTCCTCTCCCTCTGTCTCTATTTTTCTCTCCTTTCTTCCCTCTCTCCATCACCGTCCCTCTCCTCTTTTTGTTCCCGCGGTCAGCCAGTTGGTGTCCATGTGTTTGTGTCTGAAAACAACAGCTGAATAAGCACACAACTCACACACTCATGTACACATAGATAATACACAGAGCGTGCTCGACTTCAGAGACCCACTGTTGTCCAGCAGCCCCAGTATTTAACTCATGAGGTGGATGGGACACAACATGTATTGAGAGACCAAATAAAAGTAACACAACAATGGAATGAAACCAGCAGAAACATATACATAAAGTGTGTGTGTGTGTGTGTGTGGTCCACAAGTGTAATTGCAGGGTCATATTACAGATGGAAGATGAGTGTGCATGTGTGCCTCAATTTTTGTCAACTCAGCAGTTATTCCTGTGCTCACCCTGTTGGATAAAAAAGGAGTATCCAATAATAAACTTTGTGTGTGTGTGTCTCTCTGTGTGTGTATTTGTCTGAGTGTGTTTGTGTTTGTGTGTGTGTGTGTGTGTGTGTGTGTGTGTGTGTGTGTGTGTGTGTGTGTGTGTGTGTGTGTGTGTGTGTGTGTGTGTGTGTGTGTGTGTGTGTGTGTGTGTGTGTGTGTGCGTGCGCGTGCGTGCGTGCGTGTGTGGCCAGAAAGCTTACTTGAGAATGTGCATGTGTGTGTATTACATATAGCATATTAAAGTGTTACACAAGCTTTGGAAAACAGAATAAGAACATTACAACATAAAGCACAACAACGATTTTGGGTTGTACATTCTGTGTACACTTTGGCTAACAGTAACCAAAGGGTAAGGGTTATTCCCCCAAAATTTGGTTTGAAGTTGTTACAGCTGTGAACATACAGAGGCCATATTGCAAGGTCAAACGTTGCCACTGTGAGGGTGCACCTTGATTTTGCATGTGTCACTTTTTGAACTCCTCCGTTCCTTTAGGCTTTAAACTTGACCTCTCAGATGGATCAGGTGCAATACAATGTATTATATCTATTGATTTGAAAAGAAGAAGCACGTACTGCGACTTTAATACCCTCCAACCTACGTGAGGTCCACTCCAAACTCTACAGTGACAGGGTTTAAGGGCTGATGACTCTGTATAGCTCTGGTCCCACAAACAGGAATGTTAGCTATGTGGCCTAATGGGGCCATGGGAGGCTTAACAGTCCAGTGGTACAGCCAGGAAGCAGAGTGGAGCCTGGCCTCTAATATGGCTATAAATGTGTGTAATGTACAGCACATTAGTGTATACAAGCTCTCCATCACATTCCAGGCACTCAAACCTCTGGGTTTGACCAGAGATGCTCACAAGTCTCTGAGCTTGAGTCCAAGTCAAGTATCAAGTCTTTGAACTCGAGTCCAAGTCAAGTCTCAAGTCTTTGAGCTTGAGTCCAAGTCAAGTCTCAAGTCTCTGGGCTAGAGCCCAAGTCAAGTCTCAAGTCTCTTTATTATAATAAGTCTCTGGTTATAATAAGTGTTGCATCACATACGCACACACACACACAATAACAGCAGGCCCTGACAGGATGAGGACAGAGTAAAGGTACACAGGACCTAAAATTTCCACACTTTTAAAAACTTTTTTCCCCCACTTTTTGAAAACACCATACAAGGGTTAAACAAACGCTCATTTATATTTCATAAGGAAGACAGTCGGAGTTAACCTCCCGTAACGTGAGCTCGTAGCTAAACCAAGATGCAAGCTAACGATAACATTAGATGGTCAATGCTGAGCTAACGTTAAACATGTTTACTGACCTGTCAGGATGCGTTTTCAGATGCCTGATAAAATTAGATGTGGTTGAGCCAGAATCTTTTATCTTGAGACCGCATATTTTGCATTGAGCGCTTCTGTTGTTTGGGCCGTCGTTTTGGAAGTTTTTAAACCCAAAGCTTATGATGAATGGCACAGCAGCGGCCGGTGCAGTCAACATGTTTGTTCGCTGTCCTCTAATGTGTGGCCGCGCGCAGCAGATACGTAGTACGTTACGTCGTGGGCAGGTTATATGTTTTATATCACAGCTCGAGTCCAAGTCGAGTCTGAAGTCTTTCGAGGACGAGTCTCAAGTCGAGTCTGAAGTCACTGTGTGTGCTACTTAAGTCGCACTCGAGTCCGAGTCTCAAACTCGAGTCCCCATCTCTGGGTTTGACAGCGCATCATCACACTTGTTAACCCTATCCCTTACAGAAACTTTAACTTAGGAGTTACGAACGACTAGCCAATTAATACATTCAGTAAAACATGCTCATGTACATACTGATAGGTTGACATTTCAGCATTCAGGGTTTTCAGATGTATGTTGTATGAGACAACCTGCTTACACAGGAAACTGGAGGAGCCTGAAATGTGCAAAGCTATTACGAGTCTACCATACAAGATGTGGAGGCTATTTTCTGTGACCAGATACATAGTTTTCACTTATGTCAGCACAAACAAAATGTATAAGTACTGTTCATTTTCATGTTAAGTTAGACACTATGGAATACACACATCTTGCGTATGTATACATGGTTCTCCTTTGTTCAATCTTGAATAAAGCTACAAATTAATCTCAAATGATGTCACTCCTTTGTGACAAATGTCTCCTTATCACTTCTAGTTATTATTTATTACACAAAGTGTGTGAGTGGGCGTGTGTTTGCTTGAGGGGCAGCATCACCACAAAAACAACAATGGGACAGGCGGATTCACAAGAGGATTGCGCAGCTTTTGTGGCTGCTAAACCAGCACAAAAGGACCTTGAGATGGGACAGATAGTGGTAACAAGTGGTGCGCAAGTCATGGTGCTATCAGTGGCCTCAAGCCGTTCTTTGTGAATCCGCCCATCAGTGTTTTTTGGGAAAAGAAAATAACTCGCTAAGAGGCAGAGTTAAAGAAAAAGCTTCCTTCTGACTAAATGGTCAGCCTTCCTTGTAATGTTGGGCTGTAACTTCTGACAGGCCATTTCACAACACCATTAGTCAGCCATGCATTCATTCAATTCCGAACTACAAGATAGAATGAATGACATTTTTTCAAATTTAAAAACATGAGAGCACACACACACACACACACACACTAGGGGTGGAACGTTACACAGAAGTCACGGTTCGGTTCAGACATCACGGTTTGGTTCGGTACAATGGAGGGAAAGGCAAAACAAAAATGCAGAAGGCAATTTATTTATTGTGCATGTCTCAGGCTGTACCACCTAGTGTCATCCAGTCTCTCCCCTGACCTAGCTGCAACAGCCTCAAGTGTATACAGTAAGATGTAAACAATAAGTAGGCTACCTCACATCATCTCCAGACTCCATCTGGAACTTGTAAACAAATTAAGACAATCAGCTAGTAGTGTGATTATGGGAGACAAGCGCTGCTCTCATATGTGAATGAACAGAGCAGGGATGTTAAAAGAGCAGCTTCGGTTACGCAGAGCAGGTGACAAGTTCTGGCGTTAGCTTCACACGCTACAGCTAACGGCGGAGCTAACAGCGGAGCTAACGGTGGAGCTAACAGCTAACGGTGGAGCTAACAGCTAACAACAGAGCAAACAGCGGAGCTAACAGCTAACGGTGGAGCTAACAGCTAACAACAGAGCAAACAGCGGAGCTAACAACTAGCTAACGGCGGAGCTAATGGCGGAGCTAATGGCGGAGCTAATGGCGGAGCTAACAGCTAACAACAGAGCAAACAGCGGAGCTAACAACTAGATAACAGCGGATCTAACAACTAGCTAACGACGGAGCTAACAGCGAAGCAAACGGGCCTGGAGGCCATTTGTGGTTGAGACAAGAAGGGATACAGCTACGTCCGTGTTTGGTTGTATATGGAAGGGACTAGTTTGCTTTGTGTGGACTAACTGGACCCAGAGTGATAGAGAAAGACTATGACTCTGACTGGACCGACTCGACATGTAGGCGGAGCTCGGGAGGAGCTAAGGGGGGCTACAGATTAGGTGTCCGTGTCCCTAAAGAAGCGTGTATCTAACAGTAGTTCCGCATTACATTAATTAATTTGCACGCAAGTTTTATTTATTTTTATACCGTGTATTCTCCGTGTAAATTCATGTACCGAACCGAGACACCCGTACCGTTTCGGTTCAATACGAATACATGTACTGTTCCACCCCTAACACACACACACACGCACACACACACACACACACACGCACGCACACACGCAAACACACACACACACACACACACACACACAATAACTTTTTTAACTGAATTTATTTTAGTTAGTTAGAAATGAATGTAAAAAATGGCCAAAGAAGTGACCGGGTGGTCTCAGTGGGTAGAGCAGGCGCACATATACTGAGAGGTTTATGCCTTGAAGCAGAGTTCCAGGGTTCAAATCCTACCTGTGACGATTTCCTGCATGTCTTCCCCCCCTCTCTGTCTCCCCTTTCTCACCTAGCTGTCCTGTCAAAATAAAGGCGGAAAAGCCCAAAGAAAAAACAAAAAGTCCAAACAAGTTTTCACTTTGAAACCTGAGACATCTCTTTTCGTTGTCTTTTACAGAAAAAGCTCCAGTGGCTGATGCTGAGGAGGTGCAGAAGGCTGACGTCTCCTCCACAGGACAGGGTGTCATCGATAAAGACGCCCTCGGCCCCATGATGCTGGAGGTAGGTTCAGAAAAACTTTAGTCTGCTTCCGTTCATTATACATTTTGACGAAAAAAAGTTCACAGCGATAGTGACACAAAACAGTGACGGTGGCCTGTAATTGGCCTACTAACTAGTAGTCACATGTTTTACAACAGAAGAAATTAACAGTTTGAATTGAATAATTTGTGTTTTAAAGTGCAGCAGTCCACCATAACTACACCCTTATGTGAGACATTCAGAGCTGGTGCAGCTTCTTTCTGACTTTAAATGGCGATGCACTTCATTGTGACGCAGAGAGATAAGAGTTCCTCTGGCTAGCAGCTCCGGCATGCATCCTGTGTGTGTGTGTGTGTGTGTGTGTGTGTGTGGGTGTGTGGGTGTGTGCGCGCGTGCGCACTGGTGTTTGTCCACACGGGTGTATGTGTGCGGGTGGGTTTGGTGACATATTACATGGGACCCAATGAGGTATAACATTACTGAAAAGCCAGATTAGAAAAGGAGGACCCTCCTCCCCCCCCCCAACACACACACACACACACACACACACACACACACACACTATACTATCTATTCTGTTGTGTTCTACACCTGTGTTAGGGGGATAAACAGGCAGACGTACAGTCAAAATGTTGTGTAGACATGCACGGTGTGTACATATAGTTAGAAAATGATGAGTTGACGGGAATGAAATAATTGAAAAAGACACACACACACACACACACACACACACACAGTGCTAGAGAGATAGACTTGCTGTAATACCTTGAATTACAATAGCACACTACAAGTTCTGCCTTTTTTTTCTTTTCTTTTTTTTTCGTAACATAATTAAGGAGCTTTTATTTTAAGTTTATCAATTTACACAGAAAAAAAACACCCAGATTTATTTTAAAGTAAGCAGACAATGGTAGAACAAAATTGTTGCATTTGCTCCTGCAAGAAGACGCTGTTTGGTTTACAGCTTACATCTGAATACGATTCTGGTAAAGAAAAAATTACGATGATGTTGATCAGACTGCCAAATTTGCTCACATACAATCATTATAAATGGTTAGAATTTGAATGTTTTATATCATGTATTTTAGCAGGTGGAAGTAACATCCACTTCTATTAATTAAGTCTAATTAGCTTTTGGTGGAAAGTTCAGATTAACTTTAATTAACCTCCTATCTCCCCTATTTATCTCTCCTACCATTATTTTTCTCTTTCACACTTCATATCTTCCCCTTCTGTCCCCTCCTGCTGGCCTTATATGGTTGCTTCTTCCTCTAATCTCTCTCTATCTTGTCTTCTTCCTCCTTTCCTTCACTCTGGCCTCTCACTTTCTCTTTCTTTTCCATTTCTCCAAACTTCCCTGTATCTCTACTTTCCACCTCGTCTGTCTGTCTGTCCATCCATCTTGTCTTTCTCATCTGCCTTCCTGTTTTACTCCTCGTTCCCTCCCTTCATTCCCTTGTCCCCGTCTCCTCTTCCTCACCCCTCAGGCCCTGGACGGCTTCTTTTTCGTGGTCAACATGGAGGGCAACATAGTGTTTGTCTCGGAGAACGTCAGCCAGTATTTGCGCTGCCAGCAGGAGGAGCTGATGAACACCAGCGTCTACAGCGTGCTGCATGTTGGAGATCACGCCGAGTTTGTCAAGAACCTCTTGCCCAAGAGCCTGGGTAAGAAGCACAGAACCTTTACTGGAACATGGTCGGATGGAGGAGCAATTTCAGATCGTGTCAGATGTTCTGCAGCCACCATATTGGAGGTCCCGCCATCATGACAAAACCTGGTCACTGCGTTTGTTAGTTCACAACAGTAAAGACGAATGGGGAAGAGTCTCCTCAGCTATGATCAAGAGCAAACAGGCTTGATCAGATCTGATCAGCCCAGGTTAGATGTCTAGTAGCAGGTAATAGCTAGTAGTTTGTTCTTGTCAACAGGATTACCTGCTTTGCTAAATTAGCTTTATGTATCGTAAGCTAGCCACCGTGTAGCCAGGTCGACACTAGTCTATATATTGACGACGTTCAGCAAAAACACGCATGCATTTATTCCAGCCAGAAGCAATACAACAAAAGCCCCTTCAACTTTCCCCATTTTCCTGTAGTTAACCAAAGGGGAGTCTATATCCATGACGTTCCACTTCCGGGATTGTTCAGGTGCCGCTGCAAATTCCGCCGGATGTCCCTCAATTTCAGCCGATGTCCGTTACCTTTCTCTTTTTTTGTGTTGGCGTTCTGACCTCTGGTGGATTTCTGAGGACTCTGGTTAACTGCTCCTCAGATCTCTGAGGGTAAATCCAGACAGCTAGCTAGACTATCTGTCCAATCTGAGTTTTTCTGTCCCACGACTAAAACTACTTTTGAACATACACATGTTCCACCAAAACAAGTTCCTTCCTGAGGCTATTTAGCAGAGGCACCGTCATTGAGTCTGGCGCTTAGCGCCGCCCAAGACAATTGCGATTGGTTTAAAGAAATGCCAATAAACCAGGGTGAGCTAGTGCTCACAGCATTCCAGGATGGGAGAAAAACGCTCTGGTTTATTGGCATTTCTGCAGTGCAAGACTAGGTAAACACTGCCCACTCTTCACAGTTAGTTGCAGGTAAACCTATAATAACAGACAATATACAGAGAATTCAACCAGTGTTACTGTTTCCAGAGTAGGGCACTTAAAAAAACACAGCTAACCGCATGGCTGGATAAGTATTTCCAATTTCCAGCGTCTCATTAGCCCAATATATGTTGACAGACCTTAAAGGTACAGTAGGTAAGCCTTATAAAACTAACTTCCTGTCATATTAGCAGAAACTGACCCTATGTTCCAGTAGAACTACATGAAGCAGGTAATTAAAAAAAATCCAGCTCCTCTGGCTCCACCTACAGCCTGGAATGAGATTTGCAAAAATCCACCCATCCTCCCTGTTCAGATGCACCAATCAGGGCCGGGGGGGGGGGAAGGTCTAACTGCATGTCAATCACTGCTCATGCACACACATTAATTCTCCCTTGTGGGGGGAGGGGCTTAGGAGACCGTTTTGGGCTTTAACAGAAAGTGGGGGAGGGACTGAGAAGTTGTCTGTTCAAATTTTTTGAAAGTTTTTTGAAAGTCCTGGATCTTCGCAATCCTACCTACGGCACCTTCAATGGTAAAAGGGTTAGCTAAGAGCTGAAATCCTGTTACTAATATGTGCATCTTCTGGGTTCAATAGCTCAACATTATATTTATTAAACTTTTTTTAGCACGTTGGATACCTTACCAGGGGCTTTTACGATATTGGATATGGCTGAGTTTGGTGTTTTAATGTGCATGTTGGCACTTAAGATGCCCAATATGATCATCGCCCTTTTTTTTTATTAAACATGCTCATGTTGACCACCTCCTCTTTGTTTTTGGTGTCTCTCTTTATCTTCCAGTCAATCATCGCAGCACTGATTCATCCAACAGGAACAGTCACACGTTCAACTGTCGTATGTTGGTCAACCCTTACGCCGACGGTGAAGCCCAGCCGGTGTCGGACCAGCAGGACGAGTCACAGCAGAAGTATGAGACCATGCAGTGTTTCGCCGTCTCAGAACCCAAGTCTATCAAGGAAGAGGGGGAAGGTACTGCCTATAACTTTTATTAGTTTGGATTTTCACTTTCTCTCTCTTGCCTTTACTGTTTTACTCCATGTTTGTTGTTCATTTGGTTCGCTTTCTTTTTTCTTTTATTAGGGCCCGAGCATGAACCTATTGTTTTTGTAAATATTATTATTATTTTAATAGTTGGAGGTTAAGGGCCTTGCTCAAGGGCACCTCAGTGGTGGTAATGAGGGAGGGACAAGCTGCTCTTTCACTTTCCCCACCCACTTGTCAGTCTGGGGATTGAACCGACGACCTCCCGGTCACAAGCTCGCTTCCTTAACCTCTAGGCCTCCACTGCACCACTTGATGGCCAGGCGGCACAACTGGTGGCATATAACATTTTTTGTTATTTAAGGGTGCTCCAATCAGGATTTGTGGGGCCGATTACCGATACCGATCACTTTTATGAACTGAACATTACGCCATTACGTAACAGTCACACATGTTTAGAGAATGTATCAGGAATTGTTTGGCTTTCTGTCCTAGCTCAAAATCTAAAAAATGTCCTTTCAATCACTGCAGACATTTCTTCAGCACACACACACACACGCACACACACAGACAGACAGACAGACACACACAGACCGACAGACACACAGTCACACACACACACACACACACACACAGACACACACGGGGAAACAGCTGGGTGAGTGGCGCGGCAACACTCCGCTCTGCCTTAGCGTTAGCTAACTTTGAAAACTCCTCATACTCCTTTCTGTGACTAACCTTCAAATGTCTGATGAGGTTGGTGGTGTTGAAACGTCTTTGGAGCTTTCCGCCTCGTGGTATTTCCTTGGCACACACGTTGCAAATCGTTAATGTATTGTCTTTTTCCCAGATAGCAATGAGTCGGCAGACCACCGGCGGTGCTCCAGAGGCAGTAGAAGCATCAGAATGGCGTAATCGCAAACACGTTTGCCGGAGCACCACCGGCGGAACGAAGGTGGATACCGCTTTTAAAAAGCGGTATCCGCCTTCGTTCCGCTACCGGCCCGCGTGCCAACCGCTGTTCTGCCGCCGTTCAGACACCTTGTAGAACTGACAGACCGGTGAATGTAGGGAGGCCGCCATTTTAGCTCCATGTAGAAAATTTTCTCACGAGTAGTGCGTCATCTGATCGGCCTATCAGATCGGCATTTATGGAGACCACCGATCAAACTATTTAAAGCCATTATCGGCCGATACCGGTAGGTGACCAATCAATCGGAGCACCCTTAGTGTTATTCATTATGCAGTTCACGGTGGGTCTGTTTTATAAAGATATTTAAATTAAGTACTTATTGTCACTGATCCAAAACCGCATATCGACATCCGTGTACTAACGCCTTGGCCACATTGTTATTTTTGTGACATGTAGTGTGGCGATGTTTTTAAATGTAGCTTACGCTATGCATTACGAGGTGTTTACATGGTTGCCAATCCAAAAATAATAAAGGAGCTGTTACATGTTACATGAACATACACCATTTTGGTTCCATGTGGAATGAAGTCTGAGTCTTTCTGTCACTGCAAACCTTCAGTTTCCTCCACACTCCAGCGGTGCAAAGGTGCGCAAGCGTGGAACAGATCGTGCAGTCGCAAAACAGGATTATCATCTGCGCATGCGTGAACTTCTTGCGCATGCCAGATTGTGCAGGCAGCACAGATCGCGTACCCACAGGAGCATTGCTCTCAACTTTAATTTTATTAATTAGGGGTCCAAGCCCGAGGCTGCGAGAATCGGCGGTAGCGAAGCTACGCCGTTCGCACAGCAGGGCTGTGGAACCCTATTGAAATCGCTCGGTTTCTTATTATTATTCTTCCGCCGATAAAACTGATACTGCAGCCTAAACCGTAAATGGTGGGAGGTTGCCGTTTTCAGGACTGGTCCAGATCCCTGCAGGGACCTCGGACGAAAAAATGCAGCCACTTTCACCACTAGGTGGCGCTATAGCAGAAAAAACGCGTTTGGCCTTATAACTCCCAAACCGTACATCGCACAATAAAAATACACATATCCACGCGTTCCCTGGATCCAGCTGAATATTGTGATATAGGCCACGCCCATTTCCGCCCCGACTTTTGTATGTGAAAAATCGCGATTTATCGTAAACCTGCTTTTTCATATTCCTCCTAGAACGTGCAACCGATTTGCATAAAACTTGGTATGTAGCATCTCTACACCGACTAGACAAGCAGTTATCAAAAGAATTTTTTTCGGATGAAAATTGCGTAAATTACGCACAAACAAATTTGTGTAGCTTGCTACAAAGACACAAACGTTGCCATATCTCGGCCAAAATAAATGATATCATCGTGAATCTTTAGATTCTTGTTTCCTGTGAGCCTCTTAGTCTCCACAACCAATTTTACTAAATTTGATCAATATGGGGCGCCAAAAGTACAAAAAGTTTATATCTCATGAACGGCTCATCCGATTTTTACGAAATTTGGAGCGTACCATCTAGGCCCACTCTTGAGGCCACTCCTACAGTGGGGTACTGATTCGTCAAAGTGGGCGTGGCCTATGGGACCCAGGTTTGGATCTACCACTTGCACTAATGTGAGCAACTTAAAATTTACAATGTAGATAAAGAATGGATCGCAGACCTTACATACCAAATATTACTTACATGGACCACTAGGTGGCGCTACAATGACGTAAAACGTTTTGTTGCGTATAACTCCCACAGTCTACATTGCAGATAAGAATTTCCTACATCGTCGTGTTCCTTGAATCCATGTGAATGTGACGATATAGGCCTTGCCCATTTCCACGGAGAAGTTTTTTCGCAAAATTGCGTAATGCGAAAAAAAATGTTTTCGAACTCGTGTGACCGATGTGCATGAAACTTGGTAGATACCATCTGTGTATAGAGCTGACCAAAAGTTATCAAAGGAATTTTGCTACATTACACCGTTCGCACTTTACAACCAAACTAATTTGTTGTAGCTAGCCACAAAACACGAACTTTGGCATATCTCAGCCAAATTAATAGTTATCAAAAAGAAACCTGGTAGGCTTCTTTGACATCCCATTCCGAGCCTCCATACCAAATTTGGTGAAAATTGGCTTTCAGAGGGCGCTATAATTAACGTAGAGGCCTTTCGGCAAATAAGTCAATGCATTTAAATGGGAATAATTTGCAATGTAAATATCTCTGCAGCATTAAATGCTATCATCACAAACCCTGGGAGTATTTTGTTCAGCATGCCACTCTGCGGCTTCCCACCAAATTTGGTGAAAATTGGCCGTTAGGGGGCGCTATAATTAACGTAGAGACCTTTTGGCAAATAAGTCAATGCATTTAAATGGTTTCGATACACCACTTACACTATTGTGAGCAACTTAAAATTAACAGTGTTGATGTACAATGGTTCATGGAGCCGACCTACCAAATATTACATACATGGACCACTATGTGGCGCTACAATGACGTAAAACATGTTTTTACCTATAACTCCCACCGTCTACATCGCAGATGAGAAATTCTTAAATCCACTTGTTCTTTGAATCCATGTGAATCTGTTGATATAGGTCACGCCCATTTCCACAAAGAAGTTATTTCGTAAAATCGTGCAATGCGCAAAACAAAGTTTTCATACTTGTCCTAGGCCATGCGACCGATGTGCATGAAACTTGGTACATACCATCTGAGTATAGAGCTGACCAAAAGTTATCAAAGGAATTTTGCTACGTTACACCGTTCGCACTTTACAATCAAACTAATTGGTCGTAGCTAGCCACAAAACACGAACTTTGGCATATCTCGGCCAAATTATTAGCGATCAGTACGAAACTTGGAAACCTTTTTTGACATCACTTACCAAGCCTCCCTACCAAATTCGGTGAAAACCGGCCGTCAGGGGGCGCTATAATTAACGTAGAGAGCTTTTGGCAAATGCGTCAATGCATTTAAATGGGAATAAATTGCAATGTAAATCTCTGCAGCAGTAAAAGCTATCATCACAAAACTTAAGTTTATTGTTCGTCATCCCACTCCGAGCCTCCGTACCAAATTTGGTGAGAATCGGCCGTCAGGGGGCGCTATAATTAACGTAGAGGCCTTTTGGCAAATGAGTCAATGCATTTAAATGGGAATAATTTGCAATGGATATGTCTCTGCAGCAGTAAATGCTATCATTACAAAACTTGAGATTATTGTTCGCCATGCCACTCTGCGGCTCTTCACCGGATTTGGCAACGATCGCCCTTTAGGGGGCGCTACAATCGAGGTAGGAGTGTTTTGGCCTTTTACGCAACGAAGAGGAAATTTGCAATTGCATTTCACTACGGACTTTGGAGCTCGCACTCTGTCAAATTTCCCGACTTTTGCCTCGCCGCGGCGGCGCTTCGGGTTCTCCTTTCGCGGGCTTCTTTTTCACTGGCTCTCGGCGTCGCTGGGGGCAACTCGCACCGGGGGGGACTGGCGCACGGGGCTTGGACCCCGTTCATAACTGCTTGCAGTTCTAGTTAATTACTATTAATTTTTAAGAATTTTTTCACAAGACAGGAAGTCAGCCATCTTAAATTTTGTGCGTTCATTTTCATTCTCTGAACACGTTTAAAGCCCCAGTGTGTAACATTTGTAGTTGTTCATTATCAAAATCTGTATTGCCCTTCACAAACTTGTCCTTTTTTATGAATATTGACCACCACCATCAATTCCAAGTATTCCTATTGGCTTGAAATTTTACATTTGCGCTTACATGAACTGGGGTAGACGCTCCATAGCCATGCGCCATCTTGAAATATGGTAGCCCGTAAGGGACATACAGGCTATACTGCTCCGCATTTCACGCTTTTCACTCAGTGGCACTGACTGTGATGTATGCCAGGGAGGGAGGGGGAGAAGATTACTTGTGACTCACTGCCGGCAGATTTGAAAGCCTGTTGCGTCTATTATCGAGGACATGTAACTGAGTCGCCGAGGAAATTAAAACGACAACGTGACAGGCAAAGCAACGCGACCAAAGTTAATATTCTTGTGGCTTTTCCAAGATGGAAAGAGCTGATGAGGAGCAAGGATTTTAAAAGGGACGCCGAAGTTGCCTGCTTTCTTCTCAACAGGTAATTCTGCCTATTTGTGTAAAAGTTTTATAGTTGCTACTTGCTTGGCTAACTATAGCATGGTTGTGTATAACGCTAGAACGACGTCTAGGATACTTTTCCTCGCGTCAATGATGAA
Source organism: Gymnocephalus cernua (assembly GCA_023631565.1). NCBI lineage: Eukaryota > Metazoa > Chordata > Actinopteri > Perciformes > Percidae > Gymnocephalus > Gymnocephalus cernua. The sequence continues at coordinate 5,939,267 of CM042436.1, forward strand.
AAAGGATTGTCTACCTTGTAACATAAACGTAATCATATGTGCCGTGATTTCCCTGGCAGACAACTCACGTCATGCAGTTGTAACACAGACTAGCTACTAGAACAGCTGTGTGTTAACGATGGAGACACTAAGAGATAATTTCAGTTTCATTGACATTGTTCATGCTGCTCAGAGAAATATATTAAAAACACAAACCTCCGTTGCTTCTCTCCTATGCTGTAAACATCGCCTTACACTATTAATCTGGTACAATATCCAGAATAACGACAGCACTGATACTTTACTAACATTAGCTTGCATATGTTTGGGAACCTGATAGCTGATGTTAGCAATGAAATGGTACCAAAATCACGTCAAACTATTATTACACTGGAAGGAACACTCACGGATGGTTGTCGCTAATTTCGGGTTCGGCCACCGTAGGAGTTATAACGCACTCGGAATGGGGGGGGCTACAAAGTGAAATTCAGAGAAATTCTTACACACTGGGGCTTTAAGGACTTTACGTACAGCGATTTGGTTCATGTGTGTTTAGCGGGCTCCGTAGCGCCCCCTAATGCGTGGAAGGCCTTTATTTGGACAAAATTGTTCCAATATTCACAAAACGTGGTACCCACATTGCTCTCATCTTTTCAGACATGTTTCCAATTTGCTTACATTAGCTTCGCCCAACCGGAAGCCATTTTGAATTTTATGGGTTTTCCCTCTTTTGTTATTTCCACGTCTCTCTTTCTCTGTCTTCTAGGTTTTGCCCTTCCACCCTTACATGTTCTTTCGCGCTGTTATTTACTTCTTTCTCCATCTTTCCACCGTTGTCTTGACTTTCTGTCAATTTTCCATGACTTTCTCCATCCCCACTTTCCACTGTCTCTTGTGTCTTGTCCTCCTTTCATCAACACTCCTCTTCACTTGTTCTCCCATCTACCGGGAGAAACTAATTAGCGCGTGGCACTTCATCTTCCCATCTTATCTCATCACAAACATACTGTACACACTAGGGAAAAGAAATCTGGTTGGCACTCTAATCTTAGATGTCTGACAACCAGATATTGGTGCTAATCTCTCCCCCAACAGGAGGAGGATGTCTGGTGGGCAGATTGAGGGCAGCAGGTTGAGATTGTGACGTAGGCTGATGTTAAAAAACTCCGTCTGAGACTGGGAGGTCTTGACATCAATGGGGGGTTAAAGGGAGTCCTGTCATAAATGCCTATGGTATAGGTTGTGATTTATAGTTCAGTGTCAAATTTGGTGGGAAGTGGTATCTACAAACACACACAGACACTTAGACACACACACAGAGTGGGTAACCTTTAAGGGTTTTACCTCCCACCAAAAGAAAAGGACACTCACAATTGAAATCAAATTGCTTTAACAGTTAGAGCTGGGCAATATATCAATATTATATCGATATTGTGATATGAGACTAGATATCGTCTTAGATTTTGGATATCGTAATATCGTGATGTGACATAAGTGTTGTCTTTTCCTGGTTTTAAAGGCTGCATTACAGTAAAGTGATGTACTTTTCTGAACTTGTCAGACTGTTCTAGCTGTTCTATTATTTGCCTTTTCCCCACTTAGACATTATGTCCACATTACTGATGATTATTTATCTAACATCTAAGTGTGAAGATATTTTGTTACATCACCAATTTGTCAACCCTAGAATATCGCCGCAATATCGACATCGAGGTATTTGGTCAAAAATATGTTATGTGATTTTCTCCATATCGCCCAGCCCTAACAGCCGCACTTTCTTCCACCCTACCTATATTTTAATATATTATATATTGTATTTAGGTGTATGTGTTAGTTAAGGGTTATTTTAACCCAAACTTTTCCAAACATGCAGACTTCCAGTCATGTCTCATCTGTGTGGCAAGAAGAGTCCCCGTCAAAGAGAGACCTGTGATGCCCACGTACGAGAGCTTCACCACGCGACAGGACCTTCAAGGTAGGACTGTCAATACGCAGTGGGGTCAATCAGTATAGTGTTGTGCCAATATATAATGTTGTCCACATCCCATTCGATAACTATGTTGTTTGAACATCAGTTTTTTATTATGAGGTCAGGACTAAGGGTCCTATCTTGCACCCGGTGCAGCGCAAAGCCCGACGCAAGTGTCTTTGCTAGTTTAAGACCGATGCAGTTGTAAATTTCCCATCCAGCGCCCACATAGTTTAAACAGCAAATGCACCTGCGCCCATGGGCGTGCTGGTCTTACAGGGAGGTGTGTTCAGGTGCATTCTGGGCGTATTGCTATCTTGAGGCAGCAGGAAGTGATCGTGCCATTGACCAACAAAAACCTGGTCTAAAGTCAATAACGCAGTATTTCATTGTTATTTTAACAGCAAATTAGTAAAATGCTCCTAGGCTCGTGCACAGCGCGTGCACACTATTCTTGTTACACACACAGGGAAGCGCAACAGCACACAAACATGCAAAATATTAAAAAAATATATTATTGTGTATATCTATATATACATGGAATACCTCTTGGGACAGAGGATTGAAAATTCAAAATCTTCCTGCTCAGCAAATCCTCCATCATAACAGCATGCTCCGAGGTCCAAACGCGCCTGGCTTTTAAAGGGAATGGGAGATGACACTTTGAGTGGTTTAATGCATGTTACGCCCAAAACACACCTATGAATTAATGAGGACACTAAGTACAACCCTTTTGAACCATGCGCCCGGACCCTTTTTTCCGCCGTCAAACTAGAAAAAGTGGATTTGGACACGCTCTAAACGCACCTGCACCAGGCGCTTCACGCCGCACGCTTACATCGTTAAAATAGGGCCCCAAAAGCTCCTACAGCAGGGTGGATGTTTGCTGACATGGGGCTGGAACTCTGGTCCACCGGTTAAGTGGCGGTTACACTTGCCTGCTTCATAGCAGGCAAACATCTAAAGCCTGACAGTAATCTGCTAACATCAGGTCTTCTACCTTTCCAGGTAAGATCACGTCCCTGGACACCAGTCTGCTCCGTGCGTCCATGAAGCCGGGCTGGGAGGACCTTGTTCGACGTTGCATTCAGAGGTTTCACCTGCAGAACGAAAGGGATATGTCCTTCGCTAAGAAACACCAGCAAGATGGTGAGTAAGGCAATTCTGAGCTCAATGTGCAGCCTGTAAAGGCGCTGACGCACCAACCCGATTATCGTCCGTCGGACAGTCTGGCGAGGTCGGTGACTCGAGTCTGTTCGGTGTGTTTTGTGCCATCGTCAGTCGGAGGAGCCGTCAGCCTTCATTTGGGCCGATTTGACTTGTTGAATCGGCCAGTGGGCAGTCGGACTCAATGACCAATTACTGGAAATGACGAGCGGGATGAGCGTGACGAACGCCCCTCAATATCTGAGGAAAATCTTTTAAACTGACCTTTGTCGATCTGAAATGAAGACAGATTCAGCAACTGCATGGCCTATTTCTCCTTAAAATGTTTTCAGAAACACTATTTTTGTAAAATACGAGATCGTATTCAGAACCAGCCGCCATTACGGTCTGGCTTTGAAATTCGGGAGAAGCCAGACCCACGTGACACGTTGGTCATTTCTGGTTTCAATTGTTTGGGCGACAATACAGATTAGCGGCGCCTGCTGTTATGGAGACGTATTACTATGTCTGGCGCACGCGCAGAACCTACACTCAAGTCGGCGTTGCTTCGTTGTGTTCCGAGGCACTTTTTTGACCAACTCGGGGAGACTGATCAGTCCGACTGGCTTTACTGCCGACGGTCGGCCGTCAGGTTGGTGTGTCAGAGCCTTAACTGATCATTTTTATACTATAACATTCTCCATATTGTCTTCTTTTGGTTCTTTTCATTTTTTTTGAGTTTTGCAATTCTTGATTTTCTTAGGTTCAACATGGACTTGTTAAAGCAACACTATGTAACTTTTCCTGCTTCGGTCCCCCTACAGGTTGGAAGTGGAATTGTCCATTACATTACATTATGCTAGTTTGCCAGATCGGGTAGCAGATCTGTAGCTTGAATGAACTGGACAATGTAATGTAATTCCACTTCTAACCTGTAGGGGGATCGAAGCGGGGAAAGTTACATAGTGTTGCTTTAAGGGCTCAATGCTTTAGAAGCATCATATATCCATCCAACTTCTCAAAAACTAGACACACCTCTAAATGTTCTTTCTTTCTTGTTTTGGGGAATCAATTTATAGGAAACATGTCATATATTGTCTCACTTAATGGCTGTCACTCCTGTGTGATAATGTTGATGATGAAGTCATTTTGTGTGTGTTTCTGTCTCTTGGCAGTGCTGAAGAACGGCCATGCGCTCAGCCCTCTGTACAGATTCTCCCTGGCTGACGGCACCGTCGTCTCAGCTCACACTAAGAGCAAGCTGGTCCGATCTCCAGCCACCAACGAACCGCAGCTCTACATGTCGCTGCACATCCTGCAGAGGTACCAGCCTACTACACAGTATCTGCCTTTCTAAAACATTGTATTTATCCTTTAGGAGCTGGCACCTATCCGTGTAATTCATGCAGTGCGTTTGTTAAATAAGATCTGTTCCTGTTTCCTGTCCAAAAGAGAAGAAACAAGTCATTGGAAATCCTTTGTATATTGTCAGAGATTCCATCTTAAAAAGGTTGCATCAAAGATGTCCCTTGTTTTCCACACTTGCTGGTCTCTAGCCTTTTTTAAAAACAAAAACCAAGTTCTTATCCTCCCAAACATTTTCCTTGTCTATGCTCTTTTTTATTGTGCATTTGTTTACCAATGTAAGTGTTGTTGATCCTGGGGTCTCCTCAGCTTTTATATTATATATCTGAACGTCTTGACTATCTTGGTAGGAGTTGTACACAATATCTTCATCATATCTCCTTACTCTTCTTCGGTCTGTGTGTTTATCACATGTTCTCTCTTTGTTTGTGAATTCCTCTTGATTTGGACAAAGAGCAATGTGGATTAAGAACAAAGAGCCTCTTATTCTGAACCGCCGCCATATGTGTAGAACAAAACTGACACAATCACTACCAGCCGGTCCAGTATACAGTACCTCCCTCCCAGCATCCAGCCTTTAGGATGACCATTCACAGTCAGGAATTGGACAATGGTCAGGAAACAATGCCAGGACTGTTACCCGGAGCTTTCGGGCCTCAATGGCAAGAACTTGGTTCTTGCCCATGGTTAAAGCTCTCTCTCTCTCTCTCTCTCTCTCTCTCTCTCTCTCTCTCTCTCTCTCTCTCTCTCTCTCTCTCTCTCTCTCTCTCTCTCTCTCTCTCTCTCTCTCTCTCTGCTACAGCTTTAGGCCTCGTTACAACTTTGTTTTCTCAGTTGTGTACACTGTTTCAGAGCTGCTCTCTGTTCTACTGTATGCTGGCATTCAGATCAGGTGCTGCGGCGAACACACCCTCCCATTCATTTGAATGTGGGTATTCTGTTAAAGGCTGTGGCGGCCTGCAGTGAAAAACGTTAAAACAGATTAAACTTCTGGACAAACCCTACGAAAATGTCTAAATTTAAACATTATCAAAAAGTCTTGAATCGAGCGTGAAAGTTGTTGACATCAACGCTTCACATGGTCTTCATCAGGCAAATGGCCACATGACAAAGGGAACCCTATCAGTAGTACACTGAAGATACATTGTGAGAACACGGTTGTCATAGAAAGCAGAACAAATAAAACATGTAGAATATGTAAGTATATTTGAGAAACAAAATGAAAGGGGCTACAGCATAATAGATAACAAACATTTAACAAGATTCAGTATACCTCAAAGAATATTGGTAGGACAAAGGATAATGTATGTATTGTAGTTACAAGAGGACCATAAGCAATATAATACATTTGAACTGGTCACTCACTGAGCACTGAGCACTAACCACCTGTGCTGTTTACTAACATCATTCTGAAAATTCATACATCTACACATATTCTCACGTACAGTACAATCTAACTCTGTACAACCAGCACTGCCCTGGAGCAGCTCTGATTCTTGTGTTTGCTTTTTTTTTCTTCCAGGGAAAACATGGCTGGCATGACCACAGACATACCCGTCGGCCAGGCCACAGCCAAGCCAATGACCCCTACCAGTGTGAGTGGTCCCTCCCCTTCCCCGGATGGCAGTGTCACCAGCAACACGCACGACTCCACTGGACGTGGTTTTGTGGCTATATTGGGTCGGGCGCCCACACTTCAGGGAAGCAGCCAAGCACTCAAGCTGGGCAGCCCTTCATCCCAGGGAAGCCCCAGTGTCACATCAGGGGCCCAGGGGGCCATGTTGTCTCCCCGTCATCGCCAGAGCCCCACCACGGCGGCTAGTAGCAGCTGTAGTAGCCCTCACCTCCAACATCCCCCTGGTTCTTTCTCTCCTGCAGCCGGACTCCACTCACCAGCGTCCGTATGCAGCAGCACAGGAAATAGCCAAGGATTCAACTCCCTTAGTGCACTGCAGGCCCTCAGCCAGGGCCACAGGGTTTCCCACGGACTCACCGAGGGGCAGCATCCAGAGTCACCTGACAGAAAGACATTTGGCCTTCAGAGCCCTCTTCACAGCAGCAGCACTGGTAGCCAACAAGCCCAGAACAATCCCAGTGTAGAGCCTGGCTTATTGGGAACGTTTGGGGAGCAGCAAGACTTGTTGTCCCCCCCAAACCACGAGGGTGAGCGGGAGAAAGATGGTGACCCTGACAATTTCGAAGGTAATGGGAGCTTAGGGGAGCCCGGCGACACCCCAAATCGCCCTCTAAACACAAAAGGTCACACTAAGCTGCTCCAGCTCCTCACCACCAAATTAGAGCCCTCTGATCCTTGCTCATCACCCCCCCTGGGGGACGACCAGAACTGTAAGGACCAGCTGGGTGGGATTGGGGTTGTGGGTGGGGCTGGGCATAACAACCTCTCCACCTCCCTAAAGGAGAAACACAAAATTCTCCACAGGTTGCTGCAGAACAGCACTTCGCCCGTGGAGTTGGCTAAACTAACGGCTGAGGCTACCGGAAAAGACCCCTTTGGTCCAGAGTCAGCTTCAGGGGACAACATGGCTGCCCTGGGTGAACTCTGCCCAAAACAGGAGCCAGGGAGCCCCAAAAAGAAAGACAATGCTTTGCTGCGCTATCTGCTGGATAGGGATGATAATGGCCTTCTGGATAAAGCCATCAAGATGGAACCCGGTGACGGACCCAAGCTGTCCAATGTTAAGACGGAGAAAGAGGGAGTGGGTTTCAGCATGGCAGACCAGGTTAGTGTTGTTGATGTACATACTGTATATTCATAGTTAGTGCTGTAATGATTCATCTAATAAGTCTGTTGATTGACAGAAAATTATTATTTTTGATAATAAATCATTGAAGTAATTTATAATGCCAATTGCTGGTTTGTTGGTTCCAGCTAGTCTGGCTATCAGCAGACTGGGGAGTCTGCTCTGTATTTTCTCTGCACAAGAGACATGATCAACGGGTATAGTTCAAATGACTCTGTACGCAATTGGATAGTCTTTCAACCAATCAGACCAACGATCCGGGTGACGTAGCAGCGACAGCGGCATCAACGGGTTGCTGCGCTTTGGTGGCCGCCATGTTGAATGTAAACAAAAAGCTGCTTAATTGCTTCTCTGGCGCCAATAGTGCGGCAGGTGGATAAGCCAGTTTGTGATTGGTCCCTGCAAAATTGTAACGGAAGCAGGAGAGATAAACATACAGGTTTCCAGCCTGAGCTGCAGGGAGACATCAAATCACTGGCAGATCGGGCTGGTTTACCCAGTCTAGGTTCCAGCTTCTTGTCGGGCAGAAACAGTAGAAAAACCATGTGAAGAGTGATCCCTGTCAGTCCCCTTTTTCTCCTCTTACACATGAAAAGTGCTGTCTGCTATGGGTCTGTCCACTTAACAAACTGACATATGGAGGAACCTAATACTTAGCAGCTCCTATAAACACCTCCAAGTGAGAAGCACAGTGAGCTGACACTCGGTGACTGTCAGATGTGTGTTGATGGCGGTCTGTCAGGAGTTAGTTAGTACACTCCCTGTAACACAAGATGCTCTGGCAAGGGAGGCAGCGGAGTGCTGTTTAAACTTTAGCGAGTGCGAGTCGGTGTGTGAGTGAGAAAAAGGGAAACCAAGAGAGAGAATTCAAGAACAACATACAGTTTATGTGTGCAGCTGTATTTAAGACGCTAATAAGATGCTTTAGCAGAGTAGCAGAGGAGATGTGTTTTATATGGCTCAGCATGTACCGTAGGTGTGTTTGTACATGCATATCATATGTCTGTTTGTACTTTGTGTGTACAAACCTTCCATAAGAGTGACAGATGATGCTTGGCACCAATATTTCCCAGTGTAGCACTCCCTTTGTAGCCAAAGTGTAGCCAGTTCAGAGTGTTGTCGTGCCCTTTGAAGTGCAGGTGCACTGACATGGTTGAATTTATGTCCAGGAAGTCTGACATCCTCAGGCGACGCGCCTACCAACATTTGTGCCTCCGGACAGCAGAGGCTGCTGCCAGAGGGGACGGAGCTATTCAGAGGCTCCCACCCTTGGTTGCTTGGTTGGTTTGTAGATTGTGTAGAATAAGGTGACGGCTTAGTTGAGCCAGTCCTGATGGTGCCAGGGACGTGCTTTTTCAACTGACTGTTGAGATGTTATTCTAGCTGCTCAGAATGAGGTGCAGAACAGGAAAAACAGAAAGTTAAAGACGACCAGAAGGTTAATAAGTCCCTAGAAAGGTGTTTGTGTTCTCCTGTACCAAATGAAGCTTTATACAGCACATTTCTGAACAAGCGCTTTCACACGTGTGTGTGTGTGTGTGTGTGTGTGTGTGTGTGTGTGTGTGTGTGTGTGTGTGTGTGTGTGTGTGTGTGTGTGTGTGTGTGTGTGTGTGTGTGTGTGTGTGTGTGTGTGTGTGTGTGTGTGAGTGAGTGAGTGAAAGAGCTTGTGACAGTTTGTGTTGTGTATCCGGATACAAAGTGTGTGTTTTATATAAGAAGACTGTGTACATACATTTTATAGTGTGTACATCTGCATTATTACAGTGTTTTTGTGCTACTGCATATACGTGTGTGAGAAAGCCGACAGTGACGGTGAGTGTGTTTACTTTCTTAGTGTGTAATTGTGTGTTTTTGCTGCTGCTGAGTAGCAAATCTGTGTAATATGTGTGCATTATTAAGACTCTATGACCTTACTCAATATCAAATTAAGTTTTATGTCTTTAAAGTTCTTTCACTCACAATGTGCAGTTTGCATTAAATAGAGTGTGGGTGAAGAGCGTTACCCATTCTCGAAAACTATGCTAACTTGGATGCTGCAGGCTATACTGGATTCATGTAGAATATCTAATATGACATTTCTAATGTACCTCCATCCCCTATGGTGGCTGCTCAGGAGAGGGCAGCAGCAATCTCCACTGAAAAGAATGCCCTTTGTCAGCCCAGTGTTACACTTACCTTTTGGTGTGAAAACCTAGTGAAACTTATTGGTACCACCTGTAAGCTGTGGTTTTTACTAGCATCTAGTGGCAGTGGTGGGAAACTACAACAATATTTGCAAACGTTTTATGCACTGCAGTCCCCAGTGTTTTTTAAAGCATGTGTATGTTATGTATAAAGTGTCATACAGATGGCTATTTGAGGCACAACGCAAGAACCATTGGATGTTTTACAAATAGTGACTGACAGCAATGTTGTGGCCGGCTACATTTAATATACTGCCTAAACAAAGACATTAGCTCTACATGGCTAAGGTTAGCTACAGCACAGCTTCTTCACCTGTCCAACAAAAACTGGATTTTGAAAAGTTAGGTGTACATGTCCCTCACATCCCCATGAGTCAGTGTGTGTGTGTGTGTGTGTGTGTGTGTGTGTGTGTGTGTGTGTGTGTGTGTGTGTGTGTGACTTACTGTACATCACACATGACCTGACCTCATTAGTGCCGGCAGTTTATTTTTAGCTCCTCCTCTACTCATCAGCCAAACTGCCGGAGGAAACCAATCCTGTCAGTGGTGTGTGTGTGTGTGTGTGTGTGTGTGTGTGTGTGTGTGTGTGTGTGTGTGTGTGTGTGTGTGTGTGTGTGTGTGTGTGTGTGTGTGTGTGTGTGTGTGTGTGTGTGTGTGTGTGTGTGTGTGCGTGCGTGCGTGCGTGCAAGAGCTTGTGACAGTTTGTGTTGTGTACAAAGTGTGTTTATATAAGAAAACTGTGTACATACAAGCTTCTCTGGTTCTTTGTTGCTTTGCAGTGTGTGTGAACTTGGGTTTAAAAATGTCGTTGAAATGATAGATAGATAGATAGATAGATAGATAGATAGATAGATAGATAGATAGATAGATAGATAGATAGATAGATGCAGATGCAGAAAATGTCATGTCATGAAACATTGACATTTTTAGTCCTTGAACTTTAGCAGACAAGTCCTTATCTTGTGATCCTGTGTTTTCCTGTGGCTGCTCTCAGACCAGTGAGCTGGAGGACCTGCTGGAGGACCTGCAGAGCGGCAGCCAGCAGCAGCAGCTGTTTGCGGGCCAGCCACCAGTCAAAAGACCAGCCTCCTCTTCGTCCTCCTCTTCCTCGGTGCCGCCTGGTTCCTCTGTGGACAAGCAGGGCATCATCAGCGACATCCTGCAGATGACAGAAAGCAGCAGCAGCAGCAGCCCCCCCAATCAGCCCAGAGCCTTCCCTCCCATCAGCCCTGCAAGTACGTCTGCATAGTGTTTGTGTCTGGGGAGTTCATTTGATGACTTCTTGCTCCTAAAGATGTTTAGAATTGAACCAGTCTTTATAATCTTTATCTTTATAATAGAGAATATGGATACTAGGGCTGAACGATGAATCACTTTCAAACCGAAATCGCCATTTGAAAGAATGCAATTAGCTAATGGTGAAGATTATCGAATGTGAAATATTAAGTTGAATGTTTGGTGTAACTTTTGATTCAACATTTTTTATTCCTCTTTTCATTTACTGTTTTTTTTTTCATGAGATAAATGCTGGAATAAAGTTACATATCACAGATTGTTTACAGAAATCTTCTGTTTTCAGTGGATTTAAAAAAAAAATGTAATTACTTTATTTAACATGATCTTAGAAGGTGCAATATTTTGCTAAAAAAAAAAAATACAGAAATCGAATTGTAATCGCAATATCTGGCAAGAAAATCACAATTTGATTTTTCCTCCAAATCATTCAGTCCTAATGGATACCTTCATCATATCTTTGTCGTAGGATATAAACAATACTGTATAAAACTGAGAAACCTTCCTCCCAGCAGGTTTTAATGGTGCCAGACCGGGCCAACCGGGTCGAGGTGCTCCTCCAGTCAGGAGCACCTCTCTGGATAGCAGTATGGGCCCCAACAACAGTGCTGGCAGGCCATTCCCTCCTCAGCACAGGAACAACGGCCCCTACTCCTTACTGCAGCAGCAACAGCAGCAGCAGCAAGGCATGATGGGAACCCACGCAGGCATGGCCAACCAGGCTGCGGTGGCCAATCCAGGTAAGGCAGGGGAAGAAATAGTATCCTGTCGGTACTGCCTAAAAATACTGTTGTGCAAACAATTATAAATATACATACACACTCACACATACAATCTATGATATCATACTTTACATTATTTGATGTCATTTTGGCTGTGCAGTACTTTTTATTAACTGAAGTATCCATATAAAGAATGTTTTCCCTTTTGAAATAAGTGAAATTTTCTGCCAACATTTTATTTATTGGAGACACACGGGATAATTCTCAAAACAGTTGACTTGCATCAGATACACATCTTCTCAGCTCTTTGTTCCTTCTATGAAAAGTAAGGTTTTAAGATTCTGTATCGTATAAAATGAATAATCTCAAATTATTGATTATTGATACTGATTATTTCTGTTCTCCCCAAATCAGGTATGCTGGGTAACGGGTCAATGCGGGGTTCCATGCAGCAGAGCTGGGGTACTGCGGGGCCGATGATGGGCCAAGGGGTTGGACCAAGCCGAATGGTACCCAACGTGAACGCTGTGCAGCCCACGAGAGGCCCGCCTGGATCCAGAGCCATGGTCAACATGCAGATGATGGGCAACGGTGAGGAGAAAGAACAATGACATCAACTCAGATCCAAATCTCAAGTGATTCTGACATTTGATGTGCTTTTCTTCCCTCTTAGAGATGGAGATGGCAAACTCTGCCTACCCTCAGCAACAAGCCCCACCCACTCAGACTGCGCAATGGGCAAACCAAATGATAGCTATGGATCACTATGGAAACCAAAGCAGGTACGGCATTCATTCCATCCTAACAGCATAAAAGAAGAGTCATCTAATAAAATGTGGACATGCACGGCAGCAGTTCTAGAGTTCAGATGTGGGCTCTGTCGGGACCCTTGAGTGTGGTGTGACATTAATACCAACATACCTTCCAGGCCACCGTACGGCATCCCCCATGACGATGGGATGCGGTGTTGCGGCACAGGGCCTGAGGGCCAGCCAGATGAAGGAGCCCTGCTGAGCCAGCTGTGCTCAGTGTTGAAGGACTATGAGGGTCTGGAGGAGATCGACAAGATGCTGGGAATCCCGACACTGGCTGGACAGGTGAGCCCCTTTAAACTGACCTAAGAAGCACCTGTCTGCAGAACAATAAGAAGGGATTTTAATTCATTAATTAGTTAATTTAATAAATCATGTTGTTTATATTCTCTATATATTTTATAAAATGTTTGAGTGCCTAATTTTTTTGATTTCTCTCACTTATATTCTGTCTTCCCACCCTGCAGGGTCCTATGTCAGACCAGGACCAGTACCTCGTCTCCTCGGACCCAGCAGCCAACATGAAGCAGCTCCTGTACAGTCAACACTACGGTGGCCAGCCAGGTTATGGCAGCATGGCTTCTGATGGAGGGTTCCACGGCCCCTCTATGAGCGGCCACATGGGGCCACAGAGGATGGCGCCCGCTGGTTACCCCCCAATTATGAGGATGCCTGGGAGCTTGGGGCCCAGACCGGTCGGGATGAGGCCAGGGGGGCCTAATCCAGGCGTGCCTCAACCTAACAACCTGAGGCTCCAGCTGCAGCACAGACTCCAGGCCCAGCTGGTAGATGGCACCAAATATTTTCTATCATTCTTCTTCCCGTGTTGTGATGTTTATTGACCACAAAATGTTCAGGTAAACAGGTGGGACAGACTTATCCAGTTGGTGATTAGGCATGGTGCTCAGTCACACCAGAAAGTGGCAAAGCAAAATGACTTTGTGTGTCCTTTGCCATACTAATGTTGATACAAACGAACAAACTACCACCTGAATGCACCCTGATGGAAAAGCTGTGGTGGATAGCGCTACTAGAGAGAGAAGTAGAAGGAAGGTTCTACGCAGGCAGGTGGACTTGGTGGTGTTGTGTGGCAGTGCTTCACACTATAACCTAGCCGCTGCGTAGTACATTGAATTTCACACACTTTTGCGTCACCATATGCACACATTTCCCCCCCAAAATGCTCGTCTAAACGCGGAATAAACAGTGAAAACACAACGCCACTTTTGCGTTTTCTCTTCAGATCGTTTCCGTCTAAACATAGCCTTAGAGAAGAACATTTTTCTTTTGTATCAACAACTTTATTTTTGATGGAGTGCTGTGATCTAAAGTAAATCAGGTATTTATGGTGAGGCTCGCTTCCCTTACTAATACAATCACAAACACACATTTTCTTTCTCCTTGTGAATACAAACATGTTTAGAAAATGTAATCATGTTCATCATCTTGATAGACCTGGAATCCTTGTTTCATCTTTATCCAAGGGCCTCATTACCATGAAAGAGATATTGTAGCCTTATGAGACACTCAAATTCAAAACAAAGCGGTCTCCTTTTTGCTCTTTGTTCTTATTACATGTGATGCAACAGAGCTCGGTGTTTGGTGTTTTAAGCCCCCAACGTCATTAGGATTAGGCAACAGTTAGGGTTAGGTTTAGGGTTAAGGTTAGGGTTAGTTGCCTTGAAGTTGACGGTCGCAGCGCTGCCTTGAAGGCGACGTTGGGGGCTTAAAACACCATTGAGCACAGAGCACGCCGTGATGCCAACAGGGTTCACTGAGTTTAACAAATGTGCTTCAGCTTTCTGTCTTCATCAGCAGCTCCCTGCTGCTGAAACTTAACACACATGACATGCACACACACACACGCACACACACACACACACACACACACACACACACACACACACACACACACACACACACACAAACGATGATGCACACAGACTGCAGCCTTTGTGACTGACCCCATTTCCCCATAGTGTTCCTCTTTGTGATTGTATATACAGGACCTTTATGTTCTGATACTATATTTGTCTGTAAGACTATTTGAATTAATGCATACATTTTGTTTCTGTGTACATTATTTTTTTCAAATTTAGTTTTTATAGTCATATGTCTCAGGACCTCAGTAAATACTAGATGGTAGGGGGTTTATTACTACATTTTAAAATATAATAATTGACTACAAGCGACTTACTTCTCGCTCTATATATACATATTTAAAGTTAGACTGCTACCTGGTGGAGAGTTGAGGGAAAACAGCTGGTGTACATCAACTAAAATAGCACTGATGATTTAGCAGCGTGTTCAGATGTGAGACACGACTGTTGCACTTCTATCTTCACATTTCTGTCAGTGTCAGCGGAGAAACAGACAAGTCTAAGTCTGGAAGAAAACTCCAAATGAGCTCCTGCCGTCTGCAAACACATAACCAAGTCATTCAAGGTCTCGTTGAAGGTTTCAACACTGAAATAATGCAGGAAATGATCCTATAGTGGCCAAATTAAAAATATACTGTACGATGCAGTTGTGATGCAAAATATCTTTCATGCAATGGTTATATTCGGTATTATTGCAAACATACAGCATTGGTGTGCCCCCACCGGAGTCTGACGAGACCCAAACCATATCAGTATTAGTGCTTCATGAGTGGAATATTTGCACTGACACACCAGTTTTAAATTAATTTTAAGGTTGTGGAGGAGCAGTTAGTTAGCCTGGCCCGCCCCCCTACGTACTTTCCTTCAATTTTCATTTTCCTTCAGCATTACGTCTGGGTTTTCAGTATATTATTGGGTTTTCTTCGGCCAAAAAATGACCAGTCCCGGGCGCCCAGATAGCTCAGTTGGTAGAGCGGGCGCCCATATGTAGAGGTTTACTTCTCGACACAGCAGGCCCGGGTTCGACTCTGACCTGCGACCCTTTGCTGCATGTCACCCCCCCCCCCCCCCCCCCCTTCTCCCCCCATTCATTTATTTAGCTGTCCTGTCAGTAAAGGCTTAAAAATGCCCAAAAAATAATCTTAAAAAAAATAAATAACAGAGGGCATGGCTGAGAACGATGACGTTGAGGTTGTGCGCTAGTTTGAGTTGTAGTTCTGTAATGGTGGCGGAGAAAGATGCGAGAAGCCGTTCGGTCCATTGTGACAACGCTGCCAAATATCCAGAAGTTAAAGCCCGAGCAAGAACAATCTTTGCTGAGTGTTGTTGGTGGCCATGATGTTGTGGCCCTCCTCCACACGGGGTTCAGGAAAAGTTTGATTTTCCAGCTCGCTCCGTTAGTGGCTAAGGAGTTAGCTAAGGCGAACGCTAGCGATGCTAAGCTGACGTCACGACCAAACGTTAGCGATTGGTTATGGCAGATCCAGAGTGGCTCTGGGCAGATCGGATAGTTTTAAACTTCAGCAGAGTACCCGCCTTCAAGGAAGTTAACACTTGTCAGTGGAGAGTGGCCAGACTCTCTGGACTAATGAAATGGACCAGAGTCTGGTAGGACCAGGCTAGCAGTTAGTAGCCTTGATTTACATTATAAGTATGAGTGTGGTACATTTTTACACCATATAAGAGGGCAGCAAAATATCAGTTGAAAAGAAAGGTTGACTGAGTCTTTAAGACTAATTGCAGGTTGTTTCACATGACATGTCAAGGCGGTGTTTTGAAACTAAATGTATTTATTTATATATATGAGTGGTTGTTGCTGTCTCCCATCATTTTCCATTGACATTAATAAAGTACTCTTATCTAATCCCCCCCCGCACGTAGAACCGTCAGCCAATGGTGAACCAGATGAGTGGAGTGTCCAATATGAATCTACCTCTAAGGTCTAATGCACCAAATCAGGTCAGTGCATGCTCACTTGTTGACACCATTCCTATATCCTCCATCACAGTCTAAATGACACCTCGGTGAGGTAGCCATCATGTCGACACTTAACCCCCATTTTCCACTGGGCACGTCTGTGCTGCGTTGCGGCTGCGTTCCAGTTTTGTTCCATCCTCCGCCATGCGCCATACCACACTGTGCGTTGGCATGATGTTTGTTTTTGTTTGTTTTTTGGTTGGAAAGGCCTCTTTAGAAGAATGTAGATCATCAGATTCAGGTGATGTTTTGGCCTTCACACAGAAGAGTGTAATAGTGATCAATTACACATTATGATACATCTTGTATTGATAACATTAATTATACATTAGTATTGTGAATTATTGTGACTGAGTGAAATTACTGTGTTATTGAGTATTTCAGTGGCCAGCTTCTGCTCTCATTCAAATCCACTAAACTGCAGCACGGCTGGTTCACTGGTATTAAATACCTCACCAAAATAATCAAAATCTTTTATCCCGATACAGGTCATTTTATATCTTGATAACAATATATATCACGATATATCCTATTTTATGTTAATTCAAGAAATAAATAGTATATATATAGTCTGTATATATATAATAATATATATATATATATAAAAATAGAAACAATGAGCATTTTTAAATTGTTTTGACTATACATATTTATAGTCACAAATATCTACCTGCCAGTTATTTGCAATTGGCTAAATACCTCCTTGGAGTCTTGTTAACAGCCAGTTTCATTTGCTCCACCTTCATGCAGGGATCCCTCAACGCCCAGATGCTGGCCCAGCATCAGCGCGAGTACCTCAACAACCACCTACGCCAGCGCCAACAGCAGCAGCAACACGTGCACCAGCAACGTGCCATGATGATGCGGACTCAGGGTATCAACATGCCTCCTAACATGCCCAGCGGGGGCAACGCTCCTACGCCGATGCCCATAGGTGGCACCAACCCACGGCTTCCGCAGGGCAACCCACAGCAGTTCCCCTACCCAGCCTCCAGCTATGGTACCGGCCTGCCCTCTCCTCCTCCACCTCCTCCTCCTCATCCCGGCTCCTGCAGCCCGTTCTCCTCCCCTCTTTCCCCTAGCCCTCATCTGGTTAGCCAGGGCATGATGGGAAATGTAGGCGGGCAGTACAGCGGGGTAATGAGTCCTCCATCACAGCACAATGCCTACCAGTTCAGCAGTTCAGGTATTTAATTGGAGCACAGTAGTGTTTGCAGTCATGGGCATCGTGGCCGCTTTTTTTGTTGTGGTGGCGGCGGCAATCATATATAATCGTCTTTGTTCAGACTGTTGTAATCATCTGTCCTTTTTTAAGTTGATTGGGTTGCATGAATAAAATCTGTTTTTGTGTGCAAATCAACAATGTTGTATGAGACGTTCTGCTTTTACACTCAGATTAATACTCCATCCTATTTCTTTGCCTATGATTTCAACCCTTTAATAAACCATTTTGTAGGGAAATAGTAGCTCTGGGGGTATTCCCTCAGTGTTTAAAGGTTGTTGTAAATCCACTCCTAATCTGAGGTTTTCTTGTTATTTATTCTGTTTTAGATCATTCCTATTAGTCTTGTCTGTGTCAGTTTTGTTTTAGATCTCCAAATAATGTCTGATTCCCTGTTTAGGATCTAAGAGCAGAGTAGTCCTAGAGTAATTTATTAACTACAGGTAAAAACTACAAGTTAGTTTTTCGATGTTAGTGTCTGGTTAGTTCCCACCGTGTTTAATGTACCTGTCCATGCATCTTATGACCCTTGTATCTACTCCAATCATCAGGAATGAGCCAGCAGCAGCAACACCAGGATGCCGTGTCAGGTTTTCCGTGTGGAGTGATGACCCCGCATAGCCCCCTGCTGCCCCCCAGGATTGGGCAGGGTCAAAGTTCGATGCTGCAACAGAACCAGGGCCAATCCGGACCCCCAACCCAGCCCCAGGGTCCAAACCAGAGAGGAGAACCGGGCTACCAGCCGAGCAACGGATGGCCCCAACCTACCAACATCTCCACCAGCAACAGGTAACAACAGTTACACCAGATCTTATTTGAACATGATTTGAATGTGTTTTAAACATAATAACTAACATAGGGTTGGTTTTCACCATGATTTGAGTTTTTTTGTGAATATTACACATATTTGACTCAGTTTGCCTCCTTCCAGTGTGTACCCCCAACAGTCCCAGTCCCAGTACTCCACGCAACCCAACGGAGGAATGTACAACAGCAACAACAACAACAACATGAACCTGGGAGTCATGGCCAACAGTGGTGGCAACATGAACCAGATGTCAAGACAGATGAGCTCCATGAATACAGAGCAGGTGAGAGATGTATTCATTTTAGATATTTACTGCATGCTATCTACTGTTTCAACTTATTGGAGGCCATGATTAATGTTCATTCTTATCATTTGATGTATATTGATTGTGTTATCCTCATTGTTATGCTAATGTTTCAGGTTAATTTAGATTAAGTTATTCTTAAACTAAAATCTGTATGCTTTGTTTCTCAATATATAAGATACAAATTACTTTTTCTGAAACATGCAACATGAGTTTTTACACGTGTCCTTTCAGAAATTGTTCTTGTTTTCTGTTAAAGGGAAGGATATTTCTTTAATAGTTATTCTCAGTATCCAGGAGTGATTATACATTTTAAGCAGGTGTGTTCATGTGTGTTGTAATTTTTCTGATACAGGTGAGAGACGGCAGCCTGATCCTGGAGCAGCTGGCGGGAATCGACATGTTGACGCAAGAGGGTGAAGCTAATTCTGTAAGTTGAAGATTTGCACAAATTAACTTAAAATTATAAAAAAGTAAGTATACTAAACACAGAAACATTGTGTTATATACAGTAGTGTTTAATACGCCTGACACTAGTAAGTGTTGTCTTTACAGTAGAGAACAATTGAATCCTGCATTTAGACTGCTCTGTGATATGCATAGCCATTTGTGTGTGATATACTAAACATATTTACTACAAGACTAAGCTATCAGGTTGTTATCTGCAGAATCACCTTGAGATGGTTCTCATCAGATCTGCCCTGTTCTTTGCACAAGCAGTTATACATAAGCAATTGTAAACTTGGTGTACCTCAGGGCTCAATTTTAGGTCCGAATTAGTTCTTGGTGTAAATGCTGCAACTTGGCCACCTCATCCATGGTTTTGCCATCTACTACACCGAAGATGCCTTTTATTTAACATTTAATGGCTTTGAAGTGAAATATACTTTAGTTTCTTTGCCCTCTAACAGCTGAGTTTACATACAGAATGTATCATCTCAGGTTGAATTTTGAAATATGAGTCCTTTTCTTATTCTGTCAGCTGAGACTAAAACAGTGTCAGTCTTTAAATTATTTCCCATCATTTTCCAAAAATCCTTTTCATTAGTTAAATACTTTTTTTTACCCTTCAAGAGTGTGCTTTATGAGGTAACTTGTTGACAACGGCACAAGAGTACAGTATAGGAAATAGAATGGGAAACCGTAACAGTAAGCACTTTTTGTAATAATTGAGTTCCTTATGCATGCTTTAAAAGCCATCAAAATAGAAAATCCCACACATGAGCATGCTGCGAAACTACTTAAAAGAGGTTATTTTAACATTTCATCACTACGAGTTCCTGTTCTTCAACCACCATATGCATGTGTGTTTTGTTATCACAATAATTTGAGATTTTGATGTTATTTCTTTTTTAGGGTTTTATTAATTTCCTTTGATGATTAAAGTGATTTTATGTCTTTTGTAGAATTTCTGCTGACCCCGGCTGTGGTTGAGACAAGGTAACACATGAGCTAATACAAAAACATTGTCACCTACTCGGCTAATCTAATGAAGAAGCATCGAGGAGTTGAGGACACATGATGGAAACACTGCTCCCTCTGTCACACCAGCCGACTCTGATGCACTATAGGGAGAGGAGGACCATATACTGTATAGGCGAGAGTACATTTTTGTGTGTATGTTTGTGTGTAAACTGAAACATCAGTTTGACACTAGAGAAGTTGAGTGGTTGACAAACATAAATGAAATGTTATCCACTATGGTTCTATTTTAGAGCCTGACTGAAAATGTCAAATGAGGTTTATGGAAAATATTTTACAAGTATTTATAGTTTTGAAGAAGTTTTAGAGATTCTTTGTATGTCACAAAAAATCAAGGATATCTTTCTTTAAGGAAATCTCAAAGTGGTTCGTTTTGATGTCGATTTTAAAATTAATATATTTCAACTGCTGTAGTTATAGGGGAGCTGTATCCTTATTTAATGACTTTTTGAATGAAGGTGAAAATGTATAGATAGTGTACATACTTAGATTTAAAAAAATAAAAAAACCTGTTCCTCTATGTGGTATTGCAAAACCGCAGTTTGGAGTTCAATAAACATCTCTGAGAGCAGCAATATTTTATTGGTTAAATAAATCAACAGCAGGTGGAGCTAAAGAACCACAAGACAACAGGAGTGCAAGTCAATTAATTTGGCTTAGTTGAATGGCAAAATAGAAACTAAATGTTTCAATACCATGAACTTGTTTTTCAATGCTGTTGTGACCATAATAAAAACTAGCTATGAAACAGCTAGTGATTGCTATTTTGCTATTTTCAATTTGAAAGTTCAGCTAAGCTTACTAGTTAACCTAGTTGTGTCAGCAGCTTGAAGCTTTGCAGTTAAGTATCAAAATGCTACACTTCAAAATATTCCTTTTCCTAGAGTTTAGCTCTTGCTTTTGGTTCAGAATGAAATATCTTGACAACTATTGGATGGATTGCCATGAAATTTGCTACATTCTTTTATAATTCCCCTATATGAAATGTAATATCTTTGACCTCTCTGACTTGGCATCTAGCGCCATCATCATCATTTTGTTTATGACCACATACCTGCAAAACTAATGACACATCCATCAGCCTCAGCTGCACTGTTTAGTGCTCATTCACAAATGTTAGCATGCTAACACACTAAACTAGATGGTGAGTGTTGTAAGCATGATGCTGCTAAACATCAACATGTTAACTTCATTGTGAGGACCATGCTAGAATTTCTGTAGTCACGTTATGCTGTCTTTCAGTCCAAATTTACTTAGAAATTGTTTGTTTGCTCCGCCCACTGAGATTTAACCAATGAAATGAGTTCTGCCTCCAAAGCAGCTTTGCCTAAAATCTGTGTACAAATACAACTCATGTAGCTGTGATTCATTTTCAAATTCAGCCCTGTCTCTTGAAATTGCGTTCCCATACAGCTAAACCACCATTATGTTTCGAGGGAAGCACATTTTGTCCTGGATTATGTTTGTTTTTGACGTGTCACAAACATTTCTAATCACAGTTCACCTTCAACGTCGGCGTACAGATGTGGGAGGTCAGGATGGATGGATGGGTCAAACAAACACAGGAGACCGCTCTTAGTGTCCGGTGTAAAACCAAAAGTCAACATTGACTTTATGATTTTAACTTACGTACGTAATTTACAGCTATAGTGTGTAGTTTCTGTCTCCCCCGTGAGGAATTCTAAGTAACAGCAACAACGCTGTCGGCGCATCCACATGATACAAGCCTTCCGTGATCACGCATACAGTTGCTAGTAACCAAGGAGGACATGGAGGATTTAAAAAAGCATGATGGACTCTTCAGAAGAGGTCATTATCTTCACTCGAGTTTCTGCACGGGAAAGTCACCGGACGCCCCAATCTTCTGAACATAGTCATACTGAGAAATCCAGAGAGAGTTGTGTGGAGCTGATCTTAAGCTGATTAGCTTTGTAGCAACTCATTTGGCAATGGCTCGAATGTAACAGACGTTCATTAATATCAAAAAGTTACGCACTAAAGCTTTAAGTTACGTAACAAAAACACAGATTATGTGTTATGATTTTTTTTCCTATACCTGACCAATTAGTTTTGTTTTTAAATGTACAACCATTTGTGCCTGTAGCTCAAATTTTGAATGTCCTTGGTGGAAGTGTTCTCTGGGCTTGCCTTAGCACAAATCTTATAAAAATAAATAATTAAAATCTGTGAAACCGTTGGCTGAAAAGTGAGTTTTTCTTATCATACTCTATTTAGTCTTTGGGCACATGATGGGGGGCTTGTTTATTGTGTTATTATATGTATTCTTTAAGAAACAGAGCTGTTAAAATGATGTACTGGCCTGCAGGAGTCGCATCACAGGCCTTTAGCTAAAGCTCTCTGTCATGCTGAAGGACAATTCAAAAGTGGGTTTGTTGTGTTAGGTCTTGTTGTGGCTGAACCTGTGATCTTTGAATGACAAGACAGGCTCTTCCTGCTGTATGTGCTGGCCATGAATACAAATATATATTGCATTATATGTTAGGAAAGAACAGTAGTCAAATGTGCCCAAAGACTAAATATAGTATGATAAGAAAAAGGACTGTATCTTAGAAACTACAAGTAGCACAATCAAGTATTTATTATCGATGAACATAACAAGTTGAATATCAAAGATATGTACATATATGCAGTGTAAAATAATTCTTGATAAAATTGTGAATTTTCATGTGATCTAAAACTTTTGAAGTTGTACTGTTAGATACGTGGGTATGTGGGTCAGAATAGCCAGAAAAGCATTCTGGCTCGCATACTGCAAAATGTGACCCAATGCAGTAGGACATCCTGGTATTTTTGGCATACTACGTTTGACATACTAAATATTGGGACATACTAACATGGGACATCTTTTTCTGGCATACTAGTATGGTATTATGGGTATTGAAACGCAGAATAATTTCCCCTCTAAACATAATTGAGAATGTGCTATAGTTGTATGTATTCTTTAAGAAACAGAGCTGTAAAAATGATGTACTGGCCTGCAGGAGTCGCATCACAGGCCTTTAGCTAAAGCTCTCTGTCATGCTGAAGGACAATTCAAAAGTGGGTTTGTTGTGTTAGGCCTTGTTGTGGCTGAACCTGTGATCTTTGAATGACCAGACAGTCTCTTCCTGCTGTATGTGCTGGCCATGAATACAAATTCAAACCAGTCTCAGAAGGATGTTAAAGGTGCTCTGCCACACAAAAACGTTTTTACTTGCATTTTTTTTTTTAAATCTGTACGGTCGATATGTGTGTGTGTTATGTGGTGAATGTGTAGATGAACTGCTACCTCCTCTGTCAGCTCTAGTCACTGAAAATAAATAAGAGGAGAAATCAGGCCGATTCCAAAAGCTGGTCAGTCTGACGTGGTGTTGCCTGAGCTCATTACTATTCATGAGCTCGTCCAGTTGAGCTGGGTAAAGGATGCTGATAGCCAGGCTCTCATTGGCTAGCTGTTGTAGTTGAATATTAATGAGAACTGGCACAAATCAAACTGAGTCTTCCTGCAGGCTTTCCATACCACGCTAGAAGGGATTGAAACAAGGTAGCCAAGGCATTTTTTCCACAAATAATGTTACAGAGTCCATGGTAGAACTAAAGACATTACCACAAAGTAATGATATACGTGTGGCAGGGCACCTTTAAATGTTAAAGTCTGACCCAATAAACAGAATAATAGTACTGAATGAAACCTTTTGATTTAACAAAGAAGATCAGGTAACCCAGAACCTGTACCATCCAAAGTTGTATGGACTTTTACAGGCGGGACCTCTAGCATTTTTGGGAGTATATATACACATTTGATAAGGTGCTCTTTCTATTCTTTAGGTGCTGTCTCATTTAAGCTCGTAATTAAGAACAACAATCCCTCCCAGAAATCTGTTAAGCATATACTGTAA
Organism: Gymnocephalus cernua; assembly: GCA_023631565.1. NCBI lineage: Eukaryota > Metazoa > Chordata > Actinopteri > Perciformes > Percidae > Gymnocephalus > Gymnocephalus cernua. The sequence continues at coordinate 5,963,070 of CM042436.1, forward strand.
CAATGAGATTACTTTTCTTCCCAAAAGAAGAATGTGAAGATGCAAACCGACTGCAAAATGAAACACTGAAAAGAATGTTTAACGTTTTCTCTTTTTTAAGGAACATTTTGCTTTGATCCTATTTTCCCTTCATGTCCTTTCAGCTTCCAGCACAGCAAACGATACGTCCAGTGTGCTGGCATATTGTAAAATCCCAGAGATTTTTTTACGAGAAAACCTCTAAGAGAAAATGTAAGCCATGGAAATGTCCTGAATGTCAAATTCTGTGATCAAGTTTAAGGCAATCAAGAGCGTAACGTTACAGTAACTGCTAGAGATGTTTGAAATAAAAGTGAATTATTTTCTCTTGATTTTGACTGATACAGGATACATAATATATTGAACATTTTCTTTTTTTAATAGATGAATATTTTATCAATTGCAAAATACTGTAATTCATGTAAGTACTGTTGTGAAATTAAACATTCAGGGTGCAGCAGGTGTAGATTAGTTAAGAATTAAAACAATTTAGAATGAAACTAGTACAAGAAATAGTCGTAGACTGAACCAATGTAGGTTTTTGTAATTTATTAAAGTATATATGTTCTGCAGAATAGGAGGACTGGTTCACAGACCGCACGCAGCAATTTGTGAAAGAGTCTTCAACGTAAACATGAGAATCACAGGCTTATACAGGCATACACAGATAAGGCATAGAATAGTGACATCAACACATGCATAATGACATATGTTTCTTCATAAAGTCTCCAAACTATTTCATCTCATCAGATAAACACTCACATACATTTACACTCCAATGCACAGCATCGGGGGCAACTCAGGGTTCAGTGTCTTGCCCAAGGACACTTCAACATGCAGGGGATCGAACCACCAACCTTCTGATTGGCAGGCAACCACTCCACCACTGAGCCACAGCCGCCCACTAACCCTAATTAAAACCGTTCTACAACTGGTCCAAACTTGAAACAAAAACATGTCATAAACTGATTGAAAGCACCTGAGAAAAAATATACATCATACCAAACAGAAGGACTTGGCTGTTTAAATGATATTTCACTGAGATCTTTGTCAGTATTGTCCCCCCCCCCCCCCCACACACACACACACACACACACACACAAGCCACTATGTATAGATATCTGTAGATAGAGTATTAGGGCCACGTGAAAAATGTATTTGAGTTCTGAGTTTAAAGTCAGGGGGGGGGGGGGGGTTGTTTTGTTGTTCTACCACCGGATGGCGCCAAAGTCCAAACGTTTGAATCCTACACTAGCGGCTTTAAGATCACACTGGTCTGCGTTAAACAACAATGCCAGCTACCCTATGTTGTTGCATCAGGACCAGCAGCGATCAGGCTATTTAAAGCTGAGCTTCAACAGAAATATATGGTGCTGAGCTAATACGTGACTATGCTTTTTGTTGCTTGACAGGGAGATATGAAAGCCCTTTATAGCTGACATGTTTCATTATACCACCGTGGATACAGGGAGGTATTGTTTTATACAACCAGTGCAGAAAGGGTTTAGATTTAAAATGACAGAAACTGGTGAAATACTCCTTAAATTAAACTACTGGGCCACAGACATAATGTCTTTGTGCTATGATTTAGTAACTTATTGCCCCTTTTAGAATATGTTTGAGGCTAAATACACCAGGGTTAAATGTTTCTTTGTGATCAGCTGTTGATATCCAGAAACGATAAGTGTCTCACAGTACAATAAATCAGAGCAATATGTCAGAAAGGGTATAGGTGTTCAAAGATCAGTTGTCAAGAGTTGTATTATTATTATTGTTATTATTATTATTATTATTATCTTCTCTGCCCTGACGTTCAACTAAAATCTGAAGATCTCAGCGGTGACACAGTCCAGTACATCCAGTTTATTCCGAGTGAGTGTTTTATTATGCAAAAGTCCAGACGTTCACACCAAATTATGCAAGCTGTCGACACTAATGTTGCTTCTGCCAATGCTGCTCATTAATTTATGATTCATGCCACTGTAAATAAATTATTTTTATTGAGCGGCACTGCCTCTGCCTTTTTTATTTAAACCACTTAGCAGATCGCCTCTCGTTCTGCAACACAGCTGTGATGACATTTGACTGCCTATCACATGACTAAAAAAACATTATGTACCAAAGTATTGATTTTTCATCACTGTAATCTGGTAAAATGCATTTCATAGAGAGCAGTTTTCTCCCTGTGTGTGCAATGCAGAGGAGGCCACAAGCTCCAGGAATTTGAAAGGCTCATACTGCATTTGTACTCGTACTGCATACTGCTATCATAATGTACTCGTACTGCATACTTCTGACAGAATGTACTGTATACTCCTATCAGAATGTACTGCATACTCCTATCAGTACTCCTATCAGAATGTACTGCATACTCCTATCATAATGCGTGTTACGACCCAGCTTGTTAGGGTAAAGGGAAGCAACATGCATTATTTGGGGAAAATGAAAGTTATTTATTACAGTTTTTCTCAAATGCTAAAACACATTTCACAAACGTTTCCTCCATGTTCCCCAATGTCTAAACACAACACCCTTTTCTAAAGCTACATAAACACAACCACACCTTCTCACTTCAAAACTCAAACTTTCACACCAAAAGAGCAGCTCGAAGCTTTCAAAAATGTAAACACTATACACATCATTACACACTACAGCAAAACAATTGAAAACACAATGCTCAATTTGTGAGAAGGTTCTTTGTTTCATAACTGCCAATGCATATTTTTAGAAACTTTACAGTAATGGATCTTCTTAGATTTCTGCAGAGGATTAGGCATTTATTTAGATATTTTATTTTTTTATTATTTTATTTATATATTTGTGAGTTTCATATGAAGAGTATAAATCTATAGTAAATTCTGCATGTACACTACTGTAACACAACACAATGCAAAAACAGAATCTATTGCACACAACAGTACTCTTGAAAACATGATCAGGGTGTGAAGTTATTTTATTTACTTTATTCACACCACACACACACACCACATCACCTCATCCACATCGCAGGCTATATTGTCTCTTGCCAGGCACCGCGGGAAAAACGCCCTGGAATGGCGAATCCATCCTTGGAAGGCCTCCACTGGGATGTCAACACAGGCCAGCTCCATTGCCCTTAGGAGGTTCTCTCTAGTGTATGGTTGTCTGTCATAAACCTTCCATCTCCACGATGAGAAGAACTCCTCTCTGGAGTTCAGGAAAGGGGAGTATGGTGGCAGACAGACATTTAAAAAGTGGTTACTGTTGGTGGTGAACCACTCTGATTTGGTTTGTTCTGTGGAAGCGTACATTGTCCCAAATGATCACATAAATGTGATGTGCGGGCCCAGGATGGTGTTGTTGGCGGTCCAGGAGGATGTCTTTTAGCTCCTCTAGGAAGGTGAGGAGACGTTGGGTGTTGTAAGACCCAAGGACAGCATGCCGTTGGACAAGCCCCTCCAAACCCATGGCCGCACAAAGAGTAAGCCGTTGGCCAGGAACCTCAGTGATGGCTCTTTGGCCAATGATGTTACGGCCTCTTTGCCTTTGTTTCTGCAGGTTGAAGCCAGCCTCATCCAGGAAGAGGTACTCATGAGGTCTGGCCATCGCATCCAACTGTAATATCCTCTGTGAAAATGTGAAAGTGCACAGGTGTTCAGAACAACAGTCAATCAGGTAGCACAGTATTGTCCAGAAGTAATGTAGGCCACTGAGCAACACAGTATGTCCACTAACTGTACTGTGAACATGGATGTATACTTACTTGCACATACTCGTAACGTAGGTCTTTGTGTCGCGCAGAGTTGCGCTCAAAGGGAACCCTATAGACCTGTTTCATCCACATCTTTTGGCGCTGGAGAACTCGGTCTATTGTGGCCAAGCTGACATCATCAATGCTCTCAAAGTTGACATTATCTGCAATGACTTTGTCTCTGATCTCCCGGAGTCTGATGAGGTTGTTCTCACGAACCATATCCACAATGAGGGTTTCTTGTGCCGCTGTAAATATGGCAACCCTCCCACCTCTATGTGGCATTCTTTCAACTCTAAAGAAAGAAACGTGTTGTCAATTGACATGTTTTACAATACAGTAACAACTGATTTGAAACCAATAGACTACTTTCACAGGCTTGTAAAATTGTATTGTGACAAAGAAAGCAATAGTGTACAATACCTGTTGTGTTGTCTGAATGCCCTGATAATGGTGGCCACGGCGAACCTACTCAGGTTTGGACGGACTTTTAGTCCTGCTTCAGCCATTGTCATGCCATGGACAATGACATGGTCAATGACTGTTGCTCGCATCTCGTCTGTAATGATGGTGCGAGGTTGTCTTGCTCTCCCTCCTGGACCTTCTCCTCTCCCTTGTTGGCCTCCTCCTCTCCCTTGTTGGCCTCCTCTCCCTTGTTGGCCTCCTCCTCTCCCTCGTTGGCCTGCTCCTCTTCCTCCTCTGATTTGAACTCCTCTTCCTCGTTGGCCTGCTCCTCTTCTTCCATGGCCAGCTCTTCTCCCTCCTCTGACTCGAATTCCTCTTCCCCTGACTCTGCCTTCATCCATTGTGTTTGTTTGGAATCTTCAGCAAACTGTGCACTCTGAACTTGCTTTTATACATGTGGTCACAGCATTAGCAACAAGTGTCTTCAATTTTGAGTCGTTGTGTGTAATGAACGACGCCAGGTGTGTTCATTGTGTTCAAATATTGCTGACTGTGGCAAGCATTTTGCATCACATGAGCTTTCATTTGAGAATATGAGCAGAGTTCTTTTGCAACTTGTGTTTTAGCAAAGAAAAATGTGTTAAGATTTATGAGAACGGAGGATTGTGTTTTGTGAATTGTGTCTTCATGTGAAATGTGTTCATGATATTGGAAAATGATGGCTAGATTTAGTAAATGTGTTTAGACAACTGGTCATTTGGTTTAGAGGATTGGCTTTTGTGTTTTAGCATTTGAGAAAAACTGTAAGATAAGCGATAAGATAACTAGTGTGTCTAAACATGAAATACTGTGTCACATTATTAATCCGACAGGCAATTTTAATTACAAACTAGAAAATGCATTTCCTGCAGAAAATGTGTGGGAATGCTGAATAGCTAAATTGCTAAAACTACACTGGATGATTAGCTTAAATCCATAAGAAGAAGCTGAAGTAGTGAGAATAGGTGGAAAAGTATGAATGGACATGAATTTCATTTAAAAAGTTGAACAACACCACTAATGTATAAAATGTGTGCAATATTTAAAAGTTTTTTGAAAAGCTGATGCTAAACTGAATTGAATGGCTTTTAAAATCATGAATAAGTATGGAAGATTTACAAACGCTGTGAGAAACACTGATGAAAATGCAGAAATATGTCAAATGAATTGCACTGCACTGCTGAACAACTTTGAAGTTGGAAGCTGAACTGCATATAAGCTAAGAGCTGAAATACATTTCTGAAGAAAAGCTGTAAGCTAAACTGTAATACTGTCAAAAGTGGAAATTCAAATAACTTGACTAAAAAGGCTGAAAGTAGAGAGAGGGAGAGATAGAGAGAGAAAGAGAGAGAGACAAAGAGAAACAGAGAGAGAGAGGGATAGAAAGAGAGAGAGAGTGAAAGGGAGAGAGAGGGACAAAAAGAGAGAGAAAGAAAGAGAGAAGAAGGGAAAGACAGCGACTTCCAATTGCTACTATGGGTTAAGTGTCTTGCTCAGAGACACATTGGTTGATGTATCACAATGCAGAAATCTCTACTATTCAACTTGACTGTCTGTGGAAGTGTTGTCATGGCTACTAATGTCCCGTGACTGTTTGTAAACACTCTTTGATCTCTGTGATGAGCAGCACCTGCTGTGAAACTGCAGCTATTCAGACACTGAGAGCGACGAGAGCGACCTCTGAAACAAACAGACTGCCAAATGAAAAGCGTTATCAGTCAAATGATGTAATCATGACCACCACAAGGCCTTTCTGAACGTAGTGGTATAAAATGTATATGGATAAACTCAAAAATGTGGGCATATTCACGATTTCAAAAAGGGGTTTGCTCTCCATTTCGCTCTGAACTGTGGAGGATCTTTAACATGGGAGTGAATGGCGGAATATTTGGAACTGTTGTCATCTGGAGGCTCACCGAGCCAAAAGTATACGTCATATCGCATAACTAAGCACATTGTCTGAAACTAGACAAACATACCTACATTTTGGTGTATAACTTATGCATGTCAAGTTAAAATTGTGGGTGTAGGAGCAATTCATAGAGAAGAAACTAAGATGATTCTTTCGAAGCGCCACACTCTAATCTGTGACATCACACACTCACAAGCAGCTTTGAAAGCAAAAAAATCCTGAAAAGATCTAAACTTAAATAGCTTTTTCACAAAAACTGTAAAATATATCAAACTGAAAAGCCATAACCTAATACCTGAATTTTTCGTGAACATCTTAGAGTTTGTTTGGTGTCTGTAGGTGAAAGTATGAAGGAGCTGAAAACTTTGGGAGCGGAAGAAGATTTGAAGAATTTGAAGCTTGGTCTCATTGACTTTAATGGTAAAATAAAATGTTTAAAAGCTTAATATTTAAAAAAGTATAAATAGTAGAAAAAATGTTGAAGAAGTCCCATCGTCTGCTGAAAGAGTTGAAGATTTTAAAAGTTGAATGGTTTTAATAGCTGAAAGTATGCAGAAGTTACGGAGAGCCAAAAAACGTACGGAATAAAGTTAAAAATAAAGAACAGGATAACAATATTTGGGAATGCTGAATCAGCATTCCCACCAAATAATACTAAATATACTCTGTGTACTTTATCAATAAAATGCCAAAACAAATTGGAATATTGTCGTAACATCTGATGATTCAAGTTAGGTTATTATATTAGTGATGAACTATTTCTCCATATGTGGCTTTTTGGGCCTGTGTCATTATAATAATATGCTCTGTTATGAAGCACAGAAAAAAATCTTAAAATATATTTTTGCTTAATCATTTGTCAGGCCCACGTATCACTATGGATGCAGTATTAAATCACTGCCCCTTAAATATTATGATTAAATTTGATTGCTTCAAAATGTCTATGACTATGACACACACACGTGTGTGTGTGTGTGTGTGTGTGTGTATATATATATATATATATATATATATATATATATATATATATATATTCTTTTTGAAGCTATATCACACTAATATTTACATATAGTATAGTTGTATTGTGTCTTATTTCCCATAATTCTATACATAGTTCACTGTTATTCATCCTCACATATTGATAGGAATATTGAATGTAAAATAGGAAACACTGTTTGGCTTTGTAACTGTTTGTAACGGCACACTCTGGTTCATGTGGTGTTCCTTATGGAAGTTCCTTATTTCAAATGCTAAGCTTGCATTTTGGAGAAGTGAAGAGCTGCCAAAATGTGTTTAGTCAGGATGAATTACCACATATAACCAAGGGCACATCTGAGCTACAAGAATAAGTGGCACACACACATCCAGCGTGGCCTTGCTCTCTTTTAGTCTCTGTAGAAAGAGACTTGGAACTGGTCCAGTAGCTCATGTCCTCTGCATGGCCCTTCCAGTCTAATCACACGCACGTCCAACTGACTCTCAAATAAATCTCTTTTGTTAGGAATATATTATTATGAAATATAACAAACTGTTGGCTGGTGACAAGCATCAGATGCAGTACGGTCTTTGGACAGATAAGATAACGCTTGCAGCATAATTGCTCAAGGTCATGAACTTCATAAAAGGTTATGAATTCTGTTCAACTTGTGGCTTATAGAGTTACAACAATCTGTAATGATGTCTATGAATGGTTACATACAATACAAATATCATGACTTTGGAATATGACATAGAACATAGGGTACACATTAGAAAATGGAATGGAAATATTTTAGGAGTATGGCTATCTGAGATTGTTGTTTCTGTATTCAATTCTTTGTTGCTGCCATTACACAATTCATCTAATAATCTATTTTCTTTGTGTTGCATTATGTCAACTTCTCATGCTGTTACAACACTCACTGTTAAGTGTGTGTGTGTGTGGGTATGAATTGTTACTGGAAGTGTATTTCCTGACTGAAAGACAACAGTCTCGATTGCAATTGGTTGGAATGTACAGTACGTGACCTAGACGCCCATTGGATAATGTAAATGTCAGTCAGGAAAACAACTGCGTCATTGGCTCTGGCTCAGAAGCCCGGACTCGTGAGAGCTAAAGAAGGTAGGAAAAAGTGAAGACATCTCACTCTGGTTCAATTTCCAGAAACACTATAGTTTGATTCACCTTGATACAAGTACACGTTAAACCAGATGATAATAGCCACAACAAAAAATCATTTTTAAGTATTATTTGTGAAATTGTTTGCTTTGGCAATATATATATATATATATATATATATATATATATATATATATATATATATATATATATATATATATATATATACATATTTATATATTTCTAATATTTTGAATAAGCTAACGTAATTGAATATGTTTAACATTCTGATATATATATATATATATATAACTTCACATTTTTAGAATTTGAGTTATTTTTAGTCATGTCCTAATAAAGCATTGAGTAAGTCATCTTACCTGATATACGATCTTTGGTGGGGGTGTTAACGCGCAGTTTGAGGGCAGTAACCACTGCAGTCCTCCTATTACAGTGTCTCTACTGTCTCACGTACAGTCAGTTACTTGCTGTCGCAGGACGGGTTGTTGAGTTGTACATTTTTATTTTTTGGGGGGGCAGGCGACAAGGACCCGGGACAGGCATGGCTGGCGCGGTGGCACCGAAGCGGCAGGACACCCGGAAATTTTTCGAGAATCTGTCCGGCGCTGGTAAATCCATCGCAGTGCTGACCAGCGGAGGAGATGCCCAAGGTAATGTAGTTCCATTATCGGACAGGTACAATTGAATCACTCACACAGCAAAGTGCTAGTAATGACAACAGAAACAAAATACGAACTCAGCTGGTAACCCATGTTGTGTGTCGTTTTTTTGGACAAATTGTTTTTGTTTCTCAAAGCGAATCACGAGCGTCATGCTTGGTTAGCTAGTTGAAATACCAAACACTCATTCCCCCAGCCCAAATGTCGTTTTAAAAATATGTGTAGTATTTATCAGTGGTACAGCGGAGGTTTGTAGTAGTAGTCGTCCATATTCAGTTAAAGAAATGACAGAAACACGTTAGCCAAAGAGCTGTCTGATAATTGATGTGTAGCTGCAAGCTTGTCCGAAAAGGGACCCGTTACGTTACGTTACGTTACGTTACGTTACAGTTACAATAATATGGAGCCGGTCAATTAAGGTGCGGTTTAAAAACGTCTCGTTACATCAAATAGGATGCAACAGCTGACGCTTCCATTAACACTCCTGTTTCACATATGCATTTTATTATATATGTATCACGGATATAGCTATTTAGCATTATAAACCATATTGATAATTATCAATATGGTGGATTAATCCAGGCCTGCAAAAAAAATATAGTGCGCTTTTTGATAATTTGGAAATGATCAGGAACACTTGTTGATATCGATGGTGCAACACGTGATCGTGATAAATGAAATAATTCAAGAGACATCTACCTTTACATAAGCTACTTTCTCTCCTTTACCATGCATCCTGCACCATTGCATACGTGTTGCCTGCATAACATACTTAGATGGCGCATGTGCGTGTGTTTGTGCATGCATCATGCGTCCCTGTGCGCGTTCACGGTGCCACGCAGGACCTATAATGTAACCATCAACCTAAATGAAATCCTTATATTTCTGTAGTATTCCCATAATGAGTTCAATCGGAAGGCTATTCAGTGGCATACTAGGATTGTATACTACATGTATAGTAGAAGAGTTAGGACCGCCAGAGTTGTCAGGTGTCCTGTTGTAGTAAGAATCATAAACCATGTCATTTGTTTGGATAAGTCATCGTTTTGATAAGTTAGACTAAGTAATATAGTGATCAAATCAACTTCCCATCAGGGAAAAAGCTCGTATATCACAGACAGTAGGATGTGTAGAAACACGCGTCTTGGATCACGGAGGTTGGATGAGTCACGAGAGGACCGCGTGTCAAGTTAGACACAGTAACCCCCCACACACACTTTCTATTGAACCTTTCACAGTATCTATCAGTGGTCCAGTTTGCGCTGCAGAGCTTTATTATTGTAAAGGAAGTAGCCTATACATCGACTTCCGGTCTGCTTGCCCGTGACTTGACCCGTCCTATCACGGAGGGTTGTGCAGCCTACGTGAGGAGCACCGGGTACGCACTACGCAGTGATGATGTGGTGGTGAATATAAAGTCAATTAAATGCAAATAAACTGATATTTTATCCTCAAAAAAGTGATGTTTCTATTATGTAAAATCGTCATTATTATATTGTTAATTAATAATGCTGGAACATCCCCATGGGGACGTCTATGGAGCTTCAATACTGATCTCATATATAACACATGATGGTGTTTTTGTGTCACCCATGCATCCTTGTAGTGCTCAATTATAATGTCCCTGAAACATCATCAGAACATATGTTAATGTGACACATTTTTCATCTGTAGATAGTCCTCTCATGGTGTATCTATGTTGATCTATGTGCTGTAACAGGCTGTTACATAACACTGTGTGCCTATAGGCAGCAGCACATCAGCTCCAATGCTGGGTATTACAGCACACCAACATAGTAATAACGTGCTACAGCAGAGTTCCTCCTGGCAGCATCTGTGATTTCACATTAGTGTTCCATTCATAACTACTGGCTGCTGGTTCCGAGTCAGGACTCCTCTGGGCCCATGAGATGCCGCTGGACAAAGAGGTTTTCTTGTTAATTACTGTCCAGTTGTCAGCGTACATGCGTGTTTCTGGTACTGAATCTAATAAAACAAGCAGACAAAGGAAAATACTTTACGTAAGATCATCTCTATGCATATTTCTCGAGTACCTACATGTCAGTTTAAAAGCAAAAAAAAATTGGAAAACCGCTGTCGGAACTGACACAATCGATAATAATAATTCTCATTTATGTTTGGTGTCATGTGAAAGTTAATTGAATATCTTTGTGTTTTGGGCTGAAAATAGTGGGCAGATGAATTGATTATAAAAATGATTGGTAGTTGCAGTGCTAGTTCAGTGAAGCCAGAAATATCTGCTGCGTCTGCACTGACCTAAAGATCAAGTTTCACTTCCACCTCCCTGTTTTTTATCAAACTCTTTCACACACCTCAACCTAGGGCTGGATGATTAATCGGAAATGTATCGACATCGAAATTCTGAAGCTGTTATCGACGTATTTTTCCCATAACGGTAATTTCGATCATTTATTTCTGTTGATAGGCCTACTTTCTCCTTAAAAACATTCTACCGTGTGTGCAGGGCATGGATGTATTAAAGATGCCATATTATGCTCATTTTCAGGTTCATAATTGTATTTTAAGGTTGTACCAGAATAGGTTTACATGGTTTAATATATTTTTGTTGTACAGCACAGCTCTCTCTCACTGCTGCAGCTCCTCTTTTCACCCTGTGTTCAGGTCTCTGTTTTAGTTGACAGAGTGAATCATCTTTTCTTCTGTACTATCTTTGGCTGCACTCGCACATGCGCAGTAGCTCAGATCGTAGATCATGTCAGTTAGCTCCATAGACAGTAAAAGTTACGTAACAAGCCCTGCAGATTTTTAACAGCTCACCCAGAGACTGAAGTCAGGACACATTCAGAAACCGTATCCCACTCAAAACAACATGGATAGATTTTCTTCCAAGTTTGTATGCGTGTGGAAGCACCAGAGACACAAAATAACATCCTAAATCTCAGAAAAAGTGATTTTTTCATAATATGGGCACTTTAAGAGAACTGGATACAGTGTTCGGCGGGAAGCCCCATACGTTCCAATGAGAGTTCTCAAAAGCGCATAAAGCAAACATGGAGCTCGGATCTTCGGCGTTGACTGGCCCATGACGTCACGATGGACATGCGCACTAGCAACAATTTGTTTGTGTTGTCGTAGCAACCGGTAGCAACATGCACGTTCATGAGCTTCTCTCTTGTGTCTCTTGCAAGCGTGGCAAACTCATGAACTTGCCGTTTCATCATATAACATATTCACTAACGTTAAACATTGTGTTGTCCTTGTTTCTGATCGTTTACATGCTTATCTAAATAAACGATGGATGTATTTAGACAACCAAGGAGATGTAATTACTATGTCGTGACTCGTGCTACTAGCTAGCGCTAGCTACTAAGGTTAGCCTGCAGCTTCATCTCTCATCCACGTTACAAGCTTTACAGCATACAGCCCTCGGATGTATCATAAGATAATACCATGGATGTATTAATAGAACACATGGTGAATTACAACCATTAGATATATATCCATTATTACAGCTACAGGACCTCGGGAGAACCGTCATATGAACATGCACAGTGCAGGGGGACGTGGGCGGGCGCAGTCCCGCGGGTCTGCTTGTGTCCATTATGCGCGTTCATCATGCCTAGTTTAATAACTCTGATTTTGACTACTAGTGAATGTTAAAAATGTTAAAAACGTGATGTTTTAAACAAGGACCCTTTAAGTGTTCGGGCTGGTTAGTTGATGTACCCCAAAAAAATGTTTGCCATGCAAAGTCTATGTGAAAAGTCTTTCTGGGCCATGGGGTGCAGTTCCTCCGTTATCCGCTAAGCCCATGGTGGCTTTAAGATATGGTGCTGTTCCTGGGGGCTTGGTGCAGGGTCTGAAATTAACACTCGCCAGTCACCAAATGCGGGGGCGGGCCGACACGCACACTTAGCTAGTAAGTGCGATTTTTGGCAGCCAGCCTTCCAAAAGACAGCACAATGAAATGAAATGTTAGCTGATCATTAACCGTTGACAGACAAATTAAAATAGTTATATATACAATACCAATAGATATTTAAATAAATGATCCCACTGGAATGCAGCATTTATCACGTTTCCATGAGGGAATTGATGTACATTCCAGCAGCTAGATTGTTATGAAGATTCATGAACAGTCACGTCTTTAACATGGCGTTTCTCTGATGTTCTGTTCTTTTCTAATTTATAGCAAACACTTTTTGAATTTTATTTTTCCACTTGTGTGTGTTCCTCCAGTGTATTCTTAGTCCATCCGTTGTCATACTTTGGATATTTATGTATATTTTCTGTCCATCAACAGGTATGAATGCGGCGGTCCGGGCCGTCGTCCGGATGGGCATCTACGTGGGAGCAAAAGTCTACTTCATCTACGAGGTGAGGAGTGACTCCTGGCTCAGGCTCCAGACGTGGCCTCCAGGGAGTCTGCAGCCTCTGTCACTCTCGACAGGGAGCTAAATCAGTACCGGCGAGTCTTCCTCGTCGGGCTGTGATTGTCTTTGAGAGAGCCAGGGGGACTCAAAGACCTGATATCACCGTGGTAACAAGAGTCATCTATTATCTGGTTGGGACCTTAAAAGGTTCAATCCAGACGTACCATCTGGATTTCATTCAACAACAAAAATACTGAAATTAAAATAATAATCAAACAAGCAATCAAAATTACTTATTTTATTTTTGTTTCACTTTTGGGTACTTTTATAAGAAGCTTATGAATTTTTTTTTTTTTTTTTTTTTTTTAAATCACTAGTTTGCCAAATAGCACCAGAAAAGGATGATGTATACAGGGTTGCATAGATGTAAGTGTGTGAATCCACCATTCACAGAAAATAGGTGTAGGTGTTTAAATTTAAGTTGGATCAGATATGTAAAGATTTGCAGCAGGCCACTGAAAGGTTTAAGTCCTCCAAGGCATTCTGTAATGCTATACACATATATTCGTATCACAGTGCTTTGCCACTTGCTTAAAGGAACACGGCGACTTATTGGGACTTTGTCTTATTCACCGTATCCCCCAGAGTTAGATAAGTCCATACATACCCTTCTCATCTCTGTGCGTCTCATAACTCTGTCTGAAGCACCCACCGCTAGCCTGGCTTAGCACAGATCCTGGAGGTAACCGGCTCCAACTAGCCTACTGCTCCCAATAAGTGACAAAATAACACCAACATTTTTCTATTTACATGTTGTGATTTGTAAAGTCACAGCGTGTACAAATAACAAGGTCACATGAGACACAGCCATCTTCTAACCGTATACATACTAGGAACTATATTCTCAGAAGGCGAAGCACTGCTACTTCTGCTACTTGGGCGGAGTGATTTGCTCGCAGAACCTGAGAAGCCTCGTGGTGAGGAGCAGAGAGTAATGGTGCGTTCTTTTTGCCTCGCAACTCGTATTTTACGAGGTCAAAGCCGTAAACACGCCCCCTGACCTCGTATTTACGAGTTCGGAACTCGTACATCCACCGAGGTACCCGAGCTGAAAATCCAACATGGCTGCCCCCTGTATCGACAGTTGTAAAAGCTGTAGTAACATAGTTATAAGCACTTCTGTGTTATTTGTGTCACACTAAATCAGTCGTACACTCAGCGCTGTCTTCTATCTGTGTTGTCACGCGGTTTGTATGCACAAAAAAACAGCGTATACGTTGTTTATATATCAGAATGCAGGAAATTAAGTCTTTGATGCTCAAAATATTTCTGGTGGAGGGCACCCAGACCCACCAATATGATATGCCCCCCTCAAAGTCCCATTCTGGCCCATATATATAGGCCCATATATATACATATACAGTACACTATACCCACTACAATACATTAGACTACACCACTGCCACACTACAGCTATTCATGGTACTCCCCATTAAACCAAACCTGTATAAAATAAAAAACATTCTGCTGGTCCTTTAAATAGTATACCTAATATGATTATGATGAGAAAATAACAAAGTAACAATAAGTGCCTGATTCATTAATATCTCAGAGTTGTTCAGTATCAAATGTCTGTCACAGTGACAGGGGCAGACAGAGATGATCTGGTCTCAGTGTGGCTATAATTGGATTACCAGAGGCAGACTTCATCCTTAACTGGCTGCACCGTCATCCCCGTCAGCCTAGAATAACCAATGACAGCTCTCTCTCTCTCTCTCTCTCTCTCTCTCTCTCTCTCTCTCTCTCTCTCTGTCACTGTCTGTCTCTCTCTGTCTCTCTTTGCAGCTGTGTCCCAATACAAAATCATTCTATGATGATGCCTTCCTTTTGGTTTGGACACCGGCTGGTTGTTTGGATCAATGTACACAACATTGTGACTAAAAAAACTGTGGAACCTAAAAAGCATCACTAGCAACTAAGGCTGGCTACCGACTTCAATACTTTTTATGCACCGACCGAATTGCCTCTAAAGTATCGAGTATCGACACTTTACTCACATTACGTTACGTTACTCACGTAGACAGGGCTCACATAGTAGGAGCTGAAAGATAGATAAATAGATTTGTGCAGTAATGTGTAATGTTGTAATTTCTTTTAGTTTAAGAAAATTGCTATCGAAAAAACTATTGTTTAGGAACCGGTATTGAAGTCACGGTATTGGTACCGGTACCGGTATCGAACGTTTTTGAATGATACATAGCCCTACTAGCAAAGCCAAAATATTATATTTAAGTTCTCATTCTGTTTTGGTTATATTGTTTTTAATCATGTCATGTCTCCTGTGCTTAAACCATTTGCAGATGAATCAATCAGTTTATCAACAGAAAATCAACTGACAGCAATTTTGTTAAAGATCCCATATTATGCTCATTTTCAGGTTCATAATTGTATTTTAAGGTTGTACCAGAATAGGTTTACATGGTTTTATTTCAAAAATATTTTCGTTTCGGCTAGTGACGTAAAAAGCCGTGCAGATTTTGAACAGCTCACCCAGAGACTGAAGGCAGGACACATTCAGAAACCGTATCTCACTCAGAACAACATGGATAGATTTTTTTCCAAGTTTGTATGTGTGTGGAAGCACCAGAGACACAAAATAACATCCCAAATCCCAGAAAAAGTGATTTTTTCATGCTATCTTGGAGAAATTGTGATTGTGTGGGATTTGAACTACTTTTTGACATTTTATAGACTAAATGACTAAACTAATTAGATAAAAAGCCATATCACTGACAGATTAAAGGTGCAGTAGGTAAGCCTTATAAAACTACATTTCTGTCTTATTTGCTGAAACTGACCCTATGTTCCAGTAGAAATCCACCGTTCCCTGTTCAGATGCACCAATCAGGGCCAGGGGGGGAGGGGGTGTCTAACTGCGTGTCAATTACTGCTCATGCACACGCATTCATTCTCCCTTGTGGGGGGAGGGGCTTAGGAGACAGTTTTGGGCTTTAGCGGAAAGGGGGAGGGACTGAGAAGTTGTTGATATTCACATTATTTTGGCTAAGTCCTGGATCTTCACACCTTTAAGTGATAATAAAAATAATATGTAACTAAAGCCCTAAACACAATACAGCTCAGGATGAGAATAAAGTGACCCCATAGTCACAGTTGTTGTTTCCATAGGTGTCATAAATGATCCAGTGAGCATTTATCTGTTTCTCCTCTCAGGGGTACCAGGGAATGGTGGATGGTGGAGACAACATCAAAGAGGCGACATGGGAAAGCGTCTCCAGCATGTTGCAAGTGGTGAGCAAAGCTTTCACACACTCGTTCTCGATATAGTTGCATCAGGTTGAAATCTAAAAAACTATCCATGTTTCCTTCTCTGCGCTGTAAACTATGAAACTCTTAAATCCAGCTATCATTAAAAGACTTGAACCTGTGTTAATGGTGTAATTGTAGCTGTATATTTTACTGGAGCATCACAAAACGCTATGTGTAAATGTCTTTCTGACAGTGATGCAGCAGTATTTGTGCAGAATATCTGCTGTGTTGGTGGAATCTGGGATGATCATTGGAAGTGACTCAGCAACAAGGCTTTTAGCTTTGAGCCAAATGAGTCTGTGATCGATTGAGACCGTTTCACTGTCCGTCCGAAATTTATTGTCTAAAGTGGTCTTCCATCAGTGCCCCCAACGTCGACTTCAAGGCAGCGCTGCGACCGTCAACTTCAAGCCGACTTCACCTAACCCTAACCTTAACCATTGCCTAATCCAAGTGCCTTCCAGGCAGCGTTGCGTGGAAGACGACGTTGAGGCCTTAAACTATCTTGTAGATAAGCAATTTAATTTGATGGATGGATGGATAAATATATATATATATATATAATGAGCCAAACTGCCCTAAAAAACCTCAGTAGAAAAATTTGGAAATTATTTGTAACTTTACCAGAGCCAGTAGAAGAGGGACTAATGTGATTTCAGATTGTAATGTATGTTCTCTCAGGGCGGCACAGTTATCGGCAGCGCCCGCTGTAAAGAGTTTCGTAGCCACGAGGGCCGCTTGAAAGCCGCACACAACCTTGTGCAGCACAGCATCACCAACCTGTGTGTGATTGGTGGAGACGGCAGTCTGACCGGAGCCAACCTGTTCAGGGAGGAGTGGAGCGGCCTGTTGGATGAGCTCCTCCAACAAGGTGATTGCTCACTGCGGGGCTTTCAGTCGACTTTACATAGCACACCACTCTTAAAGGTCCTATGACATGCTGCGTTTTGGATGCTTTATATAGACCTTAGTGGTCCCCTAATACTGTATCTGAAGTCTCTTTTATATAGACCTTAGTGGTCCCCTAATACTGTATCTGAAGTCTCTTTTATATAGACCTTAGTGGTCCCCTAATACTGTATCTGAAGTCTCTTTTATATAGGCCTTAGTGGTCCCCTAATACTGTATCTGAAGTCTCTTTTATATAGGCCTTAGTGGTCCCCTAATACTGTATCTGAAGTCTCTTTTATATAGACCTTAGTGGTCCCCTAATACTGTATCTGAAGTCTCTTTTATATAGGCCTTAGTGGTCCCCTAATACTGTATCTGAAGTCTCTTTTATATAGACCTTAGTGGTCCCCTAATACTGTATCTGAAGTCTCTTTTATATAGACCTTAGTGGTCCCCTAATACTGTATCTGAAGTCTCTTTTATATAGGCCTTAGTGGTCCCCTAATACTGTATCTGAAGTCTCTTTTATATAGGCCTTAGTGGTCCCCTAATACTGTATCTGAAGTCTCTTTTATATAGACCTTAGTGGTCCCCTAATACTGTATCTGAAGTCTCTTTTATATAGGCCTTAGTGGTCCCCTAATACTGTATCTGAAGTCTCTTTTATATAGACCTTAGTGGTCTCCTAATACTGTATCTGAAGTCTCTTTCTCGAAATTCAGCCTTGGTGCAGAATTACAGCCACTAGAGTCCCACAATGAGCTTTCCTCAGGACGTGCCATTTCTGTGTGGCATTACATTACATTATGCTAGTTTGCCAGATCGGGTAGTAGATCTGTAGTTTGAATGAACTGGACAATGAAATGTAATGGACAATTCCGCTTCTAACCTGTAGGGGGACCGAAGCAGGGAAAGTTACCTAATTTTGCTTTAACTGTACAAGTGTAAAGAGAATGGATCTCCCTATCCTCTCATGTCGTTCAGGTCTGATCGATAAGGAGGCAGCCTGCAGTAACTCGGAGCTCCACATTGTTGGCATGGTTGGCTCCATTGACAATGACTTCTGTGGCACCGACATGACCATCGGCACTGACTCGGCACTGCACAGGATCATCGAGGTGGTGGACGCCATCATGACCACCGCTCAGAGGTGAACCAATCCTGACAGGAGATGACTAGAGACGAGTAGAGATGTGACACGTAGTAACAGAAGTCATAAGAAGACTAGCTAACACAAGACACGACGTTAAGGACGCTAAGAAGACGATGACCTGTTTCAACAGATCAGTCCACTGGGCTTCACTGATGAGTGCTTCTTCTTGTTTCTGACATTTCGTCTGTTTTTCACTGTTTTTCCAGCCACCAGAGGACATTTGTGCTGGAGGTCATGGGCAGGCACTGCGGGTAGGCCATTCATCTTGTATTACATCTTGTCACAGAGAGATAAAAACTAAACACCATACATATAAGAACATACTGTATATGTACATATGAATGTGTATGGTCTTTAAATTAAATATGCTACTGCACACCTAAGTCTCAATAACCAAATGGTCATGGCTCAATAGAAATACTTCAATATTTGTGTGGAAATATTGATAAGTGAGGCCCGTGCATGTGTGTTTTGGGCAATAGTCTTTTCAGACTGTGTTAGAAATATTTCACAACAAATATCTGTTACAGGAAAGTAAAGATTTGAGACAACGTGTGTGTGTGTGTGTGTGTGTGTGTGTGTGTGTGTGTGTGTGTGTGTGTGTGTGTGTGTGTGTGTGTGTGTGTGTGTGTGTGTGTGTGTGTGTGTGTGTGTGTGTGTGTGTGTGTGTGCAGATACCTGGCCCTGGTCAGTGCCCTGGCTTGCGGAGCAGACTGGGTTTTTATCCCAGAAATGCCTCCTGAGGATGGCTGGGAAGACAGCATGTGTCAGAAACTGTCTGAGGTAACAAACACACACACATTATTTGACGTAGACACTGGCCAATCTCTAAGTCCACACTCACAGACTCACAGGCCCAAGTCTGTGATGCCTGTCACACCGTTAAATCGCCAAGTGCGTGAGGGCTCTGCTGAAGACATTTTGAGCCTTTTATGCACCCAAACTTCGCGTGAGGGATTTACCCATAATTCATAACTCAGAGTAACCGGGGGAAGCCCAAAAGTGTTAAAAACAAAACATAACAAGGAGTGGCACTCCTGTTCTTTTTTTTTTTTATCCAGCCCTTGCAGCCTCTCGCACTCCGTCACTTACCAGGTGACGTCAGTGAGGGTGTTGGGGTTAAGGCCCTTCTTCTCACAGAAGAAGTTGACCACCACATCTGTGGGTCATTGAACTCAACCTTTCATATTTACGCTTTAAAGGTGCACTATGAGTTCCTGCATGGTTTCAGCGAGATTTAATTTTTGTCTCAAATAGATTTGATCCACTAGCTGCCTGCCCCCTGAACACACTGTGAAAAAGCCCGGTCTCAGGAGACAACACAGGGGGCGTAAACGTCAAACACACACTAGAGGCACAGGCTGGGCACCAAAATACAACAAACCACGTTCCAGCCAATCACCGACAAGATGGTTGGGGGAGGGGTGGGGGTTAGAGCTCCCCCCCCCATTATGTGAATGCACACTAACCCCCACCCCCTCCCCCAACCATCTTGTCGGTGATTGGCTGGAACGTGGTTTGTTGTATTTTGGTGTCTCTTAATAATGCTATCCATTGCGCCACAGAGCCTGCTGTTTTTAAATTAAAACTAACAAACACACGCACGCACGCGCACACACACACACACACACACACACACACACACACACACACACACACACACACACACACACACACACACACACACACACAAACTTCTTTATGACTTTCCAACACATTCTGACATTGATATCAGATCATCAGATGATTTGAAGAAGAATTTAACTTTTGTACTATGTAAAATAATGTCATCCTATGCCAGGACGCAATAGTACAGACGATACTGACTGATTAATTTTCAGTAGATTTGATGTGGTGAGTGTGTTTGTTATCGTCCAGAGCCGATCTCGAGGTTCCAGGTTGAACATTATCATAGTTGCTGAAGGAGCCATTGACAGAAAAGGACAGCCCATTACTTCTGATTTTGTGAAGGATGTGAGTAGCGCTCAGTTTCAGACTGACACAGAGGGAAAAACCACAAGCTGGACTGAAAAGTTACAGTAGAGCGATTTCTCAGTATTCTGATTGTTTTTTTTTATCTTTCTTGTCCAGACACTTGCCACATTCTGAGAGATGCTTTATATTTAATATTTTTGCAAAAGAAATTCCCAGCTGAATGATCATACTTTCAAGAGGTTTATTTTGAATTATGTCCATCTTTGACGGACATGTTGGTGCTGTAAATGAAACGGTTGTTTACCTCAAATATTGGTCTGTCTGTCAGTGAGGGGGCGATATGATGCTCCTCAGTGTCACCAAAGAATTTCTAATAAGGGAAGAAGTTCCACTTTCGGAATACTTCCGGCTTCTGAACGGATTGCAGTTCCACCAGAGTTCCACTGGGGGCGCTCACAGGCGAGTGCAGAATGAATGGGACTCTATGGAGATATACCCTCAAAATCCACTTTTCTCAGGATATCATTTTTTGTCTAGTAATTTGAATGTTGCATTCGAAAGGGGAGGCTAAGAAAATACACACTGCTGGGTGTTAGAATTTTTTAAAGCGGGATCTCCGATCGTAATCAGTCCTTCACTGACCAATCAGCATTCATTAGCAGAATGCTAGCGTGGTATGGGCAACAACGACTCAACCTGCAAGAAATCGTATGGATATAAGTACTCGTTCATTCAACTTTTGACCTATAATCCATGTTGAACTTGCAAAAACTACAATCAAATCTGAGATTTCTCAACGACAATCAGGCGAAAGAGACACATTTAGCCGTCTAGCTCCATAGGGTCCCATTCATTTTGCACTGGACCGCGATCACCCCCAGTGGAACTGCAACCAAATTTGGTACAATGGGGCTGAATATGGAGTGAACACGCTCTCCGTAGACGGGCTCTGGTGTCACGCAGTTCCACTGTCTGACAGTTAGTCGCTGTAATGCGTATCTTAGTCCTAATCTGTTACTTTGCAATAAAAACGCAAAGAAGAAGATTGCTTGCTAGCAAACATGAATTACTTCAGTTGAACAGTGGAGGTTTGAAAATGTTTTATGAAGAAGGACATTCATATAACACATTAGTTAGGCACCGAAAATTAAACCCTACATGGTATCTTTATGCTGTCTAATATCCTACCAGAAGTACAGTAGGTAACAGAATTAGTTTTACTTTGGGCTGTCAATCATTCTGTGGAGGATTGTTGTGTGTCATGTTGAACAAAAATTGTCATCTGCCCTTCAGTTTCCCTGCATTGCTAGCATGCCTCATTGAAAACAAATTGGCCCAGCTAGCTGTAGATATGAAGCCTTTTTTCCACAATGTGGCAAGTGCCTGCT